>JAKSZU010000034.1:0-1200000 GCA_026018925.1 Tupaia tana | reverse complement strand
ACGCTTACTCCAACCGTAACAGTTAAACGAAAACTAACAGTAGCCCTAAACTTACTCCCTCAAACTAAGTTCAATCCTAACCTAACCTGAAGCCTAAATGAATCCATAGACCTAACCCTAACCCTAGGCGAACAGCTTAAGCTCAACCCCAGCCCTAACCTGGCCGTGTCGCTAACTCCAACCATAACAGTTACCAGAAAACTAACAGTAGCCCTAAACTTACTGTCTCAAACTAAGTTCAAACCTAACCTAACCTGAAGCCTAAATCAAACCATACACCTAACCCTAACCCTAGACGGACACCTTAAGCTCAACCCCAACCTTAAAATGACCATCACGCTAACTCCAACCGAAACACTGAACCGAAAACAAACAGTAGCCCTAAATTTACTCCCTCAAACTAAGTTCAAACCTAACCTAACCTGAAGCCTAAATCAAACCATACACCTAACCCTAACCCTAGGCGGACACCTTAAGCCCAACCCCAACCCTAACCTGACCCTCACGCTAACTCCAACCGTAACACTGAACAGAAAACTAACAGTAGCCCTAAACTTACTCCCTCAAACTAAGTTCAAACCTAACCTAACCTGAGGCCTAACACAAACCATAGACCTAACCCTTCCCTAGGCGGACACCTGAAGCTCAACCCCAACCCTAACCTGACCCTGACGCTATCTCCAACCGTAACACTGAACCGAAAATGAACAGTAGCCCTAAACTTACTCCCTCAAACTAAGTTCAAACCTAACCTAACCTAAAGCCTAAATCAAACCATACACCTAACCCTAACCCTAGGCGGACACCTTAAGCTCAACCCCAACCCTAACCTGACCCTGACGCTATCTCCAACCGTAACACTGAACCAAAAACTAACAGTAGTCCTAAACTTACTCCCTCAAACTAAGTTCAAACCTAACCTAACCTGAAGCCTAACTCAAACCATAGCCCTAACCTTAACCCTAGGCGGACACCTTAAGCTCAACCCCAACCCTAACCTGGCCCTGACGCTAACTCCAACCATAACAGTTACCAGAAAACTAACAGTAGCCCTAAACTTACTCTCTCAAACTAAGTTCAAACCTAACCTAACCTGAAGCCTAAATCAAACCATACACCTAACCCTAACCCTAGGCGCACACCTTAAGCTCAACCCCTACCCTAACTTGACCCTCACGCTAACTCCAAACGAAACACTGAACCGAAAACAAACAGTAGCCCTAAACTTACTCCCTCAAACTAAGTTCAAACCTAACCTAACCTGAAGCCTAACTCTAACCATAGACCTAACCCTAACCCTAGGCGGACACCTTAAGCTCAACCCCAACCCTAACCTGACCCTCACGCTAACTCCAACCGTAACAGTGAACCGAAAACTAACAGTAGCCCTAAACTTACTCCCTCAAACTAATTTCAAGCCTAACCTAACCTGATGCCTAACTCAAACCATAGACCTAACCCTAACCCTAGGCGGACACCTGAAGTTAAAGCCCAACCCTAACCTGACCCAGACGCTATCTCCAACCGTAACACTGAACCGAAAACTAACAGTAGACCTAAACTTACTCCCTCAAACTAAGTTCAAACCTAACCTAACCTGAAGCCTAACTCAAACCATACACCTAACCCTAACCCTAGACGGACACCTTAAGCTCAACCCCAACCCTAAAATGACCCTCACGCTAACTCCAACCGAAACACTGAACCGAAAACAAACAGTAGCCCTAAATTTACTCCCTCAAACTAAGTTCAAACCTAACCTAACCTGAAGCCTAAATCAAACCATACACCTAACCCTAATCCTAGGCGGACACCTTAAGCCCAACCCCAAGCCTAACCTGACCCTCACGCTAACTCCAACCGTAACACTGAACAGAAAACTAACAGTAGCCCTAAACTTACTCCCTCAAACTAAGTTCAAACCTAACCTAACCTGAAGCCTAACACAAACCATAGACCTAACCCTAACCCCAGGCGGACACCTGAAGCTCAACCCAAACCCTAACCTGACCCTGACGCTATCTCCAACCGTAACACTGAACCGAAAATGAACAGTAGCCCTAAACTTACTCCCTCAAACTAAGTTCAAACCTATCCTCACCTGAAGCATAACTCAAACCACAGACCTAACCCTAACCCTAGGCGGACACCTTAAGCTCAACCCCAACCCTAACCTGACCCTGACGCTAACTCCAACCGTAACACTGAACCGAATACTAACAGTAGCCCTAAACTTACTCCCTCAAACTAAGTTCAAACCTAACCTAACCAAAAGCCTTAATCAAATCATACACCTAACCCTAACCCTAGGCTTACACCTTAAGCTCAACCCCTACCCTAACCTGACCCTCATGCTTACTCCAACTGTAACAGTTAACCGAAAACTAACAGTAGCCCTAAACTTACTCCCTCAAACTAACTTCAAACCTAACCTAACCTGAAGCCTAATCAAAACATACACCTAACCCTAACCCTAGGCGGACACCTTAAGCTCAACCCCAACCCGAACCTGGCCCTGACGCTAACTCCAACCATAACAGTTACCCGAAAACTAACAGTAGCCCTAAACTTACTCTCTCATACTAAGTTCAAACTTAACCTAACCTGAAGCCTAAATCAAACCATACACCTAACCCTAACCCTAGGCGCACACCTTAAGCTCAACCCCTACCCTAACTTGACCCTCAAGCTAACTCCAAACGAAACACTGAAGCGAAAACAAACAGTAGCCCTAAACTTACTCCCTCAAACTAAGTTCAAACCTAACCTAACCTGAAGCCTAACTCAAACCATAGACCTAACCCTGACCCTAGGCGGACACCTGAAGCTCAACCCCAACCCTAACCTGACCCTCACGCTAACTCCAACCGTAACAGTGAACCGTAAACTAACATTAGCCCTAAACTTACTCCCTCAAACTAATTTCAAGCCTAACCTAACCTGAAGCCTAACTCAAACCATAGACCTAACCCTAACCCTAGGCGGACACCTGAATTTCAAGCCCAACCCTAACCTGACCCAGACGCTATCTCCAACCGTAACACTGAACCGAAAACTAACAGTAGCACTAAACTTACTCCCTCAAACTAAGTTCAAACCTAACCTAACCTGAAGCCTAAATCAAACCATACACCTAACCCTAACCCTAGGCGGACACTTTAAGCTCAACCCCAACCCTAAAATGACCCTCACGCTAACTCCAACCGAAACACTGAACCGAAAACAAACAGTAGCCCTAAACTTACTCCCTCAAACTAAGTTCAAACCTAACCTAACCTGAAGCCTAAATCAAACCATACACCTAACCCTAACCATAGGCGGACACCTTAAGCCCAACCCCAACCCTAACCTGACCCTCACGCTAACTCCAACCGTAACACTGAACCGAAAACTAACAGTAGCCCTAAACTTACTCCCTCAAACTAAGTTCAAACCTAACCTAACCTGAAGCCTAACTCAAACAATAGACCTAACCCTAACCCTAGGCGGACACCTTAAGCTTAACCCCAACCCTAACCTGAACCTGAGGCTAAATCCAACCGTAACACTGAACCGAAAAATAACAGTAGCCCTAAACTTACTCCCTCAAACTAAGTTCAATCCTAACCTAACCTGAAGCCTAAATGAAACCATAGACCTAAACCTAACCCTAGGCGGACACCTTATGCTTAACCCCCACCCTAACCTGACCCTGACGCTTACTCCAACCGTAACAGTTAAACGAAAACTAACAGTAGCCCTAAACTTACTCCCTCAAACTAAGTTCAATCCTAACCTAACCTGAAGCCTAACTCAAATCATAGACCTAACCCTAACCCTAGGCGGACACCTTAAGCTCAACCCCAACCCTAACCTGACACTCACGCTAACTCCAACCGTAACACTGAACCGAAAACTAACAGTAGCCCTAAACATACTCCCTCAAACTAAGTTCAAACCTAACCTAACCTGAAGCCTAAATCAAACCATACACCTAACCCTAACCCTAGGTGTACACTTTAAGCTCAACCCCAACCCTAAAATGACCCTCACGCTTACTCCAACCGAAACACTGAACCGAAAACAAACGGTAGCCCTAAACTTACTCGCTCAAACTAAGTTCAAACCTAACCTAACCTGAAGCCTAAATCAAACCATACACCTAACCCTAACCCTAGGCGGACACCTTAAGCCCAACCCCAACCCTAACCTGACCCTCACGCTAACTCCAACCGTAACACTGAACCGAAAACTAACAGTAGCCCTAAACTTACTCCCTCAAACTAAGTTCAAACCTAACCTAACCTGAAGCCTAACTCAAACAATAGACCTAACCCTAACCCTAGGCGGACACCTTAAGCTTAACCCCAACCCTAACCTGAACCTGAGGCTAAATCCAACCGTAACACTGAACCGAAAAATAACAGTAGCCCTAAACTTACTCCCTCAAACTAAGTTCAAACCTAACCTAACCTGAAGCCTAACTCAAACAATAGACCTAACCCTAACCCTAGGCGGACACCTTAAGCTTAACCCCCACCCTAACCTGACCCTGACGCTTACTCCAACCGTAACAGTTAAACGAAAACTAACAGTAGCCCTAAACTTACTCCCTCAAACTAAGTTCAATCCTAACCTAACCTGAAGCCTAACTCAAACCATAGACCTAACCCTAACCCTAGGCGGACACCTTAAGCTCAACCCCAAACCTAACCTGACCCTCACGCTAACTCCAACCGTAACAGTGAACCGAAAACTAACATTAGCCCTAAACTTACTCCCTCAAACTAATTTCAAGCCTAACCTAACCTGATGCCTAACTCAAACCATAGACCTAACCCTAACCCTAGGCGGACACCTGAAGTTAAAGCCCAACCCTAACCTGACCCAGACGCTATCTCCAACCGTAACACTGAACCGAAAACTAACAGTAGCCCTAAACTTACTCCCTCAAACTAAGTTCAAACCTAACCTAACCTGAAGCCTAAATCAAACCATACACCTAACCCTAACCCTAGACGGACACCTTAAGCTCAACCCCAACCCTAAAATGACCCTCACGCTAACTCCAACCGAAACACTGAACCGAAAACAAACAGTAGCCCTAAACTTACTCCCTCAAACTAAGTTCAAACCTAACCTAACCTGAAGCCTAAATCAAACCATACAGCTAACCCTAATCCTAGGCGGACACCTTAAGCCCAACCCCAAGCCTAACCTGACCCTCACGCTAACTCCAACCGTAACACTGAACAGAAAACTAACAGTAACCCTAAACTTACTCCCTCAAACTAAGTTCAAACCTAACCTAACCTGAAGCCTAACACAAACCATAGACCTAACCCTAACCCTAGGCGGACACCTGAAGCTCAACCCCAACCCTAACCTGACCCTGACGCTATCTCCAACCGTAACACTGAACCGAAAATGAACAGTAGCCCTAAACTTTCTCCCTCAAACTAAGTTCAAACCTAACCTCACCTGAAGCATAACTCAAACCACAGACCTAACCCTAGCCCTAGGCGGACACCTTAAGCTCAACCCCAACCCTAACCTGACCCTGACGCTAACTCCAACCGTAACACTGAACCGAATACTAACAGTAGCCCTAAACTTACTCCCTCAAACTAAGTTCAAACCTAACCTAACCAAAAGCCTTAATCAAATCACACACCTAACCCTAACCCTAGGCTTACACCTTAAGCTCAACCCCTACCATAACCTGACCCTCATGCTTACTCCAACTGTAACAGTTAACCGAAAACTAACAGTAGCCCTAAACTTACTCCCTCAAACTAACTTCAAACCTAACCTAACCTGAAGCCTAATCAAAACATACACCTAACCCTAACCCTAGGCGGACACCATTAGCTCAATGCCAACCCTAACCTGGACCTGACGCTAACTCCAACCGTAACAGTTACCCAAAAACAAACAGTAGCCCTAAACTTACTCCCTCAAACTAAGTTCAAACCTAACCTAACCTGAAGCCTAAATCAAACCATACACCTAACCCTAACCCTAGGCGGACACCTTAAGCTCAACCCCAACCCTAACCTGACCCTGACGCTATCTCCAACCGTAACACTGAACCAAAAACTAACAGTAGTCCTAAACTTACTCCCTGAAACTAAGTTCAAACCTAACATAACCTGAAGCCTAACTCAAACCATAGCCCTAACCCTAACCCTAGGCGGACACCTTAAGCTCAACCCCAACCCGAACCTGGCCCTGACGCTAACTCCAACCATAACAGTTACCCGAAAACTAACAGTAGCCCTAAACTTACTCTCTCAAACTAAGTTCAAACCTAACCCAACCTGAAGCCTAAATCAAACCATACACCTAACCCTAACCCTAGGCGCACACCTTAAGCTCAACCCCTACCCTAACTTGACCCTCAAGCTAACTCCAAACGAAACACTGAACCGAAAACAAACAGTAGCCCTAAACTTACTCCCTCAAACTAAGTTCAAACCTAACCTAACCTGAAGCCTAACTCAAACCATAGACCTAACCCTGACCCTAGGCGGACACCTGAATCTCAACCCCAACCCTAACCTGACCCTCACGCTAACTCCAACCGTAACAGTGAACCGAAAACTAACATTAGCCCTAAACTTACTCCCTCAAACTAATTTCAAGCCTAACCTAACCTGAAGCCTAACTCAAACCATAGACCTAACCTTAACCCTAGGCGGACACCTGAAGTTCAAGCCCAACCCTAACCTGACCCAGACGCTATCTCCAACCGTAACACTGAACCGAAAACTAACAGTAGCCCTAAACTTACTCCCTCAAACTAAGTTCAAGCCTAACCTAACCTGAAGCCTAAATCAAACCATACACCTAACCCTAACCCTAGGCGTACACTTTAAGCTCAACCCCAACCCTAAAATGACCCTCACGCTAACTCCAACCGAAACACTGAACCGAAAACAAACAGTAGCCCTAAACTTACTCCCTCAAACTAAGTTCAAACCTAACCTAACCTGAAGCCTAAATCAAACCATACACCTAACCCTAACCCTAGGCGGACACCTTAAGCCCAACCCCAACCCTAACCTGACCCTCACGCTAACTCCAACCGTAACACTGAACCGAAAACTAACAGTAGCCCTAAACTTACTCCCTCAAACTAAGTTCAAACCTAACCTAACCTGAAGCCTAACTCAAACAATAGACCTAACCCTAACCCTAGGCGGACACCTTAAGCTTAACCCCAACCCTAACCTGACCCTGAGGCTAAATCCAACCGTAACACTGAACCGAAAAATAACAGTAGCCCTAAACTTACTCCCTCAAACTAAGTTCAATCCTAACCTAACCTGAAGCCTAAATGAAACCATAGACCTAAACCTAACCCTAGGCGGACACCTTATGCTTAACCCCCACCCTAACCTGACCCTGACGCTTACTCCAACCGTAACAGTTAAACGAAAACTAACAGTAGCCCTAAACTTACTCCCTCAAACTAAGTTCAATCCTAACCTAACCTGAAGCCTAAATGAATCCATAGACCTAACCCTAACCCTAGGCGGACACCTTAAGCTCAATCCCAACCCTAACCTGGCCGTGACGCTAACTCCAACCATAACAGTTACCCGAAAACTAACAGTAGCCCTAAACTTACTCCCTCAAACTAAGTTCAAACCTAACCTAACCTGAAGCCTTAATCAAATCATACACCTAACCCTAACCCTAGGCGGACACCTTAAGCTCAACCCCTACCCTAACCTCACCCTCATGCTTACTCCAACTGTAACAGTTAACCGAAAACTAACAGTAGCCCTAAACTTACTCCCTCAAACTAACTTCAAACCTAACCTAACCTGAAGCCTAATCAAAACAAACACCTAACCCGAACCGAAGGCGGACACCATTAGCTCAACGCCAACCCTAACCTGTACCTGACGCTAACTCCAACCATAACAGTTACCCGAAAACAAACAGTAGCCCTAAACTTACTCCCTCAAACTAAGTTCAAACCTAACCTAACCTGAAGCCTAAATCAAACCATACACCTAACCCTAACACTAGGCGGACACCTTAAGCTCAACCCCAACCCTAACGTGGGCCTGACGCTAACTCCAACCATAACAGTTACCCGAAAACTAACAGTCGCCCTAAACTTACTCCCTCAAACTAAGTTCAAACCTAACCTAACCTGAAGCCTAAATCAAACCATACAACTAACCCTAACCCTAGGCGGACACCTTAAGCTCAACCCCAACCCTAACCTGACCCTCACGCTAACTCCAACAGTAACAGTGAACCGAAAACTAACATTAGCCCTAAACTTACTCCCTCAAACTAATTTCAACCCTAACCTAACCTGAAGCCTAACTCAAACCATAGACCTAACCCTAAACCTAGGCGGACACCGGAAATTCAAGCCCAACCCTAACCTGACCCAGACGCTATCTCCAACCGTAACACTGAACCGAAAACTAACAGTAGCCCTAAACTTACTCCCTCAAACTAAGTTCAATCCTAACCTAACCTGAAGCCTAAATGAATCCATAGACATAACCGTAACCCTAGGCGGAAACCTTAAGCTCAACCCCAACCCTAACCTGGCCCTGACGCTAACTCCAACCATAACAGTTACCCGAAAACTAACAGTAGCCCTAAACTTAGTCCCTCAAACTAAGTTCAAACCTAACATAACCTGAAGCCTAACTCAAACAATAGACCTAACCCTAACCCTAGGCGGACACCTTAAGCTTAACCCCAACCCTAACCTGACCCTGAGGCTAAATCCAACTGTAACACTGAACCGAAAACTAACAGTAGCCCTAAACTTACTCCCTCAAACTAAGTTCAATCCTAACCTAACCTGAAGCCTAAACGAAACCATAGACCTAACCCTAACCCTAGGCGGACACCTTATGCTTAACCCCCACCCTAACCTGACCATGACGCTTACTCCAACCGTAACAGTTAAACGAAAACTAACAGTAGCCCTAAACTTACTCCCTCAAACTAAGTTCAAACCTAACCTAAACTGAAGCCTAACTCAAACCATAGACCTAACCCTAACCCTAGGCGGACACCTTAAGCTCAACCCCAACCCTAACCTGGCCCTTACGCTCACTCCAACCATAACAGTTACCCGAAACTTAACAGTCGCCCTAAACTTACTCCCTCAAACTAAGTTCAAACCTAACCTAACCTGAAGCCTAAATCAAACCATACACCTAACCCTAACCCTAGGCGGACACCTTAAGCTCAACCCCAACCCTAACCTGACCCTCACGCTAACTCCAACCATAACACTGAACCGAAAACTAACATTAGCCCTAAACTTACTCCCTAAAACTAATTTCAAACCTAACCTAACCTGAAGCCTAACTCAAACCATAGACCTAACCCTAACACTAGGCGGACACCAGAAGCTCAACCCCAACCCTAACTTGACCCTGACGCTATCTCCAACCGTAACACTGAACCGAAAACTAACAGTAGCCCTAAACTTACTACCTCAAACTAAGTTCAAACCTAACCTAACCTGAAGCCTAACTCAAACCATAGACCTAACCCTAACCCTAGGCGGACACCTTAAGCTCAACCCCAACCCTAACCTGGCCCTGACGCAAACTCCAACTATAACAATTACCCGAAAACTAACAGTCGCCCTAAACTTACTCCCTCAAACTAAGTTCAAACCTAACCTAACCTGAAGCCTAACTCAAACCATAGACCTAACCCTGACCCTAGGCGCACACCTGAAGCTCAACCCCAACCCTAACCTGACCCTGACGCTATCTCCAAACGTAACACTGAACCGAAAACTAACAGTAGCCCTAAACTTACTCCCTCAAACTAAGTTCAAACCTAACCTAACCTGAAGCCTAACTCAAACCATAGACCTAACCCTAACCCTTGGCGGACACCTTAAGCTCAACCCCAACCCTAACCTGGCCCTGACGCTCACTCCAACCATAACAGTTACCCGAAAATTAACAGTCGCCCTAAACTTACTCCCTCAAACTAAGTTCAAACCTAACCTAACCTGAAGCCTAAATCAAACCATACACCTAACCCTAACCCTAGGCGGACACCTTAAGCTCAACCCCAACCCTAACCTGACCCTCACGCTAACTCCAACCATAACACTGAACCGAAAACTAACATTAGCCCTAAACTTACTCCCTCAAACTAATTTCAAACCTAACCTAACCTGAAGCCTAACTCAAACCATAGACCTAACCCTAACACTAGGCGGACACCTGAAGCTCAACCCCAACCCTAACTTGACCCTGACGCTATCTCCAACCGTAACACTGAACCGAAAACTAACAGTAGCCCTAAACTTACTCCCTCAAACTAAGTTCAAACCTAACCTAACCTGAAGCCTAACTCAAACCATAGACCTAACCCTAACCCTAGGCGGACACCTTAAGCTCAACCCCAACCCTAACCTGGCCCTGACGCAAACTCCAACTATAACAATTACCCGAAAACTAACAGTCGCCCTAAACTTACTCCCTCAAACTAAGTTCAAACCTATCCTAACCTGAAGCCTAACTCAAACCATAGACCTAACCCTGACCCTAGGCGCACACCTGAAGCTCAACCCCAACCCTAACCTGACCCTGACGCTATCTCCAAACGTAACACTGAACCGAAAACTAACAGTAGCCCTAAACTTACTCCCTCAAAGTAAGTTCAAACCTAACCTAACCTGAAGCCTAACTCAAACCATAGACCTAACCCTAACCCTTGGCGGACACCTTAAGCTCAACCCCAACACTAAAATGGCCCTGACTGTAACTCCAACCATAACAGGTACCCGAAAAATAACAGTAGCCTTAAACTTACTCCCTCAAACTAAGTTCAAACCTAACCTAACCTGAAGCCTAAATCAAACCATACACCTAACCCTAACCCTAGGCGGACACCTTAAGCCCAACCCCAACCCTAACCTGACCCTCACGCTAACTCCAACCGTAACACTGAACCGAAAACTAACAGTAGCCCTAAACTTACTCCCTCAAACTAAGTTCAAACCTAACCTAACCTGAAGCCTAACTCAAACAATAGACCTAACCCTAACCCTCGGCGGACACCTTAAGCTTAACCCCAACCCTAACCTGACCCTGAGGCTAAATCCAACCGTAACACTGAACCGAAAAATAACAGTAGCCCTAAACTTACTCCCTCAAACTAAGTTCAATCCTAACCTAACCTGAAGCCTAAACGAAACCATAGACCTAACCCTAACCCTAGGCGGACACCTTATGCTTAACCCCCACCCTAACCTGACCATGACGCTTACTCCAACCGTAACAGTTAAACGAAAACTAACAGTAGCCCTAAACTTACTCCCTCAAACTAAGTTCAAACCTAACCTAACCTGAAGCCTAACTCAAACCATAGACCTAACCCTAACCCTAGGCGGACACCTGAAGCTCAACCCCAACCCTAACCTGACCCTGACGCTATCTCCAAACGTAACACTGAACCAAAAACTAACAGTAGCCCTAAAATTATTCCCTCAAACTAAGTTCAAACCTAACCTAACCTGAAGCCTAACTCAAACCATAGACCTAACCCTAACCCTTGGAGGACACCTTAAGCTCAACCCCTACCCTTAAATGGCCCTGACTCTAACTCCAACCATAACAGATACCCGAAAAATAACAGTAGCCCTAAACTTACTCCTTCAAACTACGTTCAAACCTAACCTAACCTGAAGCCTAAATCAAACCATACACCTAACCCTAACCCTAGACGGACACCTTAAGCTCAACCCCAACCCTAAAATGACCATCACGCTAACTGCAACCGAAACACTGAACCGAAAACAAACAGTAGCCCTAAACTTACACCCTCAAACTAAGTTCAAACCTAACCTAACCTGAAGCCTAAATCAAACCATACACCAAACCCTAACCCTAGGCGGACACCTCAAGCCCAACCCCAAACCTAACCTGACCCTCACGATAACTGCAACCGTAACACTGAACCGAAAACTAACAGTAGCCCTAAACTTACTCCCTCAAACTAAGTTCAAACCTAACCTAACCTGAAGCCTTAATCAAATCATACACCTAACCCTAACCCTAGGCGGACACCTTAAGCTCAACCCCTACCCTAACCTCACCCTCATGCTTACTCCAACTGTAACAGTTAACCGAAAACTAACAGTAGCCCTAAACTTACTCCCTCAAACTAACTTCAAACCTAACCTAACCTGAAGCCTAATCAAAACAAACACCTAACCCGAACCGAAGGCGGACACCATTAGCTCAACGCCAACCCTAACCTGTACCTGACGCTAACTCCAACCATAACAGTTACCCGAAAACAAACAGTAGCCCTAAACTTACTCCCTCAAACTAAGTTCAAACCTAACCTAACCTGAAGCCTAAATCAAACCATACACCTAACCCTAACACTAGGCGGACACCTTAAGCTCAACCCCAACCCTAACGTGGGCCTGACGCTAACTCCAACCATAACAGTTACCCGAAAACTAACAGTCGCCCTAAACTTACTCCCTCAAACTAAGTTCAAACCTAACCTAACCTGAAGCCTAAATCAAACCATACAACTAACCCTAACCCTAGGCGGACACCTTAAGCTCAACCCCAACCCTAACCTGACCCTCACGCTAACTCCAACAGTAACAGTGAACCGAAAACTAACATTAGCCCTAAACTTACTCCCTCAAACTAATTTCAACCCTAACCTAACCTGAAGCCTAACTCAAACCATAGACCTAACCCTAAACCTAGGCGGACACCGGAAGTTCAAGCCCAACCCTAACCTGACCCAGACGCTATCTCCAACCGTAACACTGAACCGAAAACTAACAGTAGCCCTAAACTTACTCCCTCAAACTAAGTTCAATCCTAACCTAACCTGAAGCCTAAATGAATCCATAGACATAACCGTAACCCTAGGCGGAAACCTTAAGCTCAACCCCAACCCTAACCTGGCCCTGACGCTAACTCCAACCATAACAGTTACCCGAAAACTAACAGTAGCCCTAAACTTAGTCCCTCAAACTAAGTTCAAACCTAACATAACCTGAAGCCTAACTCAAACAATAGACCTAACCCTAACCCTAGGCGGACACCTTAAGCTTAACCCCAACCCTAACCTGACCCTGAGGCTAAATCCAACTGTAACACTGAACCGAAAACTAACAGTAGCCCTAAACTTACTCCCTCAAACTAAGTTCAATCCTAACCTAACCTGAAGCCTAAACGAAACCATAGACCTAACCCTAACCCTAGGCGGACACCTTATGCTTAACCCCCACCCTAACCTGACCATGACGCTTACTCCAACCGTAACAGTTAAACGAAAACTAACAGTAGCCCTAAACTTACTCCCTCAAACTAAGTTCAAACCTAACCTAAACTGAAGCCTAACTCAAACCATAGACCTAACCCTAACCCTAGGCGGACACCTTAAGCTCAACCCCAACCCTAACCTGGCCCTTACGCTCACTCCAACCATAACAGTTACCCGAAACTTAACAGTCGCCCTAAACTTACTCCCTCAAACTAAGTTCAAACCTAACCTAACCTGAAGCCTAAATCAAACCATACACCTAACCCTAACCCTAGGCGGACACCTTAAGCTCAACCCCAACCCTAACCTGACCCTCACGCTAACTCCAACCATAACACTGAACCGAAAACTAACATTAGCCCTAAACTTACTCCCTAAAACTAATTTCAAACCTAACCTAACCTGAAGCCTAACTCAAAACATAGACCTAACCCTAACACTAGGCGGACACCAGAAGCTCAACCCCAACCCTAACTTGACCCTGACGCTATCTCCAACCGTAACACTGAACCGAAAACTAACAGTAGCCCTAAACTTACTACCTCAAACTAAGTTCAAACCTAACCTAACCTGAAGCCTAACTCAAACCATAGACCTAACCCTAACCCTAGGCGGACACCTTAAGCTCAACCCCAACCCTAACCTGGCCCTGACGCAAACTCCAACTATAACAATTACCCGAAAACTAACAGTCGCCCTAAACTTACTCCCTCAAACTAAGTTCAAACCTAACCTAACCTGAAGCCTAACTCAAACCATAGACCTAACCCTGACCCTAGGCGCACACCTGAAGCTCAACCCCAACCCTAACCTGACCCTGACGCTATCTCCAAACGTAACACTGAACCGAAAACTAACAGTAGCCCTAAACTTACTCCCTCAAACTAAGTTCAAACCTAACCTAACCTGAAGCCTAACTCAAACCATAGACCTAACCCTAACCCTTGGCGGACACCTTAAGCTCAACCCCAACCCTAACCTGGCCCTGACGCTCACTCCAACCATAACAGTTACCCGAAAATTAACAGTCGCCCTAAACTTACTCCCTCAAACTAAGTTCAAACCTAACCTAACCTGAAGCCTAAATCAAACCATACACCTAACCCTAACCCTAGGCGGACACCTTAAGCTCAACCCCAACCCTAACCTGACCCTCACGCTAACTCCAACCATAACACTGAACCGAAAACTAACATTAGCCCTAAACTTACTCCCTCAAACTAATTTCAAACCTAACCTAACCTGAAGCCTAACTCAAACCATAGACCTAACCCTAACACTAGGCGGACACCTGAAGCTCAACCCCAACCCTAACTTGACCCTGACGCTATCTCCAACCGTAACACTGAACCGAAAACTAACAGTAGCCCTAAACTTACTCCCTCAAACTAAGTTCAAACCTAACCTAACCTGAAGCCTAACTCAAACCATAGACCTAACCCTAACCCTAGGCGGACACCTTAAGCTCAACCCCAACCCTAACCTGGCCCTGACGCAAACTCCAACTATAACAATTACCCGAAAACTAACAGTCGCCCTAAACTTACTCCCTCAAACTAAGTTCAAACCTATCCTAACCTGAAGCCTAACTCAAACCATAGACCTAACCCTGACCCTAGGCGCACACCTGAAGCTCAACCCCAACCCTAACCTGACCCTGACGCTATCTCCAAACGTAACACTGAACCGAAAACTAACAGTAGCCCTAAACTTACTCCCTCAAAGTAAGTTCAAACCTAACCTAACCTGAAGCCTAACTCAAACCATAGACCTAACCCTAACCCTTGGCGGACACCTTAAGCTCAACCCCAACACTAAAATGGCCCTGACTGTAACTCCAACCATAACAGGTACCCGAAAAATAACAGTAGCCTTAAACTTACTCCCTCAAACTAAGTTCAAACCTAACCTAACCTGAAGCCTAAATCAAACCATACACCTAACCCTAACCCTAGGCGGACACCTTAAGCCCAACCCCAACCCTAACCTGACCCTCACGCTAACTCCAACCGTAACACTGAACCGAAAACTAACAGTAGCCCTAAACTTACTCCCTCAAACTAAGTTCAAACCTAACCTAACCTGAAGCCTAACTCAAACAATAGACCTAACCCTAACCCTCGGCGGACACCTTAAGCTTAACCCCAACCCTAACCTGACCCTGAGGCTAAATCCAACCGTAACACTGAACCGAAAAATAACAGTAGCCCTAAACTTACTCCCTCAAACTAAGTTCAATCCTAACCTAACCTGAAGCCTAAACGAAACCATAGACCTAACCCTAACCCTAGGCGGACACCTTATGCTTAACCCCCACCCTAACCTGACCATGACGCTTACTCCAACCGTAACAGTTAAACGAAAACTAACAGTAGCCCTAAACTTACTCCCTCAAACTAAGTTCAAACCTAACCTAACCTGAAGCCTAACTCAAACCATAGACCTAACCCTAACCCTAGGCGGACACCTGAAGCTCAACCCCAACCCTAACCTGACCCTGACGCTATCTCCAAACGTAACACTGAACCAAAAACTAACAGTAGCCCTAAAATTATTCCCTCAAACTAAGTTCAAACCTAACCTAACCTGAAGCCTAACTCAAACCATAGACCTAACCCTAACCCTTGGAGGACACCTTAAGCTCAACCCCTACCCTTAAATGGCCCTGACTCTAACTCCAACCATAACAGATACCCGAAAAATAACAGTAGCCCTAAACTTACTCCTTCAAACTACGTTCAAACCTAACCTAACCTGAAGCCTAAATCAAACCATACACCTAACCCTAACCCTAGACGGACACCTTAAGCTCAACCCCAACCCTAAAATGACCATCACGCTAACTGCAACCGAAACACTGAACCGAAAACAAACAGTAGCCCTAAACTTACACCCTCAAACTAAGTTCAAACCTAACCTAACCTGAAGCCTAAATCAAACCATACACCAAACCCTAACCCTAGGCGGACACCTCAAGCCCAACCCCAAACCTAACCTGACCCTCACGATAACTGCAACCGTAACACTGAACCGAAAACTAACAGTAGCCCTAAACTTACTCCCTCAAACTAAGTTCAAACCTAACCTAACCTGAAGCCTAACTCAAACAATAGACCTAACCCTAACCATAGGCGGACACCTTAAGCTTAACCCCAACCCTAACCTGACCCTGAGGATAAATCCAACCGTAACACTGAACCGAAAACTAACAGTAGCCCTAAATTTACTCCCTCAAACTAAGTTCAATCCTAACCTAACCTGAACCCTAAATGAAACCATAGACCTAACCCTAACCCTAGGCGTACACCTTAGGCTTAACCCCCAGCCTATCCTGACCCTGACGCTTACTCCAACCGTAACAGTTAAACGAAAACTAACAGTAGCCCTAAACTTACTCCCTCAAACTAAGTTCAAACCTAACCTAACATGAAGCCTAAATCAAACCATACACCTAACACTAACCCTAGGCGGACACCTTAAGCTCAACCCCAAAACTAACCTGACCCTGACGCTTACTCCAACCGTAACAGTTAACCGAAAACTAACAGTAGCCCTAAACTGACTCCCTCAAACTAAGTTCAAACCTAACCTAACCTGAAGCCTAACTCAAACCATAGACCTAACCCTAAACCTAGACGGACACCTGAAGCTCAACCCCAATCCTAACCTGACCCTGACGCTATCTCCAAACGTAACACTGAAACGAAAACTAACAGTAGCCCTAAACTTACTCCCTCAAACTAAGTTCAAACCTAACCTAACCTGAAGCCTAAATCAAACCATACACCTAACCCTAACCCTAGGCGGACACCTGAAGCTCAACCCCAATCCTAACCTGACCCTGACGCTATCTCCAAACGTAACACTGAACCGAAAACTAACAGTAGCCCTAAACTTACTCCCTCAAAGTAAGTTCAAACCTAACCTAACCTGAAGCCTAACTCAAACCATAGACCTAACCCTAACCCTTGGCGGACACCTTAAGCTCAACCCCAACACTAAAATGGCCCTGACTGTAACTCCAACCATAACAGATACCCGAAAAATAACAGTAGCCTTAAACTTACTCCCTCAAACTAAGTTCAAACCTAACCTAACCTGAAGCCTAAATCAAACCATACACCTAACCCTAACCCTAGGCGGACACCTTAAGCCCAACCCCAACCTTAACCTGACCTTCACGCTAACTCCAACCGTAACACTGAACAGAAAACTAACAGTAGCCCTAAACTTACTCCCTCAAACTAAGTTCAAACCTAACCTAACTTGAAGCCTAACTCAAACAATAGACCTAACCCTAACCCTAGGCGGACACCTTAAGCTTAACCCCAACCCTATCCTGACCCTGAGGCTAAATCCAACCGTAACACTGAACCGAAAACTTAGAGTAGCCCTAAACTTACTCCCTCAAACTAAGTTCAATCTTAACATAACCTGAAGCCTAAATGAAACCATAGACATAACCCTAACCCTAGGCGGACACCTTATGCTTACTCCCACCCTAACCTGACCCTGACGCTTACTCCAAACGTAACAGTTAAACGAAAACTAACAGCATCCCTAAACTTACTCCCTCAAACTAAGTTCAAACCTAACCTAACCTGAAGCCTAAATCAAACCATACACCTAACCCTAACCCTAGGCCGACACCTTAATCTCAACCCCAAACCTAACTTGACCCAGACGCTTACTACAACCGTAACAGTTAACCGAAAACTAACAGTAGCCCTAAACTGACTCCCTCAAACTAAGTTCAAACCTAACCTAACTTGAAGCCTAACTCAAACCATAGACCTAAGCCTAACCCTAGGCGGACACCTTAAGCTCAACCCCAACCCTAACCTGGCCCTGACGCTAACTCCAACCATAACAGATACCCGAAAAATAACAGTAGCCCTAAACTTACTCCCTCAAACAAAGTTCAAACCTAACCTAACCTGAAGCCTAAATCAAACCATACACCTAACCCTAACCCTAGGCGTACACTTTAAGCTCAACCCCAACCCTAAAATGACCCTCACGCTAACTCCAACCGAAACACTGAACCGAAAACAAACAGTAGCCCTAAACTTACTCCCTCAAACTAAGTTCAAACCTAACCTAACCTGAAGCCTAAATCAAACCATACACCTAACCCTAACCCTAGGCGGACACCTTAAGCCCAACCCCAACCCTAACCTGACCCTCACGCTAAATCCAACCGTAACATTGAACCGAAAACTAACAGTAGCCCTAAACTTACTCCCTCAAACTAAGTTCAAACCTAACCTAACCTGAAGCCTAACTCAAACAATAGACCTAACCCTAACCCTAGGCGGACACCTTAAGCTTAACCCAAACCCTAACCTGACCCTGAGGCTAAATCCAACCGTAACACTGAACCGAAAACTAACAGTAGCCCTAAACTTACTCCCTCAAACTAAGTTCAATCCTAACCTAACCTGAAGCCTAAACGAAACCATAGACCTAACCCTAACCCTAGGCGGACACCTTAAGCTTAACCCCCACCCTAACCTGACCATGACGCTTACTCCAACCGTAACAGTTAAACGAAAACTAACAGTAGCCCTAAACTTACTCCCTCAAACTAAGTTCAAACCTAACCTAACCTGAAGCCTAACTCAAACCATAGACCTAACCCTAACCATAGGCGGACACCTTAAGCTCAACCCCAACCCTAACCTGGCCCTGACGCTCACTCCAACCATAACAGTTACCCGAAACTTAACAGTCGCCCTAAACTTACTCCCTCAAACTAAGTTCAAACCTAACCTAACCTGAAGCCTAAATCAAACCATACACCTAACCCTAACCCTAGGGGGACACCTTAAGCTCAACCCCAACCCTAACCTGACCCTCACGCTAACTCCAACCATAACACTGAACCGAAAACTAACATTAGCCCTAAACTTACACCCTCAAACTAATTTCAAACCTAACCTAACCTGAAGCCTAACTCAAACCATAGACCTAACCCTTACACTAGGCGGACACCTGAAGCTCAACCCCAACCCTAACTTGACCCTGACGCTATCTCCAACCGTAACACTGAACCGAAAACTAACAGTAGCCCTAAACTTACTCCCTCAAACTAAGTTCAAACCTAACCTAACCTGAAGCCTAACTCAAACCATAGACCTAACCCTAACCCTAGGCGGACACCTGAAGCTCAACCCCAATCCTAACCTGGCCCTGACGCTATCTCCAAACGTAACACTGAACCGAAAACTAACAGTAGCCCTAAACTTACTCCCTCAAAGTAAGTTCAAACCTAACCTAACCTGAAGCCTAACTCAAACCATAGACCTAACCCTAACCCTTGGCGGACACCTTAAGCTCAACCCCAACACTAAAATGGCCCTGACTGTCACTCCAACCATAACAGATACCCGAAAAATAACAGTAGCCCTAAACTTACTCCCTCAAACTAAGTTCAAACCTAACCTAACCTGAAGCCTAAATCAAACCATACACCTAACCCTAACCCTAGGCGGACACCTGAAGCTCAACCCCAATCCTAACCTGACCCTGACGCTATCTCCAAACGTAACACTGAACCGAAAACTAACAGTAGCCCTAAACTTACTCCCTCAAAGTAAGTTCAAACCTAACCTAACCTGAAGCCTAACTCAAACCATAGACCTAACCCTAACCCTTGGCGGACACCTTAAGCTCAACCCCAACACTAAAATGGCCCTGACTGTAACTCCAACCATAACAGATACCCGAAAAATAACAGTAGCCTTAAACTTACTCCCTCAAACTAAGTTCAAACCTAACCTAACCTGAAGCCTAACTCAAACAATAGACCTAACCCTAACCCTAGGCGGACACCTTAAGCTTAACCCCAACCCTATCCTGACCCTGAGGCTAAATCCAACCGTAACACTGAACCGAAAACTTAGAGTAGCCCTAAACTTACTCCCTCAAACTAAGTTCAATCTTAACATAACCTGAAGCCTAAATGAAACCATAGACATAACCCTAACCCTAGGCGGACACCTTATGCTTACTCCCACCCTAACCTGACCCTGACGCTTACTCCAAACGTAACAGTTAAACGAAAACTAACAGCATCCCTAAACTTACTCCCTCAAACTAAGTTCAAACCTAACCTAACCTGAAGCCTAAATCAAACCATACACCTAACCCTAACCCTAGGCCGACACCTTAATCTCAACCCCAAACCTAACTTGACCCAGACGCTTACTACAACCGTAACAGTTAACCGAAAACTAACAGTAGCCCTAAACTGACTCCCTCAAACTAAGTTCAAACCTAACCTAACCTGAAGCCTAACTCAAACCATAGACCTAACCCTAACCCTAGGCGGACACCTTAAGCTCAACCCCAACCCTAACCTGGCCCTGACGATAACTCCAACCATAACAGATACCCGAAAAATAACAGTAGCCCTAAACTTACTCCCTCAAACAAAGTTCAAACCTAACCTAACCTGAAGCCTAAATCAAACCATACACCTAACCCTAACCCTAGGCGTACACTTTAAGCTCAACCCCAACCCTAAAATGACCCTCACGCTAACTCCAACCGAAACACTGAACCGAAAACAAACAGTAGCCCTAAACTTACTCCCTCAAACTAAGTTCAAACCTAACCTAACCTGAAGCCTAAATCAAACCATACACCTAACCCTAACCCTAGGCGGACACCTTAAGCCCAACCCCAACCCTAACCTGACACTCACGCTAACTCCAACCGTAACACTGAACCGAAAACTAACAGTACCCCTAAACTTACTCCCTCAAACTAAGTTCAAACCTAACCTAACCTGAAGCCTAACTCAAACAATAGACCTAACCCTAACCCTAGGCGGACACCTTAAGCTTAACCCCAACCCTAACCTGACCCTGAGGCTAAATCCAACCGTAACACTGAACCGAAAAATAACAGTAGCCCTAAACTTACTCCCTCAAACTAAGTTCAATCCTAACCTAACCTGAACCCTAAATGAAACCATAGACCTAACCCTAACCCTAGGCGGACACCTTATGCTTAACCCCCACCCTAACCTGACCCTGACGCTTACTCCAACCGTAACAGTTAAACGAAAACTAACAGTAGCCCTAAACTTACTCCCTCAAACTAAGTTCAAACCTAACCTAACCTGAAGGCTAAATCAAACCATACACCTAACACTAACCCTAGGCGGACACCTTAAGCTCAACCCCAAAACTAACCTGACCCTGACGCTTACTCCAACCGTAACAGTTAACCGAAAACTAACAGTAGCCCTAAACTGACTCCCTCAAACTAAGTTCAAACCTAACCTAACCTGAAGCCTAACTCAAACCATAGACCTAACCCTAACCCTAGGCGGACACCTGAAGCTCAACCCCAATCCTAACCTGACCCTGACGCTATCTCCAAACGTAACACTGAACCGAAAACTAACAGTAGCCCTAAACTTACTCCCTCAAAGTAAGTTCAAACCTAACCTAACCTGAAGACTAACTCAAACCATAGACCTAACCCTAACCCTTGGCGGACACCTTAAGCTCAACCCGAACACTAAAATGGCCCTGACTGTAACTCCAACCATAACAGATACCCAAAAAATAACAGTAGCCTTAAACTTACTCCCTCAAACTAAGTTCAAACCTAACCTAACCTGAAGCCTAAATCAAACCATACACCTAACCCTAACCCTAGGCGGACACCTTAAGCCCAACCCCAACCTTAACCTGACCTTCACGCTAACTCCAACCGTAACACTGAACAGAAAACTAACAGTAGCCCTAAACTTACTCCCTCAAACTAAGTTCAAACCTAACCTAACCTGAAGCCTAACTCAAACAATAGACCTAACCCTAACCCTAGGCGGACACCTTAAGCTTAACCCCAACCCTATCCTGACCCTGAGGCTAAATCCAACCGTAACACTGAACCGAAAACTTAGAGTAGCCCTAAACTTACTCCTTCAAACTAATTTCAAGCCTAACCTAACCTGAAGCCTAACTCAAACCATAGACCTAACCCTAAACCCAGGCGGACACCGGAAGTTCAAGCCCAACCCTAACCTGACCCAGACGCTATCTCCAACCGTAACACTGAACCGAAAACTAACAGTAGCCCTAAACTTACTCCCTCAAACTAAGTTCAATCCTAACCTAACCTGAAGCCTAAATGAATCCATAGACATAACCCTAACCCTAGGCGGACACCTTAAGCTCAACCCCAACCCTAACCTGGCCCTGACGCTAACTCCAACCATAACAGTTACCCGAAAACTAACAGTAGCCCTAAACTTACTCCCTCAAACTAAGTTCAAACCTAACCTAACCTGAAGCCTAACTCAAACAATAGACCTAACCCTAACCCTAGGCGGACACCTTAAGCTTAACCCCAACCCTAACCTGACCCTGAGGCTAAATCCAACCGTAACACTGAACCGAAAACTAACAGTAGCCCTAAACTTACTCCCTCAAACTAAGTTCAATCCTAACCTAACCTGAAGCCTAAACGAAACCATAGACCTAACCCTAAACCTAGGCGGACACCTTATGCTTAACCCCCACCCTAACCTGACCATGACGCTTACTCCAACCGTAACAGTTAAACGAAAACTAACAGTAGCCCTAAACTTACTCCCTCAAACTAAGTTCAAACCTAACCTAACCTGAAGCCTAAATCAAACCATACACCTAACCCTAACCATAGGCGGACATCTTAAGCTCAACCCCAACCCTAACCTGGCCCTGACGCTCACTCCAACCATAACAGTTACCCGAAACTTAACAGTCGCCCTAAACTTACTCCCACAAAATAAGTTCAAACCTAACCTAACCTGAAGCCTAAATCAAACCATACACCTAACCCTAACCCTAGGCGGACACCTTAAGCTCAACCCAACCCTAACCTGACCCTCACGCTAACTCCAACCATAACACTGAACCGAAAACTAACATTAGCCCTAAACTTACTCCCTCAAACTAATTTCAAACCTAACCTAACCTGAAGCCTAACTCAAACCATAGACCTAACCCTAACACTAGGCGGACACCTGAAGCTCAACCCCAACCCTAACTTGACCCTGACGCTATCTCCAACCGAAGCACTGAACCGAAAACTAACAGTAGCCCTAAACTTACTCCCTCAAACTAAGTTCAAACCTAACCTAACCTGAAGCCTAACTCAAACCATAGACCTAACACTAACCCTAGGCGGACACCTGAAGCTCAACCCCAACCCTAACCTGACCCAGACGCTATCTCCAACCATAACACTGAACAGAAAACTAACAGTAGCCCTAAACTTACTCTCTCAAACTAAGTTTAAACCTAACCTAACCTGAAGCCTAAATCAAACCATACACCTAACCCTACCCCTAGGCGGACACCTTAAGCTCAACCCCAACCCTAACCTGACCCTCACACTAACTCCAACCATAACAGTGAACCGAAAACTAACATTAGCCCTAAACTTACTCACTCAAACTAATTTCAAGCCTTACCTAACCTGAAGCCTAACTCAAACCATAGATCTAACCCTAACCCTAGGCGGACACCTGAAGCACAACCCCAACCCTAACCTGACCCTGACACTATCTCCAACCGTAACACTGAACCGAAAACTAACAGTAGCCCTAAACTTACTCCCTCAAACTAAGTTCAAACCTAACCTAACCTGAAGCCTAACTCAAACCATAGACCTAACCCTAACCCTAGGCGGACACCTGAAGCTCAACCCCAACCCTAACCTGACCCTGACGCTATCTCCAAACGTAACACTGAACCATAAACTAACAGTAGCCCTAAAACTATTCCCTCAAACTAAGTTCAAACCTAACCTAACCTGAAGCCTAACTCAAACCATAGACCTACCCTAACCCTTGGAGGACACCTTAAGCTCAACCCCAACCCTTAAATGGCCCTGACTCTAACTTCAACCATAACAGATACCCGAAAAATAACAGTAGCCCTATACTTACTCCTTCAAACTAAGTTCAAACCTAACCTAACCTGAAGCCTAAATCAAACCATACACCTAACCCTAACCCTAGACGGACACCTTAAGCTCAACCCCAACCCTAAAATGACCCTCACGCTAACTCCAACCAAAACACTGAACCGAAAACAAACAGTAGCCCTAAACTTACTCCCTCAAACTAAGTTCAAACCTAAGGTAACCTGAAGCCTAACTCAAACCATAGACCTATCCCTAACCCTAGGCGGACACCTGAAGCTCAACCCCAACACTAACCTGACCCTGACGCTATCTCCAACCGTAACACTGAACCGAAAACTTACAGTACCCCTAAACTTACTCCCTCAAACTAAGTTCAAACCTAACCTAACCTGAAGCCTAACTCAAACCATAGACCTAACCCTAACCCTTGGCGGACACCTTAAGCTCAACCCCAACCCTAAAATGGCCCTGACTCTAACTCCAACCATAACAGATACCCGAAAAATAACAGTAGCCCTAAACTTACTCCCTCAAACTAAGTTCAAACCTAACCTAACCTGAAGCCTAAATCAAACCATACACCTAACCCTAACCCTAGGCGGACACCTTAAGCTCAACCCCAATCCTAACCTGACCCTCAATCTAAATCCAACCCTAACACTGAACCGAAAACTAACAGTAGCCCTAAACTTACTCCCTCAAACTAATTTCAAACCTAACCTAACCTGAAGCCTAACTCAAACCATAGACCTAACCCTATCCCTAGGCGGACATCTTAAGTTCAACCCCAACCCTAACCTTTCCCTGACGCTAACTCCAACCATAACAGTTACCCGAAAACTAACAGTCGCCCAAAACTTACTCCCTCAAACTAAGTTCAAACCTAACCTAACCTGAAGCCTAAATCAAACCATACACCTAACCCTAACCCTAGGCGGACACCTTAAGCTCAACCCAACCCTAACCTGACCCTCACGCTAACTCCAACCATAACACTGAACCGAAAACTAACATTAGCCCTAAACTTACTCCCTCAAACTAATTTCAAACCTAACCTAACCTGAAGCCTAACTCAAACCATAGACCTAACCCTAACACTAGGCGGACACCTGAAGCTCAACCCCAACCCTAACTTGACCCTGACGCTATCTCCAACCGAAGCACTGAACCGAAAACTAACAGTAGCCCTAAACTTACTCCCTCAAACTAAGTTCAAACCTAACCTAACCTGAAGCCTAACTCAAACCATAGACCTAACACTAACCCTAGGCGGACACCTGAAGCTCAACCCCAACCCTAACCTGACCCAGACGCTATCTCCAACCATAACACTGAACAGAAAACTAACAGTAGCCCTAAACTTACTCTCTCAAACTAAGTTTAAACCTAACCTAACCTGAAGCCTAAATCAAACCATACACCTAACCCTACCCCTAGGCGGACACCTTAAGCTCAACCCCAACCCTAACCTGACCCTCACACTAACTCCAACCATAACAGTGAACCGAAAACTAACATTAGCCCTAAACTTACTCACTCAAACTAATTTCAAGCCTTACCTAACCTGAAGCCTAACTCAAACCATAGATCTAACCCTAACCCTAGGCGGACACCTGAAGCACAACCCCAACCCTAACCTGACCCTGACACTATCTCCAACCGTAACACTGAACCGAAAACTAACAGTAGCCCTAAACTTACTCCCTCAAACTAAGTTCAAACCTAACCTAACCTGAAGCCTAACTCAAACCATAGACCTAACCCTAACCCTAGGCGGACACCTGAAGCTCAACCCCAACCCTAACCTGACCCTGACGCTATCTCCAAACGTAACACTGAACCATAAACTAACAGTAGCCCTAAAACTATTCCCTCAAACTAAGTTCAAACCTAACCTAACCTGAAGCCTAACTCAAACCATAGACCTACCCTAACCCTTGGAGGACACCTTAAGCTCAACCCCAACCCTTAAATGGCCCTGACTCTAACTTCAACCATAACAGATACCCGAAAAATAACAGTAGCCCTATACTTACTCCTTCAAACTAAGTTCAAACCTAACCTAACCTGAAGCCTAAATCAAACCATACACCTAACCCTAACCCTAGACGGACACCTTAAGCTCAACCCCAACCCTAAAATGACCCTCACGCTAACTCCAACCAAAACACTGAACCGAAAACAAACAGTAGCCCTAAACTTACTCCCTCAAACTAAGTTCAAACCTAAGGTAACCTGAAGCCTAACTCAAACCATAGACCTATCCCTAACCCTAGGCGGACACCTGAAGCTCAACCCCAACACTAACCTGACCCTGACGCTATCTCCAACCGTAACACTGAACCGAAAACTTACAGTACCCCTAAACTTACTCCCTCAAACTAAGTTCAAACCTAACCTAACCTGAAGCCTAACTCAAACCATAGACCTAACCCTAACCCTTGGCGGACACCTTAAGCTCAACCCCAACCCTAAAATGGCCCTGACTCTAACTCCAACCATAACAGATACCCGAAAAATAACAGTAGCCCTAAACTTACTCCCTCAAACTAAGTTCAAACCTAACCTAACCTGAAGCCTAAATCAAACCATACACCTAACCCTAACCCTAGGCGGACACCTTAAGCTCAACCCCAATCCTAACCTGACCCTCAATCTAAATCCAACCCTAACACTGAACCGAAAACTAACAGTAGCCCTAAACTTACTCCCTCAAACTAATTTCAAACCTAACCTAACCTGAAGCCTAACTCAAACCATAGACCTAACCCTATCCCTAGGCGGACATCTTAAGTTCAACCCCAACCCTAACCTTTCCCTGACGCTAACTCCAACCATAACAGTTACCCGAAAACTAACAGTCGCCCAAAACTTACTCCCTCAAACTAAGTTCAAACCTAACCTAACCTGAAGCCTAAATCAAACCATACACCTAACCCTAACCCTAGGCGGACACCTTAATCTCAACCCCAACCCTAACCTGACCCTCAAGCTAACTCCAACTGTAACAGTGAAACGAAAACTAACATTAGCCCTAAACTTACTCCCTCAAACTAAGTTCAAACCTAACCTAACCTGAAGCCTAACTCAAACCATAGACCTAACCCTAACCCTTGGCGGACACCTTAAGCTCAACCCCAACCCTAAAATGGCCCTGACTCTAACTCCAACCATAACAGATACCCGAAAAATAACAGTAGCCCTAAACTTACTCCCTCAAACTAAGTTCAAACCTAACCTAACCTGAAGCCTAAATCAAACCATACACCTAACCCTAACCCTAGGCGGACACCTTAAGCTCAACCCCAACCCTAACCTGACCCTCAAGCTAAATCCAACCCTAACACTGAACCGAAAACTAACAGTAGCCCTAAACTTACTCCCTCAAACTAATTTCAAACCTAACCTAACCTGAAGCCTAACTCAAACCATAGACCTAACCCTATCCCTAGGCGGACATTTTAAGTTCAACCCCAACCCTAACCTTTCCCTGACGCTAACTCCAACCATAACAGTTACCCAAAAACTAACAGTCGCCCTAAACTTACTCCCTCAAACTAAGTTCAAACCTAACCTAACCTGAAGCCTGAATCAAACCATACACCTAACCCTAACCCTAGGCGGACACCTTAATCTCAACCCCAACCCTAACCTGACCCTCACGCTAACTCCAACTGTAACAGTGAAACGAAAACTAACATTAGCCCTAAACTTACTCCCTCAAACAAATTTCAAGCCTAACCTAACCTGAAGCCTAACTCAAACCATAGACCTAACCCTAACCCTAGGCGGACACCTGAAGCACAACCCCAACCCTAACCTGACCCTGACGCTATCTCCAACCGTAACAATGAACCGAAAACTAACAGTAGCCCTAAACTTACTCCCTCAAACTAAGTTCAAACCTAACCTAACCTGAAGCCTAACTCAAACCATAGACCTAACCCTAACCCTAGGCGGACACTTTAATCTCAACCCCAACCCTAAACTGGCCCTGACGCTAACTCCAACCATAACAATTACCAGAAAACTAACAGTCGCCCTAAACTTACTCCCTGAAACTAACTTCAAACCTAACCTCACCTGAAGCCTTAATCAAATCATACACCTAACCCTAACCCTAGGCGGATACCTTGAGCTCAACCCCTACCCTAACCTGACCCTCACGCTTACTCCAACTGTAACAGTTAACCGAAAACTAGCAGTAGCCCTAAACTTACTCCCTCAAACTAACTTCAAACCTAACCTAACCTGAAGACTAACTCAAACAATAGACCTAACCCTAACACTAGGCGGACACCTTAAGCTTAACCCCAACCCTAACCTGACCCTGAGGCTAAATCCAACCGTAACACTGAACCGAAAACTAACAGTAGCCCTAAATTTACTCCCTCAAACTAAGTTCAATCCTAACCTAACCTGAACCCTAAATGAAACCATAGACCTAACCCTAACCCTAGGCGGACACCTTATGATTAACCCCCACCCTAACCTGACCCTGTCGCTTACTCCAACCGTAACAGTTAAACGAAAACTAACAGTAGCCCTAAACTTACTCCCTCAAACTAAGTTCAAACCTAACCTAACCTGAAGCCTGAATCAAACCATACACCTAACCCTAACCCTAGGCGGACACCTTAAGCTCAACCCCAACCCTAACCTGACCCTGACGCTTACTCCAACCATAACAGTTACCCGAAAACTAACAGTCGCCCTAAACTTACTCCCTCAAACTAAGTTCAAACCTAACCTAACCTGAAGCCTAAATCAAACCATACACCTAACCCTAACCCTAGGCGGACACGTTAAGCTCAACCCCAACCCTAACCTGACCCTCACGCTAACTCCAACTGTAACAGTGAAACGAAAACTAACATTAGCCCTAAACTTACTCCCTCAAACAAATTTCAAGCCTAACCTAACCTGAAGCCTCACTCAAACCATAGACCTAACCCTGACCCTAGGCGGACACCTGAAGCACAACCCCAACCCTAACCTGACCCTGACGCTATCTCCAACCATAACACGGAACCGAAAACTAACAGTAGCCCTAAAATTACTCCCTCAAACTAAGTTCAAACCTAACCTAACCTGAAGCCTAACGCAAACCATAGACCTAACCCTAACCCTAGGCGGACACCTTAAGCTCAACCCCAACCCTAACCTGGCCCTGACGCTAACTCCAACCATAACAATTTCCCGAAAACTAACAGTCGCCCTAAACTTACTCCCTCAAACTAAGTTCAAACCTAACCTAACCTGAAGCCTAAATCAAACCATACACCTAACTCTAACCCTAGGCGGACACCTGAAGCACAACCCCAACCCTAACCTGACCCTGACGCTATCTCCAACCGTAACACGGAATCGAAAACTAACAGTAGCCCTAAACTTACTCCCTCAAACTAAGTTCAAACCTAACCTAACCTGAAGCTTAACTCAAACCATAGACCTAACCCTAACCCTAGGCGGACACCTGAAGCTCAACCCCAACCCTAACCTGACCCTGACGCTATCTCCAAACGTAACACTGAACCGAAAACTAACAGTAGCCCTAAACTTACTCCCTCAAACTAAGTTCAAACCTAACCTAACCTGAAGCCTAACTCAAACCATAGACCTAACCCTAACCGTTGGAGGACACCTTAAGCTCAACCCCAACCCTAAAATGGCCCTGACTCTAACTCCAACCATAACAGATATCCGAAAATAACAGTAGCCCTAAACTAACTCCCTCAAACTAAGTTCAAACCTAACCTAACCTGAAGCCTAAATCAAACCATACACCAACCCTAACCCTAGGCGGACACCTTAAGCTCAACCCCAACCCTAAAATGACCCTCACGCTAACTGCAACCGAAACACTGAACCGAAAACAAAGAGTAGCCTTAAACTTACTCCCTCAAACTAAGTTCAAACCTAACCTAACCTGAAGCCTAAATCAAACCATACACCTAACCCTAACCCTAGGCGGACACCTTAACCCAACCCCAACCCTAACCTGTCCCTCACGCTAACTCCAACCGTAACACTGAACCGAAAACTAACAGTAGCCCTAAACTTACTCCCTCAAACTAAGTTCAAACCTAACCTAACCTGAAGCCTAACTCAAACCATAGACCTAACCCTAACCCTAGGCGGACACCTTAAGCTTAACCCCAACCCTAACCTGACCCTGAGGCTAAATCCAACCGTAACACTGAACCGAAAACTAACAGTAGGCCTAAACTTACTCCCTCAAACTAAGTTCAATCCTAACCTAACCTGAAGCCTAAATGAAACCATAGACCTAACCTTAACCCTAGGCGGACACCTTATGCTTAACCCCCACCCTAACCTGACCCTGACGCTTACTCCAACCGTAACAGTTAAATGAAAACTAACGGTAGCCCTAAACTTACTCCCTCAAACTAAGTTCAAACCTAACCTAACCTGAAGCCTAAATCAAACCATACACCTAACCCTAACCCTAGGCGGACACCTTAAGCTCAACCCCAAACCTAACCTGACCCTGACGCTTAATTCAACCATAACAGTTAACCGAAAACTAACAGTAGCCCTAAACTGACTCCCTCAAACTAAGTTCAAACCTAACCTAACCTGAAGCCTAACTCAAACCATAGACCTAACCCTAACCCTAGGCGGACACCTGAAGCTCAACCCCAACCCTAACCTGACCCTGACGCTATCTCCAACCGTAACACTGAACCGAAAACTAACAGTAGCCCTAAACTTACTCCCTCAAACTAAGTTCAAACCTAACCTAACCTGAAGCTTAACTCAAACCATAGACCTAACCCTAACCCTAGGCGGACACCTGAATCTCAACCCCAACACTAACCTGACCCTGACGCTATCTCCAACCGTAACACTGAACCGAAAACTTACAGTAGCCCTAAACTTACTCCCTCAAACTAAATTCAAACCTAACCTAACCTGAAGCCTAACTCAAACCATACACCTAACCATAACCCTAGGCGGACATCTTAAGCTCAACCCCAACCCTAACCTGGCCCTGACGCTAACTCCAACCATAACAATTACCCGAAAACTAACAGTCGTCCTAAACTTACTCCCTCAAACTAAGTTCAAACCTAACCTAACCTGAAGCCTAAATCAAACCATGCACCTAACTCTAACCCTAGGCGGACACCTGAAGCACAACCCCAACCCTAACCTGACCCTGACGCTATCTCCAACCGTAACAATGAACCGAAAACTAACAGTAGCCCTAAACTTACTCCCTCAAACTAAGTTCAAACCTAACCTAACCTGAAGCCTAACTCAAACCATAGACCTAACCCTAACCCTTGGCGGACACCTTAAGCTCAACCCCAACCCTAAAATGGCCCTGACTCTAACTCCAACCATAACAGATACCCGAAAAATAACAGTAGCCCTAAACTTACTCCCTCAAACTAAGTTCAATCCTAACCTAACCTGAAGCCTAAATCAAACCATACACCTAACCCTAACCCTGGGCGGACACCTTAAGCTCAACCCCAACCCTAACCTGACCCTCAAGCTAAATCCAACCCTAACACTGAACCGAAAACTAACAGTAGCCCTAAACTTACTCCCTCAAACTAATTTCAAACCTAACCTAACCTGAAGCCTAACTCAAACCATAGACCTAACCCTAACCCTAGGCGGACACCTTAAGCTCAACCACAACCCTAACCTTTCCCTGACGCTAACTCCAACCATAACAGTTACCCGAAAACTTACAGTCGCCCTAAACTTACTCCCTCAAACTAAGTTCAAACCTAACCTAACCTGAAGCCTAAATCAAACCATACACCTAACCCTAACCCTAGGCGGACACCTTAAGCTCAACCCCAACCCTAACCTGACCCTCACGCTAACTCCAACTGTAACAGTGAAACGAAAACTAACATTAGCCCTAAACTTACTCCCTCAAACAAATTTCAAGCCTAACCTAACCTGAAGCCTAACTCAAACCATAGACCTAACCCTAACCCTAGGCGGACACCTGAAGCACAACCCCAACCCTAACCTGACCCTGACGCTATCTCCAACTGTAACACGGAATCGAAACCTAACAGTAGCCCTAAACTTCCTCCCTCAAACTAAGTTCAAACCTAACCTAACCTGAAGCCTAACTCAAACCATAGACCTAACCCTAACCCTATGCTGACACCTGAAGCTCAACCCCAACCCTAACCTGACCCTGACGCTATCTCCAAACGTAACACTGAATCGAAAACTAACAGTAGCCCTAAACTTAATCCCTCAAACTAAGTTCAAACCTAACCTAACCTGAAGCCTAACTCAAACCATAGACCTAACCCTAACCCTTGGCGTACACCTTAATCTCAACCCCAACCCTAAAATGGCCCTGACTCTAACTCCAACCATAACAGATACCCGAAAAATAACAGTAGCCCTAAACTTACTCCCTCAAACTAAGTTCAAACCTAACCTAACCTGAAGCCTAAATCAAACCATACACCTAACCCTAACCCTAGACGGACACCTTAAGCTCAACCCCAACCCTAAAATGACCCTCACGCTAACTGCAACCGAAACACTGAACCGAAAACAAACAGTAGCCCTAAACTTACTCCCTCAAACTAAGTTCAAACCTAACCTAACCTGAAGCCTAAATCAAACCATACACCTAACCCTAACCCTAGGCGGACACCTTAATCCCAACCCCAACCCTAACCTGACCCTCACGCTAACTCCAACCGTAACACTGAACCGAAAACTAACAGTAGCCCTAAACTTACTCCCTCAAACTAAGTTCAAACCTAACCTAACCTGAAGCCTAACTCAAACCATAGACCTAACCCTAACCCTAGGCGGACACTTTAATCTCAACCCCAACCCTAAACTGGCCCTGACGCTAACTCCAACCATAACAATTACCCGAAAACTAACAGTCGCCCTAAACTTACTCCCTCAAACTAAGTTCAAACCTAACCTCACCTGAAGCCTTAATCAAATCATACACCTAACCCTAACCCTAGGCGGATACCTTGAGCTCAACCCCTACCCTAACCTGACCCTCACGCTTACTCCAACTGTAACAGTTAACCGAAAACTAACAGTAGCCCTAAACTTACTCCCTCAAACTAACTTCAAACCTAACCTAACCTGAAGACTAACTCAAACAATAGACCTAACCCTAACACTAGGCGGACACCTTAAGCTTAACCCCAACCCTAACCTGACCCTGAGGCTAAATCCAACCGTAACACTGAACCGAAAACTAACAGTAGCCCTAAACTTACTCCCTCAAACTAAGTTCAATCCTAACCTAACCTGAACCCTAAATGAAACCATAGACCTAACCCTAACCCTAGGCGGACACCTTATGCTTAACCCCCACCCTAACCTGACCCTGACGCTTACTCCAACCGTAACAGTTAAACGAAAACTAACAGTAGCCCTAAACTTACTCCCTCAAACTAAGTTCAAACCTAACCTAACCTGAAGCCTAAATCAAACCATACACCTAACCCTAACCCTAGGCGGACACCTTAAGCTCAACCCCAACCCTAACCTGACCCTGACACTTACTCCAACCATAACAGTTACCCGAAAACTAACAGTCGCCCTAAACTTACTCCCTCAAACTAAGTTCAAACCTAACCTAACCTGAAGCCTAAATCAAACCATACACCTAACCCTAACCCTAGGCGGACACGTTAAGCTCAACCCCAACCCTAACCTGACCCTCACGCTAACTCCAACTGTAACAGTGAAACGAAAACTAACATTAGCCCTAAACTTACTCCCTCAAACAAATTTCAAGCCTAACCTAACCAGAAGCCTCACTCAAACCATAGACCTAACCCTGACCCTAGGCGGACACCTGAAGCACAACCCCAACCCTAACCTGACCCTGACGCTATCTCCAACCATAACACGGAACCGAAAACTAACAGTAGCCCTAAACTTACTCCCTCAAACTAAGTTCAAACCTAACCTAACCTGAAGCCTAACGCAAACCATAGACCTAACCCTGACCCTAGGCGGACACCTTAAGCTCAACCCCAACCCTAACCTGGCCCTGACGCTAACTCCAACCATAACAATTACCCGAAAACTAACAGTCGCCCTAAACTTACTCCCTCTAACTAAGTTCAAACCTAACCTAACCTGAAGCCTAACTCAAACCATAGACCTAACCCTAACCCTAGGCGGACACCTTAAGCTTAACCACAACCCTAACCTGACCCTGAGGCTAAATCCAACCGTAACACTGAACCGAAAACTAACAGTAGCCCTAAACTTACTCCCTCAAACTAAGTTCAAACCTAACCTAACCTGAAGCCTAACTCAAACCATAGACCTAACCCTAACCCTAGGCAGACACCTAAAGCTCAACCCCAACCCTAAAATGACCCTCACGCTAACTGCAACCGAAACAATGAACCGAAAACAAAGAGTAGCCCTAAACTTACTCCCTCAAACTAAGTTCAAACCTAACCTAACCTGAAGCCTAAATCAAACCATACACCTAACCCTAACCCTAGGCGGACACCTTAAGCCCAACCCCAACCCTAACCTGACCCTCACGCTAACTCCAACCGTAACACTGAACCGAAAACTAACAGTAGCCCTAAACTTACTCCCTCAAACTAAGTTCAAACCTAACCTAACCTGAAGCCTAACTCAAACAATAGACCTAACCCTAACCCTAGGCGGACACCTTAAGCTTAACCCCAACCCTAACCTGACCCTGAGGCTAAATCCAACCGTAACACTGAACCGAAAACTAACAGTAGCCCTAAACTTACTCCCTCAAACTAAGTTCAATCCTAACCTAACCTGAAGCCTAAATGAAACCATAGACCTAACCTTAACCCTAGGCGGACACCTTATGCTTAACCCCCACCCTAACCTGACCCTGACGCTTACTCCAACCGTAACATTTAAATGAAAACTAACGGTAGCCCTAAACTTACTCCCTCAAACTAAGTTCATACCTAACCTAACCTGAAGCCTAAATCAAACCATACACCTAACCCTAACCCTAGGCGGACACCTTAAGCTCAACCCCAAACCTAACCTGACCCTGACGCTTAATCCAACCATAACAGTTAACCGAAAACTAACAGTAGCCCTAAACTGACTCCCTCAAACTAAGTTCAAACCTAACCTAACCTGAAGCCTAACTCAAACCATAGACCTAACCCTAACCCTAGGCGGACACCTGAAGCTCAACCCCAACCCTAACCTGACCCTGACGCTATCTCCAACCGTAACACTGAACCGAAAACTAACAGTAGCCCTAAACTTACTCCCTCAAACTAAGTTCAAACCTAACCTAACCTGAAGCCTAACTCAAACCATAGACCTAACCCTAACCCTAGGCGGACACCTGAAGCTCAACCCCAACACTAACCTGACCCTGACGCTATCTCCAACCGTAACACTGAACCGAAAACTTACAGTAGCCCCAAACTTACTCCCTCAAACTAAGTTCAAACCTAACCTAACCTGAAGCCTAACTCAAACCATAGACCTTACCATAACCCTAGGCGGACACCTTAAGCTCAACCCCAACCCTAACCTGGCCCTGACGCTAACTCCAACCATAACAATTACCCGAAAACTAACTGTCGCCCTAAACTTACTCACTCAAACTATGTTCAAACCTAACCTAACCTGAAGCCTAAATCAAACCATACACCTAACTCTAACCCTAGGCGGACACCTGAAGCACAACCCCAACCCTAACCTGACCCTGACGCTATCTCCAACCGTAACAATGAACCGAAAACTAACAGTAGCCCTAAACTTACTCCCTCAAACTAAGTTCAAACCTAACCTAACCTGAAGCCTAAATCAAACCACACACCTAACCCTAACCCTAGGCGGACACCTTAAGCTCAACCCCAACCCTAACCTGACCCTCAAGCTAAATCCAACCCTAACACTGAACCGAAAACTAACAGTAGCCCTAAACTTACTCCCTCAAACTAATTTCAAACCTAACCTAACCTGAAGCCTAACTCAAACCATAGACCTAACCCTAACCCTAGGCGGACATCTTAAGCTCAACCCCAACCCTAACCTTTCCCTGACGCTAACTCCAACCATAACAGTTACCCGAAAACTAACAGTCGCCCTTAACTTACTCCCTCAAACTAAGTTCAAACCTAACCTAACCTGAAGCATAAATCAAACCATACACCTAACCCTAACCCTAGGCGGAAACCTTAAGCTCAACCTCCAACCCTAACCTGACCCTCACGCTAACTCCAACTGTAACAGTGAAACGAAAACTAACATTAGCCCTAAACTTACTCCCTCAAAGAAATTTCAAGCCTAACCTAACCTGAATCCTAAATCAAACCATACACCTAAATCTAACCCTAGGCGGACACCTGAAGCACAACCCCAACCCTAACCTCACCCTGACACTATCTCCAACCGTAACAATGAACCGAAACCTAACAGTAGCCCTAAACTTCCTCCCTCAAACTAAGTTCAAACCTAACCTAACCTGAAGCCTAACTCAAACCATAGACCTAACCCTAACCCTAGGCTGACACCTGAAGCTCAACCCCAACCCTAACCTGACCCTGACGCTATCTCCAAACGTAACACTGAATCGAAAACTAACAGTAGCCCTAAACTTACTCCCTCAAACTAAGTTCAAACCTAACCTAACCTGAAGCCTAACTCAAACCATAGACCTAACCCTAACCCTTGGCGTACACCTTAATCTCAACCCCAACCCTAAAATGGCCCTGACTCTAACTCCAACCATAACAGATACCCGAAAAATAACAGTAGCCCTAAACTTACTCCCTCAAACTAAGTTCAAACCTAACCTAACCTGAAGCCTAAATCAAACCATACACCTAACCCTAACCCTAGGCGGACACCTTAATCCCAACCCCAAACCTAACCTGACCCTCACGCTAACTCCAACCGTAACACTGAACCGAAAACTAACAGTAGCCCTAAACTTACTCCCTCAAACTAAGTTCAAACCTAACCTAACCTGAAGCCTAACTCAAACCATAGACCTAACCCTATCCCTAGGCGGACACTTTAATCTCAACCCCAACCCTAAACTGGCCATGTCGCTAACTCCAACCATAACAATTACCCGAAAACTAACAGTCGACCTAAACTTACTCCCTCAAACTAAGTTCAAACCTAAAATCACCTGAAGCCTTAATCAAATCATACACCTAACCCTAACCCTAGGCGGATACCTTGAGCTCAACCCCTACCCTAACCTGACCCTCATGCTTACTCCAACTGTAACAGTTAACCGAAAACTAACAGTAGCCCTAAATTTACTCCCTCAAACTAACATCAAACCTAACCTAACCTGAAGACTAACTCAAACAATAGACCTAACCCTAACACTAGGCGGACACCTTAAGCTTAACCCCAACCCAAACCTGACCCTTAGGCTAAATCCAACCGTAACACTGAACCGAAAACTAACAGTAGCCCTAAACTTACTCCCTCAAACTAAGTTCAATCCTAACCTAACCTGAAGCCTAAATGAAACCATAGACCTAACCTTAACCCTAGGCGGACACCTTATGCTTAACCCCCACCCTAACCTGACCCTGACGCTTACTCCAACCGTAACAGTTAAATGAAAACTAACGGTAGCCCTAAACTTACTCCCTCAAACTAAGTTCAAACCTAACCTAACCTGAAGCCTAAATCAAACCATACACCTAACCCTAACCCTAGGCGGACACCTTAAGCTCAACCCCAAACCTAACCTGACCCTGACGCTTAATCCAACCATAACAGTTAACCGAAAACTAACAGTAGCCCTAAACTGACTCCCTCAAACTAAGTTCAAACCTAACCTAACCTGAAGCCTAACTCAAACCATAGACCTAACCCTAACCCTAGGCGGACACCTGAAGCTCAACCCCAACCCTAACCTGACCCTGACGCTATCTCCAACCGTAACACTGAACCGAAAACTAAAAGTAGCCCTAAACTTACTCCCTCAAACTAAGTTCAAACCTAACCTAACCTGAAGCCTATCTCAAACCATAGACCTAACCTAACCCTAGGCGGACACCTGAAGCTCAACCCCAACACTAACCTGACCCTGACGCTATCTCCAACTGTAACAATGAACCGAAAACTAACAGTAGCCCTAAACTTACTCCCTCAAACTAAGTTCAAACCTAACGTAACCTGAAGCCTAACTCAAACCATAGACCTAACCCTAATCCTTGGCGGACACCTTAAGCTCAACCCCAACCCTAAAATGGCCCTGACTCTAACTCCAACCATAACATATACCCGAAAAATAACAGTAGCCCTAAACTTACTCCCTCAAACTAAGTTCAAACCTAACCTAACCTGAAGCCTAAATCAAACCGTACACCTAACCCTAACCCTAGGCGGACACCTTAAGCTCAACCCCAACCCTAACCTGACCCTCAAGCTAAATCCAACCCTAACACTGAACCGAAAACTAACAGTAGCTCTAAACTTACTCCCTCAAACTAAGTTCAATCCTAACCTAACCTGAACCCTAAATGAAACCATAGACCTAACCCTAACCCTAGGCGGACACCTTATGCTTAACCCCCACCCTAACCTGACCCTGACGCTTACTCCAACCGTAACAGTTAAACGAAAACTAACAGTAGCCCTAAACTTACTCCCTCAAACTAAGTTCAAACCTAACCTAACCTGAAGCCTAAATCAAACCATACACCTAACCCTAACCCTAGGCGGACACCTTATGCTCAACCCCAACCCTAACCTGACCCTGACGCTTACTCCAACCATAACAGTTACCCGAAAACTAATAGTCGCCCTAAACTTACACCCTCAAACTAAGTTCAAACCTAACCTAACCTGAAGCCTAAATCAAACCATACACCTAACCCTAACCCTAGGCGGACACGTTAAGCTCAACCCCAACCCTAACCTGACCCTCACGCTAACTCCAACTGTAACAGTGAAACGAAAACTAACATTAGCCCTAAACTTACTCCCTCAAACTAAGTTCAATCCTAACCTAACCTGAACCCTAAATGAAACCATAGACCTAACCCTGACCCTAGGCGGACACCTGAAGCACAACCCCAACCCTAACCTGACCCTGACGCTATCTCCAACCATAACACGGAACCGAAAACTAACAGTAGCCCTAAACTTACTCCCTCAAACTAAGTTCAAACCTAACCTAACCTGAAGCCTAACGCAAACCATAGACCTAACCCTAACCCTTGGCGGACACCTTAAGCTCAACCCCAACCCTAACCTGGCCCTGACGCTAACTCCAACCATAACAATTACCCGAAAACTAACAGTCGCCCTAAACTTACTCCCTCAAACTAAGTTCAAACCTAACCTAACCTGAAGCCTAAATCAAACCATACACCTAACTCTAACCCTAGGCGGACACCTGAAGCACAACCCCAACCCTAACCTGACCCTGACGCTATCTCCAACCGTAACACGGAATCGAAAACTAACAGTAGCCCTAAACTTACTCCCTCAAACTAAGTTCAAACCTAACCTAACCTGAAGCCTAACTCAAACCATAGACCTAACCCTAACCCTAGGCGGACACCTATAGCTCAACCCCAACCCTAACCTGACCCTGACGCTATCTCCAAACGTAACACTGAACCGAAAACTAACAGTAGCCCTAAACTTACTCCCTCAAACTAAGTTCAAACCTAACCTAACCTGAAGCCTAACTCAAACCATAGACCTAACCCTAACCGTTGGAGGACACCTTAAGCTCAACCCCAACCCTAAAATGGCCCTGACTCTAACTCCAACCATAACAGATACCCGAAAAATAACAGTAGCCCTAAACTTACTCCCTCAAACTAAGTTCAAACCTAACCTAACCTGAAGCCTAAATCAAACCATACACCTAACCCTAACCCTAGGCGGACACCTTAAGCTCAACCCCAACCCTAAAATGACCCTCACGCTAACTGCAACCGAAACACTGAACCGAAAACAAAGAGTAGCCCTAAACTTACTCCCTCAAACTAAGTTCAAACCTAACCTAACCTGAAGCCTAAATCAAACCATACACCTAACCCTAACCCTAGGCGGACACCTTAAGCCCAACCCCAACCCTAACCTGACCCTCACGCTAACTCCAACCGTAACACTGAACCGAAAACTAACAGTAGCCCTAAACTTACTCCCTCAAACTAAGTTCAAACCTAACCTAACCTGAAGCCTAACTCAAACAATAGACCTAACCCTAACCCTAGGCGGACACCTTAAGCTTAACCCCAACCCAAACCTGACCCTGAGGCTAAATCCAACCGTAACACTGAACCGAAAACTAACAGTAGCCCTAAACTTACTCCCTCAAACTAAGTTCAATCCTAACCTAACCTGAAGCCTAAATGAAACCATAGACCTAACCTTAACCCTAGGCGGACACCTTATGCTTAACCCCCACCCTAACCTGACCCTGACGCTTACTCCAACCGTAACAGTTAAATGAAAACTAACGGTAGCCCTAAACTTACTCCCTCAAACTAAGTTCAAACCTAACCTAACCTGAAGCCTAAATCAAACCATACACCTAACCCTAACCCTAGGCGGACACCTTAAGCTCAACCCCAAACCTAACCTGACCCTGACGCTATCTCCAACCGTAACACTGAACCGAAAACTAACAGTAGCCCTAAACTTATTCCCTCAAACTAAGTTCAAACCTAACCTAACCTGAAGCCTAACTCAAACCATAGACCTAACCCTAACCCTAGGCGGACACCTGAAGCTCAACCCCAACACTAACCTGACCCTGACGCTATCTCCAATCGTAACACTGAACCGAAAACTTACAGAAGCCCTAAACTTACTCCCTCAAACTAAATTCAAACCTAACCTAACCTGAAGCCTAACTCAAACCATACACCTAACCATAACCCTAGGCGGACACCTTAAGCTCAACCCCAACCCTATCCTGGCCCTGACGCTAACTCCAACCATAACAATTACCCGAAAACTAACAGTCGCCCTAAACTTACTCCCTCAAACTAAGTTCAAACCTAACCTAACCTGAAGCCTAAATCAAACCATACACCTAACTCTAACCCTAGGCGGACACCTGAAGCACAACCCCAAACCTAACCTGACCCTGACGCTATCTCCAACCGTAACAATGAATCGAAAACTAACAGTAGCCCTAAACTTACTCCCTCAAACTAAGTTCAAACCTAACCTAACCTGAAGCCTAACTCAAACCATAGACCTAACCCTAACCCTTGGCGGACACCTTAAGCTCAACCCCAACCCTAAAATGGCCCTGACTCTAACTCCAACCATAACAGATACCCGAAAAATAACAGTAGCCCTAAACTTACTCCCTCAAACTAAGTTCAAACCTAACCTAACCTGAAGCCTAAATCAAACCATACACCTAAATCTAACCCTAGGCGGACACCTGAAGCAGAACCCCAACACTAACGTGATCCTGACGCTATCCCCAACCGTAACAATGAACCGAAACCTAACAGTAGCCCTAAACTTCCTCCCTCAAACTAAGTTCAAACCTAACCTAACCTGAAGCCTAACTCAAACCATAGACCTAACCCTAACCCTAGGCTGACACCTGAAGCTCAACCCCAACCCTAACCTGACCCTGACGCTATCTCCAAACGTAACACTGAATCGAAAACTAACAGTAGCCCTAAACTTACTCCCTCAAACTAAGTTCAAACCTAACCTAACCTGAAGCCTAACTCAAACCATAGACCTAACCCTAACCCTTGGCGTACACCTTAATCTCAACCCCAACCCTAAAATGGCCCTGACTCTAACTCCAACCATAGCAGATACCCGAAAAATAACAGTAGCCCTAAACTTACTCCCTCAAACTAAGTTCAAACCTAACCTAACCTGAAGCCTAAATCAAACCATACACCTAACTCTAACCCTATGCGGACACCTGAAGCACAACCCCAACCCTAACCTGACCCTGACACTATCTCCAACCTTAACAATGAACCGAAAACTAACAGTAGCCCTACACTTACTCCCTCAAACTAAGTTCAATCCTAACCTAACCTGAAGCCTAAATGAAACCATAGACCTAACTTTAACCCTAGGCGGACACCTTATGCTTAACCCCCATCCTAACCTGACCCTGACGCTTACTCCAACCGTAACAGTTAAATGAAAACTAACGGTAGCCCTAAACTTACTCCCTCAAACTAAGTTCAAACCTAACCTAACCTGAAGCCTAAATCAAACCATACACCTAACCCTAACCCTTGGCGGACACCTTAAGATCAACCCCAAACCTAACCTGACCCTGACGCTTAATCCAACCATAACACTGAACCGAAAACTAACAGTAGCCCTACACTTACTCCCTCAAACTAAGTTCAATCCTAACCTAACCTGAAGCCTAAATGAAACCATAGACCTAACTTTAACCCTAGGCGGACACCTTATGCTTAACCCCCACCCTAACCTGACCCTGACGCTTACTCCAACCGTAACAGTTAAATGAAAACTAACGGTAGCCCTAAACTTACTCCCTCAAACTAAGTTCAAACCTAACCTAACCTGAAGCCTAAATCAAACCATACACCTAACCCTAACCCTTGGCGGACACCTTAAGCTCAACCCCAAACCTAACCTGACCCTGACGCTTAATCCAACCATAACAGTTAACCGAAAACTAACAGTAGCCCTAAACTTACTCCCTCAAACTAAGTTCAAACCTAACCTAACCTGAAGCCTAACTCAAACCATAGACCTAACCCTAACCCTAGGCGGACACCTGAAGCTCAACCCCAACACTAACCTGACCCTGACGCTATCTCCAACCGTAACACTGATCCGAAAACTTACAGTAGCCCTAAACTTACTCCCTCAAACTAAATTCAAACCTAACCTAACATGAAGCCTAACTCAAACCATACACCTAACCATAACCCTAGGCGGACACCTTAAGCTCAACCCCAACCCTAACCTGGCCCTGACGCTAACTCCAACCATAACAATTACCCGAAAACTAACAGTCGCCCTAAACTTACTCCCTCAAACTAAGTTCAAACCTAACCTAACCTGAAGCCTAAATCAAACCATACACCTAACTCTAACCCTAGGCGGACACCTGAAGCACAACCCCAACCCTAACCTGACCCTGACGCTATCTCCAACCGTAACACTGAACCGAAAACTTACAGTAGCCCTAAACTTACTCCCTCAAACTAAGTTCAAACCTAACCTAACCTGAAGCCTAACTCAAACCATAGACCTAACCCTAACCCTTGGCGGACACCTTAAGCTCAACCCCAACCCTAAAATGGCCCTGACTCTAACTCCAGCCATAACAGATACCCGAAAAATAACAGTAGCCCTAAACTTACTCCCTCAAACTAAGTTCAAATCTAACCTAACCTGAAGCCTAAATCAAACCATACACCTAAATTTAACCCTAGGCGGACACCTGAAGCACAACCCCAACCCTAACCTGACCCTGACGCTATCCCCAACCGTAACAATGAACCGAAACCTAACAGTAGCCCTAAACTTCCTCCCTCAAACTAAGTTCAAACCTAACCTAATCTGAAGCCTAACTCAAACCATAGACCTAACCCTAACCCTAGGCTGACACCTGAAGCTCAACCCCAACCCTAACCTGACCCTGACGCTATCTCCAAACGTAACACTGAATCGAAAACTAACAGTAGCCCTAAACTTACTCCCTCAAACTAACTTCAAACCTAACCTAACCTGAAGCCTAACTCAAACCATAGACCTAACCCTAACCCTTGGCGTACACCTTAAGCTCAACCCCAAACCTAACCTGACCCTTACGCTTACTCCAACCGTAACAGCTAACCGAAAAATAACAGTAGCCCTAAACTGACTCCCTCAAACTAAGTTCAAAGCTAACCTAACCTGAAGCCTAACTCAAACCATAGACCTAACCCTAACCCTAGGCGGTCACCTGAAGCTCAACCCCAACCCTAACCTGACCCTGACGCTATCTCCAACCGTAACACTGAAAAGAAAACTAACAGTAGCCCTAAACTTACTCCCTCAAACTAAGTTCAAACCTAACCTAACCTGAAGCCTAACTCAAACCATAGACCTAACCCTAACCCTAGGCTGACACCTGAAGCTCAACCCCAACCCTAACCTGATCCTGACGCTATCACCAACCGTAACACTGAACCGAAAACTTACAGTAGCCCTAAACTTACTCCCTCAAACTAAGTTCAAACCTAACCTAACCTGAAGCCTAACTCAAACCATCGACCTAACCCTAACCCTAGGCGGACACTTTAAGCTCAACCCCAACCCTAACCTGGCCCTGACGCTAACTCCAACCATAACAATTACCCGAAAACTAACAGTCGCCCTAAACTTACTCCCTGAAACTAAGTTCAAACCTAACCTCACCTGAAGCCTTAATCAAATCATACACCTAACCCTAACCCTAGGCGGATACCTTGAGCTCAACCCCTACCCTAACCTGACCCTCACGCTTACTCCAACTGTAACAGTTAACCGAAAACTAACAGTAGCCCTAAACTTACTCCCTCAAACTAACTTCAAACCTAACCTAACCTGAAGACTAACTCAAACAATAGACCTAACCCTAACACTAGACGGACACCTTAAGCTTAACCCCAACCCTAACCTGACCCTGAGGCTAAATCCAACCGTAACACTGAACCGAAAACTAACAGTAGCCCTAAACTTACTCCCTCAAACTAAGTTCAATCCTAACCTAACCTGAACCCTAAATGAAACCATAGACCTAATCCTATCCCTAGGCGGACACCTTATGCTTAACCCCCACCCTAACCTGACCCTGACGCTTACTCCAACCGTAACAGTTAAACGAAAACTAACAGTAGCCCTAAACTTACTCACTCAAACTAATTTCAAACCTAACCTAACCTGACCCGTAAATCAAACCATACACCTAACCCTAACCCTAGGCGGACACCTTAAGCTCAACCCAACCATAACCTGACCCTGACGCTTACTCCAACCATAACAGTTACCCGAAAACTAACAGTAGCCCTAAATTACTCACTCAAACTAAGTTCAAACCTAACCTAACCTGAAGCCTAAATCAAACCATACACCTAACCCTAACCCTAGGCGGACACCTTAAGCTCAAACCCAACCCTAACCTGACCCTCACGCTAACTCCAACCGTAACAGTGAACCGAAAACTAACATTAGCCCTAAACTTACTCCCTCAAACTAATTTCAAGCCTAACCTAACCTGAAGCCTAACTCAAACCGTAGACCTAACCCTAACCCTAGGCGGACACCTGAAATTCAAGCCCAACCCTAACCTGACCCAGATGCTATCTCCAACCGTAACACTGAACCGAAAACTAACAGTAGCCCTAAACTTACTCCCTCAAACTAAGTTCAAACCTAACCTAACCTGAAGCCTAAATCAAACCACACACCTAACGCTAACCCTAGACGGACACCTTAAGCTCAACCCCAACCCTAAAATGACCCTCACGCTAACTCCAACCGAAACACTGAACCGAAAACAAACAGTAGCCCTAAACTTACTCCCTCAAACTAAGTTCAAACCTAACCTAACCTGAAGCCTAACTCAAACAATAGACCTAACCCTAACCCTAGGCGGACACCTTAAGCTTAACCCCAACCCTAACCTGACCCTGAGGCTAAATCCAACCGTAACACTGAACCGAAAACTAACAGTAGCCCTAAACTTACTCCCTCAAACTAAGTTCAATCCTAACCTAACCTGAAGCCTAAATGAAACCATAGACCTAACCCTAACCCTAGGCGGACACCTTATGCTTAACCCCCACCCTAACCTGACCCTGACGCTTACTACAACCGTAACAGTTAAATGAAAACTAACGGTAGCCCTAAACTTACTCCCTCAAACTAAGTTCAAACCTAACCTAACCTGAAGCCTAAATCAAACCATACACCTAACCCTAACCCTAGGCTGACACCTTAAGCTCAACCCCAAACCTAACCTGACCCTTACGCTTACTCCAACCGTAACAGTTAACCGAAAAATAACAGTAGCCCTAAACTGACTCCCTCAAACTAAGTTCAAAGCTAACTTAACCTGAAGCCTAAATCAAACCATAGACCTAACCCTAACCCTAGGCGGTCACCTGAAGCTCAACCCCAACCCTAACCTGACCCTGACGCTCTCTCCAACGGTAACACTGAACCGAAAACTAACAGTAGCCCTAAACTTACTCCCTCAAACGAAGTTCAATCCTAACCTAACCTGAAGCCTAAATGAATCCATAGACCTAACCCTAACCCTAGGCGGACACCTGAAGCTCAACCCCAAGCTAACCTGACCCTGACGCTATCTCCAACCGTAACACTGAACCGAAAATGAACAGTAGCCCTAAACTTACTCCCTCAAACTAAGTTCAAACCTAACCTAACCTGAAGCCTAAATCAAACCGTACACCTAACCCTAACCCTAGGCGGACACCTGAAGCTCAACCCCAACCCTAACCTGACCCTGACGCTATCTCCAACCGTAACACTGAACCGAAAACTAACAGTAGTCCTAAACTTATCCCTTAAACTAAGTTCAAACCTAACCTAACCTGAAGCCTAACTCAAACCATAGCCCTAACCCTAACCCTAGGCGGACACCTTAAGCTCAACCCCAACCCTAAAATGACCCTCACGCTAACTGCAACCGAAACACTGAACCGAAAACAAAGAGTAGCCCTAAACTTACTCCCTCAAACTAAGTTCAAACCTAACCTAACCTGAAGCCTAAATCAAACCATACACCTAACCCTAACCCTAGGCGGACACCTTAATCCCAACCCCAACCCTAACCTGACCCTCACGCTTACTCCAACCGTAACAGTGAACCGAAAACTAACAGTAGCCCTAAACTTACTCCCTCAAACAAAGTTCAAACCTAACCTAACCTGAAGCCTAACTCAAACAATAGACCTAACCCTAACCCTAGGCGGACACCTTAAGCTTAACCCCAAACCTAACCTGACCCTGAGGCTAAATCCAACCGTAACACTGAACTGAAAACTAACAGTAGCCCTAAACTTACACCCTCAAACTAAGTTCAATCCTAAACTAACCTGAAGCCTAAATGAAACCATAGACCTAACCCTAACCCTAGGCTGACACCTTATGCTTAACCCCCACCCTAACCTGACCCTGACGCTTACTCCAACCGTAACAGTTAACCGAAAAATAACAGTAGCCCTAAACTGACTCCCTCAAACTAAGTTCAAAGCTAACCTAACCTGAAGCCTAACTCAAACCATAGACCTAACCCTAACCCTAGGCGGTCACCTGAAGCTCAACCCCAACCCTAACCTGACCCTGACGCTATCTCCAACCGTAACACTGAAAAGAAAACTAACAATAGCCCTAAACATACTCCCTCAAACTAAGTTCAAACCTAACCTAACCTGAAGCCTAACTCAAACCATAGACCTAACCCTAACCCTAGGCGGACACCTGAAGCTCAACCCCAACCATAACCTGACCCTGACGCTATCACCAAGCGTAACACTGAACCGAAAACTTACAGTAGCCCTAAACTTACTCCCTCAAACTAAGTTCAAACCTAACCTAACCTGAAGCCTAACTCAAACCATCGACCTAACTCTAACCCTAGGCGGACACTTTAAGCTCAACCCCAACCCTAACCTGGCCCTGACGCTAACTCCAACCATAACAATTACCCGAAAACTAACAGTCGCCCTAAACGTACTCCCTCAATCTAAGTTCAAACCTAACCTCACCTGAAGCCTTAATCAAATCATACACCTAACCCTAACCCTAGGCGGATACCTTGAGCTCAACCCCTACCCTAACCTGACCCTCACGCTTACTCCAACTGTAACAGTTAACCGAAAACTAACAGTAGCCCTAAACTTACTCCCTCAAACTAACTTCAAACCTAACCTAACCTGAAGACTAACTCAAACAATAGACCTAACCCTAACACTAGGCGGACACCTTAAGCTTAACCCCAACCCTAACCTGACCCTGAGGCTAAATCCAACCGTAACACTGAACCGAAAACTAACAGTAGCCCTAAACTTACTCCCTCAAACTAAGTTCAATCCTAACCTAACCTGAAACCTAAATGAAACCATAGACCTAACCCTAACCCTAGGCGGACACCTAATGCTTAACCCCCACCCTAACCTGACCCTGACGCTTACTCCAACCGTAACAGTTAAACGAAAACTAACAGTAGACCTAAACTTACTCCCTCAAACTAAGTTCAAACCTAACCTAACCTGAAGCCTAAATCAAACCATACACCTAACCCTAACCCTAGGCGGACACCTTAAGCTCAACCCCAACCATAACCTAACCCTGACGCTATCTCCAACCGTAACACTGAACCGAAAACTAACAGTAGTCCTAAACTTACTCCCTCAAACTAAGTTCAAACCTAACCTAACCTGAAGCCTAACTCAAACCATAGCCCTAACCCTAACCCTAGGCGGACCCCTTAAGCTCAACCCCAACCCTAACCTGGCCCTGACGCTAACTCCAACCATAACAGTTACCCGAAAACTAACAGTAGCCCTAAACTTACTCTCTCAAACTAAGTTCAAACCTAACCTAACCTGAAGCCTAAATCAAACCATACACCTAACCCTAACCCTAGGCGCACACCTTAAGCTCAACCCCTACCCTAACTTGACCCTCACGCTAACTCCAAACGAAACACTGAACCGAAAACAAACAGTAGCCCTAAACTTACTCCCTCAAACTAAGTTCAAACCTAACCTAACCTGAAGCCTAACTCAAACCATAGACCTAACCCTAACCCTAGGCGGACACCTGAAGCTCAACCCCAACCCTAACCTGACCCTGACTCTTACTCCAACCGTAACACTGAACCGAAAACTAACAGTAGCCCTAAACTTTCTCCCTCAAACTAAGTTCAAACCTAACCTCACCTGAAGCCTAACTCAAACCAGAGACCTAACCCTAACCCTAGGCGGACACCTTAAGCTCAACCCCAACCCTAACCTGACCCTGACGCTAACTCCAACCGTAACACTGAACCGAATACTAACAGTAGCCCTAAACTTACTCCCCCAAACTAAGTTCAAACCTAACCTCACCTGAAGCCTAACTCAAACCACAGACCTAACCCTAACCCTAGGCGGACACCTTAAGCTCAACCCCAACCCTAACCTGACCCTGTCGCTAACTCCAACCATAACACTGAACCGAATACTAACAGTAGCCCTAAACTTACTCCCTCAAACTAAGTTCAAACCTAACCTAACCTGAAGCCTAAATCAAACCGTACACCTAACCCTAACCCTAGGCGGACACCTGAAGCTCAACCCCAACCCTATCCTGACCCTGACGCTATCTCCAACCGTAACACTGAACCGAAAACTAACAGTAGCCCTAAACTTACTCCCGTAAACTAAGTTCAAACCTAACCTAACCTGAAGCCTAACTCAAACCATAGCCCTAACCCTAACCCTAGGCGGACACCTTAAGCTCAACCCCAACCCTATCCTGGCCCTGATGCTAACTCCAACCATAACAGTTACCCGAAAAATAAGAGTATCCCTAAACTTACTCTCTCAAACTAAGTTCAAACCCAACCTAACCTGAAGCCTAAATCAAACCATACACCTAACCCTAACCCTAGGCGCACACCTTAAGCTCAACCCCTACCCTAACTTGACCCTCACGCTAACTCCAAACGAAACACTGAACCGAAAACAAACAGTAGCCCTAAACTTACTCCCTCAAACTAAGTTCAAACCTAACCTAACCTGAAGTCTAACTCAAACCATAGACCTAACCCTAACCGTAGGCGGACACCTGAAGCTCAACCCCAACCCTAACCTGACCCTGACACTTACTCCAACCGTAACACTGAACCGAAAACTAACAGTAGCCCTAAACTTTCTCCCTCAAACTAAGTTCAAAGCTAACCTAACCTGAAGCCTAACTCAAACCATAGACCTAACCCTAACCCTAGGCGGACACTTTAAGCTCAACCCCAACCCTAACCTGGCCCTGACGCTAATTCCAACCATAAAAATTACCCGAAAATTAACAGTCACCCTAAACTTACTCCCTCAAACTAAGTTCAAACCTTACCTAACCTGAAGCCTTAATCAAATCATACACCTAACCCTAACCCTAGGCGGATACCTTGAGCTCAACCCCTACCCTAACCTGACCCTCACGCTTACTCCAACTGTAAGAGTTAACCGAAAAATAACAGTAGCCCTAAACTTACTCCCTCAAACGAAGTTCAATCCTAACCTAACCTGAAGCCTAAATGAATCCATAGACCTAACCCTAACCCTAGGCGGACACCTGAAGCTCAACCCCAACCCTAACCTGACCCTTACGCTATCTCCAACCGTAACACTGAACCGAAAATGAACAGTAGCCCTAAACTTACTCCCTCAAACTAAGTTCAAACCTAACCTAACCTGAAGCCTAAATCAAACCATACACCTAACCGTAAACCTAGGCAGACACCTGAAGCTCAACCCCAACCCTAACCTGACCCTGACGCTATCTCCAACCGTAACACTGAACCGAAAACTAACAGTAGTCCTAAACTTACTCCCTTAAACTAAGTTCAAACCTAACCTAACCTGAAGCCTAAATCAAACCATAGCCCTAACCCTAACCCTAGGCGGACACCTTAAGCTCAACCCCAACCCTAACCTGACCCTCACGCTAACTCCAACCGTAACAGTGAACCGAAAACTAACATTAGCCCTAAACTTACTCCCTCAAACTAATTTCAAGCCTATCCTAACCTGAAGCCTAACTCAAACCATAGACCTAACCCTAACCCTAGGCGGACACCTGAAGTTCAAGCCCAACCCTAACCTGACCCAGAAGCTATCTCCAACTGTAACACTGAACCGAAAACTAACAGTAGCCCTAAACTTACTCCCTCAAACTAAGTTCAAACCTAACCTAACCAGAAGCCTAACTCAAACCATAGACCTAACCCTTACCCTAGGGGGACACCTTAAGCTCAACCCCAACCATAACCTGACCCTGACGCTATCTCCAACGGTAACAATGAACCGAAAACTAACAGTAGCCCTAAACTTACTCCCTCAAACGAAGTTCAATCCTAACCTAACTTGAAGCCTAAATGAATCCATAGACCTAACCCTAACCCTAGGCGGACACCTGAAGCTCAACCCCAACCCTAACCTCACCCTTACGCTATCTCCAACCGTAACACTGAACCGAAAATGAACAGTAGCCCTAAACTTACTCCCTCAAACTAAGTTCAAACCTAACCTAACCTGAAGCCTAAATCAAACCATACACCTAACCCTAAACCTAGGCGGACACCTGAAGCTCAACCCCAACCCTAACCTGACCCTGACGCTATCTCCAACCGTAACACTGAACCGAAAACTAACATTAGTCCTAAACTTACTCCCTTAAACTAAGTTCAAACCTAACCTAACCTGAAGCCTAACTCAAACCATAGCCCTAACCCTAACCCTAGGCGGACACCTTAAGCTCAACCCCAACCCTAACCTGGCCCTGACGCTAACTCCAACCATAACAGTTACCCGAAAACTAACAGTAGCCCTAAACTTACTCTCTCAAACTAAGTTCAAAAATAACCTAACCTGAAGCCTAAAGCAAACAATACACCTAACCCTAACCCTAGGCGCACACCTTAAGCTCAACCCCTACCCTAACTTGACCCTCACGCTAACTCCAAACGAAACACTGAACCGAAAACAAACAGTAGCCCTAAACTTACTCCCTCAATCTAAGTTCAAACCTAACCTAACCTGAAGCCTAACTCAAACCATAGACCTAACCCTAACCCTAGGCTGACACCTGAAGCTCAACCCCAACCCTAACCTGACCCTGACTCTTACTCCAACCGTAACACTTAACCGAAAACTAACAGTAGCCCTAAACTTTCTCCCTCAAACTAAGTTCAAACCTAACCTCACCTGAAGCCTAACTCAAACCACAGACCTAACCCTAACCCTAGGCGGACACTTTAAGCTCAACCCCAACCCTAACCTGGCCCTGACGCTAATTCCAACCATAAAAATTACCCGAAAATTAACAGTCACCCTAAACTTACTCCCTCAAACTAAGTTCAAACCTAACCTAACCTGAAGCCTTAATCAAATCATACACCTAACCCTAACCCTAGGCGGATACCTTGAGCTCAACCCCTACCCTAACCTGACCCTCACGCTTACTCCAACTGTAACAGTTAACCGAAAAATAACAGTAGCCCTAAACTTACTCCCTCAAACTAACTTCAAACCTAACCTAACCTGAAGACTAACTCAAACAATAGACCTAACCCTAACCCTAGGCGGACACCTTAAGCTCAACCCCAACCCTAACCAGACCCTGACGCTAACTCCAACCGTAACACTGAACCGAATACTAACAGTAGCCCTAAACTTACTCCCTCAAACTAAGTTCAAACGTGACCTCACCTGAAACCTAACTCAAACCACAGACCTAACCCTAACCCTAGGCGGACACCTTAAGCTCAACCCCAACCCTAACCTGACCCTGTCGCTAACTCCAACCATAACACTGAACCGAATACTAACAGTAGCCCTAAACTTACTCCCTCAAACTAAGTTCAAACCTAACCTAACCAGAAGCCTAACTCAAACCATAGACCTAACCCTTACCCTAGGGGGACACCTTAAGCTCAACCCCAACCATAACCTGACCCTGACGCTATCTCCAACGGTAACACTGAACCGAAAACTAACAGTAGCCCTAAACTTACTCCCTCAAACGAAGTTCAATCCTAACCTAACTTGAAGCCTAAATGAATCCATAGACCTAACCCTAACCCTAGGCGGACACCTGAAGCTCAACCCCAACCCTAACCTCACCCTTACGCTATCTCCAACCGTAACACTGAACCGAAAATGAACAGTAGCCCTAAACTTACTCCCTCAAACTAAGTTCAAACCTAACCTAACCTGTAGCCTAAATCAAACCATACACCTAACCCTAAACCTAGGCGGACACCTGAAGCTCAACCCCAACCCTAACCTGACCCTGACGCTATCTCCAACCGTAACACTGAACCGAAAACTAACATTAGTCCTAAACTTACTCCCTTAAACTAAGTTCAAACCTAACCTAACCTGAAGCCTAACTCAAACCATAGCCCTAACCCTAACCCTAGGCGGACACCTTAAGCTCAACCCCAACCCTAACCTGGCCCTGACGCTAACTCCAACCATAACAGTTACCCGAAAACTAACAGTAGCCCTAAACTTACTCTCTCAAACTAAGTTCAAAAATAACCTAACCTGAAGCCTAAATCAAACCATACACCTAACCCTAACCCTAGGCGCACACCTTAAGCTCAACCCCTACCCTAACTTGACCCTCACGCTAACTCCAAACGAAACACTGAACCGAAAACAAACAGTAGCCCTAAACTTACTCCCTCAATCTAAGTTCAAACCTAACCTAACCTGAAGCCTAACTCAAACCATAGACCTAACCCTAACCCTAGGCGGACACCTGAAGCTCAACCCCAACCCTAACCTGACCCTGACACTTACTCCAACCGTAACACTGAACCGAAAACTAACAGTAGCCCTAAACTTTCTCCCTCAAACTAAGTTCAAACCTAACCTCACCTGAAGCCTAACTCAAACCACAGACCTAACCCTAACCCTAGGCGGACACTTTAAGCTCAACCCCAACCCTCACCTGGCCCTGACGCTAATTCCAACCATAAAAATTACCCGAAAATTAACAGTCACCCTAAACTTACTCCCTCAAACTAAGTTCAAACCTTACCTAACCTGAAGCCTTAATCAAATCATACACCTAACCCTAACCCTAGGCGGATACCTTGAGCTCAACCCCTACCCTAACCTGACCCTCACGCTTACTCCAACTGTAAGAGTTAACCGAAAAATAACAGTAGCCCTAAACTTACTCCCTCAAACGAAGTTCAATCCTAACCTAACCTGAAGCCTAAATGAATCCATAGACCTAACCCTAACCCTAGGCGGACACCTGAAGCTCAACCCCAACCCTAACCTGACCCTTACGCTATCTCCAACCGTAACACTGAACCGAAAATGAACAGTAGCCCTAAACTTACTCCCTCAAACTAAGTTCAAACCTAACCTAACCTGAAGCCTAAATCAAACCATACACCTAACCCTAACCCTAGGCAGACACCTGAAGCTCAACCCCAACCCTAACCTGACCCTGACGCTATCTCCAACCGTAACACTGAACCGAAAACTAACAGTAGTCCTAAACTTACTCCCTTAAACTAAGTTCAAACCTAACCTAACCTGAAGCCTAACTCAAACCATAGCCCTAACCCTAACCCTAGGCGGACACCTTAAGCTCAACCCCAACCCTAACCTGACCCTCACGCTAACTCCAACCGTAACAGTGAACCGAAAACTAACATTAGCCCTAAACTTACTCCCTCAAACTAATTTCAAGCCTATCCTAACCTGAAGCCTAACTCAAACCATAGACCTAACCCTAACCCTAGGCGGACACCTGAAGTTCAAGCCCAACCCTAACCTGACCCAGAAGCTATCTCCAACTGTAACACTGAACCGAAAACTAACAGTAGCCCTAAACTTACTCCCTCAAACTAAGTTCAAACCTAACCTAACCAGAAGCCTAACTCAAACCATAGACCTAACCCTTACCCTAGGGGGACACCTTAAGCTCAACCCCAACCATAACCTGACCCTGACGCTATCTCCAACGGTAACAATGAACCGAAAACTAACAGTAGCCCTAAACTTACTCCCTCAAACGAAGTTCAATCCTAACCTAACTTGAAGCCTAAATGAATCCATAGACCTAACCCTAACCCTAGGCGGACACCTGAAGCTCAACCCCAACCCTAACCTCACCCTTACGCTATCTCCAACCGTAACACTGAACCGAAAATGAACAGTAGCCCTAAACTTACTCCCTCAAACTAAGTTCAAACCTAACCTAACCTGAAGCCTAAATCAAACCATACACCTAACCCTAAACCTAGGCGGACACCTGAAGCTCAACCCCAACCCTAACCTGACCCTGACGCTATCTCCAACCGTAACACTGAACCGAAAACTAACATTAGTCCTAAACTTACTCCCTTAAACTAAGTTCAAACCTAACCTAACCTGAAGCCTAACTCAAACCATAGCCCTAACCCTAACCCTAGGCGGACACCTTAAGCTCAACCCCAACCCTAACCTGGCCCTGACGCTAACTCCAACCATAACAGTTACCCGAAAACTAACAGTAGCCCTAAACTTACTCTCTCAAACTAAGTTCAAAAATAACCTAACCTGAAGCCTAAATCAAACAATACACCTAACCCTAACCCTAGGCGCACACCTTAAGCTCAACCCCTACCCTAACTTGACCCTCACGCTAACTCCAAACGAAACACTGAACCGAAAACAAACAGTAGCCCTAAACTTACTCCCTCAATCTAAGTTCAAACCTAACCTAACCTGAAGCCTAACTCAAACCATAGACCTAACCCTAACCCTAGGCTGACACCTGAAGCTCAACCCCAACCCTAACCTGACCCTGACTCTTACTCCAACCGTAACACTTAACCGAAAACTAACAGTAGCCCTAAACTTTCTCCCTCAAACTAAGTTCAAACCTAACCTCACCTGAAGCCTAACTCAAACCACAGACCTAACCCTAACCCTAGGCGGACACTTTAAGCTCAACCCCAACCCTAACCTGGCCCTGACGCTAATTCCAACCATAAAAATTACCCGAAAATTAACAGTCACCCTAAACTTACTCCCTCAAACTAAGTTCAAACCTAACCTAACCTGAAGCCTTAATCAAATCATACACCTAAACCTAACCCTAGGCGGATACCTTGAGCTCAACCCCTACCCTAACCTGACCCTCACGCTTACTCCAACTGTAACAGTTAACCGAAAAATAACAGTAGCCCTAAACTTACTCCCTCAAACTAACTTCAAACCTAACCTAACCTGAAGACTAACTCAAACAATAGACCTAACCCTAACCCTAGGCGGACACCTTAAGCTCAACCCCAACCCTAACCAGACCCTGACGCTAACTCCAACCGTAACACTGAACCGAATACTAACAGTAGCCCTAAACTTACTCCCTCAAACTAAGTTCAAACGTGACCTCACCTGAAACCTAACTCAAACCACAGACCTAACCCTAACCCTAGGCGGACACCTTAAGCTCAACCCCAACCCTAACCTGACCCTGTCGCTAACTCCAACCATAACACTGAACCGAATACTAACAGTAGCCCTAAACTTACTCCCTCAAACTAAGTTCAAACCTAACCTAACCAGAAGCCTAACTCAAACCATAGACCTAACCCTTACCCTAGGGGGACACCTTAAGCTCAACCCCAACCATAACCTGACCCTGACGCTATCTCCAACGGTAACACTGAACCGAAAACTAACAGTAGCCCTAAACTTACTCCCTCAAACGAAGTTCAATCCTAACCTAACTTGAAGCCTAAATGAATCCATAGACCTAACCCTAACCCTAGGCGGACACCTGAAGCTCAACCCCAACCCTAACCTCACCCTTACGCTATCTCCAACCGTAACACTGAACCGAAAATGAACAGTAGCCCTAAACTTACTCCCTCAAACTAAGTTCAAACCTAACCTAACCTGTAGCCTAAATCAAACCATACACCTAACCCTAAACCTAGGCGGACACCTGAAGCTCAACCCCAACCCTAACCTGACCCTGACGCTATCTCCAACCGTAACACTGAACCGAAAACTAACATTAGTCCTAAACTTACTCCCTTAAACTAAGTTCAAACCTAACCTAACCTGAAGCCTAACTCAAACCATAGCCCTAACCCTAACCCTAGGCGGACACCTTAAGCTCAACCCCAACCCTAACCTGGCCCTGACGCTAACTCCAACCATAACAGTTACCCGAAAACTAACAGTAGCCCTAAACTTACTCTCTCAAACTAAGTTCAAAAATAACCTAACCTGAAGCCTAAATCAAACCATACACCTAACCCTAACCCTAGGCGCACACCTTAAGCTCAACCCCTACCCTAACTTGACCCTCACGCTAACTCCAAACGAAACACTGAACCGAAAACAAACAGTAGCCCTAAACTTACTCCCTCAATCTAAGTTCAAACCTAACCTAACCTGAAGCCTAACTCAAACCATAGACCTAACCCTAACCCTAGGCGGACACCTGAAGCTCAACCCCAACCCTAACCTGACCCTGACACTTACTCCAACCGTAACACTGAACCGAAAACTAACAGTAGCCCTAAACTTTCTCCCTCAAACTAAGTTCAAACCTAACCTCACCTGAAGCCTAACTCAAACCACAGACCTAACCCTAACCCTAGGCGGACACTTTAAGCTCAACCCCAACCCTCACCTGGCCCTGACGCTAATTCCAACCATAAAAATTACCCGAAAATTAACAGTCACCCTAAACTTACTCCCTCAAACTGAGTTCAAACCTTACCTAACCTGAAGCCTTAATCAAATCATACACCTAACCCTAACCCTAGGCGGATACCTTGAGCTCAACCCCTACCCTAACCTGACCCTCACGCTTACTCCAACTGTAAGAGTTAACCGAAAAATAACAGTAGCCCTAAACTTACTCCCTCAAACGAAGTTCAATCCTAACCTAACCTGAAGCCTAAATGAATCCATAGACCTAACCCTAACCCTAGGCGGACACCTGAAGCTCAACCCCAACCCTAACCTGACCCTTACGCTATCTCCAACCGTAACACTGAACCGAAAATGAACAGTAGCCCTAAACTTACTCCCTCAAACTAAGTTCAAACCTAACCTAACCTGAAGCCTAAATCAAACCATACACCTAACCCTAACCCTAGGCAGACACCTGAAGCTCAACCCCAACCCTAACCTGACCCTGACGCTATCTCCAACCGTAACACTGAACCGAAAACTAACAGTAGTCCTAAACTTACTCCCTTAAACTAAGTTCAAACCTAACCTAACCTGAAGCCTAACTCAAACCATAGCCCTAACCCTAACCCTAGGCGGACACCTTAAGCTCAACCCCAACCCTAACCTGACCCTCACGCTAACTCCAACCGTAACAGTGAACCGAAAACTAACATTAGCCCTAAACTTACTCCCTCAAACTAATTTCAAGCCTATCCTAACCTGAAGCCTAACTCAAACCATAGACCTAACCCTAACCCTAGGCGGACACCTGAAGTTCAAGCCCAACCCTAACCTGACCCAGAAGCTATCTTCAACTGTAACACTGAACCGAAAACTAACAGTAGCCCTAAACTTACTCCCTCAAACTAAGTTCAAACCTAACCTAACCTGAAGCCTAAATCAAACCATGCACCTAACCCTAACCCTAGGCGGACACCTTAAGCCCAACCCCAACCCTAACCTGACCCTCACGCTAACGCCAACCGTAACACTGAATCGAAAACTAACAGCAGCCCTAAACTTACTCCCTCAAACTAAGTTCAAACCTAACCTTACCTGAAGCCTAACACAAACCATAGACCTAACCCTAAACCTAGGCGGACACCTGAAGCTCAACCCCAACCCTAACCTGACCCTGACGCTATCTCCAACCGTAACACTGAACCGAAAATGAACAGTAGCCCTAAACTTACTCCCTAAAATTAAGTTCAAACCTAACCTAACCTGAAGCCTAAATCAAACCGTACACCTAACCCTAACCCTAGGCGGACACCTTAAGCTCAACCCCAACCCTAACCTGACCCTGACGCTATCTCCAAACGTAACACTGAACCGAAAACTAACAGTAGTCCTAAACTTACTCCCTCAAACTAAGTTCAAACCTAACCTAACCTGAAGCCTAACTCAAACCATAGCCCTAACCCTAACCCTAGGCGGACACCTTAAGCTCAACCCCAACCCTAACCTGGCCCTGACGCTAACTCCAACCATAACAGTTACCCGAAAACTAACAGTAGCCCTAAACTTACTCTCTCAAACTAAGTTCAAACCTAACCTAACCTGAAGCCTAAATCAAACCATACACCTAACCCTAACCCTAGGCGCACACCTTAAGCTCAACCCCTACCCTAACTTGACCCTCACGCTAACTCCAAACGAAACACTGAACCGAAAACAAACAGTAGCCCTAAACTTACTCCCTCAAACTAAGTTCAAACCTAACCTAACCTAAAGCCTAACTCAAACCATAGACCTAACCCTAACCCTAGGCTGACACCTGAAGCTCAACCCCAACCCTAACCTGACCCTGACTCTTACTCCAACCGTAACACTTAACCGAAAACTAACAGTAGCCCTAAACTTTCTCCCTCAAACTAAGTTCAAACCTAACCTCACCTGAAGCCTAACTCAAACCACAGACCTAACCCTAACCCTAGGCGGACACTTTAAGCTCAACCCCAACCCTAACCTGGCCCTGACGCTAATTCCAACCATAAAAATTACCCGAAAATTAACAGTCACCCTAAACTTACTCCCTCAAACTAAGTTCAAACCTAACCTAACCTGAAGCCTTAATCAAATCATACACCTAACCCTAACCCTAGGCGGATACCTTGAGCTCAACCCCTACCCTAACCTGACCCTCACGCTTACTCCAACTGTAACAGTTAACCGAAAAATAACAGTAGCCCTAAACTTACTCCCTCAAACTAACTTCAAACCTAACCTAACCTGAAGACTAACTCAAACAATAGACCTAACCCTAACCCTAGGCGGACACCTTAAGCTCAACCCCAACCCTAACCTGACCCTGACGCTAACTCCAACCGTAACACTGAACCGAATACTAACAGTAGCCCTAAACTTACTCCCTCAAACTAAGTTCAAACGTGACCTCACCTGAAACCTAACTCAAACCACAGACCTAACCCTAACCCTAGGCGGACACCTTAAGCTCAACCCCAACCCTAACCTGACCCTGTCGCTAACTCCAACCATAACACTGAACCGAATACTAACAGTAGCCCTAAACTTACTCCCTCAAACTAAGTTCAAACCTAACCTAACCAGAAGCCTAACTCAAACCATAGACCTAACCCTTACCCTAGGGGGACACCTTAAGCTCAACCCCAACCATAACCTGACCCTGACGCTATCTCCAACGGTAACACTGAACCGAAAACTAACAGTAGCCCTAAACTTACTCCCTCAAACGAAGTTCAATCCTAACCTAACTTGAAGCCTAAATGAATCCATAGACCTAACCCTAACCCTAGGCGGACACCTGAAGCTCAACCCCAACCCTAACCTCACCCTTACGCTATCTCCAACCGTAACACTGAACCGAAAATGAACAGTAGCCCTAAACTTACTCCCTCAAACTAAGTTCAAACCTAACCTAACCTGAAGCCTAAATCAAACCATACACCTAACCCTAAACCTAGGCGGACACCTGAAGCTCAACCCCAACCCTAACCTGACCCTGACGCTATCTCCAACCGTAACACTGAACCGAAAACTAACATTAGTCCTAAACTTACTCCCTTAAACTAAGTTCAAACCTAACCTAACCTGAAGCCTAACTCAAACCATAGCCCTAACCCTAACCCTAGGCGGACACCTTAAGCTCAACCACAACCCTAACCTGGCCCTGACGCTAACTCCAACCATAACAGTTACCCGAAAACTAACAGTAGCCCTAAACTTACTCTCTCAAACTAAGTTCAAAAATAACCTAACCTGAAGCCTAAATCAAACCATACACCTAACCCTAACCCTAGGCGCACACCTTAAGCTCAACCCCTACCCTAACTTGACCCTCACGCTAACTCCAAACGAAACACTGAACCGAAAACAAACAGTAGCCCTAAACTTACTCCCTCAATCTAAGTTCAAACCTAACCTAACCTGAAGCCGAACTCAAACCATAGACCTAACCCTAACCCTAGGCGGACACCTGAAGCTCAACCCCAACCCTAACCTGACCCTGACACTTACTCCAACCGTAACACTGAACCGAAAACTAACAGTAGCCCTAAACTTTCTCCCTCAAACTAAGTTCAAACCTAACCTCACCTGAAGCCTAACTCAAACCATAGACCTAACCCTAACCCTAGGCGGACACTTTAAGCTCAACCCCAACCCTAACCTGACCCTGACGCTAATTCCAACCATAACAATTACCCGAAAACTAACAGTCACCCTAAACTTACTCCCTCAAACTAAGTTCAAACCTAACCTTACCTGAAGCCTTAATCAAACCATACACCTAACCCTAACCCTAGACGGACACCTTAAGCTCAACCCCAACCCTAAAATGACCCTCACGCTAACTGCAACCGAAACACTGAACCGAAAACAAAGAGTAGCCCTAAACTTACTCCCTCAAACTAAGTTCAAACCTAACCTAACCTGAAGCCTAAATCAAACCATACACCTAACCCTAACCCTAGGCGGACACCTTAATCCCAACCCCAACCCTAACCTGACCCTCACGCTTACTCCAACCGTAACACTGAACCGAAAACTAACAGTAGCCCTAAACTTACTCCCTCAAACTAAGTTCAAACCTAACCTAACCTGAAGCCTAACTCAAACAATAGACCTAACCCTAACCATAGGCGGACACCTTAAGCTTAACCCCAACCCTAACCTGACCCTGAGGGTAAATCCAACCGTAACACTGAACCGAAAACTAACAGTAACCCTAAACTTACACCCTCAAACTAAGTTCAATCCTAACCTAACCTGAAGCCTAAATGAAACCATAGACCTAACCCTAACCCTAGGCGGACACCTTATGCTTAACCCCCACCCTAACCTGACCCTGACGCTTACTACAACCGTAACAGTTAAATGAAAACTAACGGTAGCCGTAAACTTACTCCCTCAAATTAAGTTCAAACCTAACCTAACCTGAAGCCTAAATCAAACCATACACCTAACCCTAACCCTAGGCGGACACCTTAAGCTCAACCCCAAACCTAACCTTACCCTGATGCTTACTCCAACTGTAACAGTTAACCGAAAAATAACAGTAGCCCTAAACTGACTCCCTCAAACTAAGTTCAAAGCTAACCTAACCTGAAGCCTAACTCAAACCATAGACCTAACCCTAACCCTAGGCAGTCACCTGAAGCTCAACCCCAACCCTAACCTGACCCTGACGCTATCTCCAACCGTAACACTGAAAAGAAAACTAACAGTAGCCCTAAACTTACTCCCTCAAACTAAGTTCAAACCTAACCTAATCTGAAGCCTAAATCAAACCATACACCTAACCCTAACCCTAGGCGGACACCTTAATCTCAACCCCAACCCTAACCTGGCCCTGAAGCTAACTCCAACCATAACAGTTACCCGAAAACTAACAGTCGCCCTAAACTTATTCCCTCAAACTAAGTTCAAACCTAACCTAACCTGAAGCCTAAATGAATCCATAGACCTAACCCTAACCCTAGGCGGACACCTTAAGCTCAACCCCAACCCTAACCTGACCCTGAGGCTAAATCCAACCGTAACACTTAACCGAAAACTTAGAGTAGTCCTAAACTTACTCCCTCAAACTAAGTTCAATCCTAACCTAACCTGAAGCCTAAATGAAACCATAGACATAACCCTAACCCTAGGCGGACACCTTATGCTTACCCCCACCCTAACCTGACCCTGACGCTTACTCCAAACGTAACAGTTAAACGAAAACTAACAGCAGCCCTAAACTTACTCCCTCAAACTAAGTTCAAACCTAACCTAACCTGAAGCCTAACTCAAACCATAGACCTAACCCTAACCCTAGGCGGACACCTTAAGCTCAACCCCAACCCTAACCTGACCCTGACGCTATCTCCAAACGTAACACTGAACCGAAAACTAACAGTAGCCCTAAACTTACTCCCTCAAACTAAGATCAAACCTAACCTAATCTGAAGCCTAACTCAAACCACAGACCTAACCCTAACCCTAGGCGGACACCTTAAGCTCAACCCCAACCCTAACCTGACTCTGACGCTAACTCCAACCGTAACACTGAACCGAAAACTTACAGTAGCCCTAAACTTACTCCCTCAAACTAAGTTCAAACCTAACCTAACCTGAAGCCTAACTCAAACCATAGACCTAACCCTAACCCTAGGCGGACACTTTAAGCTCAACCCCAACCCTAACCTGGCCCTGACGCTAATACCAACCATAACAATTACCCGAAAACTAACAGTCACCCTAAACTTACTCCCTCAAACTAAGTTCAAACCTAACCTTACCTGAAGCCTTAATCAAACCATACACCTAACCCTAACCCTAGACGGACACCTTAAGCTCAACCCCAACCCTAAAATGACCCTCACGCTAACTGCAACCGAAACACTGAACCGAAAACAAAGAGTAGCCCTAAACTTACTCCCTCAAACTAAGTTCAAACCTAACCTAACCTGAAGCCTAAATCAAACCATACACCTAACCCTAACCCTAGGCGGACACCTTAAGCTCAACCCCAACCCTAACCTGACCCTCACGCTAACTACAACAATAACACTGAACCGAAAACTAACATTAGCACTAAACTTACTCCCTCAAACTAATTTCAAACCTAACCTAACCTGAAGCCTAACTCAAACCATAGACCTAACCCTAACCCTAGGCGGACACCTGAAGCTCAACCCCTACCCTAACCTGACCCTGACGCTATCTCCAACCGTAACACTGAACCGAAAACTAACAGTAGCCCTAAACTTACTCCCTCAAACTAAGTTCAAACCAAACCTAACCTGAAGCCTAACTCAAATCATAGACCTAACCCTAACCCTAGGCGGACACCTTAAGCTCAACCCCAACCCTAACCTGACCTTGACGCTAACTCCAACCATAACAATTACCCGAAAACTAACAGTCGCCCTAAACTTACTCCCTCAAACTAAGTTCAAACCTAACCTAACCTGAAGCCTAAATCAAACCATACACCTAACTCTAACCCTAGGCGGACACCTTAAGCTCAACCCCAACCCTAACCTGACCCTGACGCTAACTCCAACCGTAACACTGAACCGAAAACTAACAGTAGCCCTAAACTTACTCCCTCAAACTAAGTTTAAACCTAACCTAACCTGAAGCCTAACTCAAACAATAGACCTAACCCTAACCATAGGCGGACACCTTAAGCTTAACCCCAACCCTAACCTGACCCTGAGGCTATATCCAACCATAACACTGAACCGAAAACTAACAGTAACCCTAAACTTACACCCTCAAACTAAGTTCAATCCTAACCTAACCTGAAGCCTAAATGAAACCATAGACCTAACCCTAACCCTAGGCGGATACCTTATGCTTAACCCCCACCCTAACCTGACCCTGACGCTTACTACAACCGTAACAGTTAAATGAAAACTAACGGTAGCCCTAAACTTACTCCCTCAAATTAAGTTCAAACCTAACCTAACCTGAAGCCTAAATCAAACCATACACCTAACCCTAACCCTAGGCGGACACCTTAAGCTCAACCCCAAACCTAACCTTACCCTGATGCTTACTCCAACCGTAACAGTTAACCGAAAAATAACAGTAGCCCTAAACTGACTCCCTCAAACTAAGTTCAAAGCTAACCTAACCTGAAGCCTAACTCAAACCATAGACCTAACCCTAACCCTAGGCAGTCACCTGAAGCTCAACCCCAACCCTAACCTGACCCTGACGCTATCTCCAACCGTAACACTGAAAAGAAAACTAACAGTAGCCCTAAACTTACTCCCTCAAACTAAGTTCAAACCTAACCTAACCTGAAGCCTAACTCAAACCATAGACCTAACCCTAACCCTAGGCGGACACCTTAAGCTTAACCCCAACCCTAACCTGACCCTGAGGCTAAATCCAACTGTAACACTGAACCGAAAACTAACAGTAGCCCTAAACTGACTCCCTCAAACTAAGTTCAAAGCTAACCTAACCTGAAGCCTAACTTAAACCATAGACCTAACCCTAACCCTAGGCGGACACCTGAAGCTCAACCCCAACCCTAACCTGACCCTGACGCTATCTCCAAACGTAACACTGAACCGAAAACTAACAGTAGCCCTAAACTTACTCCCTCAAACTAAGTTGAAACCTAACCTAATCTGAAGCCTAAATCAAACCATACAACTAACCCTAACCCTAGGCGGACACCTTAATCTCAACCCCAACCCTAACCTGGCCCTGACGCTAACTCCAACCATAACAGTTACCCGAAAACTAACAGTCGCCCTAAACTTACTCCCTCATACTAAGTTCAAACCTAACCTAACCTGAAGCCTAACTCAAACCATAGACCTAACCCTAACCCAAGGGGGACACCTTAAGCTCAACCCCAACCCTAACCTGACCCTCACGCTATCTCCAAAGGTAACACTGAACCGAAAACTAACAGTAGCCCTAAACTTACTCCCTCAAACGAAGTTCAATCCTAACCTAACCTGAAGCCTAAATGAATCCATAGACCTAACCCTAACCCTAGGCGGACACCTTAAGCTCAAACCCAACCCTAACCTGACCCTGACGCTAACTCCAACCGTAACACTGAACAGAAAACTAACATTAGCCCTAAACTGACTCCATCAAACTAATTTCAAACCTAACCTAACCTGAAGCCTAACTCAAACCATAGACCTAACCCTAACCCTAGGCGGACACCTGAAGCTCAAGCCCAACCCTAACCTGACCCTGATGCTATCTCCAACCGTAACACTGAAACGAAAACTAACAGTAACCATAAACTTGCTCCCTCAAAATAAGTTCAAACCTAACCTAACCTGAAGCCTAAATCAAACCATACACCTAACCCTAAACCTAGGCGGACACCTTAAGCTCAAGCCCAACCCTAACCTGACCCTGACGCTATCTCCAACCGTAACACTGAACCGAAAACTAACAGTAGCCCTAAACTTACTCCCTCAAACTAAGTTCAAACCTAACCTAATCTGAAGCCTAAATCAAACCATACACCTTACCCTAACCCTAGGCGGACACCTTAAGCTCAACCCCAACCCTAACCTGGCCCTGACGCTAACTCCAACCATAACAGTTACCCGAAAACTAACAGTCGCCCTAAACTTACTCCCTCAAACTAAGTTCAATCCTAACCTAACCTGAAGCCTAAATCAAACCATACACCTAACCCTAACCCTAGGCGGACACCTTAAGCTCAACCCCAACCCTAACCTGACCCTGACGCTATCTCCAACCATAGAACTGAACCGAAAACTAACAGTAGCCCTAAACTTACTCCCTCAAACTAATTTCAAGCCTAACCGAACCTGAAGCCTAACTCAAACCATAGACCTAACCCTAACCTTAGGCGGACACCTGAAGCACAACCCCAACCCTAACCTGACCCTGACGCTATCTCCAACCGTAACACTGAAACGAAAACTAACAGTAGTCCTAAACTTACTCCCTTAAACTAAGTTCAAACCTAACCTATCCTGAAGCCTAACTCAAACCACAGACCTAACCCTAACCCTAGGCGGACACCTTAAGCTCAACCCCAACCCTAACCTGACTCTGACGCTAACTCCAACCGTAACACTGAACCGAAAACATACAGTAGCCCTAAACTTACTCCCTCAAACTAAGTTCAAACCTAACCTAACCTGAAGCCTAACTCAAACCATAGACCTAACCCTAACCCTAGGCGGACACTTTAAGCTCAACCCCAACCCTAACCTGGCCCTGACGCTAATTCCAACCATAACAATTACCCGAAAACTAACAGTCACCCTAAACTTACTCCCTCAAACTAAGTTCAAACCTAACCTTACCTGAAGCCTTAATCAAACCATACACCTAACCCTAACCCTAGACGGACACCTTAAGCTCAACCCCAACCCTAAAATGACCCTCACGCTAACTGCAACCGAAAGACTGAACCGAAAACAAAGAGTAGCCCTAAACTTACTCCCTCAAACTAAGTTCAAACCTAACCTAACCTGAAGCCTAAATCAAACCATACACCTAACCCTAACCCTAGGCGGACACCTTAAGCTCAACCCCAACCCTAACCTGACCCTCACGCTAACTACAACAATAACACTGAACCGAAAACTAACATTAGCACTAAACTTACTCCCTCAAACTAACTTCAAACCTAACCTAACCTGAAGCCTAACTCAAACCATAGACCTAACCCTAACCCTAGGTGGACACCTGATGCTCAACCCCTACCCTAAACTGACCCTGACGCTATCTCCAACCATAACACTGAACCGAAAACTAACAGTAGCCCTAAACTTACTCCATCAAACTAAGTTCAAACCAAACCTAACCTGAAGCCTAACTCAAATCATAGACCTAACCCTAACCCTAGGCGGACACCTTAAGCTCAACCCCAACCCTAACCTGACCTTGACGCTAACTCCAACCATAACAATTACCCGAAAACTAACAGTCGCCCTAAACTTACTCCCTCAAACTAAGTTCAAACCTAACCTAACCTGAAGCCTAAATCAAACCATACACCTAACTCTAACCCTAGGCGGACACCTTAAGCTCAACCCCAACCCTAACCTGACCCTGACGCTAACTCCAACCGTAACACTGAACAGAAAACTAACATTAGCCCTAAACTGACTCCATCAAACTAATTTCAAACCTAACCTAACCTGAAGCCTAACTCAAACCATAGACCTAACCCTAACCCTAGGCGGACACCTGAAGCTCAAGCCCAACCCTAACCTGACCCTGATGCTATCTCCAACCGTAACACTGAACCGAAAACTAACAGTAACCCTAAACTTGCTCCCTCAAAATAAGTTCAAACCTAACCTAACCTGAAGCCTAAATCAAACCATACACCTAACCCTAAACCTAGGCGGACACCTTAAGCTCAACCCCAACCCTAACCTGACCCTGACGCTATCTCCAACCGTAACACTGAACCGAAAACTAACAGTAGCCCTAAACTTACTCCCTCAAACTAAGTTCAAACCTAACCTAATCTGAAGCCTAAATCAAACCATACACCTTACCCTAACCCTAGGCGGACACCTTAAGCTCAACCCCAACCCTAACCTGGCCCTGACGCTAACTCCAACCATAACAGTTACCCGAAAACTAACAGTCGCCCTAATCTTACTCCCTCAAACTAAGTTCAAACCTAACCTTACCTGAAGCCTTAATCAAACCATACACCTAACCCTAACCCTAGACGGACACCTTAAGCTCAACCCCAACCCTAAAATGACCCTCACGCTAACTGCAACCGAAACACTGAACCGAAAACAAAGAGTAGCCCTAAATTTACTCCCTCAAACTAAGTTCAAACCTAACCTAACCTGAAGCCTAAATCAAACCATACACCTAACCCTAACCCTAGGCGGACACCTTAATCCCAACCCCAACCCTAACCTGACCCTCACGCTTACTCCAACCGTAACACTGAACCGAAAACTAACAGTAGCCCTAAACTTACTCCCTCAAACTAAGTTCAAACCTAACCTAACCTGAAGCCTAACTCAAACAATAGACCTAACCCTAACCATAGGCGGACACCTTAAGCTTAACCCCAACCCTAACCTGACCCTGAGTCTAAATCCAACCGTAACACTGAACCGAAAACTAACAGTAGCCCTAAACTTACACCCTCAAACTAAGTTCAATCCTATCCTAACCTGAAGCCTAAATGAAACCATAGACCTAACCCTAACCCTAGGTGGACACCTTATGCTTAATCCCCACCCTAACCTGACCCTGACGCTTACTACAACCGTAACAGTTAAATGAAAACTAACGGTAGCCCTAAACTTACTCCCTCAAATTAAGTTCAAACCTAACCTAACCTGAAGCCTAAATCAAACCATACACCTAACCCTAACCCTAGGTCGACACCTTAAGTTCAACCCCAAACCTAACCGTACCCTGATGCTTACTCCAACCGTAACAGTTAACCGAAAAATAACAGTAGCCCTAAACTGACTCCCTCAAACTAAGTTCAAAGCTAACCTAACCTGAAGCCTAACTCAAACCATAGACCTAACCCTAACCCTAGGCAGTCACCTGAAGCTCAACCCCAACCCTAACCTGACCCTGACGCTATCTCCAACCGTAACACTGAAAAGAAAACTAACAGTAGCCCTAAACTTACTCCCTCAAACTAAGTTCAAACCTAACCTAACCTGAAGCCTAACTCAAACCATAGACCTAACCCTAACCCTAGGCGGACACATGAAGCTCAACCCCAACCCTAACCTGACCCTGACGCTATCACCAACTGTAACACTGAACCGAAAACTTACAGTAGCCCTAAACTTACTCCCTCAAACTAAGTTCAAAACTAACCTAACCTGAAGCCTAACTCAAACCATCGACCTAACCCTAACACTAGGCGGACACTTTAAGCTCAACCCCAACCCTAACCTGGCCCTGACGCTAACTCCAACCATAACAATTACCCGAAAACTAACAGTCGCCCTAAACTTACTCCCTCAATCTAAGCTCAAACGTAAACCTCACCTGAAGCCTTAATCAAATCATACACCTAACCCTAACCCTAGGCGGATACCTTGAGCTCAACCCCTACCCTAACCTGACCCTCACGCTTACTCCAACTGTAACAGTTAACCGAAAACTAACAGTAGCCCTAAACTTACTCCCTCAAACTAACTTCAAACCTAACCTAACCTGAAGACTAACTCAAACAATAGACCTAACCCTAACACTAGGCGGACACCTTAAGCTTAACCCCAAACCAAACCTGACCCTGAGGCTAAATCCAACCGTAACACTGAACCGAAAACTAACAGTAGCCCTAAACTTACTCCCTCAAACTAAGTTCAATCCTAACCTAACCTGAAACCTAAATGAAACCATAGACCTAACCCTAACCCTAGGCAGACACCTTATGCTTAACCCCCACCCTAACCTGACCCTGACGCTTACTCCAACCGTAACAGTTAAACAAAAACTAACAGTAGCCCTAAACTTACTCCCTCAAACTAAGTTCAAACCTAACCTAACCTGAAGCCTAAATCAAACCATACACCTAACCCTAACCCTAGGCGGACACCTTAAGCTCAACCCCAACCCTAACATGACCCTGACGCTTACTCCAACCATAACAGTTACCCGAAAACTAACAGTAGCCCTAAACTTACTCTCTCAAACTAAGTTGAAACCTAACCTAACCTGAAGCCTAACTCAAACCATAGACCTAACCCTAACCCTAGGTGGACACCTGATGCTCAACCCCTACCCTAAACTGACCCTGACGCTATCTCCAACCATAACACTGAACCGAAAACTAACAGTAGCCCTAAACTTACTCCATCAAACTAAGTTCAAACCAAACCTAACCTGAAGCCTAACTCAAATCATAGACCTAACCCTAACCCTAGGCGGACACCTTAAGCTCAACCCCAACCCTAACCTGACCTTGACGCTAACTCCAACCATAACAATTACCCGAAAACTAACAGTCGCCCTAAACTTACTCCCTCAAACTAAGTTCAAACCTAACCTAACCTGAAGCCTAAATCAAACCATACACCTAACTCTAACCCTAGGCGGACACCTTAAGCTCAACCCCAACCCTAACCTGACCCTGACGCTAACTCCAACCGTAACACTGAACAGAAAACTAACATTAGCCCTAAACTGACTCCATCAAACTAATTTCAAACCTAACCTAACCTGAAGCCTAACTCAAACCATAGACCTAACCCTAACCCTAGGCGGACACCTGAAGCTCAAGCCCAACCCTAACCTGACCCTGATGCTATCTCCAACCGTAACACTGAACCGAAAACTAACAGTAACCCTAAACTTGCTCCCTCAAAATAAGTTCAAACCTAACCTAACCTGAAGCCTAAATCAAACCATACACCTAACCCTAACCCTAGGCGGACACCTTAAGCTCAACCCCAACCCTAACATGACCCTGACGCTTACTCCAACCATAACAGTTACCCGAAAACTAACAGTAGCCCTAAACTTACTCTCTCAAACTAAGTTGAAACCTAACCTAACCTGAAGCCTAAATCAAACCATACACCTAACCCTAACCCTAGGCGCACACCTTAAGCTCAACCCCTACCCTAACTTGACCCTCACGCTAACTCCAAACGAAACAGTGAACCGAAAACAAACAGTAGCCCTAAACTTACTCCCTCAAACTAAGTTCAAACCTAACCTAACCTGAAGCCTAACTCAAACCATAGACCTAACCCTAACCCTAGGCGGACACCTGAAGCTCAACCCCAACCCTAACCTGACCCTGACACTTACTCCAACCGTAACACTGAAGCGAAAACTAACAGTAGCCCTAAACTTTCTCCCTCAAACTAAGTTCAAACCTAACCTCACCTGAAGCCTAACTCAAACCACAGACCTAACCCTAACCCTAGGCGGACACCTTAAGCTCAACCCCAACCCTAACCTGACCCTGACGCTAACTCCAACCGTAACACTGAACCGAATACTAACAGTAGCCCTAAACTTACTCCCTCAAACTAAGTTCAAACCTAACCTCACCTGAAGCCTAACTCAAACCATAGACCTAACCCTAACCCTAGGCGGACACCTTAAGCTCAACCCCAACCCTAACCTGACCCTGTCGCTAACTCCAACCATAACATTGAACCGAATACTAACAGTAGCCCTAAACTTACTCCCTCAAACTAAGTTCAAACCTAACCTAACCAGAAGCCTAACTCAAACCATAGACCTAACCCTTACCCTAGGGGGACACCTTAATCTCAACCCCAACCCTAACCTGACCCTGACGCTATCTCCAACGGTAACACTGAACCGAAAACTAACAGTAGCCCTAAACTTACTCCCTCAAACGAAGTTCAATCCTAACCTAACCTGAAGCCTAAATGAATCCATAGACCTAAACCTATCCCTAGGCGGACACCTGAAGCACAACCCCAACCCTAACCTGACCCTGACGCTATCTCCAACCCTAACACTGAACCGAAAATGAACAGTAGCCCTAAACTTACTCCCTCAAACTAAGTTCAAACCTAACCTAACCTGAAGCCTAAATCAAACCGTACACCTAACCCTAACCCTAGGCGGACACCTGAAGCTCAACCCCAACCCTAACCTGACCCTGACGCTATCTCCAACCGTAACACTGAGCCGAAAACTAACAGTAGTCCTAAACATACTCCCTTAAACTAAGTTCAAACCTAAGCTAACCTGAAGCCTAACTCAAACCATAGCCCTAACCCTAACCCTAGGCGGACACCTTAAGCTCAACCCCAACCCTAACCTGGCCCTGACGCTAACTCCAACCATAACAGTTACCCAAAAACTAAGAGTATCCCTAAACTTACTCTCTCAAACTAAGTTCAAACCTAACCTAACCTGAAGCCTAAATCAAACCATACACCTAACCCTAACCCTAGGCGCACACCTTAAGCTCAACCCCTACCCTAACTTGACCCTCACGCTAACTCCAAACGAAACACTGAACCGAAAACAAACAGTAGCCCTAAACTTACTCCCTCAAACTAAGTTCAAACCTAACCTAACCTGAAGCCTAACTCAAACCATAGACCTAACCCTAACCCTAGGCGGACACCTGAAGCTCAACCCCAACCCTAACCTGACCCTGACGCTAACTCCAACCGTAACACTGAACCGAAAACTAACAGTAGCCCTAAACTTACTCCCTCAAACTAAGTTCAAACCTAACCTCACCTGAAGCCTAACTCACACCACAGACCTAACCCTAACCCTAGGCGGACACTTTAAGCTCAACACCTACCCTAACCTGACCCTGACGCTAACTCCAACCGTAACACTGAACCGAAAACTAACAGTAGCCCTAAACTTACTCCCTCAAACTAAGTTCAAACCTAACCTAACCTGAAGCCTAACTCAAATCATAGACCTAACCCTAACCCTAGGCAGACACCTTAAGTTCAACCCCAACCCTAACCTGGCCCTGACGCTAACTCCAACCATAACAATTACCCGAAAACTAACATTCGCCCTAAACTTACTCCCTCAAACTAAGTTCAAACCTAACCTAACCTGAAGCATAAATCAAACCATACACCTAACCCTAACCCTAGGCGGACACCTGAAGCACAACCCCAACCCTAACCTTACCCTGACGCTATCTCCAACCGTAACACTGAACCGAAAACTAACAGTAGCCCTAAACTTACTCCCTCAAACTAAGTTCAAACCTAACCTAACCTGAAGCCTAACTCAAACCTTAGACCTAACCCTAACCGTAGGCTGACACCTGAAGCTCAACCCCAACCCTAACCTGACCCTGACGCTATCTCCAAACGTAACACTGAACCGAAAACTAACAGTAGACCTAAACTTACTCCGTCAAACTATGTTCAAACCTAACCTAACCTGAAGCCTAACTCAAAACATATACCTAACCCTAACCCTTGGCGGACACCTTAAGCTCAACCCCAACCCTAAAATGGCCCTGACTCTAACTCCAACCATAACAGATACCCGAAAAATAACAGTAGCCCTAAACTTACTCCCTCAAACTAAGTTCAAACCTAACCTAACCTGAAGCCTAAATAAAACCATACACCTAACCCTAACCCTAGACGGACACCTTAAGCTCAACCCCAACCCTAAAATGACCCTCACGCTAACTGCAACCGAAACACTGAACCGAAAACAATGAGTAGCCCTAAACTTACTCCCTCAAACTAAGTTCAAACCTAACCTAACCTGAAGCCTAAATCAAACCATACACCTAACCCTAACCCTAGGCGGACACCTTAAGCCCAACCCCAACCCTAACCTGACCCTCACGCTAACTCCAACCGTAACACTGAACCGAAAACTAAGAGTAGCCCTAAACTTACTCCCTCAAACTAAGTTCAAACCTAACCTAACCTGAAGCCTAACTCAAACAATAGACCTAACCCTAACCCTAGGCGGACACCTTAAGCTTAACCCCAACCCTAACCTGACCCTGAGGCTAAATCCAACTGTAACACTGAACCGAAAACTAACAGTAGCCCTAAACTTACTCCCTCAAATTAAGTTCAATCCTAACCTAACCTGAAGCCTAAATGAAACCATAGACCTAACCCTAATCCTAGGCGGACACCTTATGCTTAACCCCCACCCTAACCTGACCCTGACGCTTACTCTAACCGTAACAGTTAAACGAAAACTAACAGTATCCCTAAACTTCCTCCCTCAAACTAAGTTCAAACCTAACCTAACCTGAAGCCTAAATCAAACCATACACCTAACCATAACCCTGGGCGGACACCTTAAGCTCAACCCCAAGCCTAACCTGACCCTGACGCTTACTCCAACCGTAACAGTTAACCGAAAACTAACAATAGCCCTAAACTGACTCCCTCAAACTAAGTTCAAAGCTAACCTAACCTGAAGCCTAACTTAAAGCATAGACCTAACCCTAACCCTAGGCGGACACCTGAAGCTCAACCCCAACCCTAACATGACCCTGACGCTATCTCCAGCCATAACACTGAACCGATAACTAACAGTAGCCCTAAACTTACTCCCTCAAACTAAGTTCAAACCTAACCTAACCTGAAGCCTAACTCAAACCATAGACCTAACCCTAACCCTAGAGGGACACCTTAAGCTCAACCCCAACCCTAACCTGACCCTCACGCTATCTCCAAAGGTAACACTGAACCGAAAACTAACAGTAGCCCTAAACTTACTCCCTCAAACGAAGTTCAATCCTAACCTAACCTGAAGCCTAAATGAATCCATAGACCTAACCCTAACCCTAGGCGGACACCTTAAGCTCAACCCCAACCCTAACCTGACCCTGAGGCTAAATCCAACCGTAACACTGAACCGAAAACTTAGAGTAGTCCTAAACTTACTCCCTCAAACTAAGTTCAATCCTAACCTAACCTGAAGCCTAAATGAAACCATAGACATAACCCTAACCCTAGGCGGACACCTTATGCTTACCCCCACCCTAACCTGACCCTGACGCTTACTCCAAACGTAACAGTTAAACGAAAACTAACAGCAGCCCTAAACTTACTCCCTCAAACTAAGTTCAAACCTAACCTAACCTGAAGCCTAAATCAAACCATAGACCTAACACTAATCCTAGGCGGACACCTTAAGCTCAACCCCAAACCTAACCTGACCCAGACGCTTACTACAACCGTAACAGTTAACCGAAAAATAACAGTAGCCCTAAACTGACTCCCTCAAACTAAGTTCAAACCTAACCTAACCTGAAGCCTAACTCAAACCATAGACCTAACCCTAACCCTAGGCGGACACCTTAAGCTCAACCCCAACCCTAACCTGGCCCTGACGCTAACTCCAACCATAACAGTTATCCGAAAACTCACAGTCGCCCTAAACTTACTCCCTCAAACTAAGTTCAAACCTAACCTAACCTGAAGCCTAAATCAAACCATACACCTAACCCTAACCCTAGGCGGACACCTTAAGCTCAACCCCAACCCTAACCTGACCCTCACGCTAACTACAACAATAACACTGAACCGAAAACTAACATTAGCACTAAACTTACTCCCTCAAACTAATTTCAAACCTAACCTAACCTGAAGCCTAACTCAAACCATAGACCTAACCCTAACCCTAGGCGGACACCTGAAGCTCAACCCCTACCCTAACCTGACCCTGACGCTAACTCCAACCGTAACACTGAACCGAAAACTAACAGTAGCCCTAAACTTACTCCCTCAAACTAAGTTCAAACCTAACCTAACCTGAAGCCTAACTCAAACCATAGACCTAATCCTAACCCTAGGCGGACACCTTAAGCTCAACCCCAACCCTAACCTGGCCCTGATGCTAACTCCAACCATAACAATTACCCGAAAACTAACAGTCGCCCTAAACTTACTCCCTCAAACTAAGTTCAAACCTAACCTAACCTGAAGCCTAAATCAAACCATACACCTAACTCTAACCCTAGGCGGACACCTTAAGCTCAACCCCAACCCTAACCTGACCCTGACGCTATCTCCAACCATAGCACTGAACCGAAAACTAACAGTAGCCCTAAACTTACTCCCTCGAAGTAAGTTCAAAACTAACCTAACCTGAAGCCTAACTCAAACCATAGACCTAACCCTAACCCTAGGCGGACACCTTAAGCTCAACCCCAACCCTAACCTGGCCCTGACACTAACTCCAACCATAACAATTACCCGAAAACTAACAGTCGCCCTAAACTTACTCCCTCAAACTAAGTTCAAACCTAACCTAACCTGAAGCCTAAATCAAACCATACACATAACTCTAACCCTAGGCGGACACCTGAAGCACAACCCCAACCCTAACATGACCCTGACGCTATCTCCAACCGTAACAATGAACCGAAAACTAACAGTAGCCCTAAACCTACTCCCTCAAACTAAGTTCAAACCTAACCTAACCTGAAGCCTAACTCAAACCATAGACCTAACCCTAACCCTTGGCAGACACCTTATGCTCAACCCCAACCCTAAAATGGCCCTGACTCTAACTCCAACCATAAAAGATACCCGAAAAATAACAGTAGTCCTAAACTTACTCCCTCAAACTAAGTTCAAACCTAACCTAACCTGAAGCCTAAATCAAACCATACACCTAACCCTAACCCTAGGCGGACACCTTAAGCTCAACCCCAACCCTAACCTGACCCTCAAGCTAAATCCAACCCTAACACTGAACCGAAAACTAACAGTAGCCCTAAACTTACTCCCTAAAAACTAAGTTCAATCCTAACCTAACCTGAAGCCTAAATGAAACCATAGACCTTACCTTAACCCTAGGCGGACACCTTATGCTTAACCCCCACCCTAACCTGACCCTGACTCTTACTCCAACCGTAACAGTTAAATGAAAACTAACGGTAGCCCTAAACTTACTCCCTCAAACTAAGTTCAAACCTAACCTAACCTGAAGCCTAAATCAAACCATACACCTAAACCTAACCCTAGGCGGACACCTTAGCTCAACCCCAAACCGAACCTGACCCTGACGCTTACTCCAACCGTAACAGTTAACCGAAAACTAACAGTAGCCCTAAACTGACTCCCTCAAACTAAGTTCACACCTAACCTATCCTGAAGCCTAACTCAAACCATAGACCTAACCCTAACCCTAGGCGGACACCTGAAGCTCAACCCCAACCCTAACCTGACCCTGACGCTATCTCCAACCGTAACACTGAACCGAAAACTAACAGTAGCCCTAAACTTACTCCCTCAAACTAAGTTCAAACCTAACCTAACCTGAAGCCTAACTCAAACCATAGACCTAACCCTAACCCTAGGCGGACACCTGAAGCTCAACCCCAACCCTAACCTGACCCTGACGCTATCTCCAACCGTAACACTGAACCGAAAACTTACAGTAGCCCTAAACTTACTCCCTCAAACTAAGTTCAAACCTAACCTAACCTGAAGCCTAACTCAAACAATAGACCTAACCATAACCCTAGGCGGACACCTTAAGCTCAACTCCAACCCTAACCTGGCCCTGATGCTAACTCCAACCATAACAATTACCCGAAACCTAAGAGTAGCCCTAAACTTCCTCCCTCAAACTAAGTTCAAACCTAACCTAACCTGAAGCCTAACTCAAACCATAGACCTAACCCTAACCCTAGGCGGACACCTTAAGCTCAACCCCAACCCTAACCTGACCCTGACGCTATCTCCAACCGTAACACTGAACCGAAAACTAACAGTAGCCCTAAACTTACTCCCTCAAACTAAGTTCAAACCTAACCTAATCTGAAGCCTAAATCAAACCATACACCTAACCCTAACCCTAGGCGGACACCTTAAGCTCAACCCCAACCCTAACCTGGCCCTGACGCTAACTCCAACCATAACAGTTACCCGAAAACTAACAGTCGCCCTAAACTTACTCCCTCAAACTAAGTTCAAACCTAACCTAACCTGAAGCCTAACTCAAACCATAGACCTAACCCTAACCCTAGGGGGACACCTTAAGCTCAACCCCAACCCTAACCTGACCCTCACGCTATCTCCAAAGGTAACACTGAACCGAAAACTAACAGTCGCCCTAAACTTACTCCCTCAAACGAAGTTCAATCCTAACCTAACCTGAAGCCTAAATGAATCCATAGACCTAACCCTAACCCTAGGCGGACACCTTAAGCTCAACCCCAACCCTAACCTGACCCTGAGGCTAAATCCAACCGTAACACTGAACCGAAAACTTAGAGTAGTCCTAAACTTACTCCCTCAAACTAAGTTCAATCCTAACCTAACCTGAAGCTTAAATGAAACCATAGACATAACCCTAATCCTAGGCGGACACCTTATGCTTACCCCCACCCTAACCTGACCCTGACGCTTACTCCAAACGTAACAGTTAAACGAAAACTAACAGCAGCCCTAAACTTACTCCCTCAAACTAAGTTCAAACCTAACCTAACCTGAAGCCTATATCAAACCATAGACCTAACACTAATCCTAGGCGGACACCTTAAGCTCAACCGCAAACCTAACCTGACCCAGACGCTTACTACAACCGTAACAGTTAACCGAAAACTAACATTAGCCCTAAACTGACTGCCTCAAACTAAGTTCAAACCTAACCTAACCTGAAGCCTAACTCAAACCATAGACCTAACCCTAACCCTAGGCGGACACCTTAAGCTCAACCCCAACCCTAACCTGGCCCTGACGCTAACTCCAACCATAACAGTTAACCGAAAACTCACAGTCGCCCTAAACTTACTCCCTCAAACTAAGTTCAAACCTAACCTAACCTGAAGCCTAAATCAAACCATACACATAACTCTAACCCTAGGCGGACACCTTAAGCTCAACCCCAACCCTAACCTGACCCTGACGCTATCTCCAACCGTAACAATGAACCGAAAACTAACAGTAGCCCTAAACCTACTCCCTCAAACTAAGTTCAAACCTAACCTAACCTGAAGCCTAACTCAAACCATAGACCTAACCCTAACCCTTGGCAGACACCTTATGCTCAACCCCAACCCTAAAATGGCCCTGACTCTAACTCCAACCATAAAAGATACCCGAAAAATAACAGTAGTCCTAAACTTACTCCCTCAAACTAAGTTCAAACCTAACCTAACCTGAAGCCTAAATCAAACCATACACCTAACCCTAACCCTAGGCGGACACCTTAAGCTCAACCCCAACCCTAAACTGACCCTCAAGCTAAATCCAACCCTAACACTGAACCGAAAACTAACAGTAGCCCTAAACTTACTCCCTAAAAACTAAGTTCAATCCTAACCTAACCTGAAGCCTAAATGAAACCATAGACCTTACCTTAACCCTAGGCGGACACCTTATGCTTAACCCCCACCCTAACCTGACCCTGAGTCTTACTCCAACCGTAACAGTTAAATGAAAACTAACGGTAGCCCCAAACTTACTCCCTCAAACTAAGTTCAAACCTAACCTAACCTGAAGCCTAAATCAAACCATACACCTAACCCTAACCCTAGGCGGACACCTTAAGCTCAACCCCAAACCGAACCTGACCCTGACGCTTACTCCAACCGTAACAGTTAACCGAAAACTAACAGTAGCCCTAAACTGACTCCCTCAAACTAAGTTCACACCTAACCTATCCTGAAGCCTAACTCAAACCATAGACCTAACCCTAACCCTAGGCGGACACCTGAAGCTCAACCCCAAACCTAACCTGACCCTGACGCTATCTCCAACCGTAACACTGAACCGAAAACTAACAGTAGCCCTAAACTTACTCCCTCAAACTAAGTTCAAACCTAACCTAACCTGAAGCCTAACTCAAACCATAGACCTAACCCTAACCCTAGGCGGACACCTGAAGCTCAACCCCAACCCTAACCTGACCCTGACGCTATCTCCAACCGTAACACTGAACCGAAAACTTACAGTAGCCCTAAACTTACTCCCTCAAACTAAGTTCAAACCTAACCTAACCTGAAGCCTAACTCAAACAATAGACCTAACCATAACCCTAGGCGGACACCTTAAGCTCAACTCCAACCCTAACCTGGCCCTGATGCTAACTCCAACCATAACAATTACCCGAAACCTAAGAGTAGCCCTAAACTTCCTCCCTCAAACTAAGTTCAAACCTAACCTAACCTGAAGCCTAACTCAAACCATAGACCTAACCCAAACCCTAGGCGGACACCTTAAGCTCAACCCCAACCCTAACCTGACCCTGACGCTATCTCCAACCGTAACACTGAACCGAAAACTAACAGTAGCCCTAAACTTACTCCCTCAAACTAAGTTCAAACCTAACCTAATCTGAAGCCTAAATCAAACCATACACCTAACCCTAACCCTAGGCGGACACCTTAAGCTCAACCCCAACCCTAACCTGGCCCTGACGCTAACTCCAACCATAACAGTTACCCGAAAACTAACAGTCGCCCTAAACTTACTCCCTCAAACTAAGTTCAAACCTAACCTAACCTGAAGCCTAACTCAAACCATAGACCTAACCCTAACCCTAGGGGGACACCTTAAGCTCAACCCCAACCCTAACCTGACCCTCACGCTATCTCCAAAGGTAACACTGAACCGAAAACTAACAGTCGCCCTAAACTTACTCCCTCAAACGAAGTTCAATCCTAACCTAACCTGAAGCCTAAATGAATCCATAGACCTAACCCTAACCCTAGGCGGACACCTTAAGCTCAACCCCAACCCTAACCTGACCCTGAGGCTAAATCCAACCGTAACACTGAACCGAAAACTTAGAGTAGTCCTAAACTTACTCCCTCAAACTAAGTTCAATCCTAACCTAACCTGAAGCTTAAATGAAACCATAGACATAACCCTAATCCTAGGCGGACACCTTATGCTTACCCACACCCTAACCTGACCCTGACGCTTACTCCAAACGTAACAGTTAAACGAAAACTAACAGCAGCCCTAAACTTACTCCCTCAAACTAAGTTCAAACCTAACCTAACCTGAAGCCTATATCAAACCATAGACCTAACACTAATCCTAGGCGGACACCTTAAGCTCAACCGCAAACCTAACCTGACCCAGACGCTTACTACAACCGTAACAGTTAACCGAAAACTAACATTAGCCCTAAACTGACTGCCTCAAACTAAGTTCAAACCTAACCTAACCTGAAGCCTAACTCAAACCATAGACCTAACCCTAACCCTAGGCGGACACCTTAAGCTCAACCCCAACCCTAACCTGGCCCTGACGCTAACTCCAACCATAACAGTTAACCGAAAACTCACAGTCGCCCTAAACTTACTCCCTCAAACTAAGTTCAAACCTAACCTAACCTGAAGGCTAAATCAAACCATACACATAACTCTAACCCTAGGCGGACACCTTAAGCTCAACCCCAACCCTAACCTGACCCTGACGCTATCTCCAACCGTAACAATGAACCGAAAACTAACAGTAGCCCTAAACCTACTCCCTCAAACTAAGTTCAAACCTAACCTAACCTGAAGCCTAACTCAAACCATAGACCTAACCCTAACCCTTGGCAGACACCTTATGCTCAACCCCAACCCTAAAATGGCCCTGACTCTAACTCCAACCATAAAAGATACCCGAAAAATAACAGTAGTCCTAAACTTACTCCCTCAAACTAAGTTCAAACCTAACCTAACCTGAAGCCTAAATCAAACCATACACCTAACCCTAACCCTAGGCGGACACCTTAAGCTCAACCCCAACCCTAACCTGACCCTCAAGCTAAATCCAACCCTAACACTGAACCGAAAACTAACAGTAGCCCTAAACTTACTCCCTAAAAACTAAGTTCAATCCTAACCTAACCTGAAGCCTAAATGAAACCATAGACCTTACCTTAACCCTAGGCGGACACCTTATGCTTAACCCCCACCCTAACCTGACCCTGACTCTTACTCCAACCGTAACAGTTAAATGAAAACTAACGGTAGCCCTAAACTTACTCCCTCAAACTAAGTTCAAACCTAACCTAACCTGAAGCCTAAATCAAACCATACACCTAACCCTAACCCTAGGCGGACACCTTAACCTCAACCCCAAACCGAACCTGACCCTGACGCTTACTCCAACCGTAACAGTTAACCGAAAACTAACAGTAGCCCTAAACTGACTCCCTCAAACTAAGTTCACACCTAACCTATCCTGAAGCCTAACTCAAACCATAGACCTAACCCTAACCCTAGGCGGACACCTGAAGCTCAACCCCAACCCTAACCTGACCCTGACGCTATCTCCAACCGTAACACTGAACCGAAAACTAACAGTAGCCCTAAACTTACTCCCTCAAACTAAGTTCAAACCTAACCTAACCTGAAGCCTAACTCAAACCATAGACCTAACCCTAACCCTAGGCGGACACCTGAAGCTCAACCCCAACCCTAACCTGACCCTGACGCTATCTCCAACCGTAACACTGAACCGAAAACTTACAGTAGCCCTAAACTTACTCCCTCAAACTAAGTTCAAACCTAACCTAACCTGAAGCCTAACTCAAACAATAGACCTAACCATAACCCTAGGCGGACACCTTAAGCTCAACTCCAACCCTAACCTGGCCCTGATGCTAACTCCAACCATAACAATTACCCGAAACCTAAGAGTAGCCCTAAACTTCCTCCCTCAAACTAAGTTCAAACCTAACCTAACCTGAAGCCTAACTCAAACCATAGACCTAACCCTAACCCTAGGCGGACACCTTAAGCTCAACCCCAACCCTAACCTGACCCTGACGCTATCTCCAACCGTAACACTGAACCGAAAACTAACAGTAGCCCTAAACTTACTCCCTCAAACTAAGTTCAAACCTAACCTAATCTGAAGCCTAAATCAAACCATACACCTAACCCTAACCCTAGGCGGACACCTTAAGCTCAACCCCAACCCTAACCTGGCCCTGACGCTAACTCCAACCATAACAGTTACCCGAAAACTAACAGTCGCCCTAAACTTACTCCCTCAAACTAAGTTCAAACCTAACCTAACCTGAAGCCTAACTCAAACCATAGACCTAACCCTAACCCTAGGGGGACACCTTAAGCTCAACCCCAACCCTAACCTGACCCTCTCCCTATCTCCAAAGGTAACACTGAACCGAAAACTAACAGTCGCCCTAAACTTACTCCCTCAAACGAAGTTCAATCCTAACCTAACCTGAAGCCTAAATGAATCCATAGACCTAACCCTAACCCTAGGCGGACACCTTAAGCTCAACCCCAACCCTAACCTGACCCTGAGGCTAAATCCAACCGTAACACTGAACCGAAAACTTAGAGTAGTCCTAAACTTACTCCCTCAAACTAAGTTCAATCCTAACCTAACCTGAAGCTTAAATGAAACCATAGACATAACCCTAATCCTAGGCGGACACCTTATGCTTACCCCCACCCTAACCTGACCCTGACGCTTACTCCAAACGTAACAGTTAAACGAAAACTAACAGCAGCCCTAAACTTACTCCCTCAAACTAAGTTCAAACCTAACCTAACCTGAAGCCTATATCAAACCATAGACCTAACACTAATCCTAGGCGGACACCTTAAGCTCAACCGCAAACCTAACCTGACCCAGACGCTTACTACAACCGTAACAGTTAACCGAAAACTAACATTAGCCCTAAACTGACTGCCTCAAACTAAGTTCAAACCTAACCTAACCTGAAGCCTAACTCAAACCATAGACCTAACCCTAACCCTAGGCGGACACCTTAAGCTCAACCCCAACCCTAACCTGGCCCTGACGCTAACTCCAACCATAACAGTTAACCGAAAACTCACAGTCGCCCTAAACTTACTCCCTCAAACTAAGTTCAAACCTAACCTAACCTGAAGCCTAAATCAAACCATACACCTAACCCTAACCCTAGGCGGACACCTTAAGCTCAACCCCAACCCTAACCTGACCCTGACGCTAACTCCAACCGTAACACTGAACAGAAAACTAACATTAGCCCTAAACTGACTCCCTCAAACTAATTTCAAACCTAACCTAACCTGAAGCCTAACTCAAACCATAGACCTAACCCTAACCCTAGGCGGACACCTGAAGCTCAAGTCCTACCCTAACCTGACCCTGATGCTATCTCCAACCGTAACACTGAACCGAAAACTAACAGTAACCCTAAACTTGCTCCCTCAAAATAAGTTCAAACCTAACCTAACCTGAAGCCTAAATCAAACCATACACCTAACCCTAAACCTAGGCGGACACCTTAAGCTCAACCCCAACCCTAACCTGACCCTGACGCTATCTCCAACCGTAACACTGAACCGAAAACTAACAGTAGCCCTAAACTTACTCCCTCAAACTAAGTTCAAACCTAACCTAATCTGAAGCCTAAATCAAACCATACACCTTACCCTAACCCTAGGCGGACACCTTAAGCTCAACCCCAACCCTAACCTGGTCCTGGCGATAACTCCAACCATAACAGTTACCCGAAAACTAACAGTCGCCCTAAACTTACTCCCTCAAACTAAGTTCAAACCTAACCTAACCTGAAGCCTAAATCAAACCATACACCTAACCCTAACCCTAGGCGGACACCTTAAGCTCAACCCCAACCCTAACCTGACCCTGACGCTATCTCCAACCATAGCACTGAACCGAAAACTAACAGTAGCCCTAAACTTACTCCCTCAAACTAATTTCAAGCCTAACCGAACCTGAAGCCTAACTCAAACCATAGACCTAACCCTAACCTTAGGCGGACACCTGAAGCACAACCCCAACCCTAACCTGACCCTGACGCTATCTCCAACCGTAACACTGAACCGAAAACTAACAGTAGCCCTAAACTTACTCCCTCGAACTAAGTTCAAAACTAACCTAACCTGAAGCCTAACTCAAACCATAGACCTAACCCTAACCCTAGGCGGACACCTTAAGCTCAACCCCAACCCTAACCTGGCCCTGACACTAACTCCAACCATAACAATTACCCGAAAACTAACAGTCGCCCTAAACTTACTCCCTCAAACTAAGTTCAAACCTAACCTAACCTGAAGCCTAAATCAAACCATACACATAACTCTAACCCTAGGCGGACACCTGAAGCACAACCCCAACACTAACCTGACCCTGACGCTATCTCCAACCGTAACAATGAACCGAAAACTAACAGTAGCCCTAAACTTACTCCCTCAAACTAAGTTCAAACCTAACCTAACCTGAAGCCTAACTCAAACCATAGACCTAACCCTAACCCTTGGCAGACACCTTAAGCTCAACCCCAACCTTAAAATGGCCCTGACTCTAACTCCAACCATAAAAGATACCCGAAAAATAACAGTAGCCCTAAACTTACTCCCTCAAACTAAGTTCAAACCTAACCTAACCTGAAGCCTAAATCAAACCATACACCTAACCCTAACCCTAGGCGGACACCTTAAGCTCAACCCCAACCCTAACCTGACCCTCAAGCTAAATCCAACCCTAACACTGAACCGAAAACTAACAGTAGCCCTAAACTTACTCCCTAAAAACTAAGTTCAATCCTAACCTAACCTGAAGCCTAATGAAACCATAGACCTTACCTTAACCCTAGGCGGACACCTTATGCTTAACCCCCACCCTAACCTGACCCTGACTCTTACTCCAACCGTAACAGTTAAATGAAAACTAACGGTAGCCCTAAACTTACTCCCTCAAACTAAGTTCAAACCTAACATAACCTGAAGCCTAAATCAAACCATACACCTAACCCTAACCCTAGGCGGACACCTTAAGCTCAACCCCAAACCGAACCTGACCCTGACGCTTACTCCAACCGTAACAGTTAACCGAAAACTAACAGTAGCCGTAAACTGACTCCCTCAAACTAAGTTCAAAACTAACCTATCCTGAAGCCTAACTCAAACCATAGACCTAACCCTAACCCTAGGCGGACACCTGAAGCTCAACCCCAACCCTAACCTGACCCTGACGCTATCTCCAAACGTAACACTGAATCGAAAACTAACAGTAGCCCTAAACTTACTCTCTCAAACTTAGGTCAAACCTAACCTAACCTGAAGCCTAACTCAAACCATAGACCTAACCCTAACCCTTGGCGTACACCTTAATCTCAACCCCAACCCTAAAATGGCCCTGACTCTAACTCCAACCGTAACAGATACCCGAAAAATAACAGTAGCCCTAAACTTACTCCCTCAAACTAAGTTCAAACCTAACCTAACCTGAAGCCTAAATCAAACCATACACATAACCCTAACCCTAGGCGGACACCTTAAGCTCAACCCCAACCCTAACCTGGCCCTGACGCTAACTCCAACCATAACAATTACCCGAAAACTAACAGTCGCCCTAAACTTACTCCCTCAAACTAAGTTCAAACCTAACCTAACCTGAAGCCTAAATCAAACCATACACCTAACCCTAACCCTAGGCGGACACCTTAAGCTCAACCCCAAACCTAACCTGACCCTCAAGCTAAATCCAACCCTAACACTGAACCGAAAACTAACAGTAGCCCTAAACTTACTCCCTAAAAACTAAGTTCAATCCTAACCTAACCTGAAGCCTAAATGAAACCATAGACCTTACCTTAACCCTAGGCGGACACCTTATGCTTAACCCCCACCCTAACCTGACCCTGACTCTTACTCCAACCGTAACAGTTAAATGAAAACTAACGGTAGCCCTAAACTTACTCCCTCAAACTAAGTTCAAACCTAACCTAACCTGAAGCTTAAATCAAACCATACACCTAACCCTAACCCTAGGCGGACACCTTAAGCTCAACCCCAACCCTAACCTGACCCTCACGCTAACTCCAACCGTAACAGTGAACCGAAAACTAACATTAGCCCTAAACTTACTCCCTCAAACTAATTTCAAGCCTAACCGAACCTGAAGCATAACTCAAACCATAGACCTAACCCTAACCTTAGGCGGACACCTGAAGCACAACCTCAACCCTAACATGACCCTGACGCTATCTCCAACCGTAACACTGAACCGAAAACTAACAGTAGCCCTAAACTTACTCCCTCAAACTAAGTTCAAACCTAACCTAACCTGAAGCCTAACTCAAACCATAGACCTAACCCTAACCCTAGGCGGACACCTGAAGGTCAACCCCAACCCTAACCTGACCCTGACGCTATATCCAATCGTAGCACTGAACAGAAAACTAACAGTAGCCCTAAACTTACTCCCTCGAACTAAGTTCAAACCTAACATAACCTGAAGCCTAACTCAAACCATAGACCTAACCCTAACCCTAGGCGGACACCTGAAGCTCAACCCCAACCCTAACCTGGCCCTGACGTTAACTCCAACCATAACAATTACCCGAAAACTAACAGTCGCCCTAAACTTACTCCCTCAAACTAAGTTCAAACCTAACCTAACCTGAAGCCTAAATCAAACCATACACCTAACTCTAACCCTAGGCGGACACCTGAAGCACAACCCCAACCCTAACCTGACCCTGACGCTATCTCCAACCGTAACAATGAACCGAAAACTAACAGTAGCCCTAAACTTACTCCCTCAAACTAAGTTCAAACCTAACCTAACCTGAAGCCTAACTCAAACAATAGACCTAACCATAACCCTAGGCGGACACCTTAAGCTCAACTCCAACCCTAACCTGGCCCTGATGCTAACTCCAACCATAACAATTACCCGAAACCTAAGAGTAGCCCTAAACTTCCTCCCTCAAACTAAGTTCAAACCTAACCTAACCTGAAGCCTAACTCAAACCATAGACCTAACCCAAACCCTAGGCGGACACCTTAAGCTCAACCCCAACCCTAACCTGACCCTGACGCTATCTCCAACCGTAACACTGAACCGAAAACTAACAGTAGCCCTAAACTTACTCCCTCAAACTAAGTTCAAACCTAACCTAATCTGAAGCCTAAATCAAACCATACACCTAACCCTAACCCTAGGCGGACACCTTAAGCTCAACCCCAACCCTAACCTGGCCCTGACGCTAACTCCAACCATAACAGTTACCCGAAAACTAACAGTCGCCCTAAACTTACTCCCTCAAACTAAGTTCAAACCTAACCTAACCTGAAGCCTAACTCAAACCATAGACCTAACCCTAACCCTAGGGGGACACCTTAAGCTCAACCCCAACCCTAACCTGACCCTCACGCTATCTCCAAAGGTAACACTGAACCGAAAACTAACAGTCGCCCTAAACTTACTCCCTCAAACGAAGTTCAATCCTAACCTAACCTGAAGCCTAAATGAATCCATAGACCTAACCCTAACCCTAGGCGGACACCTTAAGCTCAACCCCAACCCTAACCTGACCCTGAGGCTAAATCCAACCGTAACACTGAACCGAAAACTTAGAGTAGTCCTAAACTTACTCCCTCAAACTAAGTTCAATCCTAACCTAACCTGAAGCTTAAATGAAACCATAGACATAACCCTAATCCTAGGCGGACACCTTATGCTTACCCACACCCTAACCTGACCCTGACGCTTACTCCAAACGTAACAGTTAAACGAAAACTAACAGCAGCCCTAAACTTACTCCCTCAAACTAAGTTCAAACCTAACCTAACCTGAAGCCTATATCAAACCATAGACCTAACACTAATCCTAGGCGGACACCTTAAGCTCAACCGCAAACCTAACCTGACCCAGACGCTTACTACAACCGTAACAGTTAACCGAAAACTAACATTAGCCCTAAACTGACTGCCTCAAACTAAGTTCAAACCTAACCTAACCTGAAGCCTAACTCAAACCATAGACCTAACCCTAACCCTAGGCGGACACCTTAAGCTCAACCCCAACCCTAACCTGGCCCTGACGCTAACTCCAACCATAACAGTTAACCGAAAACTCACAGTCGCCCTAAACTTACTCCCTCAAACTAAGTTCAAACCTAACCTAACCTGAAGGCTAAATCAAACCATACACATAACTCTAACCCTAGGCGGACACCTTAAGCTCAACCCCAACCCTAACCTGACCCTGACGCTATCTCCAACCGTAACAATGAACCGAAAACTAACAGTAGCCCTAAACCTACTCCCTCAAACTAAGTTCAAACCTAACCTAACCTGAAGCCTAACTCAAACCATAGACCTAACCCTAACCCTTGGCAGACACCTTATGCTCAACCCCAACCCTAAAATGGCCCTGACTCTAACTCCAACCATAAAAGATACCCGAAAAATAACAGTAGTCCTAAACTTACTCCCTCAAACTAAGTTCAAACCTAACCTAACCTGAAGCCTAAATCAAACCATACACCTAACCCTAACCCTAGGCGGACACCTTAAGCTCAACCCCAACCCTAACCTGACCCTCAAGCTAAATCCAACCCTAACACTGAACCGAAAACTAACAGTAGCCCTAAACTTACTCCCTAAAAACTAAGTTCAATCCTAACCTAACCTGAAGCCTAAATGAAACCATAGACCTTACCTTAACCCTAGGCGGACACCTTATGCTTAACCCCCACCCTAACCTGACCCTGACTCTTACTCCAACCGTAACAGTTAAATGAAAACTAACGGTAGCCCTAAACTTACTCCCTCAAACTAAGTTCAAACCTAACCTAACCTGAAGCCTAAATCAAACCATACACCTAACCCTAACCCTAGGCGGACACCTTAACCTCAACCCCAAACCGAACCTGACCCTGACGCTTACTCCAACCGTAACAGTTAACCGAAAACTAACAGTAGCCCTAAACTGACTCCCTCAAACTAAGTTCACACCTAACCTATCCTGAAGCCTAACTCAAACCATAGACCTAACCCTAACCCTAGGCGGACACCTGAAGCTCAACCCCAACCCTAACCTGACCCTGACGCTATCTCCAACCGTAACACTGAACCGAAAACTAACAGTAGCCCTAAACTTACTCCCTCAAACTAAGTTCAAACCTAACCTAACCTGAAGCCTAACTCAAACCATAGACCTAACCCTAACCCTAGGCGGACACCTGAAGCTCAACCCCAACCCTAACCTGACCCTGACGCTATCTCCAACCGTAACACTGAACCGAAAACTTACAGTAGCCCTAAACTTACTCCCTCAAACTAAGTTCAAACCTAACCTAACCTGAAGCCTAACTCAAACAATAGACCTAACCATAACCCTAGGCGGACACCTTAAGCTCAACTCCAACCCTAACCTGGCCCTGATGCTAACTCCAACCATAACAATTACCCGAAACCTAAGAGTAGCCCTAAACTTCCTCCCTCAAACTAAGTTCAAACCTAACCTAACCTGAAGCCTAACTCAAACCATAGACCTAACCCTAACCCTAGGCGGACACCTTAAGCTCAACCCCAACCCTAACCTGACCCTGACGCTATCTCCAACCGTAACACTGAACCGAAAACTAACAGTAGCCCTAAACTTACTCCCTCAAACTAAGTTCAAACCTAACCTAATCTGAAGCCTAAATCAAACCATACACCTAACCCTAACCCTAGGCGGACACCTTAAGCTCAACCCCAACCCTAACCTGGCCCTGACGCTAACTCCAACCATAACAGTTACCCGAAAACTAACAGTCGCCCTAAACTTACTCCCTCAAACTAAGTTCAAACCTAACCTAACCTGAAGCCTAACTCAAACCATAGACCTAACCCTAACCCTAGGGGGACACCTTAAGCTCAACCCCAACCCTAACCTGACCCTCTCCCTATCTCCAAAGGTAACACTGAACCGAAAACTAACAGTCGCCCTAAACTTACTCCCTCAAACGAAGTTCAATCCTAACCTAACCTGAAGCCTAAATGAATCCATAGACCTAACCCTAACCCTAGGCGGACACCTTAAGCTCAACCCCAACCCTAACCTGACCCTGAGGCTAAATCCAACCGTAACACTGAACCGAAAACTTAGAGTAGTCCTAAACTTACTCCCTCAAACTAAGTTCAATCCTAACCTAACCTGAAGCTTAAATGAAACCATAGACATAACCCTAATCCTAGGCGGACACCTTATGCTTACCCCCACCCTAACCTGACCCTGACGCTTACTCCAAACGTAACAGTTAAACGAAAACTAACAGCAGCCCTAAACTTACTCCCTCAAACTAAGTTCAAACCTAACCTAACCTGAAGCCTATATCAAACCATAGACCTAACACTAATCCTAGGCGGACACCTTAAGCTCAACCGCAAACCTAACCTGACCCAGACGCTTACTACAACCGTAACAGTTAACCGAAAACTAACATTAGCCCTAAACTGACTGCCTCAAACTAAGTTCAAACCTAACCTAACCTGAAGCCTAACTCAAACCATAGACCTAACCCTAACCCTAGGCGGACACCTTAAGCTCAACCCCAACCCTAACCTGGCCCTGACGCTAACTCCAACCATAACAGTTAACCGAAAACTCACAGTCGCCCTAAACTTACTCCCTCAAACTAAGTTCAAACCTAACCTAACCTGAAGCCTAAATCAAACCATACACCTAACCCTAACCCTAGGCGGACACCTTAAGCTCAACCCCAACCCTAACCTGACCCTGACGCTAACTCCAACCGTAACACTGAACAGAAAACTAACATTAGCCCTAAACTGACTCCCTCAAACTAATTTCAAACCTAACCTAACCTGAAGCCTAACTCAAACCATAGACCTAACCCTAACCCTAGGCGGACACCTGAAGCTCAAGTCCTACCCTAACCTGACCCTGATGCTATCTCCAACCGTAACACTGAACCGAAAACTAACAGTAACCCTAAACTTGCTCCCTCAAAATAAGTTCAAACCTAACCTAACCTGAAGCCTAAATCAAACCATACACCTAACCCTAAACCTAGGCGGACACCTTAAGCTCAACCCCAACCCTAACCTGACCCTGACGCTATCTCCAACCGTAACACTGAACCGAAAACTAACAGTAGCCCTAAACTTACTCCCTCAAACTAAGTTCAAACCTAACCTAATCTGAAGCCTAAATCAAACCATACACCTTACCCTAACCCTAGGCGGACACCTTAAGCTCAACCCCAACCCTAACCTGGTCCTGGCGATAACTCCAACCATAACAGTTACCCGAAAACTAACAGTCGCCCTAAACTTACTCCCTCAAACTAAGTTCAAACCTAACCTAACCTGAAGCCTAAATCAAACCATACACCTAACCCTAACCCTAGGCGGACACCTTAAGCTCAACCCCAACCCTAACCTGACCCTGACGCTATCTCCAACCATAGCACTGAACCGAAAACTAACAGTAGCCCTAAACTTACTCCCTCAAACTAATTTCAAGCCTAACCGAACCTGAAGCCTAACTCAAACCATAGACCTAACCCTAACCTTAGGCGGACACCTGAAGCACAACCCCAACCCTAACCTGACCCTGACGCTATCTCCAACCGTAACACTGAACCGAAAACTAACAGTAGCCCTAAACTTACTCCCTCGAACTAAGTTCAAAACTAACCTAACCTGAAGCCTAACTCAAACCATAGACCTAACCCTAACCCTAGGCGGACACCTTAAGCTCAACCCCAACCCTAACCTGGCCCTGACACTAACTCCAACCATAACAATTACCCGAAAACTAACAGTCGCCCTAAACTTACTCCCTCAAACTAAGTTCAAACCTAACCTAACCTGAAGCCTAAATCAAACCATACACATAACTCTAACCCTAGGCGGACACCTGAAGCACAACCCCAACACTAACCTGACCCTGACGCTATCTCCAACCGTAACAATGAACCGAAAACTAACAGTAGCCCTAAACTTACTCCCTCAAACTAAGTTCAAACCTAACCTAACCTGAAGCCTAACTCAAACCATAGACCTAACCCTAACCCTTGGCAGACACCTTAAGCTCAACCCCAACCTTAAAATGGCCCTGACTCTAACTCCAACCATAAAAGATACCCGAAAAATAACAGTAGCCCTAAACTTACTCCCTCAAACTAAGTTCAAACCTAACCTAACCTGAAGCCTAAATCAAACCATACACCTAACCCTAACCCTAGGCGGACACCTTAAGCTCAACCCCAACCCTAACCTGACCCTCAAGCTAAATCCAACCCTAACACTGAACCGAAAACTAACAGTAGCCCTAAACTTACTCCCTAAAAACTAAGTTCAATCCTAACCTAACCTGAAGCCTAATGAAACCATAGACCTTACCTTAACCCTAGGCGGACACCTTATGCTTAACCCCCACCCTAACCTGACCCTGACTCTTACTCCAACCGTAACAGTTAAATGAAAACTAACGGTAGCCCTAAACTTACTCCCTCAAACTAAGTTCAAACCTAACATAACCTGAAGCCTAAATCAAACCATACACCTAACCCTAACCCTAGGCGGACACCTTAAGCTCAACCCCAAACCGAACCTGACCCTGACGCTTACTCCAACCGTAACAGTTAACCGAAAACTAACAGTAGCCGTAAACTGACTCCCTCAAACTAAGTTCAAAACTAACCTATCCTGAAGCCTAACTCAAACCATAGACCTAACCCTAACCCTAGGCGGACACCTGAAGCTCAACCCCAACCCTAACCTGACCCTGACGCTATCTCCAAACGTAACACTGAATCGAAAACTAACAGTAGCCCTAAACTTACTCTCTCAAACTTAGGTCAAACCTAACCTAACCTGAAGCCTAACTCAAACCATAGACCTAACCCTAACCCTTGGCGTACACCTTAATCTCAACCCCAACCCTAAAATGGCCCTGACTCTAACTCCAACCGTAACAGATACCCGAAAAATAACAGTAGCCCTAAACTTACTCCCTCAAACTAAGTTCAAACCTAACCTAACCTGAAGCCTAAATCAAACCATACACATAACCCTAACCCTAGGCGGACACCTTAAGCTCAACCCCAACCCTAACCTGGCCCTGACGCTAACTCCAACCATAACAATTACCCGAAAACTAACAGTCGCCCTAAACTTACTCCCTCAAACTAAGTTCAAACCTAACCTAACCTGAAGCCTAAATCAAACCATACACCTAACCCTAACCCTAGGCGGACACCTTAAGCTCAACCCCAAACCTAACCTGACCCTCAAGCTAAATCCAACCCTAACACTGAACCGAAAACTAACAGTAGCCCTAAACTTACTCCCTAAAAACTAAGTTCAATCCTAACCTAACCTGAAGCCTAAATGAAACCATAGACCTTACCTTAACCCTAGGCGGACACCTTATGCTTAACCCCCACCCTAACCTGACCCTGACTCTTACTCCAACCGTAACAGTTAAATGAAAACTAACGGTAGCCCTAAACTTACTCCCTCAAACTAAGTTCAAACCTAACCTAACCTGAAGCTTAAATCAAACCATACACCTAACCCTAACCCTAGGCGGACACCTTAAGCTCAACCCCAACCCTAACCTGACCCTCACGCTAACTCCAACCGTAACAGTGAACCGAAAACTAACATTAGCCCTAAACTTACTCCCTCAAACTAATTTCAAGCCTAACCGAACCTGAAGCATAACTCAAACCATAGACCTAACCCTAACCTTAGGCGGACACCTGAAGCACAACCTCAACCCTAACATGACCCTGACGCTATCTCCAACCGTAACACTGAACCGAAAACTAACAGTAGCCCTAAACTTACTCCCTCAAACTAAGTTCAAACCTAACCTAACCTGAAGCCTAACTCAAACCATAGACCTAACCCTAACCCTAGGCGGACACCTGAAGGTCAACCCCAACCCTAACCTGACCCTGACGCTATATCCAATCGTAGCACTGAACAGAAAACTAACAGTAGCCCTAAACTTACTCCCTCGAACTAAGTTCAAACCTAACATAACCTGAAGCCTAACTCAAACCATAGACCTAACCCTAACCCTAGGCGGACACCTGAAGCTCAACCCCAACCCTAACCTGGCCCTGACGTTAACTCCAACCATAACAATTACCCGAAAACTAACAGTCGCCCTAAACTTACTCCCTCAAACTAAGTTCAAACCTAACCTAACCTGAAGCCTAAATCAAACCATACACCTAACTCTAACCCTAGGCGGACACCTGAAGCACAACCCCAACCCTAACCTGACCCTGACGCTATCTCCAACCGTAACAATGAACCGAAAACTAACAGTAGCCCTAAACTTACTCCCTCAAACTAAGTTCAAACCTAACCTAACCTGAAGCCTAACTCAAACCATAGACCTAACCCTAACCCTTGGCGGACACCTTAACCTCAACCCCAACCCTAAAATGGCCCTGACTCTAACTCCAACCATAACAGATACCGAAAAATAACAGTAGCCCTAAACTTACTCCCTCAAACTAAGTTCAAACCTAACCTAACCTGAATCCTAAATCAAACAATACACCTAACCCTAACCCTAGGCGGACACCTTATGCTCAACCCCAAACCTAACCTGACCCTGACGCTTACTCCAACCGTAACAGTTAACCGAAAATTAACAGTAGCCCTAAACTGACTCCCTCAACCTAAGTTCAAACCTAACCTAACCTGAAGCCTAACTCAAACCATAGACCTAACCCTAACCCTAGGCGGACACCTGAAGCAGAACCCCAACCCTAACCTGACCCTGACGCTATCTCCAACCGTAACACTGAACCGAAAAGTAACAGTAGCCCTAAACTTACTCCCTCAAACTAAGTTCAAACCTAACCTAACCTGAAGCCTAACTCAAACCATAGACCTAACCCTAACCCTAGGCGGACACCTGAAGCTCAACCGCAACCCTAACCTGACCCTGACGCTATCTCCAACCGTAACACTGAACCGAAAACTTACAGTAGCCCTAAACTTACTCCCTCAAACTAAGTTCAAACCTAAAATAACCTGAAGCCTAACTCAAACCATAGACCTAACCATAACGCTAGGCGGAGACCTTAAGCTCAACCCCAACCCTAACCTGGCCCTGACGCTACCTCCAACCATAACAATTACCCGAAAACTAACAGTCGCCCTAAACTTACTCCCTCAAACTAAGTTCAAACCTAACCTAACCTGAAGCCTAAATCAAACCATACACCTAAATCTAACCCTAGGCGGACACCTGAAGCACAACCCCAACCCTAACCTGACCCTGACGCTATCTCCAACCGTAACAATGAACCGAAACCTAACAGTAGCCCTAAACTTCCTCCCTCAAACTAAGTTCAAACCTAACCTAACCTGAAGCATAACTCAAACCATAGACCTAACCCTAACCCTAGGCTGACACCTGAAGCTCAACCCCAACCCTAACCTGACCCTGACGCTATCTCCAACCGTAACAATGAACCGAAAACTAACAGTAGCCCTAATCTTACTCCCTCAAACTAAGTTCAAACCTAACCTAACCTGAAGCCTAACTCAAACCATAGACCTACCCCTAACCCTTGGCGTACACCTTAATCTCAACCCCAATCCTAAAATGGCCCTGACTCTAACTCCAACCATAACAGATACCCGAAAAATAACAGTAGCCCTAAACTTACTCCCTCAAACTAAGTTCAAACCTAACCTTACCTGAAGCCTAAATCAAACCACACACCTAACCCTAACCGTAGGCGGACACCTTAAGCCCAACCCCAACCCTAACCTGACCCTCAAGCTAACTCTAACCGTAACACTGAACTGAAAACTAACATTAGCCCTAAACTTACTCCTTCAAACTAAGTTCAAACCTAACCTAACCTGAAGCCTAACTCAAATAATAGACCTAACCCTAACCGTAGGCGGACACCTTAAGCTTAACCCCAACCCTAACCTGACCCTGAGGCTAAATCCAACCGTAACACTGAACCGAAAACTAACAGTAGCCCTAAACTTACTCCCTCAAACTAAGTTCAATCCTAACCTAACCTGAAGTCTTAATCAAATCATACACCTAACCCTAACCCTAGGCGGATACCTTGACCTCAACCCCTACCCTAACCTGACCCTCACGCTTACTCCAACTGTAACAGTTAACCAAAAACTAACAGTAGCCCTAAACTTACTCCCTCAAACTAAGTTCAAACCTAACCTAACCTGAAGCCTAACTCAAACCATAGACCTAACCATAACCCTAGGCGGACACCTGAAGCTCAACCCCAACCCTAACCTGACCCTGACTCTTACTCCAACCGTAACACTGAACCGAAAACTAACAGTAGCCCTAAACTTTCTCCCTCAAACTAAGTTCAAAACTAACCTCACCTGAAGACTAACTCAAACCACAGACCTAACCCTAACCCTAGGCGGACACCTTAAGCACAACGCCAACCCTAACCTGACCCTGACGCCAACTCCAAACGTAACACTGAACCGAATACTAACAGTAGCCCTAAACTTACTCCCTCAAACTAAGTTCATACCTAAACTCACCTGAAGCCTAACTCAAACCACAGACCTAACCCTAACCCTAGGCGGACACCTTAAGCTCAACCCCAACCCTAACCTGGCCCGGACCCTAACTCCAACCATAACAATTACCCGAAAACTAACATTCGCCCTAAACTTACTCCCTCAAACTAAGTTCAATCCTAACCTAACCTGAAGCCTTAATCAAATCATACACCTAACCCTAACCCTAGGCGGATACCTTGAGCTCAACCCCTACCCTAACCTGACCCTCACGCTTACTCCAACTGTAACAGTTAACCGAAAACTAACAGTAGCCCTAAACTTACTCCCTCAAACTAACTTCAAACCTAACCTAACCTGAAGACTAACTCAAACAATAGACCTAACCCTAACACTAGGCGGACACCTTAAGCTTAACCCCAACCCTAACCTGACCCTTAGGCTAAATCCAACCGTAACACTGAACCGAAAACTAACAGTAGCCCTAAACTTACTCCCTCAAACTAAGTTCAATCCTAACCTAACCTGAACCCTAAATGAAACCATAGACCTAACCCTAACCCTAGGCGGACACCTTATGCTTAACCCCCACCCTAACCTGACCCTGACGCTTACTCCAACCGTAACAGTTAAACGAAAACTAACAATAGCCCTAAACTTACTCCCTCAAACTAAGTTCAAACCTAACCTAACCTGAAGCCTAAATCAAACCATACACCTAACCCTAACCCTAGGCGGACACCTTAAGCTCAACCCCAACCCTAACCTGACCCTGACGCTTACTCCAACCATAACAGTTACCCGAAAACTAACAGTCGCCCTAAACTGACTTCCTCAAACTAAGTTCAAACCTAACCTAACCTGAAGCCTAAATCAAACCATACACCTAACCCTAACCCTAGGCGGACATCTTAAGCTCAACCCCAACCCTAACCTGACCCTCACGCTAACTCCAACCGTAACAGTGAACCAAAAACTAACATTAGCCCTAAACTTACTCCCTCAAATTAATTTCAAGCCTAACCTAACCTGAAGCCTAACTCAAACCATAGACCTAACCCTAACCCTAGGCGGACACCTGAAGTTCAAGCCCAACCCTAACCTGACCCAGATGCTATCTCCAACCGTAACACTGAACCGAAAACTAACAGTAGCCCTAAACTTACTCCCTGAAACTAAGTTCAAACCTAACCTAACCTGAAGCCTAAATCAAACCATACACCTAACGCTAACCCTAGACGGACACCTTAAGCTCAACCCCAACCCTAAAATGACCCTCACGCTAACTCTAACCGAAACACTGAACCGAAAACAAACAGTAGCCCTAAACTTACTCCCTCAAACTAAGTTCAAACCTAACCTAACCTGAAGCCTAAATCAAACCATACACCTAACCCTAACCCTAGGCGGACACCTTAAGCCCAACCCCAACCGTAACCTGACCCTCACGATAACTCCAACCGTAACACTGAACCGAAAACTAACAGCAGCCCTAAACTTACTCCCTCAAACTAAGTTCAAACCTAACCTAACCTGAAGCCTAACACAAACCATAGACCATACCATAACCCTAGGCGGACACCTGAAGCTCAACCCCAACACTAACCTGACCCTGACGCTATCTCCAACCGTAACACTGAACCGAAAATGAACCGTAGCCTTAAACTTACTCCCTCAAACTAAGTTCAAACCTAACCTAACCTGAAGCCTAACTCAAAACATAGACCTAACCTTAACACTAGGCGGACACCTTAAGATGAACACCAACCCTAACCTTGCCCTGACGCTAACTCCAACCATAACAGTTACCCGTAAACTAACAGTCGGCCTAAAATTACTCCCTCAAACTAAGTTCAAACCTAACCTAACCTGAAGCCTAAATCAAACCATACACCTAACCCTAACCATAGGCGGACACCTTAAGCCCAACCCCAAACCTAACCTGACCCTGACGCTTACTCCAACCGTAACAGTTAACCGAAAACTAACAGTAGCCCTAAACTGACTCACTCAAACTAAGTTCAAACCTAACCTAACCTGAAGCCTAACTCAAACCATAGACCTAACCCTTACCCTAGGCGGACACCTGAAGCTCAACCCCAACCCTAACCTGACCCTGACGCTATCTCCAACCGTAATACTGAACCGAAAACTAGCAGTAGCCCTAAACTTACTCCCTCAAACTAAGTTCAAACCTAACCTAACCTGAAGCCTAACTCAAACCATAGACCTAACCCTAACCCTAGGCGGACACCTTAAGCTCAACCCAAACCCTAACCTTGCCCTGACGCTAACTCCAACCATAACAGTTACCCGAAAAATAACAGTCGCCCTAAACTTACTCCCTCAATCTAAGTTCAAACCTAACCCAAACTGAAGCCTAACTCAAACCATAGACCTAACCCTAACCCTATGCGGACACCTGAAGCTCAACCCCAACCCTAACCTGACCCTGACGCTATCTCCAAACGTAACACTGAACCGAAAACTAACAGTAGCCCTAAACTTACTCCCTCAAACTAAGTTCAAACCTAACCTAACCTGAAGCCTAAATCAAACCATAGACCTAACCCTAACCCTAGGCGGACACCTAAAGCTCAACCCCAACCCTAACCTGACCCTGACGCTACCTCCAAACGTAACACTGAACCGAAAACTAACAGTAGCCCTAAACTTACTCCCTCAAACTAAGTTCAAACCTAACCTAACCTGAAGCCTAACTCAAACCATAGACCTAACCCTAACCTTTGGCGGACACCTTAAGCTGAACCCCAAACCTAAAATGGCCCTGACTCTAACTTCAACCATAACAGATACCTGAAAAATAACAGTAGCCCTAAACTTACTCCCTCAAACTAAGTTCAAACCTAACCTAACCTGAAGCCTAAATCAAACCATACACCTAACCCTAACCCTAGACGGACACCTTAAGCTCAACCCCAACCCTAAAATGACCCTCAAGCTAACTGCAACCGAAACACTGAACCGAAAACAAAGAGTAGCCCTAAACTTACTCCCTCAAACTAAGTTCAAACCTAACCTAACCTGAAGCCTAAATCAAACCATAGACCTAACCCTAACCCTAGGCGGACACCTTAAGCCCAACCCCAACCCTAACCTGACCCTCACGCTAACTCCAACCGTAACACTGAACCGAAAACTAACAGTAGCCCTAAACTTATTCCCTCAAACTAAGTTCAAACCTAACCTAACCTGAAGCGTAACTCAAACAATAGACCTAACCCTAACCCTAGGCGGACACCTTAAGCTTAACCCCAACCCTATCCTGACCCTGAGGCTAAATCCAACTGTAACACTGAACCGAAAACTAACAGTAGCCCTAAACTTACTCCCTCAAACTAAGTTCAATCCTAACCTAACCTGAAGCCTAAATGAAACCATAGACCTAACCCTAACCCTAGGCGGACACCTTATGCTTAACCCCCACCCTAACCTGACCCTGACGCTTACTCTAACCGTAACAGTTAAACGAAAACTAACAGTAGCCCTAAACTTACTCCCTCAAACTAAGTTCAAACCTAACCTAACCTGAAGCCTAACTCAAACCATACACCTAACCCTAACCCTAGGCGGACACCTTAAGCTCAACCCCAACCCTAACCTGGACCTGATGCTAACTCCAACCATAACAATTATCCGAAAACTAACAGTCGCCCTAAACTTACTCCCTCAAACTAACTTCAAACCTAACCTCACCTGAAGCCTAACTCAAACCACAGACCTTACCCTAACCCTAGGCGGACACCTTAAGCTCAACCCCAACCCTAACCTGACTCTGACGCTAACTCCAACCGTAACACTGAACCGAAAACTTACAGTAGCACTAAACTTACTCCCTCAAACTAAGTTCAAACCTAACCTAACCTGAAGCCTAACTCAAACCATAGACCTAACCCTAACCCTAGGTGGACACCTGAAGCTCAACAACAAACCCTAACCTGACCCTGACGCTATCTCCAACCGTAACACTGAACCGAAAACTAACAGTAGCCCTAAACTTACTCCCGCAAACTAATTTCAAACCTAACCTAACCTGAAGCCTAACTCAAACCATAGACCCAACCCTAACCTGTCCCTGACGCTAACTCCAACCATAACAGTTACCCGAAAACTAACAGTCGCCCTAAACTTACTCCCTCAAACTAAGTTCAAACCTAACCAAACCTGAAGCCTAAATCAAACCATACACCTAACCCTAACCCTAGGCGGACACCTTAGGCTCAACCCCAACCCTAACCTGACCCTCACGCTAACTCCAACCATAACACTGAACCGAAAACTAACATTAGCCCTTAACTTACTCCCTCAAACTAATTTCAAACCTAACCTAACCTGAAGCCTAACTCAAACCATACTCCTAACCCTAACCCAAGGCGGACACCTTAATCTCAACCCCAACCCTAACCTGACCCTGACGCTATCTCCAAACGTAACACTGAACCGAAAACTAACAGTAGCCCTAAACTTTCTCCCTCAAACTAAGTTCAAACCTAACCTCACCTGAAGCCTAACTCAAACCACAGACCTAACCCTAACCCTAGGCGGACACCTTAAGCTCAACCCCAACCCTAACCTGACCCTGACGCTAACTCCAACCGTAACACTGAACCGAATACTAACAGTAGCCCTAAACTCACTCCCTCAAACTAAGTTCAAACCTAACCTTACCTGAAGCCTAACTCAAACCACAGACCTAACCCTAACCCTAGGCGGACACCTTAAGCTGAACCCCAACCCTAACCTGACCCTGACGCTAACTCCAACCGTAACACTGAACCGAATACTAACAGTAGCCCTAAACTTACTCCCTCAAACTAAGTTCAAACCTAACCTAACCAGAAGTCTAACTCAAACCATAGACCTAACCCTAACCCTAGGGGGACACCTAAGCTCAACCCCACCCTAAACTGACCCTGACGCTATCTCCAACGGTAACACTGAACCGAAAACTAACAGTAGCCCTAAACTTACTCCCTCAAACGAAGTTCCATCCTAACCTAACCTGAAGCCTAAATGAATCCATAGACCTAACCCTAACCCTAGGCGGACACCTGAAGCTCAACCCCAACCCTAACCTGACCCTGACGCTATCTCCATCCATAACACTGAACCGAAAATGAACAGTAGCCCTAAACTTACTCCCTCAAACTAAGTTCAAACCTAACCTAACCTGAAGCCTAAATCAAACCATACACCTAACCCTAATCCTAGGCGGACACCGGAAGCTCAACCCCAACCCTAACCTGACCCTGACGCTAACTCCAACCGTAACACTGAACGGAAAACTAACAGTAGCCCTAAACTTACTCCCTCAAACGAAGTTCAATCCTAACCTAACCTGAAGCCTAAATGAATCCATAGACCTAACCCTAACCGTAGTCGGACACCTTAAGCTCAACCCCTACCCTAAACTAACCCTCATGCTTACTCCAACTGTAACAGTTAACCGAAAATTAACAGTAGCGCTAAACTTACTCCCTCAAACTAACTTCAAACCTAACCTAACCTGAAGCCTAAATCAAAACATACATCTAACCCTAACCCTAGGCGGACACCATTAGCTCAACGCCAACCCTAACCAGGCCTGACGCTAACTCCAACCGTAACAGTTACCCGAAAACAAACAGTAGCCCTAAACTTACTCCCTCAAACTAAGTTCAAACCTAACCTAACCTGAAGCCTAAATCAAAACATACACCTAACCCTAACCCTAGGCGGATACCTTAAGCTCATCCCCAACCCTAACCTGACCCTGACGCTAACTCCAACCGGAACACTGAACCGAATACTAACAGTAGCCCTAAACGTACTCCCTCAAACTAAGTTCAAACCTAACCTCACCTGAAGCCTAACTCAAACCACAGACCTAACCCTAACCCCAGGCGGACACCTTAAGCTCAACCCCAACCCTAACCTGACCCTGACGCTAACTCCAACCGTAACACTGAAACGAATACTAACAGTAGCCCTAAACTTACTCCCTCAAACTAAGTTAAAACCTAACCTAACCAGAAGCCTAACTCAAACCATAGACCTAACCCTAACCCTAGGGGGACACCTTAAGCTCAACCCCATCCCTAACCTGACCCTGACGCTCTCTCCAACGGTAACACTGAACCGAAAACTAACAGTAGCCCTAAACTTACTCCCTCAAAATAATTTCAAGCCTAACCTAACCTGAAGCCTAACTCAAACCATAGACCTAACCCTAACCCTAGGCGGACACCTGAAGTTCAAGCCTAACCCTAACCTGACCCAGACGCTATCTCCAACCGTAACACTGAACCGAAAACTAACAGTAGCCCTAAACTTACTCCCTCAAACTAAGTTCAAACCTAACCTAACCTGAAGCCTAAATCAAACCATACACCTAACCCTAACCCTAGGCGGACACCTTAAGCTCAACCCCAACCCTAACCTGACCCTCAAGCTAAATCCAACCCTAACACTGAACCGAAAACTAACAGTAGCCCTAAACTTACTCCCTGAAACTAATTTCAAACCTAACCTAACCTGAAGCCTAACTCAAACCATAGACCTAACCCTAATCCTAGGCGGACACCTGAAGCTCAACCCCAACCCTAACCTGACCCTGACGCTATCTCCAACCGTAACACGGAAACGAAAACTAACAGTAGCCCTACACTTACTCCCTCAAACTAAGTTCAAGCCTAACCTAACCTGAAGCCTAACTCAAAACATAGACCTAACCCTAACACTAGGCGGACACCTTAAGATGAACCCCAACCCTAACCTGGTCCTGACGCTAACTCCAACCATAACAGTTACCCGTAAACTAACAGTCGGCCTAAACTTACTCCCTCAAACGAAGTTCAATCCTAACCTAACCTGAAGCCTAAATCAAACCATACACCTAACCCTAACCCTTGGCGGACACCTTAAGCTCAACCCCAAACCTAACCTGACCCTGACGCTTACTCCAACCGTAATAGTTAACCGAAAACTAACAGTAGCTCTAAACTGACTCCCTCAAACTAAGTTCAAACCTAACCTAACCTGAAGCCTAACTCAAACCATAGACCTAACCCTATCCCTAGGCGGACACCTGAAGCTCAACCCCAACCCTAACCTGACCCTGACGCTATCTCCAACCGTAACACTGAACCGAAAACTAACAGTAGCCCTAAACTTACTCCCTCAAACTAAGTTCAAACCTAACCTAACCTGAAGCCTAACTCAAACCATAGACCTAACCCTAACCCTAGGCGGTCACCTTAAGCTCAACCCCAACCCTAATCTGGCCCTGACGCTAACTCCAACCATAACAGTTACCCGAAAACTAACAGTCGCCCTAAACTTACTCCCTCAAACTAAGTTCAAACCTAACCTAACCTGAAGCCTAAATCAAACCATACACCTAACCCTAACCCTAGACGGACACCTTAAGCTCAACCCCAACCCTAACCTGACCCTCAAGCTAAATCCAACCCTAACACTGAACCGAAAACTAACAGTAGCCCTAAACTTACTCCCTGAAATTAATTTCAAACCTAACCTAACCTGAAGCCTAACTCAAACCATAGACCTAACCCTAATCCTATTCGGACACCTGAAGCTCAACCCCAACCCTAACCTGACCCTGACGCTATCTCCAACCGTAACACGGAACCGAAAACTAACAGTAGCACTACACTTACTCCTTCAAACTAAATTCAAACCTAACATAACCTGAAGCCTAACTCAAAACATAGACCTAACCCTAACACTAGGCGGACACCTTAAGATGAACCCCAACCCTAACGTGGCCCAGACGCTAACTCCAACCATAACAGTTACCCGTAAACTAACAGTCGGCCTAAACTTACTCCCTCAAACTAAGTTTAAACCTAACCTAACCTGAAGCCTAAATCAAACCATACACCTAACCCTAACCCTAGGAGGACACCTTAACTCAACCCCAAACCTAACCTGACCCTGACGCTTACTCCAACCGTAACAGTTAACCGAAAACTAACAGTAGCCCTAAACTGACTCCCTAAAACTAAGTTCAAACCTAACCTAACCTGAAGCCTAACTCAAACCATAGACCTAACCCTAACCCTAGGCGGACACCTGAAGCTCAACCCCAACCCTAACCTGACCCTGACGCTATCTCCAACCGTAACACTGAACCGAAAACTGACAGTAGCCCTAAACTTACTCCCTCAAACTAAGTTCAAACCTAACCTAACCTGAAGCCTAACTCAAACCATAGACCTAACCCTAACCCTAGGCGGACACCTTAAGCTCAACCCAAACCCTAACCTGGCCCTGACGCTAACTCCAACCATAACAGTTACCCGAAAACTAACAGTCGCCCTAAACTTACTCCCTCAAACTAAGTTCAAACCTAACCCAACCTGAAGCCTAAATCAAACCATACACCTAACCCTAACCCTAGGCGGACACCTTAGGCTCAACACCAACCCTAACCTGAACCTCACGCTAACTCCAAAAATAACACTGAACCGAAAACTAACATTAGCCCTTAACTTACTCCCTCAAACTAATTTCAAACCTAACCTAACCTGAAGCCTAACTCAAAACATACTCCTAACCCTAACCCTAGGCGGACACCTGAAGCTCAACCCCAACTCTAATCTGACCCTGACGCTAACTCCAACCATAACAGTTACCCGAAAACTAACAGTAGCCCTAAACTTACTCCCTCAAACTAAGTTCAAACCTAACCTAACCTGAAGCCTAAATCAAACCACACACCTAACCCTAACCCTAGACGGACACCTTAAGCTCAACCCCAACCCTAACCTGACCCTCACGCTAAATCCAACCGTAACACTGAACCGAAAACTAAAAGTAGCCCTAAACTTACACCCTCAAACTAATTTGAAACCTAACCTAACCTGAAGCCTAACTAAAACCATAGACCTAACCCTAACCCTAGGCGGACACCAGAAGTTCAAGCCCAACCTGAACCTGACCCTGACGCTATCTCCAACCGTAACACTGAACCGAAAACTAACAGTAGCCCTAAACTTACTCCCTCAAACTAAGTTCAATCCTAACCTAACCTGCAGCCTAAATCAAACCATACACCTAACCCTAACCCTAGGCGGACACCTTAAGCTCAACCCCAACCCTAACCTGACCCTGACGCTATCTCCAACCGTAACACTGAACCGAAAACTAACAGTAGTCCTAAACTTACTCCCTCAAACTAAGTTCAAACCTAACCTAACCTGAAGCCTAACTCAAACCATAGCCCTAATCCTAACCCTAGGCGGACACCTTAAGCTCAACCCCAACCCTAACCTGACCCTGACGCTATCTCCAACCGTAACACGGAACCGAAAACTAACAGTAGCACTACACTTACTCCTTCAAACTAAATTCAAACCTAACATAACCTGAAGCCTAACTCAAAACATAGACCTAACCCTAACACTAGGCGGACACCTTAAGATGAACCCCAACCCTAACGTGGCCCAGACGCTAACTCCAACCATAACAGTTACCCGTAAACTAACAGTCGGCCTAAACTTACTCCCTCAAACTAAGTTTAAACCTAACCTAACCTGAAGCCTAAATCAAACCATACACCTAACCCTAACCCTAGGAGGACACCTTAACTCAACCCCAAACCTAACCTGACCCTGACGCTTACTCCAACCGTAACAGTTAACCGAAAACTAACAGTAGCCCTAAACTGACTCCCTAAAACTAAGTTCAAACCTAACCTAACCTGAAGCCTAACTCAAACCATAGACCTAACCCTAACCCTAGGCGGACACCTGAAGCTCAACCCCAACCCTAACCTGACCCTGACGCTATCTCCAACCGTAACACTGAACCGAAAACTGACAGTAGCCCTAAACTTACTCCCTCAAACTAAGATCAAACCTAACCTAACCTGAAGCCTAACTCAAACCATAGACCTAACCCTAACCCTAGGCGGACACCTTAAGCTCAACCCAAACCCTAACCTGGCCCTGACGCTAACTCCAACCATAACAGTTACCCGAAAACTAACAGTCGCCCTAAACTTACTCCCTCAAACTAAGTTCAAACCTAACCCAACCTGAAGCCTAAATCAAACCATACACCTAACCCTAACCCTAGGCGGACACCTTAGGCTCAACACCAACCCTAACCTGACCCTCACGCTAACTCCAAAAATAACACTGAACCGAAAACTAACATTAGCCCTTAACTTACTCCCTCAAACTAATTTCAAACCTAACCTAACCTGAAGCCTAACTCAAAACATACTCCTAACCCTAACCCTAGGCGGACACCTGAAGCTCAACCCCAACTCTAATCTGACCCTGACGCTAACTCCAACCATAACAGTTACCCGAAAACTAACAGTAGCCCTAAACTTACTCCCTCAAACTAAGTTCAAACCTAACCTAACCTGAAGCCTAAATCAAACCACACACCTAACCCTAACCCTAGACGGACACCTTAAGCTCAACCCCAACCCTAACCTGACCCTCACGCTAAATCCAACCGTAACACTGAACCGAAAACTAAAAGTAGCCCTAAACTTACACCCTCAAACTAATTTGAAACCTAACCTAACCTGAAGCCTAACTAAAACCATAGACCTAACCCTAACCCTAGGCGGACACCAGAAGTTCAAGCCCAACCTGAACCTGACCCTGACGCTATCTCCAACCGTAACACTGAACCGAAAACTAACAGTAGCCCTAAACTTATTCCCTCAAACTAAGTTCAAACCTAACCTAACCTGAAGACTAACTCAAACCATAGACCTAAACCTAACCCTAGGCGGACACCTGAAGCTCCACCCCAACCCTAACCTGACCCTGACCCTTACTCCAACCGTAACACTGAACCGAAAACTAACAGTAGCCCTAAACTTACTCCCTCAAACTAAGTTCAAACCTAACCTCACCTGAAGCCTAACTCAAACCACAGACCTAACCCTAACCCTAGGCGGACACCTTAAGCTCAACCCCAACCCTAACCTGACCCTGAAGCTAAGTCCAACCGTAACACTGAACCGAATACTAACAGTAGCCCTAAACTTACTCCCTCAATCTAAGTTCAAACCTAACCTAACCAGAAGCCTAACTCAAACCATAGCCCTAACCCTAACCCAAGGGGACACCTTAAGCTCAACCCCAGCCCTAACCTGACCCTGACGCTATCTCCAAACGTAACACTGAACCGAAAACTAACAGTAGCCCTAAATTAACTCCCTCAAACTAAGTTCAAACCTAACCTAACCTGAAGCCTAACTCAAACCATAGACCTAACCCTAAGCCTTGGCGGACACCTTAAGCTCAACCCCAACCCTAAAATGGCGCTGACTCTAACTCGAACCATAATAGATACCCGAAAAATTACAGTAGCCCTAAACTTATTCCCTCAAACTAAGTTCAAACCTAACCTAAACTGAAGCCTAAATCAAACCATACACCTAACCCTAGGCGGACACCTTAAGCTCAACCCCAACCCTAAAATGACCCTCACGCTAACTCCAACCGAAACACTGAACCGAAAACAAACAGTAGCCCTAAACTTACTCCCTCAAACTAATTTCAAACCTAACCTAACCTGAAGCCTAAATCAAACCATACACCTAACCCAAACCCTAGGCGGACACCTTAAGCTCAACCCAAACCCTAACCTGGCCCTGACGCTAACTCCAATCATAACAGTTACCCGAAAACTAACAGTCGCCCTAAACTTGCTCCCTCGAACTAAGTTCAAACCTAACCTAACCTGAAGCCTAAATCAAACCATACACCTAACCCTAACCCTAGGCGGACACCTTAAGCTCAACCCCAAACCTAACCTGACCCTCACGCTAACTCCAACCGTAACAGTGAACCGAAAACTAACATTAGCCCTAAACTTACTCCCTCAAACTAATTTCAAGCCTAACCTAACCTGAAGCCTAACTCAAACCATAGACCTAACCCTAACCTTAGGCGGACACCTGAAGCACAACCCCAACCCTAACCTGATCCTGACGTTATCTCCAACCGTTACACAGAAACCGAAAACTAACAGTAGCCCTAAACTTACTCCCTCAAACTACGTTCAAACCTAACCTAACCTGAAGCCTAACTCAAACCATAGACCTAACCCTAACCCTAGGCGGACACCTGAAGCTCAACCCCAACCCTAACCTGACCCTGACGCTATCTCCAACCGTAACACTGAACCGAAAACTAACAGTAGCCCTAAACTTACTCCCTCGAACTAAGTTCAAACCTAACCTAACCTGAAGCCTAACTCAAACCATAGACCTAACCCTAACCCTATGCGGACACCTTAAGCTCAACCCCAACCCTAACCTGGCCCTGACGCTAACTCCAACCATAACAATTAAACGAAAACTAACAGTCGCCCTAAACTTACTCCCTCAAACTAAGTTCAAACCTAACCTAAGCTGAAGCCTAAATCAAACCATACACCTAATTCTAACCCTAGGCGGACACCTGAAGCACAACCCCAACCCTAACCTGACCCTGACGCTAACTCCAACCGTAACAATGAACCGAAAACTAACAGTAGCCCTAAACTTACTTCCTCAAACTAAGTTCAAACCTAACCTAACCTGAAGCCTAACTCAAACCATAGACCTAACCCTAACACTTGGCGGACACCTTAAGCTCAACCCCAACCCTAAAATGGCCCTGACTCTAACTCCAACCATAACAGATACCCGAAAAATAAAAGTAGCCCTAAACTTACTCCTTCAAACTAAGTTCAAACCTAACCTAACCTGAAGCCTAAATCAAACCATACACCTAACCCTAACCCTAGGCGGACACCTTAATCTCAACCCCAACCTTAACCGTCCCTCAAGCTAAATCCAACCCTAACACTGAACCGAAAACTAACAGTAGCCCTAAACTTACTCCCTCAAACTAATTTCAAACCTAACCTAACCTGAAGCCTAACTCAAACCATAGACCTAAACCTAACCCTAGGTGGACACCTTAAGCTCAACCCCAACCCTAACCTTTCCCTGACGCTAACTCCAACCATAACAGTTACCCGAAAACTATCAGTCGCCCTAAACTTACTCCCTCAAACTAAGTTCAAACCTAACCTAACCTGAAGCCTAACTCAAACCATAGACATAACCCTAACCCTTGGCGGACACCTTAAGCTCAACCCCAACCCTAAAATGGCCCTGACTCTAACTCCAACTATAACAGATACCCGAAAAATAACAGTAGCCCTAAACTTACTCCCTCAAACTAAGTTCAAACCTTACCTAACCTGAAGCCTAACTCAAACCATAGACCTAACCCTAACCCTAGGCTGACACCTGAAGCTCAACCCCAATCCTAACCTGACCCTGACGCTATCTCCAAACGTAACACTGAATCGAAAACTAACAGTAGCCCTAAACTTACTCCCTCAAACTAAGTTCAAACCTAACCTAACCTGAAGCCTAACTCAAACCGTAGACCTAACCCTAACCCTTGGCGGGCACCTTAATCTCAAACCCAACCCTAAAATGACCCTGACTCTAACTCCAACCATAACAGATACCCGAAAAATAACAGTAGCCCTAAACTTACTCCCTCAAACTAAGTTCAAACCTAACCTACCTGAAGCCTAAATCAAACCATACACCTAACCCTAACCGTAGGCGGACACCTTAAGCTCAACCCCAACCCTAAAATGACCCTCACGCTAACTGAAACCGAAACACTGAACCGAAAACAAACAGTAGCCCTAAACTTACTCCCTCAAACTAAGTTCAAACCTAACCTAACCTGAAGCCTAAATCAAACCATACACCTAACCCTAACCCTAGGCGGACACCTTAATCCAAACCCCAACCCTAACCTGAACCTCACGCTAACTCCAACCGTAACACTGAACCGAAAACTAACAGTAGCCCTAAACTTACTCCCTCAAACTAAGTTCAAACCTAACCTAACCTGAAGCCTAACTCAAACAATAGACCTAACCCTAACCCTAGGCGGACACCTTAAGCTTAACCCCAACCCTAACCTGACCCTGAGGCTAAATCCAACCGTAACACTGAACCGAAAACTAACAGTAGCCCTAAACTTACTCCCTCAAACTAAGTTCAATCCTAACCTAACCTGAAGCCTAAATGAAACCATAGACCTAACCTTAACCCTAGGCGGACACCTTATGCTTAACCCCCACCCTAACCTGACCCTGACGCTTACTCCAACCGTAACAGTTAAATGAAAACTAACGGTAGCCCTAAACTTACTCCCTCAAACTAAGTTCAAACCTAACCTAACCTGAAGCCTAAATCAAACCATACACCTAACCCTAACCCTAGGCGGACACCTTAATCTCAACCCCAACCCTAACCTGACCCTGACGCTAACTCCAAAAGTAACACTGAACCGAATACTAACAGTAGCCCTAAACGTACTCCCTCAAACTAAGTTCAAACCTAACCTAACCAGAAGCCTAACTCAAACCATAGACCTAACCCTAACCCTAGGGGGACACCTTAAGCTCAACCCCAACCCTAACCTGACCCTGACGCTATCTCCAACGGTAACACTGAACCGAAAACTAACAGTAGCCCTAAACTTACTCCCTCAAACTAAGTTCAATCCTAACCTAACCTGAAGCCTAAATGAATCCATAGACCTAACCCTAACCCTAGGCGGACACCTTAAGCTCAACCCCAACCCTAACCTGGCCCTGACGCTAACTCCAACCATAACAGTTACCCAAAAACTAACAGTAGCCCTAAACTTACTCCCTCAAACTAAGTTCAAACTTAACCTAACCTGAAGCCTTAATCAAATCATACACCTAACCCTAACCCTAGGTGGACACCTTAAGCTCAACCCCTACCCTAACCTGACCCTCATGCTTACTCCAACTGTAACAGTTAACCGAAAACTAACAGTAGCCCTAAACTTACTCCCTCAAACTAACTTCAAACCTAACCTAACCTGAAGCCTAAATCAAAACATACACCTAACCCTAACCCTAGGCGGACACCATTTGCTCAACGCCAACCCTAACCTGGACCTGACGCTAACTCCAACCGTAACAGTTACCCGAAAACAAACAGTAGCCCTAAACTTACTCCCTCAAACTAAGTTCAAACCTAACCTAACCTGAAGCCTAAATCAAACCATACACCTAACCCTAACCCTAGACGGACACATTAAGCTCAACCCCAACCCTAAAATGACCCTCACGCTAACTGCAACCCAAACACTGAACCGAAAACAAACAGTAGCACTAAACTTACTCCCTCAAACTAAGTTCAAACCTAACCTAACCTGAAGCCTAACTCAAACCATAGACCTAACCCTAACCCTAGGCAGACACCTGAAGCTCAACCCCAAACCTAACCTGACCCTGACGCTATCTCCAAACGTAACAGTGAACCGAAAACTAACAGTAGCCCTAAACTTACTCCCTCAAACTAAGTTCAAACCTAACCTAACCTGAAGCCTAACTCAAACCATAGACCTAACCCTAACCCTTGGCGGACACCTTAAGCTCAACCCCAACCCTAAAATGGCCCTGACTCTAACTCCAACCATAACAGATACCCGAAAATTAACAGTAGCCCTAAACTTACTCCCTCAAACTAAGTTCAAACCTAACCTAACCTGAAGCCTAAATCAAACCATACACCTAACCCTAACCCTAGGCGGACACCTTAAGTTCAACCCCAACCCTAAAATGACCCTCACGCTAACTGCAACCGAAACAATGAACAGAAAACAAACAGTAGCCCTAAACTTACTCCCTCAAACTAAGTTCAAACCTAACCTAACCTGAAGCCTAAATCAAACCATACAACTAACACTAACCCTAGGCGGACACCTTAAGCCAAACCCCAACCCTAACCTGACCCTCACGCTAACTCCATCCGTAACACTGAACTGAAAACTAACAGTAGCCCTAAACTTACTCCCTCAAACTAAGTTCAAACCTAACCTAACCTGAAGCCTAACTCAAACCATAGACATAACCCTAACCCTTGGCGGACACCTTAAGCTCAACCCCAACCCTAAAATGGCCCTGACTCTAACTCCAACTATAACAGATACCCGAAAAATAACAGTAGCCCTAAACTTACTCCCTCAAACTAAGTTCAAACCTAACCTAACCTGAAGCCTAACTCAAACCATAGACCTAACCCTAACCCTAGGCTGACACCTGAAGCTCAACCCCAACCCTAACCTGACCCTGACGCTATCTCCAAATGTAACACTGAATCGAAAACTAACAGTAGCCCTAAACTTACTCCCTCAAACTAAGTTCAAACCTAACCTAACCTGAAGCCTAACTCAAACCATAGACCTAACCCTAACCCTTGGCGGACACCTTAATCTCAAACCCAAACCTAAAATGATCCTGACTCTAACTCCAACCATAACAGATACTCGAAAAATAACAGTAGCCCTAAACTTACTCCCTCAAAGTAAGTTCAAACCTAACCTAACCTGAAGCCTAAATCAAACCATACACCTAACCCTAACCCTAGACGGACACCTTAAGCTCAACCCCAACCCTAAAATGACCCTCACGCTAACTGCAACCGAAACACTGAACCGAAAACAAACAGTAGCCCTAAACGTACTCCCTCAAACTAAGTTCAAACCTAACCTAACCTGAAGCCTAAATCAAACCATACACCTAACCCTAACCCTAGGCGGACACCTTAAGCCCAACCCCAACCCTAACCTGAACCTCACGCTAACTCCAACCGTAACACTGAACCGAAAACTAACAGTAGCCCTAAACTTACTCCCTCAAACTAAGTTCAAACCTAACCTAACCTGAAGCCTAACTCAAACAATAGACCTAACCCTAACCCTAGGTGGACACCTTAAGCTTAACCCCAACCCTAACCTGACCCTGAGGCTAAATCCAACCGTAACACTGAACCGAAAACTAACAGTAGCCCTAAACTTACTCCCTCAAACTAAGTTCAATCCTAACCTAACCTGAAGCCTAAATGAAACCATAGACCTAACCTTAACCCTAGGCGGACACCTTATGCTTAACCCCCACCCTAACCTGACCCTGACGCTTACTCCAACCGTAACAGTTAAATGAAAACTAACGGTAGCCCTAAACTTACTCCCTCAAACTAAGTTCAAACCTAACCTAACCTGAAGCCTAAATCAAACCATACACCTAACCCTAACCCTAGGCGGACACCTTAAGCTCAACCCCAACCCTAACCTGACCCTGACGCTAACTCCAAAAGTAACACTGAACCGAATACTAACAGTAGCCCTAAACGTACTCCCTCAAACTAAGTTCAAACCTAACCTAACCAGAAGCCTAACTCAAACCATAGACCTAACCCTAACCCTAGGCGGACACCTTAAGCTCAAACCCAACCCTAACCTGACCCTGACGCTATCTCCAACGGTAACACTGAACCGAAAACTAACAGTAGCCCTAAACTTACTCCCTCAAACTAAGTTCAATCCTAACCTAACCTGAAGCCTAAATGAATCCATAGACCTAACCCTAACCCTAGGCGGACACCTTAAGCTCAACCCCAACCCTAACCTGGCCCTGACGCTAACTCCAACCATAACAGTTACCCAAAAACTAACAGTAGCCCTAAACTTACTCCCTCAAACTAAGTTCAAACTTAACCTAACCTGAAGCCTTAATCAAATCATACACCTAACCCTAACCCTAGGTGGACACCTTAAGCTCAACCCCTACCCTAACCTGACCCTCATGCTTACTCCAACTGTAACAGTTAACCGAAAACTAACAGTAGCCCTAAACTTACTCCCTCAAACTAACTTCAAACCTAACCTAACCTGAAGCCTAAATCAAAACATACACCTAACCCTAACCCTAGGCGGACACCATTTGCTCAACGCCAACCCTAACCTGGACCTGACGCTAACTCCAACTGTAACAGTTACCCGAAAACAAACAGTAGCCCTAAACTTACTCCCTCAAACTAAGTTCAAACCTAACCTAACCTGAAGCCTAAATCAAACCATACACCTAACCCTAACCCTAGACGGACACATTAAGCTCAACCCCAACCCTAAAATGACCCTCACGCTAACTGCAACCCAAACACTGAACCGAAAACAAACAGTAGCACTAAACTTACTCCCTCAAACTAAGTTCAAACCTAACCTAACCTGAAGCCTAACTCAAACCATAGACCTAACCCTAACCCTAGGCAGACACCTGAAGCTCAACCCCAAACCTAACCTGACCCTGACGCTATCTCCAAACGTAACAGTGAACCGAAAACTAACAGTAGCCCTAAACTTACTCCCTCAAACTAAGTTCAAACCTAACCTAACCTGAAGCCTAACTCAAACCATAGACCTAACCCTAACCCTTGGCGGACACCTTAAGCTCAACCCCAACCCTAAAATGGCCCTGACTCTAACTCCAACCATAACAGATACCCGAAAATTAACAGTAGCCCTAAACTTACTCCCTCAAACTAAGTTCAAACCTAACCTAACCTGAAGCCTAAATCAAACCATACACCTAACCCTAACCCTAGGCGGACACCTTAAGTTCAACCCCAACCCTAAAATGACCCTCACGCTAACTGCAACCGAAACAATGAACAGAAAACAAACAGTAGCCCTAAACTTACTCCCTCAAACTAAGTTCAAACCTAACCTAACCTGAAGCCTAAATCAAACCATACAACTAACACTAACCCTAGGCGGACACCTTAAGCCAAACCCCAACCCTAACCTGACCCTCACGCTAACTCCATCCGTAACACTGAACCGAAAACTAACAGTAGCCCTAAACTTACTCCCTCAAACTAAGTTCAAACCTAACCTAACCTGAAGCCTAACTCAAACCATAGACATAACCCTAACCCTTGGCGGACACCTTAAGCTCAACCCCAACCCTAAAATGGCCCTGACTCTAACTCCAACTATAACAGATACCCGAAAAATAACAGTAGCCCTAAACTTACTCCCTCAAACTAAGTTCAAACCTAACCTAACCTGAAGCCTAACTCAAACCATAGACCTAACCCTAACCCTAGGCTGACACCTGAAGCTCAACCCCAACCCTAACCTGACCCTGACGCTATCTCCAAATGTAACACTGAATCGAAAACTAACAGTAGCCCTAAACTTACTCCCTCAAACTAAGTTCAAACCTAACCTAACCTGAAGCCTAACTCAAACCATAGACCTAACCCTAACCCTTGGCGGACACCTTAATCTCAAACCCAAACCTAAAATGACCCTGACTCTAACTCCAACCATAACAGATACTCGAAAAATAACAGTAGCCCTAAACTTACTCCCTCAAAGTAAGTTCAAACCTAACCTAACCTGAAGCCTAAATCAAACCATACACCTAACCCTAACCCTAGACGGACACCTTAAGCTCAACCCCAACCCTAAAATGACCCTCACGCTAACTGCAACCGAAACACTGAACCGAAAACAAACAGTAGCCCTAAACGTACTCCCTCAAACTAAGTTCAAACCTAACCTAACCTGAAGCCTAAATCAAACCATACACCTAACCCTAACCCTAGGCGGACACCTTAAGCCCAACCCCAACCCTAACCTGAACCTCACGCTAACTCCAACCGTAACACTGAACCGAAAACTAACAGTAGCCCTAAACTTACTCCCTCAAACTAAGTTCAAACCTAACCTAACCTGAAGCCTAACTCAAACAATAGACCTAACCCTAACCCTAGGTGGACACCTTAAGCTTAACCCCAACCCTAACCTGACCCTGAGGCTAAATCCAACCGTAACACTGAACCGAAAACTAACAGTAGCCCTAAACTTACTCCCTCAAACTAAGTTCAATCCTAACCTAACCTGAAGCCTAAATGAAACCATAGACCTAACCTTAACCCTAGGCGGACACCTTAAGCTCAACCCCAACCCTAACCTGACCCTGACGCTTACTCCAACTGTAACAGTTAACCGAAAACTAACAGTAGCCCTAAACTGACTCCCTCAAACTAAGTTCAAACCTAACCTCACCTGAAGCCTAACTCAAACCACAGACCTAACCCTAACCCTAGGCGGACACCTTAAGCTCAACCCCAACCCTAACCAGACCCTGACGCTAAGTCCAAAAGTAACACTGAACCGAACACTAACAGTAGCCCTAAACGTACTTCCTCAAACTAAGTTCAAACCTAACCTAACCAGAAGCCTAACTCAAACCATAGACCTAAACCTAACCCTAGGGGGACACCTTAAGCTCAACCCCAACCCTAACGTGACCCTGACGCTATCTCCAACGGTAACACTGAACCGAAAACTAACAGTAGCCCTAAACTTACTCCCTCAAACTACGTTCAATCCTAACCTAACCTGAAGCCTAAATGAATCCATAGACCTAACCCTAACCCTAGGCGGACACCTTAAGCTCAACCCCAACCCTAACCTGGCCCTGACGTTAACTCCAACCATACCAGTTACCCGAAAACTACCAGTAGCCCTAAACTTACTCCCTCAAACTAAGTTCAAACTTAACCTAACCTGAAGCCTTAATCAAATCATACACCTAACCCTAACCCTAGGCGGACACCTTAATCTCAACCCCTACCCTAACCTGACCCTCATGCTTACTCCAACTGTAACAGTTAACCGAAAACTAACAGTAGCCCTAAACTTACTCCCTCAAACTAACTTCAAACCTAACCTAACCTGAAGCCTAAATCAAAACATACACCTAACCCTAACCCTAGGCGGACACCATTAGCTCAACGCCAACCCTAACCTGGACCTGACTCTAACTCCAACCGTAACAGTTACCCGAAAACAAACAGTAGCCCTAAACTTACTCCCTCAAACTAAGTTCAAACCTAACCTAACCTGAAGCCTAAATCAAACCATACACCTAACCCTAACCCTAGACGGACACCTTAAGCTCAACCCCAACCCTAAAATGACCCTCACGCTAACTGCAACCCAAACACTGAACCGAAAACAAACAGTAGCCCTAAACTTACTCCCTCAAACTAAGTTCAAACCTAACCTAACCTGAAGCCTAAATCAAACCATACACCTAACCCTAACCCTAGGCGGACACCTTAAGCCCAACCCCAACCCTAACCTGACCCTCACGCTAACTCCAACCATAACACTGAACCGAAAACTAACATTAGCCCTAAACTTACTCCCTCAAACTAATTTCAAACCTAACCTAACCTGAAGCCTAACTCAAACCATAGACGTAACCCTAACCCTAGGCGGACACCTGAAGATCAACCCCAAACCGAACCTGACCCTGACGCTATCTCCAACCGTAACACTGAACCGAAAACTAACAGTAGCCCTAAACTGACTCCCTCAAACTAAGTTCAAACCTAACCTAACCTGAAGCCTAACTCAAACCATAGACCTAACCCAAACCCTAGGCGGACACCTGAAGCTCAACCCCAACCCTAACCTGACCCTGACGCTATCTCCAACCGTAACACTGAACCGAAAACTAACAGTAGCCCTAAACTTACTCCCTCAAAGTAAGTTCAAACCTAACCTAACCTGAAGCCTAACTCAAACCATAGACCTAACCCTAACCCTATGCGGATACCTTAAGCTCAACCCCAACCCTAACCTGACCCTGACGCTTACTCCAACCGTAACAGTTAAACAAAAACTAAAAGTATCCCTATACTTACTCCCTCAAACTAAGTTCAAACCTAACCTAACCTGAAGCCTAAATCAAACCATACACCTAACCATAACCCTGGGCGGACACCTTAAGCTCAACCCCAACCCTAACCTGACCCTGAAGCTATCTCCAACCGTAACACTGAACCGAAAACTAACAGTAGCCCTAAACTGACTCCCTCAAACTAAGTTCAAACCTAACCTAACCTGAAGCCTAACTCAAACCATAGACATAACCCTAACCCTAGCGGCCACCTTAAGCTCAACCCCCAACCTAACCTGGCCCTGACGCTAACTCCAACCATAACAGTTACCCGAAAACTAACAGTCGCCCTAAACTTACTCTCTCAAACTAAGTTCAAACCTAACCTAACCTGAAGCCTAAATCAAACCATACACCTAACCCTAACCCTAGACGGACACATTAAGCTCAACCCCAACCCTAAAATGACCCTCACGCTAACTGCAACCCAAACACTGAACCGAAAACAAACAGTAGCCCTAAACTTACTCCCTCAAACTAAGTTCAAACCTAACCTAACCTGAAGCCTAACTCAAACCATAGACCTAACCCTAACCCTTGGCGGACACCTTAATCTCAAACCCAAACCTAAAATGACCCTGACTCTAACTCCAACCATAACAGATACTCGAAAAATAACAGTAGCCCTAAACTTACTCCCTCAAAGTAAGTTCAAACCTAACCTAACCTGAAGCCTAAATCAAACCATACACCTAACCCTAACCCTAGACGGACACCTTAAGCTCAACCCCAACCCTAAAATGACCCTCACGCTAACTGCAACCGAAACACTGAACCGAAAACAAACAGTAGCCCTAAACGTACTCCCTCAAACTAAGTTCAAACCTAACCTAACCTGAAGCCTAAATCAAACCATACACCTAACCCTAACCCTAGGCGGACACCTTAAGCCCAACCCCAACCCTAACCTGAACCTCACGCTAACTCCAACCGTAACACTGAACCGAAAACTAACAGTAGCCCTAAACTTACTCCCTCAAACTAAGTTCAAACCTAACCTAACCTGAAGCCTAACTCAAACAATAGACCTAACCCTAACCCTAGGTGGACACCTTAAGCTTAACCCCAACCCTAACCTGACCCTGAGGCTAAATCCAACCGTAACACTGAACCGAAAACTAACAGTAGCCCTAAACTTACTCCCTCAAACTAAGTTCAATCCTAACCTAACCTGAAGCCTAAATGAAACCATAGACCTAACCTTAACCCTAGGCGGACACCTTAAGCTCAACCCCAACCCTAACCTGACCCTGACGCTTACTCCAACTGTAACAGTTAACCGAAAACTAACAGTAGCCCTAAACTGACTCCCTCAAACTAAGTTCAAACCTAACCTCACCTGAAGCCTAACTCAAACCACAGACCTAACCCTAACCCTAGGCGGACACCTTAAGCTCAACCCCAACCCTAACCAGACCCTGACGCTAAGTCCAAAAGTAACACTGAACCGAACACTAACAGTAGCCCTAAACGTACTCCCTCAAACTAAGTTCAAACCTAACCTAACCAGAAGCCTAACTCAAACCATAGACCTAAACCTAACCCTAGGGGGACACCTTAAGCTCAACCCCAACCCTAACGTGACCCTGACGCTATCTCCAATGGTAACACTGAACCGAAAACTAACAGTAGCCCTAAACTTACTCCCTCAAACTACGTTCAATCCTAACCTAACCTGAAGCCTAAATGAATCCATAGACCTAACCCTAACCCTAGGCGGACACCTTAAGCTCAACCCCAACCCTAACCTGGCCCTGACGTTAACTCCAACCATACCAGTTACCCGAAAACTACCAGTAGCCCTAAACTTACTCCCTCAAACTAAGTTCAAACTTAACCTAACCTGAAGCCTTAATCAAATCATACACCTAACCCTAACCCTAGGCGGACACCTTAATCTCAACCCCTACCCTAACCTGACCCTCATGCTTACTCCAACTGTAACAGTTAACCGAAAACTAACAGTAGCCCTAAACTTACTCCCTCAAACTAACTTCAAACCTAACCTAACCTGAAGCCTAAATCAAAACATACACCTAACCCTAACCCTAGGCGGACACCATTACCTCAACGCCAACCCTAACCTGGACCTGACGCTAACTCCAACCGTAACAGTTACCCGAAAACAAACAGTAGCCCTAAACTTACTCCCTCAAACTAAGTTCAAACCTAACCTAACCTGAAGCCTAAATCAAACCATACACCTAACCCTAACCCTAGACGGACACCTTAAGCTCAACCCCAACCCTAAAATGACCCTCACGCTAACTGCAACCCAAACACTGAACCGAAAACAAACAGTAGCCCTAAACTTACTCCCTCAAACTAAGTTCAAACCTAACCTAACCTGAAGCCTAAATCAAACCATACACCTAACCCTAACCCTAGGCGGACACCTTAAGCCCAACCCCAACCCTAACCTGACCCTCACGCTAACTCCAACCATAACACTGAACCGAAAACTAACATTAGCCCTAAACTTACTCCCTCAAACTAATTTCAAACCTAACCTAACCTGAAGCCTAACTCAAACCATAGACGTAACCCTAACCCTAGGCGGACACCTGAAGATCAACCCCAAACCGAACCTGACCCTGACGCTATCTCCAACCGTAACACTGAACCGAAAACTAACAGTAGCCCTAAACTGACTCCCTCAAACTAAGTTCAAACCTAACCTAACCTGAAGCCTAACTCAAACCATAGACCTAACCCAAACCCTAGGCGGACACCTGAAGCTCAACCCCAACCCTAACCTGACCCTGACGCTATCTCCAACCGTAACACTGAACCGAAAACTAACAGTAGCCCTAAACTTACTCCCTCAAAGTAAGTTCAAACCTAACCTAACCTGAAGCCTAACTCAAACCATAGACCTAACCCTAACCCTATGCGGATACCTTAAGCTCAACCCCAACCCTAACCTGACCCTGACGCTTACTCCAACCGTAACAGTTAAACAAAAACTAAAAGTATCCCTATACTTACTCCCTCAAACTAAGTTCAAACCTAACCTAACCTGAAGCCTAAATCAAACCATACACCTAACCATAACCCTGGGCGGACACCTTAAGCTCAACCCCAACCCTAACCTGACCCTGAAGCTATCTCCAACCGTAACACTGAACCGAAAACTAACAGTAGCCCTAAACTGACTCCCTCAAACTAAGTTCAAACCTAACCTAACCTGAAGCCTAACTCAAACCATAGACATAACCCTAACCCTAGCGGCCACCTTAAGCTCAACCCCAAACCTAACCTGGCCCTGACGCTAACTCCAACCATAACAGTTACCCGAAAACTAACAGTTGCCCTAAACTTACTCTCTCAAACTAAGTTCAAACCTAACCTAACCTGAAGCCTAAATCAAACCATACACCTAACCCTAACCCTAGACGGACACATTAAGCTCAACCCCAACCCTAAAATGACCCTCACGCTAACTGCAACCCAAACACTGAACCGAAAACAAACAGTAGCCCTAAACTTACTCCCTCAAACTAAGTTCAAACCTAACCTAACCTGAAGCCTAACTCAAACCATAGACCTAACCCTAACCCTAGGCGGACACCTGAAGCTCAACCCCAAACCTAACCTGACCCTGACGCTATCTCCAAACGTAACACTGAACCGAAAACTAACAGTAGACCTAAAATTACTCCCTCAAACTAAGTTCAAACCTAACCTAACCTGAAGCCTAACTCAAACCATAGACCTAACCCTAACCCTTGGCGGACACCTTAAGCTCAACCCCAACCCTAAAATGGCCCTGACTCTAACTCCAACCATAACAGATACCCGAAAAATAACAGTAGCCCTAAACTTACTCCCTCAAACTAAGTTCAAACCTAACCTAACCTGAAGCCTAAATCAAACCATACACCTAACCCTAACCCTAGGCGGACACCTTAAGCTCAACCCCAACCCTAAAATGACCCTCACGCTAACTGCAACCGAAACAATGAACAGAAAACAAACAGTAGCCCTAAACTTACTCCCTCAAACTAAGTTCAAACCTAACATAACCTGAAGCCTAAATCAAACCATACAACTAACACTAACCCTAGGCGGACACCTTAAGCCAAACCCCAACCCTAACCTGACCCTCACGCTAACTCCAACCGTAACACTGAACCGAAAACTAACAGTAGCCCTAAACTTACTCCCTCAAACTAAGTTCAAACCTAACCTAACCTGAAGCCTAACTCAAACCATAGACATAACCCTAACCCTTGGCGGACACCTTAAGCTAAACCCCAACCCTAAAATGGCCCTGACTCTAACTCCAACTATAACAGATACCCGAAAAATAACAGTAGCCCTAAACTTACTCCCTCAAACTAAGTTCAAACCTAACCTAACCTGAAGCCTAACTCAAACCATAGACCTAACCCTAACCCTAGGCTGACACCTGAAGCTCAACCCCAACCCTAACCTGACCCTGACGCTATCTCCAAACGTAACACTGAATCGAAAACTAACAGTAGCCCTAAACTTACTCCCTCAAACTAAGTTCAAACCTAACCTAACCTGAAGCCTAACTCAAACCATAGACCTAACCCTAACCCTTGGCGGACACCTTAATCTCAAACCCAACCCTAAAATGACCCTGACTCTAACTCCAACCATAACAGATACTCGAAAAATAACAGTAGCCCTAAACTTACTCCCTCAAAGTAAGTTGAAACCTAACCTAACCTGAAGCCTAAATCAAACCATACACCTAACCCTAACCCTAGACGGACACCTTAAGCTCAACCCCAACCCTAAAATGACCCTCACGCTAACTGCAACCGAAACACTGAACCGAAAACAAACCGTAGCCCTAAACTTACTCCCTCAAACTAAGTTCAAACCTAACCTAACCTGAAGCCTAAATCAAACCATACACCTAACCCTAACCCTAGGCGGACACCTTAAGCCCAACCCCAACCCTAACCTGACCCTCACGCTAACTCCAACCGTAACACTGAACCGAAAACTAACAGTAGCCCTAAACTTACTCCCTCAAACTAAGTTCAAACCTGACCTAACCTGAAGCCTAACTCAAACAATAGACCTAACCCTAACCCTAGGCGGATACCTTATGTTTAACCCCCACCCTAACCTGACCCTGACGCTTACTCCAACCGTAACAGTTAAATGAAAACTAACGGTAGCCCTAAACTTACTCCCTCAAACTAAGTTTAAACCTAACCTAACCTGAAGCCTAAATCAAACCATACACCTAACCCTAACCCTAGGCCGACACCTTAAGCTCAACCCCAAACCTAACCTGAACCTGACGCTTACTCCAACTGTAACAATTAACCGAAAACTAACAGTAGCCCTAAACTTACTCCCTCAAACTAAGTTCAAACCTAACCTAACCAGAAGCCTAACTCAAACCATAGACCTAACCCTAACCATAGGGGGACACCTTAAGCTCAACCCCAACCCTAACCTGACCCTGACACTATCTCCAATGGTAACACTGAACCGAAAACTAACAGTAGCCCTAAACGTACTCCCTCAAACTAAGTTCAATCCTAACCTAACCTGAAGCCTAAATGAATCCATAGACCTAACCCTAACCCTAGGCGGACACCATAAGCTCAACCCGAACCCTAACCTGGCCCTGACGCTAACTCCAACCATACCAGTTACCCGAAAACTACCAGTAGCCCTAAACTTACTCCCTCAAACTAAGTTCAAACTTAACCTAACCTGAAGCCTTATTCAAATCATACACCTAACCCTAACCCTAGGCGGACACCTTAATCTCAACCCCTACCCTAACCTGAACCTCATGCTTACTCCAACTGTAACAGTTAACCGAAAACTAACAGTAGCCCTAAACTTACTCCCTCAAACTAACTTCAAACCTAACCAAACCTGAAGCCTAAATCAAAACATACACCTAACCCTAACCCTAGGCGGACACCATTAGCTCAACGCCAACCCTAACCTGGACCTGACGATAACTCCAACCGTAACAGTTACCCGAAAACAAACAGTAGCCCTAAACTTACTCCCTCAAACTAAGTTCAAACCTAACCTAACCTGAAGCCTAAATCAAACCATACACCTAACCCTAACCCTAGGCGGACACCTTAAGCTCAACCCCAACCCTAAAATGACCCTCACGCTAACTGCAAACGAAACAATGAACAGAAAACAAACAGTAGCCCTAAACTTACTCCCACAAACTAAGTTCAAACCTAACCTAACCTGAAGCCTAACTCAAACCATAGACCTAACCCTAACCCTAGGCGGACACCTAAAGCTCAACCCCAACCCTAACCTGACCCTGACGCTATCTGCAACCGTAACAATGAACCGAAAACTAACAGTAGCCCTAAACTTACTCCCTCAAACTAAGTTCAAACCTAACCTAACCTGAAGCCTAACTCAAACCATAGACCTAACCCTAACCCTTGGCGGACACCTTAAGCTCAACCCCAACCCTAAAATGGCCCTGACTCTAACTCCAACCATAACAGATACCCGATAAATAACAGTAGCCCTAAACTTACTCCCTCAAACTAAGTTCAAACCTAACCTAACCTGAAGCCTAAATCAAACCATACACCTAACCCTAACCCTAGGCGGACACCTTAAGCTCAACCCCAACCCTAACCTGACCCTCAAGCTAAATCCAACGCTAACACTGAACCGAAAACTAACAGTAGCCCTAAACTTACTCCCTCAAACTAATTTCAAACCTAACCTAACCTGAAGCCTAACTCAAACCATAGACCTAACCCTAACCCTAGGCGGACACCTTAAGCTCAACCCCAACCCTAACCTTTCCCTGACGCTAACTCCATCCATAACAGTTACCCGAAAACTAACAGTCGCCCTAAACTTACTCCCTCAAACTAAGTTCAAACCTAACCTAACCTGAAGCCTAAATGAAACCATACACCTAACCCTAACCCTAGGCGGACACCTTAAGCTCAACCCCAACCGTAACCTGACCCTCACGCTAACTCCAACTGTAACAGTGAAACGAAAACTAACATTAGCCCTAAACTTACTCCCTCAAACAAATTTCAAGCCTAACCTAACCTGAAGCCTAACTCAAACCATAGACTTAACCCTAACCCTAGGCGGACACCTGAAGCACAACCACAACCCTAACCTGACCCTGACGCTATCTCCAACCGTAACACGGAACCGAAAACTAACAGTAGCCCTAAACTTACTCCCTCAAACTAAGTTCAAACCTAACCTAACCTGAAGCCTAAATCAAACCATACACCTAACCCTAAACCTAGGCGGACACCTTAAGCTCAACCCCAACCCTAACCTGACCCTGACGCTTACTCCAACCATAACAGTTACACGAAAACTAACAGTCGCCCTAAACTGACTCCCTCAAACTAAGTTCAAACCTAACCTAAACTGAAGCCTAAATCAAACCATACACCTAACCCTAACCCTAGGCGGACACCTTAAGCTGAAACCCAACCCTAACCTGACCCTCACGCTAACTCCAACCGAAACACTGAACCGAAAACAAACAGTAGCCCTAAACTTACTCCCTCAAACTAAGTTCAAACCTAACCTAACCTGAAGCCTAAATCAAACCATACACCTAACCCTAACCCTAGGCGGACACCTTAAGCCCAACCCCAACCCTAACCGGACCCTCACGCTAACTCCAACCGTAACACTGAACCGAAAACTAACAGTAGCCCTAAACTTACTCCCTCAAACTAAGTTCAAACCTAACATAACCTGAAGCCTAACTCAAACCATAGACCTAACCCTAACCCTAGGCGGACACCTGAAGCTCAACCCCTACCCTAACCTGACCCTGACGCTATCTCCAACCGTAACACTGAACCAAAAACTTACATTAGCCCTAAACTTACTCCCTCAAACTAAGTTCAAACCTAACCTAACCTGAAGCCTAACTCAAACCATAGACCAAACCCTAACCCTAGGCTGACACTTTAAGCTCAACCCCAACCCTAACCTGACCCTGACGCTATCTCCAACCGTAACACTGAACCGAAAACTAACAGTAGTCCTAAACTTACTCCCTCAAACTAAGTTCAAACCTAACCTAACCTGAAGCCTAATCAAACCATACACCTAACCCTAACCCTAGGCGCACACCTTAAGCTCAACCCATACCCTAACTTGACCCTCACGCTAACTCCAAACGAAACACTGAACCGAAAACAAACAGTAGCCCTAAACTTACTCCCTCAAACTAAGTTCAAACCTAACCTAACCTGAAGCCTAACTCAAACCATAGACCTAACCCTAACCCTAGGCGGACACCTGAAGCTCAACCCCAACCCTAACCTAACCCTGACGCTATCTCCAACCGTAACACTGAACCGAAAACTAACAGTAGCCCTAAACTTACTCCCTCAAATTAACTTCAAACCTAACCTAACCTGAAGCCTAACTCAAACCATAGACCTATCCCTAACCCTTGGCGGACACCTTAAGCTCAACCCCAGTCCTAAAATGGCCCTGACGCTAACTCCAACCATAACAGTTACCCGAAAACTAAGAGTAGCCCTATACTTACTCCCTCCAACTAAGCTCAAACCTAACCTAACCTGAAGCCTAAATCAAACCATACACCTAACCCTAACCCTAGGCGGACACCTTAAACTCAACCCCAACCCTAACCTGACCCTCACGCTAACTCCAAGCGTAACACTGAACCGAAAACTAACATTAGCCCTAAACATACTCCCTCAAACTAATTTCAAACCTAACCTAACCTGAAGCCTAACTCAAACCATAGACCTAACCCTAACCCTAGGCGGACACCTGAAGCTCAACCCCAACCCTAACCTGGCCCTGACGCTAACTCCAACCGTAACACTGAACCGAAAACTAACAGTAGCCCTAAACTTACTCCCTCAAACTAAGTTCAAACCTAACCTAACCTGAAGCCTAACTCAAACCACAGACCTAACCGTAACCCTTGGCAGACACCTTAAGCTCAACCCCAACCCTAACCTGGCCCTGACGCTAACTCCAACCATAATAGTTACCCGAAAACTAACAGTCGCCCTAAACTTACTCCCTCATACTAAGTTCACACCTAACCTAACCTGAAGCCTAAATCAAACCATACACCTAACCCTAACCCAAGGCGGACACCATAAGCTCAACCCCATCCCTAACATGACCCTCACGCTAACTCCAACCGTAACACTGAACCGAAAACTAACAGTAGCCCTAAACTTACTCCCTCAAACTAAGTTCAAACCTAACCTAACCTGAAGCCTAACTCAAACCATAGACCTAACCCTAACCCTAGGCGGACACCTGAAGCTCAACCCCAACCCTAACCTGACCCTGACGCTATCTCCAACGGTAACACTAAACCGAAAACTAACAGTAGCCCTAAACTTACTCCCTCAAACGAAGTTCAATCCTAACCTAACCTGAAGCCTAAATGAATCCATAGACCTAACCCTAACCCTAGGCGGACACCTTAAGCTCAACCCCAACCCTAACCTGGCCCTGACGCTAAATCCAACCATAACAGTTACCCGAAAACTAACAGTAGCCCTAAACTTACTCCCTCAAACTAAGTTCCAACCTAACCTAACCTGAAGCCTTAATCAAATCATACACCTTACCCTAACCCAAGGCGGACACCTTAAGCTCAACCCCTACCCTAACCTGACCCTCATGCTTACTCCAACTGTAACAGTTAACCGAAAACTAACAGTAGCCCTAAACTTACTCCCTCAAACTTACTTCAAACCTAACCTAACCTGAAGCCTAAATCAAAACATACACCTAACCCTAACCCTAGGCGGACACCTTAAGCTCAACCCCAAACCTAACCTGACCCTGACGCTTACGCCAACCATAACAGTTAACCGAAAACTAACAGTAGCCCTAAACTGTTTCCCTCAAACTAAGTTCAAACCTAACCTAACCTGAAGCCTAACTCAAACCATAGACCTAACCATAACCCTGGGCGGACACCTGAAGCTCAACCCTAACTCTAACCTGACCCTGACGCTATCTCCAACCGTAACACTGAACCGAAAATGAACAGTAGCCCTAAACTTACTCCCTCAAACTAAGTTCAAACCTAACCTAACCTGAATCCTAAATCAAACCATACACCTAACCCTTACCCTAGGCGGACACCTTAAGCTCAACCCCAACCCTAACCTGACCCTGACGCTATCTCCAACCGTAACACTGAACTGAAAACTAACAGTAGTCCTAAACTTACTCCCTCAAACTAAGTTCAAACCTAACCTAACCTGAAGCCTAACTCAAACCATAGCCCTAACCCTAACCCTAGGCGGACACCTTAAGCTCAACCCCAACCCTAACCTGGCCCTGACGCTAACTCCAACCATAACAGTTACCCGAAAACTAACAGTCGCCCTAAACTTACTCTCTCAAACTAAGTTCAAACCTAACCTAACCTGAAGCCTAAATCAAACCATACACCTAACCCTAACCATAGGCGCACACCTTAAGCTCAACCCCTACCCTAACTTGACCCTCACGCTAACTCCAAACGAAACACTGAACCGAAAACAAACAGTAGCCCTAAACTTACTCCCTCAAACTAAGTTCAAACCTAACCTAACCTGAAGCCTAACTCAAACCACAGACCTAACCCTAACCCTAGGCGGACACCTTAAGCTCAACCCCAACCCTAACCTGACCCTGACGCTAACTCCAACCGTAACACTGAACCGAATACTAACAGTAGCCCTAAACTTACTCCCTCAAACTAAGTTCAAACCTAACCTAACCAGAAGCCTACCTCAAACCATAGACCTAACCTTAACCCTAGGGGGACACCTTAAGCTCAACCCCAAACCTAACCTGACCCTGACGCTATCTCCAACGGTAACACTGAACCGAAAACTAACAGTAGCCCTAAACTTACTCCCTCAAACTAAGTTCAATCCTAACCTAACCTGAAGCCTAAATGAATCCATAGACCTAACCCTAACCCTAGGCGGACACCTTAAGCTCAACCCCAGTCCTAAAATGGCCCTGACGCTAACTCCAACCATAACAGTTACCCGAAAACTAAGAGTAGCCCTGAACTTACTCCCTCAAACTAAGTTCAAACCTAACCTAACCTGAAGCCTAAATCAAACCATACACCTAACCCCAACCCTAGGCGGACACCTTAAGCTAAACCCCAACCCTAACCTGACCCTCACGCTAAATCCAACCGTAACACTGAACTGAAAACTAAAAGTATCCCTAAACTTACTCCCTCAAACTAAGTTCAAACCTAACCTAACCTGAATCCTAACTCAAACCATAGACCTAACCCTAACCCTAGACGGAAACCTTACGCTCAACCCCAACCCTAACCTGGCCCTGACGCTAACTCCAACCATAACAGTTACCAGAAAACTAACAGTCGCCCTAAACTTACTCCCTCCAACTAAGCTCAAACCTAACCTAACCTGAAGCCTAAATCAAACCATACACCTAACCCTAACCCTAGGCGGACACCTTAACCTCAACCCCAACCCTAACCTGACCCTCACGCTAACTCCAAGCGTAACACTGAACCGAAAACTAACATTAGCCCTAAACTTACTGCCTCAAACTAATTTCAAACCTAACCTAACCTGAAGCCTAACTCAAACCATAGACCTAACCCTAACCCTAGGCGGACACCTGAAGCTCAACCCCAACCCTAACCTGGCCCTGACGCTAACTCCAACCGTAACACTGAACCGAAAACTAACAGTAGCCCTAAACTTACTCCCTCAAACTAAGTTCAAACCTAACCTAACCTGAAGCCTAACTCAAACCATAGACCTAACCGTAACCCTTGGCGGACACCTTAAGCTCAACCCCAACCCTAACCTGGCCTGACGCTAACTCCAACCATAATAGTTACCCGAAAACTAACAGTCGCCCTAAACTTACTCCCTCATACTAAGTTCACACCTAACCTAACCTGAAGCCTAAATCAAACCATACACCTAACCCTAACCCAAGGCGGACACCATAAGCTCAACCCCATCACTTACATGACCCTCACGCTAACTCCAACCGTAACACTGAACCGAAAACTAACAGTAGCCCTAAACTTACTCCCTCAAACTAAGTTCAAACCTAACCTAACTTGAAGCCTAACTCAAACCATAGACCTAACCCTAACCCTAGGCGGACACCTGAAGCTCAACCCCAACCCTAACCTAACCCTGACGCTATCTCCAACCATAACACTGAACTGAAAACTAACAGTAGCCCTAAACTTACTCCCTCAGACTAACTTCAAACCTAACCTAACCTGAAGCCTAACTCAAACCATAGACCTAACCCTAACCCTTGGCGGACACCTTAAGCTCAACCCCAATCCTAAAATGGCCCTGACGCTAACTCCAACCATAACAGTTACCCGAAAACTAACAGTAGTCCTAAACTTATTCCCTCAAACTAACTTCAAACCTAACCTAACCTGAAGCCTAAATCAAACCATACACCTAACCCTAACCCTAGGCGGACACCATTAGCTCAACACCAACCCTAACCTGGACCTGACGCTAACTCCAATCTTAACAGTTACCCGAAAACTAACAGTAGCCCTAAACTTACTCCCTCAAACTAAGTTCAAACCTAACCTAACCTGAAGCCTAAATCAAACCATACACCTAACCCTAACCCTAGGCGGACAACTTAATCTCAACCCCTACCCTAACCTGACCCTCACGCTAACTCGAACCGAAACACTGAACCGAAAACAAACAGTAGCCCTAAACTTACTCCCTCAAACTAAGTTCAAACCTAACCTAACCTGAAGCCTAACTCAAATCATAGACCTAACCCTAACCCTAGGCGGACACCTGAAGCTCAACCCCAAACCTAACATGACCCTGACGCTATCTCCAACCGTAACACTGAACCAAAAACTAACAGTAGCCCTAAATTTACTCCCTCAAACTAAGTTCAAACCTAACCTAACCTGAAGCCTAAATCAAACCATACACCTAACCATAACACTAGGCGGAAACCATTAGCTCAACGCCAACCCTAACTTGGACCTGACGCTAACTCCAACCGTAACAATTACCCGAAAACTAACAGTAGCCCTAAACTTACTCCCTCAAACTAAGTTCAAACCTAACCTAACCTGAAGCCTAAATCAAACCATACACCTAACCCTAACCCTAGGCGGACACCTTAAGCTCAACCCCAACCCTAACCTGACCCACACGATAACTCCAACCGTAACAATGAACCGAAAAATAACAGTAACCCTAAACTTACTCCCACAAACTAATTTCAAACCTAACCTAACCTGAAGCCTAACTCAAACCATAGACCTAACCCTAACCCTAGGCGGACACCTGAAGCTCAACCCCAACCCTAACCTGACCCTCACGCTATCTCCAACCGTAACACTGAACCGAAAACTAACAGTAGCCCTAAACTTACTCCCTCAAACTAAGTTCAAACCTAACCTAACCTGAAGCCTAAATCAAACCATACACCTAACCCTAACCCTAGGTGGACACCTTAAGCTCAAGCCCAACCCTAATCAGACCCTCACGCTAACTCCAACCGTAACACTGAACCGAAAACTAACAGTAGCCCTAAACTTACTCCCTCAAACTAAGTTCAAACCTAACCTAACCTGAAGCCTAACTCAAACCATAGACCTAACCCTAACCCTAGGCGTACATCTTAAGCTCAACCCCAACCCTAACCTGGCCTGACGCTAACTCCAACCATAACAGTTACCAGAAAACTAACAGTCGCCCTAAACTTACTCCCTCAAACTAAGCTCAAACCTAACCTAACCTGAAGCCTTAATCAAATCATACAACTAACCCTAACCCTAGGCGGACACCTTAAGCTCAACCCCTACGCTAACCTGACCCTCACGCTTACTCCAACTGTAACAGTTATCCGAAAACTAACAGTAGCCCTAAACTTACTCCCTCAAACTAAGTTCAAACCTAACCTAACCTGAAGCCTAAATCAAACCATACACCTAACCCTAACCCTAGGCGGACACCTTAAGCTCAACCCCTACACTAACCTGACCCTCACGCTAACTCCAACCGAAACACTGAACCGAAAACAAACAGTAGCCCTAAACTTACTCCCTCAAACTAAGTTCAAACCTAACCTAACCTGAAGCCTAACTCAAACCATAGACCTAACCCTAACCCTAGGCGGACACCTGAAGCTCAACCCCAAACCTAACATGACCCTGACGCTATCTCCAACCGTAACACTGAACCGAAAACTAACAGTAGCCCTAAATATACTCCCTCAAACTAAGTTCAAACCTAACCTAACCTGAAGCCTAAATCAAACCATACACCTAACCCTAACCCTAGGCGGACACCTTAAGCTCAACCCCTACCCTAACGTGACCCTCACGCTTACTCCAACTGTAACAGTTAACCGAAAACTAACAGTAGCCCTAAACTTACTCCCTCAAACTAACTTCAAACCTAACCTAACCTGAAGCCTAAATCAAAGCATACACCTAACCATAACACTAGGCGGACACCATTAGCTCAACGCCAACCCTAACCTGGACCTGACGCTAACTCCAACCGTAACAGTTACCCGAAAACTAACAGTAGCCCTAAACTTACTCCCTCAAACTAAGTTCAAACCTAACCTAACCTGAAGCCTAAATCAAACCATACACCTAACCCTAACCCTAGGCGGACACCTTAAGCTCAACCCCAACCCTAACCTGACCCACACGATAACTCCAACCGTAACAATGAACCGAAAAATAACAGTAACCCTAAACTTACTCCCACAAACTAATTTCAAACCTAACCTAACCTGAAGCCTAACTCAAACCATAGACCTAACCCTAACCCTAGGCGGACACCTGAAGCTCAACCCCAACCCTAACCTGACCCTCACGCTATCTCCAACCGTAACACTGAACCGAAAACTAACAGTAGCCCTAAACTTACTCCCTCAAACTAAGTTCAAACCTAACCTAACCTGAAGCCTAAATCAAACCATACACCTAACCCTAACCCTAGGTGGACACCTTAAGCTCAAGCCCAACCCTAATCAGACCCTCACGCTAACTCCAACCGTAACACTGAACCGAAAACTAACAGTAGCCCTAAACTTACTCCCTCAAACTAAGTTCAAACCTAACCTAACCTGAAGCCTAACTCAAACCATAGACCTAACCCTAACCCTAGGCGTACACCTTAAGCTCAACCCCAACCCTAACCTGGCCTGACGCTAACTCCAACCATAACAGTTACCAGAAAACTAACAGTCGCCCTAAACTTACTCCCTCAAACTAAGCTCAAACCTAACCTAACCTGAAGCCTTAATCAAATCATACAACTAACCCTAACCCTAGGCGGACACCTTAAGCTCAACCCCTACGCTAACCTGACCCTCACGCTTACTCCAAATGTAACAGTTATCCGAAAACTAACAGTAGCCCTAAACTTACTCCCTCAAACTAAGTTCAAACCTAACCTAACCTGAAGCCTAAATCAAACCATACACCTAACCCTAACCCTAGGCGGACACCTTAAGCTCAACCCCAACCCTAACCTGACCCACACGCTAACTCCAACCGTAACACTGAACCGAAAACTAACAGTAACCCTAAACTTACTCCCGCAAACTAAGTTCAAACCTAACCTAACCTGAAGCCTAACTCAAACCATAGACCTAACCCTAACCCTAGGCGGCACCTGAAGCTCAACCCCAACCCTAACCTGACACTGACGCTATGTCCAACCGTAACACTGAACCGAAAACTAACAGTAGCCCTAAACTTACTCCCTCAAACTAAGTTCAAACCTAACCGAACCTGAAGCATAACTCAAACCATGGACCTAACCCTAACCCTTGGCGGACACCTTAAGCTCAACCCCAATACTAAAATGGCCCTGACGCTAACTCCAACCATAACAGTTACCCGAAAACTAACAGTAGCCCTAAACTTACCCCTCAAACTAAGTTCAAACCTAACCTAACCTGAAGCCTAAATCAAACCATACACCTAACCCTAACCCTAGGCGGACACCTTAACCTCAACCCCAAACCTAACCTGACCCTCACGCTAAATCCAACCGTAACACTGAACTGAAAACTAACAGTAGCCCTAAACTTACTTCCACAAACTAAGTTCAAACCTAACCTAACCTGAAGCCTAACTCAAACCATAGACCTAACCCTAACCCTAGGCGGACACCTGAATCTCAACCCCAACCTAACCTGACCCTGACGCTATATCCAACCGTAACACTGAACCGAAAACTAACAGTAGCCCTAAACTTACTCCCTCAAACTAAGTTCAAACCTAACCTAACCTGAAGCCTAACTCAAACGATAGACCTAACCCTAACCCTAGGCGGACACCTTAAGCTCAACCCCAACCCTAACCTGGCCCTGACGCTAACTCCAACCATAACAGTTACCCGAAAACTAACAGTAGCCCTAAACTTACTCCCTCAAACTAAGTTCAAACCTAACCTAACCTGAAGCCTAAATCAAACAATACACCCAACTCTAACCCTAGGCGGACACCTTAAGCTCAACCCCAACCCTAACCTGACCCTCACACTAAATCCAACCGTAACACTGAACCGAAAACTAACAGTAGCCCTAAACTTACTCCCTCAAACTAATTTTAAACCTAACCTAACCTGAAGCCTAACTCAAACCATAGACCTAACCGAACCCTAGGCGGACACCTGAAGTTCAAGCGCAACCCTAACCTGACCCTGACGCTATCTCCAACCGTAACACTGAACCGAAAACTAACAGTAGCCCTAAACTTACTAACTCAAACTAAGTTCAAACCTAACCTAACCTGATGCCTAACTCAAACCATAGACCTAACCCTACCCCTTGGCGGACACCTTAAGCTCAACCCCAACTCTAAAATCCCCTGACGCTAACTCCAACCATAACAGTTACCCGAAAACTAACAGTAGCCCTAAACTTACTCCCTCAAACTAAGTTGAAACCTAACCTAACCTGAAGCCTAAATCAAACCATACACCTAACCCTAATCCTAGGCGGACACCTGAAGCTCAAACCCAACCCTAACCTGACCCTGACGCTATCTCCAACCGTAACACTGAACCGAAAACTAACAGTAGCCCTAAACTTACTCCCTCAAACTAAGTTCAAACCTAACCTAACCTGAAGCCTAACTCAAATCATAGACCTAACCCTAACCCTAGGCGGACACCTGAAGCTCAACCCCAACCCTAACCTGACCCTGACGCTATCTCCAAACGTAACACTGAACCGAAAACTAACAGTAGCGCTAAACTTACTCCCTCAAACTAAGTTCAAACCTAACGTAACCTGAAGCCTAAATCAAACCATACACCTAACGCTAACCCTTGGCGGACACCTTAAGCTCAAGCCCAACCCTAACCTTACCCTCACGCTAACTCCATCCGTAACACTGAACCGAAAACTAACAGTAACCCTAAACTTACTCCCTCAAACTAAGTTCAAACCTAACATAACCTGAAGCCTAACTCAAACCATAGAACTAACCCTAACCCTAGGCGGACACCTGAAGCTCAACCCCAACCCTCACCTGACCCTGACGCTATCTCCAACCGTAAAACTGAACCGAAAACTAACAGTAGCCCTATACTTACTCCCTCAAACTAAGTTCAAACCTAACCTAACCTGAAGCCTAACTCAAACCATAGACCTAACCCTAACCCTTGGCGGACACCTTAAGCTTAACCCCAATCCTAAAATGGCCCTGACGCTAACTCCAACCATAACAGTTACCCGAAAACTAACAGTAGGCCTAAACTTACTCCCTCAAACTAAGTTCAAACCTAACCTAGCCTGAAGCCTAACTCAAACCATAGACCTAACCCTAACCCTAGGCGGACACCTGAAGCTCAGCCCCAACCCTAACCTGACCCTGACACTATCTCCAACCGTAACACTGAACCGAAAACTAACAGTAGCCCTAAACTTACTCCCTCAAACTAAGTTCAAACCTAACCTAAACTGAAGCCTTAATCAAATCATACACCTAACCCTAACCCTAGGCGGACACCTTAAGCTCAACCCCTACCCTAACCTGACCCTCACGCTTACTCCAACTGTAACAGTTAACCGAAAACTAACAGTAGCCCTAAACTTACTCCCTCAAACTAACTTCAATCCTAACCTAACCTGAAGCCTAAATCAAACCATACACCTAACCATAACACTAGGCGGACACCATTAGCTCAACGCCAACCCTAACCTGGACCTGACGCTAACTCCAACCGTAACAGTTACCCGAAAACTAACAGTAGCCCTAAACTTACTCCCTCAAACTAAGTTCAAACCTAACCTAACCTGAAGCCTAAATCAAACGATACACCTAACCCTAACCCTAGGCGGACACCTTAAGCTCAACCCCAACCCTAACCTGACCCACACGCTAACTCCAACTGTAACACTGAACTGAAAACTAACAGTAACCCTAAACTTACTCCCACAAACTAAGTTCAAACCTAACCTAACCTGAAGCCTAACTCAAACCATAGACCTAACCCTAACCCTAGGCGGACACCTTAAGCTCAACCCCAACCCTAACATGACCCTCACGCTAACTCCAACCGTAACACTGAACCGAAAACTAACATTAGTCCTAAAGTTACTCCCTCAAACTAATTTCAAACCTAACCTAACCTGAAGCCTAACTCAAACCATAGACCTAACCCTAACCCTAGGCGGACACCTGAAGCTCAACCCCAACCCTAACCTGACCCTGACGCTACCTCCAACCGTAACACTGAACCGAAAACTAACAGTAGCCCTAAACTTACTCCCTCAAACTAAGTTCAAACCTAACCTAACCTAAAGCCTAACTCAAACCATAGACCTAACCCTAACCCTTGGCGGAAACCTGAAGCTCAACCCCAACACTAACCTGACCCTCACGCTATCTCCAACCGTAACACTGAACCGAAAACTAACAGTAGCCCTAAACTTACTCCCTCAAACTAAGTTCAAACCTAACCTAACCTGAAGCCTAAATCAAACCATACACCTAACCCTAACCCTAGGCGGACACCTTAAGCTCAAGCCCATCCCTAACCAGACCCTCACGCTAACTCCAACCGTAACACTGAACCGAAAACTAACAGTAGCCCTAAACTTACTCCCTCAAACTAAGTTCAAACCTAACCTAACCTGAAGCCTAACTCAAACCCTAGACCTAACCCTAACCCTAGGCGGACACCTGAAGCTCAACCCCAACCCTAACCTAACCCTGACGCTATCTCCAACCGTAACACTGAACCGAAAACTAACAGTAGTCCTAAACTTACTCCCTCAGACTAACTTCAAACCTAACCTAACCTGAAGCCTAACTCAAACCATAGACCTAACCCTAACCTTTGGCGGACACCTTAAACTCAACCCCAATCCTAAAATGGCCCTGACGCTAACTCCAACCATAACAGTTACCCGAAAACTAACAGTAGCCCTAAACTTACTCCCTCAAACTAAGTTCAAACCTAACCTAACCTGAAGCCTAAATCAAACCATACACCTAACCCCAACCATAGGCGGACACCTTAAGTTCAACCCCAACCCTAACCTGACCCTCACGCTAAATCCAACCGTAACACTGAACTGAAAACTAACAGTAGCCCTAAACTTACTCCCTCAAACTAAGTTCAAACCTAACCTAACCTGAAGCCTAACTCAAACCATAGACCTAACCCTAACCCTAGGCGGACACCTGAAGCTCAACCCCAACACTAACCTGACCATGACGCTATCTCCAACCGTAACACTGAACCGAAAACTAACAGTAGCCCTAAACTTACTCCCTCAAACTAAGTTCAATCCTAACCTAACCTGAAGCCTAACTCAAACCATAGACCTAACCCTAACCCTAGGCGGACACCTTAAGCTCAACCCCAACCCTAACCTGGCCCTGACGCTAAATCCAACCATAACAGTTACCAGAAAACTAACAGTCGCCCTAAACTTACTCCCTCAAACTAAGCTCAATCCTAACCTAACCTGAAGCCTTAATCAAATCATACAACTAACCCTAACCCTAGGCGGAAACCTTAAGCTCAACCCCTACGCTAACCTGACCCTCACGCTTACTCCAACTATAACAGTTATCCGATAACTAACAGTAGCCCTAAACTTACTCCCTCAAACTAACTTCAAACCTAACCTAACCTGAAGCGTAAATCAAACCATACACCTAACCCTATCCCTCGGCGGACACCATTAGCTCAACGCCAACCCTAACCTGGACCTGACGCTAACTCCAACCATAACAGTTACCCGAAAACTAACAGTAGCCCTAAACTTACTCCCTAAAACTAAGTTCAAACCTAACCTAACCTGAAGCCTAAATCAAACCATACACCTAACCCTAACCCTTGGCGGACAACTTAAGCTCAACCCCTACCCTAACCTGACCCTCACGCTAACTCCAACCGAAACACTGAACCGAAAACAAAAGGTAGCCCTAAACTTACTCCCTCAAACTAAGTTCAAACCTAACCTAACCTGAAGCCTAACTCAAACCATAGACCTAACCCTAACCCTAGGCGGACACCTGAAGCTCAACCCCAACCCTAACCTTACCCTGACGCTATCTCCAACGGTAACACTGAACCGAAAACTAACAGTAGCCCTAAACTTACTCCCTCAAACTAAGTTCAATCCTAACATAACCTGAAGTCTAAATGAAACCATAGACCTAAACCTAACCCTAGGCGGACACCTTTAGCTCAACCCCAACCCTAACCTGACCCTCATGCTAACTCCAACCGTAACACTGAACCGAAAACTAACAGTAGCCCTAATCTTACTCCCTCAAACTAAGTTCATACCTAACCTAACCTGAAGCCTAACTCAAACCATAGACCTAACCCTACCCCTTGGCGGACACCTTAAGCTCAACCCCAACCCTAAAATCCCCTGACGCTAACTCCAACCATAACAGTTACCCGAAAACTAACAGTAGCCCTAAACTTACTCCCTCAAACTAAGTTCAAACCTAACCTAACCTGAAGCCTAAATCAAACCATACACCTAACCCTAATCCTAGGCGGACACCTTAAGCTCAACCCCAACCCTAACCTGACCCTCACGCTAAATCCAACCGTAACACTGAACCGAAAACTAACAGTAGCCCTAAACTTACTCCCTCAAACTAAGTTCAAACCTAACCTAACCTGAAGCCTAACTCAAACCATAGACCTAACCCTAACCCTAGGCAGACACCTGAAGCTCAACCCCAACCCTAACCTGACCCTGAAGCTATCTCCAACCGTAACACTGAACCGAAAACTAACAGTAGCCCTAAACTTACTCCCTCACACTACGTTCAAACCTAACCTAACCTGAAGCCTAACTCAAATCATAGACCTAACCCTAACCCTAGGCGGACACCTGAAGCTCAACCCCAACCCTAACCTGACCCTGACCCTATCTCCAAACGTAACACTGAACCGAAAACTAACAGTAGCGCTAAACTTACTCCCTCAAACTAAGTTCAAACCTAACCTAACCTGAAGCCTAACTCAAACCATAGACCTAACCCTAACCCTTGGCGGACACCTTAAGCTTAACCCCAATCCTAAAATGGCCCTGACGCTAACTCCAACCATAACAGTTACCCGAAAACTAACAGTATCCCTAAACTTACTCCGTCAAACTAAGTTCAAACCTAACCTAACCTGAAGCCTAAATCAAACCATACACCTAACCCCAACCCTAGGCGGACACCTTAAGCTCAACCCCAACCTTAACCTGACCCTCACGCTAAATCCAACCGTAACACTGAACCGAAAACTAACAGTAGCCCTAAACTTACTCCCTCAAACTAAGTTCAAACCTAACGTAACCTGAAGCCTAAATCAAACCATACACCTAACGCTAACCCTTGGCGGACACCTTAAGCTTAACCCCAATCCTAAAATGGCCCTGACGCTAACTCCAACCAAAACAGTTACCCGAAAACTAACAGTAGGCCTAAACTTACTCCCTCAAACTAAGTTCAAACCTAACCTAGCCTGAAGCCTAACTAAAACCATAGACCTAACCCTAACCCTAGGCAGACACCTGAAGCTCAACCCCAACGCTAACCTGACCCTGACACTATCTCCAACCGTAACACTGAACCGAAAACTAACAGTAGCCCTAAACTTACTCCCTGAAACTAAGTTCAAACCTAACCTAACCTGAAGCCTTAATCAAATCATACAACTAACCCTAACCCTAGGCGGACACCTTAAGCTCAACCCCTACCCTAACCTGACCCTCACGCTTACTCCAACTGTAACAGTTAACCGAAAACTAACAGTAGCCCTAAACTTACTCCCTCAAACTAACTTCAATCCTAACCTAACCTGAAGCCTAAATCAAACCATACACCTAACCATAACACTAGGCGGACACCACTAGCTCAACGCCAACCCTAACCTGGACCTGACGCTAACTCCAACCGTAACAGTTACGCGAAAACTATCAGTAGCCCTAAACTTACTCCCTAAAACTAAGTTCAAACCTAACCTAACCTGAAGCCTAAATCAAACCATACACCTAACCCTAACCCTAGGCGGACACCTTAAGCTCAACCCCTACACTAACCTGACCCTCACGCTAACTTCAACCGAAACACTGAACCGAAAACAATCAGTAGCCCTAAACTTACAACCCTCAAACTAAGTTCAAACCTAACCTAACCTGAAGCCTAACTCAAACCATAGACCTAACCCTAACCCTAGGCGGACATCTGAAGCTCAACCCCAAACCTAACATGACCCTGACGCTATCTCCAACCGTAACACTGAACAGAAAACTAACAGTAGCCCTAAATTTACTCCCTCAAACTAAGTTCAAACCTAACCTAACCTGAAGCCTAAATCAAACCATACACCTAACGCTAACCCTAGGCTGACACCTAAAGCTCAACCCCAACCCTAACATGACCCTCACGCTAACTCCAACCGTAACACTGAACCGAAAACTAACAGTACCCCTAAACTTTCTCCCTCAAACTAAGTTCAAACCTAAGCTAACCTGAAGCCTAACTCAAACCATAGACCTAACCCTAACCCTAGGCGGACACCTGAAGCTCAACCCCAACGCTAACCTGACCCTGACACTATCTCCAACCGTAACACAGAACCGAAAACTAACAGTAGCCCTAAACTTACTCCCTAAAACTAAGTTCAAACCTAACCTAACCTGAAGCCTTAATCAAATCATACACCTAACCCTAACCCTAGGCGGACACCTTAAACTCAACCCCTACCCTAACCTGACCCTCACGCTTACTCCAACTGTAACAGTTAACCGAAAACTAAGAGTAGCCCTAACCTTACTCTCTCAAACTAAGTTCAAAGCTAACCTAACCTGAAGCCTAACTCAAACCATAGACCTAATCCTAACCCTAGGCGGACACCTGAAGCTCAACCCCAACCTTAACCTGACCCTGATGCTATCTCCAACTTAACACTGAACCGAAAACTAACAGTAGCCCTAAACTTACTCCCTCAAACTAAGTTCAAACCTAACCTAACCTGAAGCCTAACTCAAACCATAGACCTAACCCTAACCCTTGGCGGACACCTTAAGCTCAACACCAAACCTAAAATGGCCCGGACGCTAACTCCAACCATAACAGTTACCCGAAAGCTAACAGTAGCCCTAAACTTACTCCCTCAAACTAAGTTCAAACCTAAACTAACCTGAAGCCTAAATCAAACCATACACCTAACCCTAACCCTAGGCTGACACCTTAAGCTCAAGCCCAACACTAACCAGACCCTCACGCTAACTCCAACCGTAACACTGAACCGAAAACTAACAGTAGCCCTAAACTTACTCCCTCAAACTAAGTTCAAACCTAACCTAACCTGAAGCCTAACTCAATCCATAGACCTAACCCTAACCACAGGCGGACACCTGAAGCTCAACCCCAACCCTAACCTAACCCTGACGCTATCTCCAACCGTAACACTGAACCGAAAACTAACAGTAGCCCTAAACTTACTCCCTCAAACTAAGTTCAAACCTAACCTAACCTAAAGCCTAACTCAAACCATACACCTAACCCTAACCCTAGGCCGAAACCTGAAGCTCAACCCCAACCCTAACCTGACCCTCACGCTATCTCCAACCGTAACACTGAACCGAAAACTAACAGTAGCCCTAAACTTACTCCCTCAAACTAAGTTCAAACCTAACCTAACCTGAAGCCTAAATCAAACCATACACCTAACCCTAACCCTAGGTGGACACCTTAAGCTCAAGCCCAACCCTAACCAGACCCTCACGCTAACTCCAACCGTAACACTGAACCGAAAACTAACAGTAGCCCTAAACTTACTCCCTCAAACTAAGTTCAAACCTAACCTAACCTGAAGCCTAACTCAAACCATAGACCTAACCCTAACCCTAGGCGGACACCTGAAGCTCAAGCCCAACCCTAACCTGACCCTGACGCTATCTCCAACCGTAACACTGAACCGAAAACTAACAGTAGCCCTAAACTTACTCCCTCAAACTAAGTTCAAACCTAACCTAACCTGAAGCCTAACTCAAACCATAGACCTAACCCTAACCCTAGGCGGACACCTTAAGCTCAACCCCAACCCTAAACTGGCCCTGACGCTAACTCCAACCATAACAGTTACCGGAAAACTAACAGTAGCCCTAAACTTACTCCCTCAAACTAAGTTCAAACCTAACCTAACCTGAAGCCTAAATCAAACCATACACCTAAACCTAATCCTCTGCGGATACCTTAAGCTCAACCCCAACCCTAACCTGACCCTCACGCTAAATCCAACCGTAACACTGAACCGAAAACTAACAGTAGCCCTAAACTTACTCCCTCAAACTAAGTTCAAACCTAACCTAACCTGAAGCCTAACTCAAACCATAGACCTAACCCTAACCCTAGGCGGACACCTGAAGCTCAACCCCAACCCTAACCTGACCCTGACGCTATCTCCAACCGTAACACTGAACCGAAAACTAACAGTAGCCCTAAACTTACTCCCTCAAACTAAGTTCAAACCTAACCTAACCTGAAGCCTAACTCAAATCATAGACCTAACCCTAACCCTAGGCGGACACCTGAAGCTCAACCCCAACCCTAACCTGACCCTGACGCTATCTCCAAACGTAACACTGAACCGAAAACTAACAGTAGCCCTAAACTTACTCCCTCAAACTAAGTTCAAACCTAACCTAACCTGAAGCCTAACTCAAACCATAGACCTAACCCTAACCCTTGGCGGACACCTTAAACTTAACCCCAATCCTAAAATGGCCCCTGACGCTAACTCCAACCATAACAGTTACCCGAAAACTAACAGTAGCCCTAAACTTACTCCCTCAAACTAAGTTCAAACCTAACCTAACCTGAAGCCTAACACAAACCATAGACCTAACCCTAACCCTAGGCGGACACCTGAAGCTCAACCCCAACCCTAACCTGACCCTGAAGCTATCTCCAACTGTAACACTGAACCGAAAACTAACAGTAGCCCTTAACTTACTCCCTCAAACTAAGTTCAAACCTAACCTAACCTGAAGCCTAAATCAAACCATACACCTAACCGTAACATTAGGCCGACACCTTAAGCTCAACCCAAACCCTAACCTGACCGTCACGCTAAATCCAACCGTAACACTGAACCGAAAACTAACAGTAGCCCTAAACTTACTCCCTCAAAGTAAGTTGAAACCTATCCTAACCTGAAGCCTAACTCAAACCATAGACCTAACCCTAACCCGAGGCGGACACCTGAAGGTCAACCACAACCCTAACCTGACCCTGACGCTATCTCCAACCGTAACACTGAACCGAAAACTAACAGTAGCCCTAAACTTACTCCCTCAAACTAAGTTCAAACCTAACCTAACCTGAAGCCTAACTCAAACCATCGACCTAACCCTAACTCTATGCGGACACCTTAAGCTCAACCCCAACCCTAACCTGGCCCTGACGCTAACTCCAACCATAACAGTTACCCGAAAACTAACAGTCGCCCTAAACTTATTCCCTCAAACTAAGTTCAAACCTAACCTAACCTGAAGCCTAAATCAAACCATACACCTAACCCTAACCCTAGGCGGACAGCTTAAGCTCAACCCCAACCCGAACCTGACCCTCATGCTAACTCCAACCGTAACACTGAACCGAAAACTAACAGTAGCCCTAAACTTACTCCCTCAAACTTATTTCAAACCTAACCTAACCTGAAGCCTAACTCAAACCATAGACCTAACCCTAACCCTAGGCGGACACCTGAAGCTCAACCCCAACCCTAACCTGACCCTGACGCTATCTCCAACCGTAAAACTGAACCGAAAACTAACATTAGCCCTAAACATACTCCCTCAAACTAATTTCAAACCTAACCTAACCTGAAGCCTAACTCAAACCATAGACCTAACCCTAACCCTAGGCGGACACCTGAAGCTCCCACCCCAACTCTAACCTGACCCTGACGCTATCTCCAACCGTAAAACTGAATCGAAAACTAACAGTAGCCCTAAACTTACCCCCTCAAACTAAGTTCAAACCTAACCTAACCTGAAGCCTAAATCAAACCATACACCTAACGCTAACCCTAGGCGGACACCTTCAGCTCAACCCCAACCCTATCCTGACCATCACGCTAACTCCAACCGTAACACTGAACCGAAAACTAACAGTAACCCTAAACTTACTCCCTCAAACTAAGTTCAAACCTAACCTAACCTGAAGCCTAACTCAAACCATAGACCTAACCCTAACCCTAGGCGGACACCTGAAGCTCAACCCCAACCTTAACCTGACCCTGATGCTATCTCCAACTTAACACTGAACCGAAAACTAACAGTAGCCCTAAACTTACTCCCTCAAACTAAGTTCAAACCTAACCTAACCTGAAGCCTAACTCAAACCATAGACCTAACCCTAACCCTTGGCGGACACCTTAAGCTCAACCCCAAACCTAAAATGGCCCGGACGCTAACTCCAACCATAACAGTTACCCGAAAGCTAACAGTAGCCCTAAACTTACTCCCTCAAACTAAGTTCAAACCTAACCTAACCTGAAGCCTAAATCAAACCATACACCTAACCCTAACCCTAGGCGGACACCTTAAGCTCAAGCCGAACCCTAACCAGACCCTCACGCTAACTCCAACCGTAACACTGAACCGAAAACTAAAAATAGCTCTAAACTTACTCCCTCAAACTAAGTTCAAACCTTACCTAACCTGAAGCCTAACTCAAACCATAGACCTAACCCTAACCCTAGGCGGACACCTGAAGCTCAACCCCAACCATAACCTAACCCTGACGCTAACTCCCACCGTAACACTGAACCGAAAACTAACAGTAGCCCTAAACTTACTCCCTCAAACTAACTTCAAACCTAACCTATCCTGAAGCCTAACTCAAACCATAGACCTAACCCTAACCCTTGGCGGACACCTTAAGCTCAACCCCAATCCTAAAATGGCCCTGACGCTAACTCCAACCATAACAGTTACCCGAAAACTAACAGTAGCCCTAAACTTACTCCCTCAAACTAAGTTCAAACCTAACCTAACCTGAAGCCTAAATCAAACCATACACCTAACCCCAACCATAGGCAGACACCTTAAGCGCAACCCCAACCCTAACCTGACCCACACGCTAAATCCAACCGTAACACTGAACTGAAAACTAACAGTAGCCCTAAACTTACTCCCTCAAACTAAGTTCAAACCTAACCTAACCTGAAGCCTAACTCAAACCATAGACCTAACCCTAACCCTAGGCGGACACCTTAAGCTCAACCCCAACGCTAACCTGACCCTGACGCTATCTCCAACCGTAACACTGAACCGAAAACTAACAGTAGCCCTAAACTTACTCCCTCAAACTAAGTTCAAACCTAACCTAACCTGAAGCCTATCTCAAACCATAGACCTAACCCTAACCCTAGGTGGACACCTTAAGCTCAACCCCAACCCTAACCTGGCCCTGACGCTAACTCCAACCATAACAGTTTCCAGAAAACTAACAGTCGCCCTAAACTTACTCCCTCAAACTAAGCTCAAACCTAACCTAACCTGAAGCCTTAATCAAATCATACAACAAACCTAACCCTAGGCGGGCACCTTAAGCTCAACCCCTACGCTAACCTGACCCTCACGCTTACTCCAACTGTAACAGTTATCCGAAAACTAACAGTAGCCCTAAACTTACTCCCTCAAATTAACTTCAAACCTAACCTAACCTGAAGCCTAAATCAAACCATACACCAAACCCTAACCCTAGGCGGACACCATTAGCTCAACGCCAACCCTAACCTGGACCTGACGCTAACTCCAACCGTAACAGTTACCCGAAAACTAACAGTAGCCCTAAACTTACTCCCTCAAACTAAGTTCAAACCTAACCTAACCTGAAGCCTAAATCAAACCATACACCTAACCCTAACCCTAGGCGGACACCTTAAGCTCAACCCCTACACTAACCTGACCCTCACGCTAACTTCAACCGAAACACTGAACCGAAAACAAACAGTAGCCCTAAACTTACAACCCTCAAACTAAGTTCAAACCTAACCTAACCTGAAGCCTAACTCAAACCATAGACCTAACCCTAACCCTAGGCGGACATCTGAAGCTCAACCCCAAACCTAACATGACCCTGACGCTATCTCCAACCGTAACACTGAACAGAAAACTAACAGTAGCCCTAAATTTACTCCCTCAAACTAAGTTCAAACCTAACCTAACCTGAAGCCTAAATCAAACCATACACCTAACGCTAACCCTAGGCTGACACCTTAAGCTCAACCCCAACCCTAACATGACCCTCACGCTAACTCCAACCGTAACACTGAACCGAAAACTAACAGTACCCCTAAACTTTCTCCCTCAAACTAAGTTCAAACCTAAGCTAACCTGAAGCCTAACTCAAACCATAGACCTAACCCTAACCCTAGGCGGACACCTGAAGCTCAACCCCAACGCTAACCTGACCCTGACACTATCTCCAACCGTAACACTGAACCGAAAACTAACAGTAGCCCTAAACTTACTCCCTGAAACTAAGTTCAAACCTAACCTAACCTGAAGCCTTAATCAAATCATACACCTAACCCTAACCCTAGGCGGACACCTTAAACTCAACCCCTACCCTAACCTGACCCTCACGCTTACTCCAACTGTAACAGTTAACCGAAAACTAAGAGTAGCCCTAAACTTACTCTCTCAAACTAAGTTCAAAGCTAACCTAACCTGAAGCCTAACTCAAACCATAGACCTAATCCTAACCCTAGGCGGACACCTGAAGCTCAACCCCAACCTTAACCTGACCCTGATGCTATCTCCAACTTAACACTGAACCGAAAACTAACAGTAGCCCTAAACTTACTCCCTCAAACTAAGTTCAAACCTAACCTAACCTGAAGCCTAACTCAAACCATAGACCTAACCCTAACCCTTGGCGGACACCTTAAGCTCAACACCAAACCTAAAATGGCCCGGACGCTAACTCCAACCATAACAGTTACCCGAAAGCTAACAGTAGCCCTAAACTTACTCCCTCAAACTAAGTTCAAACCTAACCTAACCTGAAGCCTAACTCAAACCATAGACCCTAACCCTAGGCGGAAACCTTAAGTTCAACCCCAACCGAAACTGGCCCTGACGCTAACTCCAACCATAACAGTTACCCGAAAACTAACAGTAGCCCTAAACTTACTCCCTCAAACTAAATTCAAACCTAACCTAACCTGAAGCCTTAATCAAATCATACACCTAAACCTAACCTTAGGCTGACACCTTAAGCTCAACCCCTACCCTAACCTGACCCTCACTCTAACTCCAACCGTAACACTGAACCGAAAGCTAACAGTAGCCCTAAACTTACTCCCTCAAACTAAGTTCAAACCTAAACTAACCTGAAGCCTAAATCAAACCATACACCTACCCTAACCCTAGGCGGACACCTTAAGCTCAACCCCAACCCTAACCTGTCCCTCACGCTAACTCCAACCGTAACACTGAACCGAAAACTAACAGTAGCCCTAAACTTACTGCCTCAAACTACGTTCAAACCTAACCTCACCTGAAGCCTAAGACAAACCATAGACCTAACCCTAACCCTAGGCGGACACCTGAAGCTCAACCCCAACCCTAACCTGACCCTGACGCTATCTCCAACCGTAACACTGAACCGAAAACTAACAGTAGCCCTAAACTTACTCCCTCAAACTAAGTTCAAACCTAACCTAACCTGAAGCCTAAATCAAACCATACACCTAAACCTAACCCTAGGCGGACACCTTAAGCTCAACCCCAACCCTAACCTGACCCACACGCTAACTCCAACCGTAACACTGAACCGAAAACTAACAGTAACCCTAAACTTACTCCCACAAACTAAGTTCAAACCTAACCTAACCTGAAGCCTAACTCAAACCATAGACCTAACCCTAACCCTAGGAGGACACCTGAAGCTCAACCCCAACCCTAACCTGGCCCTGACGTTAACTCCAACGATAACAGTTACCAGAAAACTAACAGTCGCCCTAAACTTACTCCCTCAAACTAAGCTCAAACCTAACCTAACCTGAAGCCTAAATCAAACCATACACCTAACCCTAACCCTAGGCGGACACCTTAACCTCAACCCCAACCCTAACCTGACCCTCACGCTAACTCCAACTGTAACACTGAACCGAAAACTAACATTAGCCCTAAACTTACTCCCTCAAACTAATTTCAAACCTAACCTAACCTGAAGCCTAACTCAAACCATAGACCTAACCATAACCCTAGGCGGACACCTGAAGCTCAACCCCAAAGCTAACCTGACCCTGACGCTATCTCCAACCGTAACACTGAACAGAAAACTAACAGTAGCCCTAAACTTACTCCCTCAAACTAAGTTCAAACCTAACCTAACCTGAAGCCTAACTCAAACCACAGACCTAACCCTAACCCTAGGCGGACACCTTAAGCTCAACCGCAACCCTAACCTGGCCCTGACGCTAACTCCAACCATAACAGTTACCCGAAAACTAACAGTCGCCCTAAACTTACTCCCTCAAACTAAGTTCAAACCTAACCTAACCTGAAGCCTAAATCAAACCATACACCTAACCCTAACCCTAGGCGGACACCTTAAGCTCAACCCCATCCCTAACATGACCCTCACGCTAACTCCAACCGTAACACTGAACCGAAAACAAACATTAGCCCTAAACTGACTCCCTCAAACTAATTTCAAAACTAACCGAACCTGAAGCCTAACTCAAACCATAGACCTAACCCTAACCCTAGGCGGACACCTGAAGCTCAACCCCAACCCTAACCTGACCCTCACCCTATCTCCAACCGTAACACTGAACCGAAAACTAACAGTAGCCCTAAACTTACTCCCTCAAACTAAGTTCAAACCTAACCTAACCTGAAGCCTAACTCAAACCATAGACCTAACCCTAACCCTAGGCGGACACCTGAAGCTCAACCCCAGCCCTAACCTAACCCTGACGCTATCTCAAACCGTAACACTGAACCGAAAACTAACAGTAGCCCTAAACTTACTCCCTCAAACTAACTTCAAACCTAACCTAAATGAAGCCTAACTCAAACCATAGACCTAAACCTAACCCTAGGAGGACACCTGAAGCTCAACCCCAACCCTAACCTGACCCTCACGCTATCTCCAACCGTAACACTGAAACGAAAACTAACAGTAGCCCTAAACTTACTCCCTCAAACTAAGTTCAAACCTAAACTAACCTGAAGCCTAAATCAAACCATACACCTAACCCTAACCCTAGGCGGACACCTTAAGCTCAAGCCCAACCCTAACCAGACCCTCACGCTAACTCCAACTGTAACACTGAACCGAAAACTAACAGTAGCCCTAAACTTACTCCCTCAAACTAAGTTCAAACCTAACCTAACCTGAAGCCTAACTCAATCCATAGACCTAACCCTAACCCCAGGCGGACACATGAAGCTCAACCCCAACCCTAACCTAACCCTGACGCTATCTCCAACCGTAACACTGAACCGAAAACTAACAGTAGCCCTAAACTTACTCCCTCAAACTAAGTTCCAACCTAACCTAACCTGAAGCCTAACTCAAACCATAGACCTAACCCTAACCCTAGGCGGACACCTTAAGCTCAACACCAACCCTAACCTTACCCTGACGCTATCTCCAATGGTAACACTGAACCGAAAACTAACAGTAGCCCTAAACTTACTCCCTCAAACTAAGTTCAATCCTAACCTAACCTGAAGCCTAAATCAAACCATACACCTAACCCTAACCCTAGGCGGACACCTTAAGCTCAACCCCTACCCTAACCTGACCCTCACGCTTACTCCAACTGTAACAGTTAACCGAAAACTAACAGTAGCCCTAAACTTACTCCCTCAAACTAACTTCAAACCTAACCTAACCTGAAGCCTAAATCAAACCATCGACCTAACCCTAACCCTAGGCGGACACCTGATGTTCAAGCCCAACCAAAACCTGACCCTGAGGCTATCTCCAACCATAACACTGAACCGAAAACTAACAGTAGCCCTAAACTTACTCCCTCAAACTAAGTTCAAACCTAACCTAACCTGAAGCCTAAATCAAACCATACACCTAACCCTAACCCTAGGTGGACACCTTAAGCTCAACCCCAACCCTCACCTGACCCTGACGCTATCTCCAACCGTAACACTGAACCGAAAAATAAATGTAGCCCTAAACTTACTCCCTCAAACTAAGTTCAAACCTAACCTAACCTGAAGCCTAACTCAAACCATAGACCCTAACCCTAGGCGGAAACCTTAAGTTCAACCCCAACCGAAACTGGCCCTGACGCTAACTCCAACCATAACAGTTACCCGAAAACTAACAGTAGCCCTAAACTTACTCCCTCAAACTAAATTCAAACCTAACCTAACCTGAAGCCTTAATCAAATCATACACCTAAACCTAACCTTAGGCTGACACCTTAAGCTCAACCCCTACCCTAACCTGACCCTCACTCTAACTCCAACCGTAACACTGAACCGAAAGCTAACAGTAGCCCTAAACTTACTCCCTCAAACTAAGTTCAAACCTAACCTAACCTGAAGCCTAAATCAAACCATACACCTACCCTAACCCTAGGCGGACACCTTAAGCTCAACCCCAACCCTAACCTGTCCCTCACGCTAACTCCAACCGTAACACTGAACCGAAAACTAACAGTAGCCCTAAACTTACTGCCTCAAACTACGTTCAAACCTAACCTAACCTGAAGCCTAAGACAAACCATAGACCTAACCCTAACCCTAGGCGGACACCTGAAGCTCAACCCCAACCCTAACCTGACCCTGACGCTATCTCCAACCGTAACACTGAACCGAAAACTAACAGTAGCCCTAAACTTACTCCCTCAAACTAAGTTCAAACCTAACCTAACCTGAAGCCTAAATCAAACCATACACCTAAACCTAACCCTAGGCGGACACCTTAAGCTCAACCCCAACCCTAACCTGACCCACACGCTAACTCCAACCGTAACACTGAACCGAAAACTAACAGTAACCCTAAACTTACTCCCACAAACTAAGTTCAAACCTAACCTAACCTGAAGCCTAACTCAAACCATAGACCTAACCCTAACCCTAGGAGGACACCTGAAGCTCAACCCCAACCCTAACCTGGCCCTGACGTTAACTCCAACGATAACAGTTACCAGAAAACTAACAGTCGCCCTAAACTTACTCCCTCAAACTAAGCTCAAACCTAACCTAACCTGAAGCCTAAATCAAACCATACACCTAACCCTAACCCTAGGCGGACACCTTAACCTCAACCCCAACCCTAACCTGACCCTCACGCTAACTCCAACTGTAACACTGAACCGAAAACTAACATTAGCCCTAAACTTACTCCCTCAAACTAATTTCAAACCTAACCTAACCTGAAGCCTAAATCAAACCATAGACCTAACCGTAACCCTAGGCGGACACCTGAAGCTCAACCCCAAAGCTAACCTGACCCTGACGCTATCTCCAACCGTAACACTGAACAGAAAACTAACAGTAGCCCTAAACTTACTCCCTCAAACTAAGTTCAAACCTAACCTAACCTGAAGCCTAACTCAAACCACAGACCTAACCCTAACCCTAGGCGGACACCTTAAGCTCAACCGCAACCCTAACCTGGCCCTGACGCTAACTCCAACCATAACAGTTACCCGAAAACTAACAGTCGCCCTAAACTTACTCCCTCAAACTAAGTTCAAACCTAACCTAACCTGAAGCCTAAATCAAACCATACACCTAACCCTAACCCTAGGCGGACACCTTAAGCTCAACCCCATCCCTAACATGACCCTCACGCTAACTCCAACCGTAACACTGAACCGAAAACAAACATTAGCCCTAAACTGACTCCCTCAAACTAATTTCAAAACTAACCGAACCTGAAGCCTAACTCAAACCATAGACCTAACCCTAACCCTAGGCGGACACCTGAAGCTCAACCCCAACCCTAACCTGACCCTCACCCTATCTCCAACCGTAACACTGAACCGAAAACTAACAGTAGCCCTAAACTTACTCCCTCAAACTAAGTTCAAACCTAACCTAACCTGAAGCCTAACTCAAACCATAGACCTAACCCTAACCCTAGGCGGACACCTGAAGCTCAACCCCAGCCCTAACCTAACCCTGACGCTATCTCAAACCGTAACACTGAACCGAAAACTAACAGTAGCCCTAAACTTACTCCCTCAAACTAACTTCAAACCTAACCTAAATGAAGCCTAACTCAAACCATAGACCTAAACCTAACCCTAGGAGGACACCTGAAGCTCAACCCCAACCCTAACCTGACCCTCACGCTATCTCCAAACGTAACACTGAAACGAAAACTAACAGTAGCCCTAAACTTACTCCCTCAAACTAAGTTCAAACCTAACCTAACCTGAAGCCTAACTCAATCCATAGACCTAACCCTAACCCCAGGCGGACACATGAAGCTCAACCCCAACCCTAACCTAACCCTGACGCTATCTCCAACCGTAACACTGAACCGAAAACTAACAGTAGCCCTAAACTTACTCCCTCAAACTAAGTTCAATCCTAACCTAACCTGAAGCCTAACTCAAAACATAGACCTAACCCTAACCCTAGGCGGACACCTTAAGCTCAACCCCAACCCTAACCTGGCCCTGACGCTAACTCCAACCATAACAGTTACCCGAAAACTAACAGTCGCCCTAAACTTACACCCTCAAACTAAGTTCAAACCTAACCTAACCTGAAGCCTAAATCAAACCATACACCTAACCCTAACACTAGGCGGACGCCTTAAGCTCAACCCCAACCCTAACATGACCCTCACGCTAACTCCAACCGTAACACTGAACCGAAAACTTACATTAGCCCTAAACTTACTCCCTCAAACTAATTTCAAACCTAACCTAACCTGAAGCCTAACTCAAACCATAGACCTAACCCTAACCCTAGGTGGACACCTTAAGCTCAAGCCCAATTCTAAAATGGCCCTGGTGCTAACTCCAACCATAACAGTTACCCGAAAATTAACAGTAGCCCTAAACTTACTCCCTCAAACTACGTTCAAACCTAACCTAACCTGAAGCCTTAATCATATCATACACCTAATCCTAACCCTAGGCGGACACCTTAAGCTAAACCCCAACCCTAACCTGACCCTCACGCTAAATCCAACCGTAACACTGAACTGAAAACTAACAGTATCCCTAAACTTACTCCCTCAAACTAAGTTCAAACCTAACCTAACCTGAAGCCTAACTCAAACCATAGACCTAACCCTAACCCTAGGCGGACACCTGAAGCTCAACCCCAACGCTAACCTGACCCTGACGCTATCTCCAACCGTAACACTGAACCGAAAACTTACACTAGCCCTACACTTACTCCCTCAAACTAAGTTCAAACCTAACCTAACCTGAAGCCTAAATCAAACCATACACCTAACCCTAACCCTAGGCGGACACCTTAAGCTCAAACCCAACCCTAACCTGACCCTCACGCTAACTCCAACCGTAACACTGAACCGAAAACTAACAGGAGCCCTAAACTTACTCCCTCAAACTAAGTTCAATCCTAACCTAACCTGAAGCCTAACTCAAACCATAGACCTAACCCTAACCCTAGGCGGACACCTGAAGCTCAACCCCAACCCTACCCTGACCCTGATGCTATCTCCAACCGTAACACTGAACCGAAAACTAACAGTAGCTCTAAACTTACTCCCTCAAACTAAGTTCAAACCTAACCTAACCTGAAGCCTAACTCAAACCATAGACCTAACCCTAACCCTAGGCGGTCACCTTAAGCTCAACCCCAAACCTAACCTGGCCCTGACGCTAACTCCAACTGTAACAGTTACCCGAAAACTAACAGTAGCCCTAAACTTACTCCCTCAAACTAAGTTCAAACCTAACCTAACCTGAAGCCTTAATCAAATCATACACCTAACCCTAACCCTAGGCGGACACCTTAAGCTCAACCCCAACCCTAACCTGACCCTCACGCTTACTCCAACTGTAACAGTTAACCGAAAACTAACAGTAGCCCTAAACTTACTCCCTAAAACTAAGTTCAAACCTAACCTAACCTGAAGCCTAAATCAAACCATAGACCTAACCCTAACCCTAGGCGGACACCTTAAGCTCAACCCCTACCCTAACCTGACCCTCACGCTAACTCCAACCGAAACACTAAACCGAAAAAAACAGTAGCCCTAAACTTACTCCCTCAAACTAAGTTCAAACCTAACCTAACCTGAAGCCTAACTCAAACCATAGACCTAACCCTAACCCCAGGTGGACACCTGAAGCTCAACCCCAACCCTAACCTGACCCTGACGCTAACTCCAACCGTAACACAGAACCGTAAACTAACAGTAGCCCTAAACTTACTCCCTCAAACTAAGTTCAAACCTAACCTAACCTGAAGCCTAACTCAAACCATACACCTAACCCTAACCCTAGGCGGACACCTTAAGCTCAACCCCTACCCTAACCTGACCCTCACGCTAACTCCAACCGAAACACTGAACCGAAAACAAACAGTAGCCCTAAACTTACTCCCTCAAACTAAGTTCAAACCTAACCTAACCTGAAGCCTAACTCAAACCATAGACCTAACCCTAACCCTAGGCGGACACCTTAAGCTCAACCCCAACCCTAAAATCCCCTGACGCTAACTCCAAACATAACAGTTACCCGAAAACTAACAGTAGCCCTAAACTTACTCCCTCAAACTAAGTTCAAACCTAACCTAACCTGAAGCCTAAATCAAACCATACACCTAACCCTAACCCTAGGCGGACACCTGAAGCTCAACCCCAACCCTAACCTGACCCTGAAGCTATCTCCAACCGTAACACTGAACCGAAAATTAACAGTAGCCCTAAACTTACTCCCTCAAACTAAGTTCAAACCTAACCTAACCTGAAGACTAACTCAAACCATAGACCTAACCCTAACCCTTGGCGGACACCTTAAGCTCAACCCCAACCCTAAAATCCCCTGACGCTAACTCCAAACATAACAGTTGCCCGAAAACGAACAGTATCCCTAAACTTACTCCCTCAAACTAAGTTCAAACCTAACCTAACCTGAAGCCTAAATCAAACCATACACCTAACCCTAACCCTAGGCGGACACCTGAAGCTCAACCCCAACCCTAACCTGACCCTGAAGCTATCTCCAACCGTAACACTGAACCGAAAATTAACAGTAGCCCTAAACTTACTCCCTCAAACTAAGTTCAAACCTAACCTAACCTGATGCCTAAATCAAACCATACACCTAACCCTAACCCTAGGCGGACACCTTAAGCTCAACCTCAACCCTAACCTGACCCACACGCTAACTCCAACCGTAACACTGAACCGAAAACTAACAGTAGCCCTAAACTTACTCCCTCAAACTAAGTTCAATCCTAACCTAACCTGAAGCCTAAATGAAACCATAGACCTAAACCTAACCCTATGCGGACACCTTAAGCTCAACCCCAACCCTAACCTGACCCTCACGCTAACTCCAACCGTAACACTGAACCGAAAACTAACATTAGCCCTAAACTTACTCCCTCAAACTAATTTCAAACCTAATCTAACCTGAAGCCTAACTCAAACCATAGACCTAACCCTAACCCTAGGAGGACACCTGAAGCTCAACCCCAACCCTAACCTGACCCTGAAGCTATCTCCAACCGTAACACTGAACCGAAAACTAACAGTAGCCCTAAACTTACTCCCTCAAACTAAGTTCAAACCTAACCTAACCTGAAGCCTAAATCAAACCATACACCTAACCCTAACCCTAGGCGGACACCTTAAGCTCAACCCCAACCCTAACCTGGCCCTGACGCTAACTCCAACCATAACAGTTTCCCGAAAACTAACAGTCGCCCTAAACTTACTCCCTCAAACTAAGTTCAAACCTAACCTAACCTGAAGCCTAAATCAAACCATACACCTAACCCTAACCCTAGGCGGACACCTTAAGCTCAACCCCAACCCCAACCTGACTCTCACGCTAACTCCAACCGTAACACTGAACTGAAAACTAACAGTAGCCCTAAACTTACTCCCTCAAACTAATTTCAAACCTAACCTAACCTGAAGCCTAACTCAAACCATAGACCTAACCCTAACCCAAGGCGGACACCTGAAGCTCAAAACCAACCCTAACCTGACCCTGACGCTATCTCCAAACGTAACACTGAACCGAAAACTAACAGTAGCCCTAAACTTACTCCCTCAAACTAAGTTCAAACCTAACCTAACCTGAAGCCTAAATCAAACCATACACCTAACGCTAACCCTAGGCGGACACCTTAAGCTCAACCCCAACCCTAACCTGACCATCACGCTAACTCCAACCGTAGCACTGAACCGAAAACTAACAGTAACCCTAAAGTTACTCCCTCAAACTAAGTTCAAACCTAACCTAACCTGAAGCCAAACTCAAACCATAGACCTAACCCTAACCCTCGGTGGACACCTGAAGCTCAACCCCAACCCTAACCTGACCCTGATGCTATCTCCAACCGTAACACTGAACCGAAAACTAACAGTAGCCCTAAACTTACTCCCTCAAACTAAGTTCAAACCTAACCTAACCTGAAGCCTAACTCAAACCATAGACCTAACCCTAACCCTTGGCGGACACCTTAAGCTCAACCCCAACCCTAACCTGGCCCTGACGCAAACCCCAACCATAACAGTTACCAGAAAACTAACAGTCGCCCTAAACTTACTCCCTCAAACTAAGCTCAAACCTAACCTAACCTGAAACCTAAATCAAACCATACACCTAACCCTAACCCTAGGCGGACACCTTAAGCTCAACCCCAACCCTAACCTGACCCTCACGCTAACTCCAACCGTAACACTGAACCGAAAACTAACATTAGCCCTAAACTTACTCCCTCAAACTAATTTCAAACCTAACCTAACCTGAAGCCTAACTCAAACCATAGACCTAACCCTAACCCTAGGCGGACACCTGAAGCTCAACCCCAACCCTAACCTGACCCTGACGCTATCTCCAACCGTAACACTGAACCGAAAACTAACAGTAGCCCTAAACTTACTCCCTCAAACTAAGTTCAAACCTAACCTAACCTGAAGCCTAACTCATACAATAGACCTAAACCTAACCCTAGGCGGACACCTGAAGCTCAACCCCAACCCTAACCTGACCTTCACGCTATCTCCAACCGTAACACTGAACCGAAAACTAACAGTAGCCCTAAACTTACTCCCTCAAACTAAGTTCAAACCTAACCTAACCTGAAGCCTAACTCAAACCATAGACCTAACCCTAACCCTTGGCGGACACCTTAAGCTCAACCCCAATCCTAAAATGGCCCTGACGCTAACTCCAACCATAACAGTTACCCGAAAACTAACAATAGCCCTAAACTTACTCCCACAAACTAAGTTCAAACCTAACCTAACCTGAAGCCTAAATCAAACCATACACCTAACCCCAACCCTAGGCGGACACCTTAAGCTCAACCCCAACCCTAAGCTGACCCTCACGCTAAATCCAACCGTGACACTGAACTGAAAACTAACAGTAGCCCTAAACTTACTCCCTCAAACTAAGTTCAAACCTAACCTAACCTGAAGCCTAACTCAAACCATAGACCTAACCCTAACCCTAGGAGGACACCTGAAGCTCAACCCCAACGCTAACCTGACCCTGACTCTATCTCCAACCGTAACACTGAACCGAAAACTAACAGTAGCCCTAAACTTACTCCCTCAAAGTAAGTTCAAACCTAACCTAACCTGAAGCCTAAATCAAACCATACACCTAACCCTAACCCTAGGCGGACACCTGAAGCTCAACCCCAACCCTAACCTGACCCTGAAGCTATCTCCAACCGTAACACTGAACCGAAAATTAACAGTAGCCCTAAACTTACTCCCTCAAACTAAGTTCAAACCTAACCTAACCTGATGCCTAAATCAAACCATACACCTAACCCTAACCCTAGGCGGACACCTTAAGCTCAACCTCAACCCTAACCTGACCCACACGCTAACTCCAACCGTAACACTGAACCGAAAACTAACAGTAGCCCTAAACTTACTCCCTCAAACTAAGTTCAATCCTAACCTAACCTGAAGCCTAAATGAAACCATAGACCTAAACCTAACCCTATGCGGACACCTTAAGCTCAACCCCAACCCTAACCTGACCCTCACGCTAACTCCAACCGTAACACTGAACCGAAAACTAACATTAGCCCTAAACTTATTCCCTCAAACTAATTTCAAACCTAATCTAACCTGAAGCCTAACTCAAACCATAGTCCTAACCCTAACCCTAGGAGGACACCTGAAGCTCAACCCCAACCCTAACCTGACCCTGAAGCTATCTCCAACCGTAACACTGAACCGAAAACTAACAGTAGCCCTAAACTTACTCCCTCAAACTAAGTTCAAACCTAACCTAACCTGAAGCCTAAATCAAACCATACACCTAACCCTAACCCTAGGCGGACACCTTAAGCTCAACCCCAACCCTAACCTGGCCCTGACGCTAACTCCAACCATAACAGTTTCCCGAAAACTAACAGTCGCCCTAAACTTACGCCCTCAAACTAAGTTCAAACCTAACCTAACCTGAAGCCTAAATCAAACCATACACCTAACCCTAACCCTAGGCGGACACCTTAAGCTCAACCCCAACCCCAACCTGACTCTCACGCTAACTCCAACCGTAACACTGAACTGAAAACTAACAGTAGCCCTAAACTTACTCCCTCAAACTAATTTCAAACCTAACCTAACCTGAAGCCTAACTCAAACCATAGACCTAACCCTAACCCAAGGCGGACACCTGAAGCTCAACCCCAACCCTAACCTGACCCTGACGCTATCTCCAAACGTAACACTGAACCGAAAACTAACAGTAGCCCTAAACTTACTCCCTCAAACTAAGTTCAAACCTAACCTAACCTGAAGCCTAAATCAAACCATACACCTAACGCTAACCCTAGGCGGACACCTTAAGCTCAACCCCAACCCTAACCTGACCATCACGCTAACTCCAACCGTAGCACTGAACCGAAAACTAACAGTAACCCTAAAGTTACTCCCTCAAACTAAGTTCAAACCTAACCTAACCTGAAGCCAAACTCAAACCATAGACCTAACCCTAACCCTCGGTGGACACCTGAAGCTCAACCCCAACCCTATCTGACCCTGATGCTATCTCCAACCGTAACACTGAACCGAAAACTAACAGTAGCCCTAAACTTACTCCCTCAAACTAAGTTCAAACCTAACCTAACCTGAAGCCTAACTCAAACCATAGACCTAACCCTAACCCTTGGCGGACACCTTAAGCTCAACCCCAACCCTAACCTGGCCCTGACGCTAACCCCAACCATAACAGTTACCAGAAAACTAACAGTCGCCCTAAACTTACTCCCTCAAACTAAGCTCAAACCTAACCTAACCTGAAACCTAAATCAAACCATACACCTAACCCTAACCCTAGGCGGACACCTTAAGCTCAACCCCAACCCTAACCTGACCCTCACGCTAACTCCAACCGTAACACTGAACAGAAAACTAACATTAGCCCTAAACTTACTCCCTCAAACTAATTTCAAACCTAACCTAACCTGAAGCCTCACTCAAACCATAGACCTAACCCTAACCCTAGGCGGACACCTGAAGCTCAACCCCAATCCTAACCTGACCCTGACGCTATCTCCAACCGTAACACTGAACCGAAAACTAACAGTAGCCCTAAACTTACTCCCTCAAACTAAGTTCAAACCTAACCTAACCTGAAGCCTAACTCATACAATAGACCTAAACCTAACCCTAGGCGGACACCTGAAGCTCAACCCCAACCCTAACCTGACCTTCACGCTATCTCCAACCGTAACACTGAACCGAAAACTAACAGTAGCCCTAAACTTACTCCCTCAAACTAAGTTCAAACCTAACCTAACCTGAAGCCTAACTCAAACCATAGACCTAACCCTAACCCTTGGCGGACACCTTAAGCTCAACCCCAATCCTAAAATGGCCCTGACGCTAACTCCAACCATAACAGTTACCCGAAAACTAACAATAGCCCTAAACTTACTCCCACACACTAAGTTCAAACCTAACCTAACCTGAAGCCTAAATCAAACCATACACCTAACCCCAACCCTAGGCGGACACCTTAAGCTCAACCCCAACCCTAAGCTGACCCTCACGCTAAATCCAACCGTGACACTGAACTGAAAACTAACAGTAGCCCTAAACTTACTCCCTCAAACTAAGTTCAAACCTAACCTAACCTGAAGCCTAACTCAAACCATAGACCTAACCCTAACCCTAGGAGGACACCTGAAGCTCAACCCCAACGCTAACCTGACCCTGACTCTATCTCCAACCGTAACACTGAACCGAAAACTAACAGTAGCCCTAAACTTACTCCCTCAAAGTAAGTTCAAACCTAACCTAACCTGAAGCCTAACTCAAACCATAGACCTAACCCTAACCCTAGGCGGACACCTTAAGCTCAACCCCAACCCTAACCTGGCCCTGACGCTAACTCCAACCATAACAGTTACCCGAAAACTAACAGTCGCCCTAAACTTACTCCCTCAAACTAAGTTCAAACCTAACCTAACCTGAAGCCTCAATCAATCCATACACCTAACCCTAACCCTAGGCGGACACCTTAAGCTCAACCCCCACCCTAACATGACCCTCACGCTAACTCCAACCGTAACACTGAACCGAAAACTAACATTAGCCCTAAACTTACACCCTCAAACTAATTTCAAACCTAACCTAACCTGAAGCCTAAATCAAACCATAGACCTAACCCTAACCCTAGGCGGACACCTGAAGCTCAACCCCAACCCTAACCTGACCCTGACGCTATCTCCAACCGTAACACTGAACCGAAAACTAACAGTAGCCCTAAACTTACTCCCTCAAACTAAGTTCAAACCTAACCTAACCTGAAGCCAAACTCAAACCATAGACCTAACCCTAACCCTAGGTGGACACCTGAAGCTCAACCCCAACCCTAACCTGACCCTCACGATATCTCCAACCGTAACACTGAACCGAAAACTAACAGTAGCCCTAAACTTACTCCCTCAAACTAAGTTCAAACCTAACCTAACCTGAAGCCTAAATCAAACCATACACCTAACCCTAACCCTAGGCGGACACCTTAAGCTCAACCCCAACCCTAACCTGACCCTGACGCTATCTCCAACCGTAACACTGAAACGAAAACTAACAGTAGCCCTAAACTTACTCCCTCAAACTAAGTTCAAACCTAACCTAACCTGAAGCCTAACTCAAACCATAGACCTAACCCTAATCCTTGGTGGACACCTTAACCTCAACCTCAGTCCTAAAATGACCCTGACGCTAACTCCAGCCATAACAGTTACCCGAAAACTAACAGTGGCCCTAAACTTACTCCCTCAAACTAAGTTCAAACCTAACAAACCTGAAGCCTAAATCAAACCATACACCTAACCCCAACCCTAGGCGGACACCTTAAGCTCAACCCCAACCCTAACCTGACCCTCACGCTAAATCCAACCATAACACTGAACTGAAAACTAACAGTATCCCTAAACTTACTCCCTCAAACTAAGTTCAAACCTAACCTAACCTGAAGCCTAACTCAAACCATAGAAATAACCCTAACCCTAGGCGGACACCTGAAGCTCAACCCCAACGCTAACCTGACCCTGACGCTATCTCCAAACGTAACACTGAACCGAAAACTAACAGTAGCCCAAAACTTACTCCCTCAAACTAAGTTCAAACCAAACCTAACCTGAAGCCTAACTCAAACCATAGACCTAACCCTAACCCTTGGCGGACACCTGAAGCTCAATCCCAACCCTAACCTGACCCTGACGCTAACTCCAACCGTAACACTGAACCGAAAAATAACAGTAGCCCTAAACTTACTCCCTCAAACTAAGTTCAAACCTAACCTAACCTGAAGCCCAAATCAAACCATACACCTAACACTAACCCGAGGCGGACACTTAAGCTCAACCCCTACCCTAACCTGACCCTCACGCTAACTCCAACCGAAACACTGAACCGAAAACAAACAGTAGCCCTAAACTTACTCCCTCAAACTAAGTTCAAACCTAACCTAACCTGAAGCCTAACTCAAACCATAGACCTAACCCTAACCCTAGGCGGACACCTGAAGCTCAACCCCAACCCTAACCTGACCCTGACGCTAACTCCAACCGTAACACTGAACCGAAAAATAACAGTAGCCGTAAACTTACTCTCTCAAACTAAGTTCCAACCTAACCTAACCTGAAGCCTAACTCAAACCATAGACCTAACCCTAACCCTAGGCGGACACCTTAAGCTCAACCCCAACCCTAACCTTACCCTGACGCTATCTCCAACGGTAACACTGAACCGAAAACTAACAGTAGCCCTAAACTTACTCCCTCAAACTAAGTTCAAACCTAACCTAACCTGAAGCCTAAATGAAACCATAGACCTAAACCTAACCCTAGGCGGACACCTTTAGAAACCCCAACCCTAACCTGACCCTGACGCTATCTCCAACCGTAACACCGAACCGAAAACTAACAGTAGACCTAAACTTACTCCCTCAAACTAAGTTCAAACCTAACCTAACCTGAAGCCTAAATCAAACCATACACCTAACACTAACCCGAGGCGGACACTTAAGCTCAACCCCTACCCTAACCTGACCCTCACGCTAACTCCAACCGAAACACTGAACCGAAAACAAACAGTAGCCCTAAACTTACTCCCTCAAACTAAGTTCAAACCTAACCTAACCTGAAGCCTAACTCAAACCATAGACCTAACCCTAACCCTAGGCGGACACCTGAAGCTCAACCCCAACCCTAACCTGACCCTGACGCTAACTCCAACCGTAACACTGAACCGAAAAATAACAGTAGCCGTAAACTTACTCTCTCAAACTAAGTTCCAACCTAACCTAACCTGAAGCCTAACTCAAACCATAGACCTAACCCTAACCCTAGGCGGACACCTTAAGCTCAACCCCAACCCTAACCTTACCCTGACGCCATCTCCAACGGTAACACTGAACCGAAAACTAACAGTAGCCATAAACTTACTCCCTCAAACTAAGTTCAAACCTAACCTAACCTGAAGCCTAAATGAAACCATAGACCTAAACCTAACCCTAGGCGGACACCTTTAGCTCAACCACAACCCTAACCTGACCCTGACGCTATCTCCAACCGTAACACTGAACCGAAAACTAACAGTAGCCCTAAACTACTCCCTCAAACTAAGTTCAAACCTAACCTAACCTGAAGCCTAACTCAAACCATAGACCTAACCCTAACCCTAGGAGGACACCTTAAGCTCAACCCCAACCGAACCTGGCCCTGACGCTAACTCCAACCATAACAGTTACCCGAAAACTAACAGTAGCCCTAAACTTACTCCCTCAAACTAAGTTCAAACCTAACCTAAACTGAAGCCTTAATCAAATCATACACCTAACCCTAACCATAGGCGAACACCTTAAGCTCAACCCCTACCCTAACCTGACCCTCATGCTTACTCCAACTGTAACAGTTAACCGAAAACTAACAGTAGCTCTAAACTTACTCCCTCAAACTAACTTCAAACCTAACCTAACCTGAAGCCTAAATCAAACCATACACCTAACCATAACACTAGGCGGACACCATTAGCTCAACGCCAACCCTAACCTGGACCTGACGCTAACTCCAACCGTAACAGTTACCCGAAAACTAACAGTAACCCTAAACTTACTCCCTCAAACTAAGTTCAAACCTAACCTAACCTGAAGCCTAAATCAAACCATACACCTAACCCTAACCCTAGGCGGACACCTTAAGGTCAACCCCAACCCTAACCTGACCCTCACGCTAACTCCAACAGTAACACTGAACCGAAAACTAACAGTAGCCCTAAACTTACTCCCTCAAACTAAGTTCAAACCTAACCTAACCTGAAGCCTAACTCAAACCATAGACCTAACCCTAACCCTAGGCGTACACCTTAAGCTCAACCCCAACCCTAACCTGACCCTGACGCTATCTCCAACGGTAACACTGAACCGAAAACTAACAGTAGCCCTAAACTTACTCCCTCAAACTAAGTTCAATCCTAACCTAACCTGAAACCTAAATGAAACCATACACCTAACACTAACCCGAGGCGGACACTTAAGCTCAACCCCTACCCTAACCTGACCCTCACGCTAACTCCAACCGAAACACTGAACCGAAAACAAACAGTAGCCCTAAACTTACTCCCTCAAACTAAGTTCAAACCTAACCTAACCTGAAGCCTAACTCAAACCATAGACCTAACCCTAACCCTAGGCGGACACCTGAAGCTCAACCCCAACCCTAACCTGACCCTGACGCTAACTCCAACCGTAACACTGAACCGAAAAATAACAGTAGCCGTAAACTTACTCTCTCAAACTAAGTTCCAACCTAACCTAACCTGAAGCCTAACTCAAACCATAGACCTAACCCTAACCCTAGGCGGACACCTTAAGCTCAACCCCAACCCTAACCTTACCCTGACGCTATCTCCAACGGAAACACTGAACCGAAAACTAACAGTAGCCATAAACTTACTCCCTCAAACTAAGTTCAAACCTAACCTAACCTGAAGCCTAAATGAAACCATAGACCTAAACCTAACCCTAGGCGGACACCTTTAGCTCAACCACAACCCTAACCTGACCCTGACGCTATCTCCAACCGTAACACTGAACCGAAAACTAACAGTAGCCCTAAACTACTCCCTCAAACTAAGTTCAAACCTAACCTAACCTGAAGCCTAACTCAAACCATAGACCTAACCCTAACCCTAGGAGGACACCTTAAGCTCAACCCCAACCGAACCTGGCCCTGACGCTAACTCCAACCATAACAGTTACCCGAAAAATAACAGTAGCCCTAAACTTACTCCCTCAAACTAAGTTCAAACCTAACCTAAACTGAAGCCTTAATCAAATCATACACCTAACCCTAACCCTAGGCGAACACCTTAAGCTCAACCCCTACCCTAACCTGACCCTCATGCTTACTCAAACTGTAACAGTTAACCGAAAACTAACAGTAGCTCTAAACTTACTCCCTCAAACTAACTTCAAACCTAACCTAACCTGAAGCCTAAATCAAACCATACACCTAACCATAACACTAGGCGGACACCATTAGCTCAACGCCAACCCTAACCTGGACCTGACGCTAACTCCAACCGTAACAGTTACCCGAAAACTAACAGTAACCCTAAACTTACTCCCTCAAACTAAGTTCAAACCTAACCTAACCTGAAGTCTAAATCAAACCATACACCTAACCCTAACCCTAGGCGGACACCTTAAGCTCAACCCCAACCCTAACCTGACCCACACGCTAACTCCAACCGTAACACTGAAGCGAAAACTAACAGTAACCCTAAACTTACTCCCTCAAACTAAGTTCAAGACTAACCTAACCTGAAGCCTAACTCAAACCATAGACCTAACCCTAACCCAAGGCGGACACCTGAAGCTCAACCCCAACCCTAACCTGACACTGACGCTATCTCCAACCGTAACACTGAACCGAAAACTAACAGTATCCCTAAACTTACTCCCTCAAACTAAGTTCAAACCTAACCTAACCTGAAGCCTAACTCAAACCATAGACCTAACCCTAACCCTTGGCGGACACCTTAAGCTCAACCCCAATCCTAAAATGGCCCTGACGCTAACTCCAACCATAACAGTTACCCGAAAACTAACAGTAGACCTAAACTTACTCCCTGAAACTAAGTTCAAACCTAACCTAACCTGAAGCCTAAATCAAACCATACACCTAACTCTAACCCTAGGCGGACACCTTAAGCTCAACCCCAACCCTAACCTGACCCTCACGCTAAATCCAACCGTAACACTGAACTGAAAACTAACAGTAGCCCTAAACTTACTCCCTCAAACTAAGTTCAAACCTAACCTAACCTGAAGCCTAACTCAAACCATAGACCTAACCCTAACCCTAGGCGGATACCTGAAGCTCAACCCCAACCCTAACCTGACCCTGACGCTATCTCCAACTGTAACACTGAACCGAAAACTAACAGTAGCCATAAACTTACTCCCTCAAACTAAGTTCAAACCTAACCTAACCTGAAGCCTAACTCAAACCATAGACCTAACCCTAACCCTAGGCGGACACCTTAAGCTCAACCCCGACCCTAACCTGGCCCTGACGCTAACTCCAACCATAACAGTTACCAGAAAACTAACAGTAGCCCTAAACTTACTCCCTCAAACTAAGTTGAAACCTAACCTAACCTGAAGCCTAACTCAAACCATAGAACTAACCCTAACCCTAGGCGGACACCTTAAGCTCAACCCCAACCCTAACCTGGCCCTGACGCTAACTCCAACCATAACAGTTACCCGAAAACTAACAGTAGCCCTAAACTTACTCCCTCAAACTAAGTTCAAACCTAACCTAACCTGAAGCCTTAATCAAATCATACACCTAACCCTAACCCTAGGCGGACACCTTAAGCTCAACCCCTACCCTAACCTGACCCTCACGCTTACTCCAACTGTAACAGTTAACCGAAATCTAACAGTAGCCCTAAACTTACTCCCTCAAACTAACTTCAAATCTAACCTAACCTGAAGCCTAAATCAAACCATACACCTAACCCCAACCCTAGGCGGACACCATTTGCTCAACGCCAACCCTAACCTGGACCTGACGCTAACTCCAACCGTAACAGTTACCTGAAAACTAACAGTAGCCCTAAACTTACTCCCTCAAACTAAGTTCAAACCTAACCTAACCTGAAGCCTAACTCAAACCATAGACCTAACCCTAACCCTAGGCGTACACCTTAAGCTCAACCCCAACCCTAACCTGACCCTGACGCTATCTCCAAGGGTAACACTGAACCGAAAACTAACAGTAGCCCTAAACTTACTCCCTCAAACTAAGTTCAATCCTAACCTAACCTGAAGCCTAAATGAAACCATAGACCTAACCCTAACCCTAGGCGGACACCTTAAGCTCAACCCCTACCCTAACCTGACCCTCACGCTAACTCCAAACGTAACACTGAACCGAAAACTAACAGTAGCCCTAAACTTACTCCCTCAAACTAAGTTCAAACCTAACCTACCCTGAAGCCTAACTCAAACCATAGACCTAACCCTAACCCTTGGCGGACACCTTAAGCTTAACCCCAATCCTAAAATGGCCCTGACGCTAACTCCAACCATAACAGTTACCCGAAAACTAACAGTAGCCCTAAACTTACTCCCTCAAACTAAGTTCAAACCTAACCTAACCTGAAGCATAAATCAAACCATACACCTAACCCCAACACAAGGGGGACACCTTAAGCTCAACCCCAACCCTAACCTGACCCTCACGCTAAATCCAACCGTAACACTGAACCGAAAACTAACAGTAGCCCTAAACTTACTCCCTCAAACTAAGTTCAAACCTAACATAACCTGAAGCCTAACTCAAACCATAGACCTAACCCTAACCCTAGGCGGACACCTGAAGCTCAACCCCAACCCTAACCTGACCCTGACGCTATCTCCAACCGTAACACTGAACCGAAAACTAACAGTAGCCCTAAACTTACTCCCTCAAACTAAGTTCAAACCTAACATAACCTGAAGCCTAACTCAAACCATAGACCTAACCCTAACCCTAGGCGGACACCTTAAGCTCAACCGCAATCCTAAAATGGCCCTGACGCTAACTCCAACCATAACAGTTACCCGAAAGCTAACAGTAGCCCTAAACTTACTCCCTCAAACTAAGTTCAAACCTAACCTAACCTGAAGCCTAAATAAAACCATACACCTAACCCTAACCCTAGGCGGACACCTGAAGCTCAACCCCAACCCTAACCTGACCCTCACGCTAACTCCAACCGTAAAACTGAACCTAAAACTAACAGTAGCCCTAAACTTACTCCCTCAAACTAATTTCAAACCTAACCTAACCTGAAGCCTAACTCAAACCATAGACCTAACCCTAACGCTAGGCGGACACCTGAAGCTCAACCCCAACCCTAACCTGACCCTGAAGCTATCTCCAACCATAACACTGAACCGAAAACTAACAGTAGCCCTAAACTTACTCCCTCAAACTAAGTTCAAACCTAACCTAACCTGAAGCCTAAATCAAACCATACACCTAACCCTAACATTAGGTGGACACCTTAAGCTCAACCCCAACCCTAACCTGACCCTCACGCTAAATCCAACCGTAACACTGAACCGAAAAATAACATTAACCCTAAACTTACTCCCTCAAAGTAAGTTGAAACCTATCCTAACCTGAAGCCTAACTCAAACCATAGACCTAACCCTAACCCTAGGCGGACACCTGAAGCTCAACCCCAACCCTAACCTGACCCTGACGCTATCTCCAACCGTAACACTGCACCGAAAACTAACAGTAGCCCTAAACTTACTCCCTCAAACTAAGTTCAAACCTAACCTAACCTGAAGCCTAACTAAAACCATAGACCTAACCCTAACCCTATGCGGACACCTTAAGCTCAACCCCAACCCTAACATGGCCCTGACGCTAACTCCAACCATAACAGTTACCCGAAAACTAACAGTCGCCCTAAACTTACTCCCTCAAACTAAGTTCAAACCTAACATAACCTGAAGCCTAACTCAAACCATAGACCTAACCCTAACCCTAGGTGGACACCTGAAGCTCAACCCCAACCCTAACCTGACCCTGACGCTATCTCCAACCGTAACACTGAACCGAAAACACAGTAGCCCTAAACTTACTCCCTCAAACTAAGTTCAAACCTAACATAACCTGAAGCCTAACTCAAACCATAGACCTAACCGTAACCCTTGGCGGACACCTTAAGCTCAACCCCAACCCAAAACTGGCCCTGACGCTAACTCCAACCATAACAGTTACCCGAAAACTAACAGTAGCCCTAAACTTACTCCCTCAAACTAAGTTCAAACCTAACCTAACCTGAAGCCTAAATCAAACCATACACCTAACTCTAACCCTAGGCGGACACCTTAAGCTCAACCCCAACCCTAACCTGACCCTCACGCTAACTCCAACCATAACACTGAACCGAAAACTAACAGTAGCCCTAAACATACTCTCTCAAACTAATTTCAAACATAACCTAACCTGAAGCCTAACTCAAACCATAGACCTAACCCTAACCCTAGGCGGACACCTGAAGTTCAAGCCCAACCATAACCTGACCCTGACGCTATCTCCAACCATAACACTGAACCGAAAACTAACAGTAGCCCTAAACTTACTCCCTCAAACTAAGTTCAAACCGAACCTAACCTGAAGCCTAAATCAAATCATACAGCTAACACTAACCCTAGGCGGACACCTGAAGCTCAACCACAACCCTAACCTGACCCTGACGCTATCTCCAACCGTAACACTGAACCGAAAACTAACAGTAGCCCTAAACTACTCCCTCAAACTAAGTTCAAACCTAACCTAACCTGAAGCCTAACTCAAACCATAGACCTAACCCTAACCCTACGAGGACACCTTAAGCTCAACCCCAACCGAACCTGGCCCTGACGCTAACTCCAACCATAACAGTTACCCGAAAACTAACAGTAGCCCTAAACTACTCCCTCAAACTAAGTTCAAACCTAACCTAAACTGAAGCCTTAATCAAATCATACACCTAACCCTAACCCTAGGCGAACACCTTAAGCTCAACCCCTACCCTAACCTGACCCTCATGCTTACTCCAACTGTAACAGTTAACCGAAAACTAACAGTAGCCCTAAACTTACTCCCTCAAACTAACTTCAAACCTAACCTAACCTGAAGCCTGAATCAAACCATACACCTAACCATAACACTAGGCGGACACCATTAGCTCAACGCCAACCCTAACCTGGACCTGACGCTAACTCCAACCGTAACAGTTACCCGAAAACTAACAGTAACCCTAAACTTACTCCCTCAAACTAAGTTCAAACCTAACCTAACCTGAAGCCTAAATCAAACCATACACCTAACCCTAACCCTAGGCGGACACCTTAAGCTCAACCCCAACCCTAACCTGACCCACACGCTAACTCCAACCGTAACACTGAAGCGAAAACTAACAGTTACCCTAAACTTACTCCCTCGAACTAAGTTCAAAACTAACCTAACCTGAAGCCTAACTCAAACCATAGACATAACCCTAACCCAAGGCGGACACCTGAAGCTCAACCCCAACCCTAACCTGACACTGACGCTATCTCCAACCGTAACACTGAACCGAAAACTAACAGTATCCCTAAACTTACTCCCTCAAACTAAGTTCAAACCTAACCTAACCTGAAGCCTAACTCAAACCATAGACCTAACCCTAACCCTTGGCGGACACCTTAAGCTCAACCCCAATCCTAAAATGGCCCTGACGCTAACTCCAACCATAACAGTTACCCGAAAACTAACAGTAGACCTAAACTTACTCCCTGAAACTAAGTTCAATCCTAACCTAACCTGAAGCCTAAATCAAACCATACACCTAACCCTAACCCTAGGCGGACACCTTAAGCTCAACCCCTACCCTAACCTGACCCTCACGCTAACTCCAACCGAAACACTGAACCGAAAACAAACAGTAGCCCTAAACTTACTCCCTCAAACTAAGTTCAAACCTAACCTAACCTGAAGCCTAACTCAAACCATAGACCTAACCCTAACCCCAGGCAGACACCTGAAGCTCAACCCCAACCCTAACCTGACCCTCACGCTAAATCCAACCGTAACACAGAACCGAAAACTAACAATAGCCCTAAATTTACTCCATCAAACTAAGTTCAAACCTAACCTAACCTGAAGCCTAACTCAAACCATAGACCTAACCCTAACCCTAGGCGGACACCTTAAGCTCAATCCCAACCGTAACCTGACCCTGACGCTATCTCCAATGGTAACACTGAACAGAAAACTAACAGCAGCCCTAAATTTACTCCCTCAAACTAAGTTCAATCCTGACCTAACCTGGAGCCTAAATGAAACCATAGACCTAACCCTAACCCTAGGCGGACACCTTAAGCTCAACCCCTAACCTAACCTGACCCTCATGCTTACTCCAACTGTAACAGTTAAACGAAAACTAATAGTTGCCCTAAACTTACTCCCTCAAACTAACTTCAAACCTAACCTAACCTGAAGCCTAAATCAAACCATACACCTAACCCTAACCCTAGGCGGACACCATTAGCTCAACGCCAACCCTAACCTGGACCTGACGCTAACTCCAACCGTAACAGTTACCCGAAAACTAACAGTAGCCCTAAACTTACTCCCTCAATCTAAGTTCAAACCTAACCTAACCTGAAGCCTAAATCAAACCATAGACCTAACCCTAACCCTAGGCGGACACCTGAAGCTCAACCCCAAACCTAACCTGACCCTGACGCTATCTCCAAACGTAACACTGAACCGAAAACTAACAGTAGCCCTAAACTTACTCCCTCAAACTAAGTTCAAACCTAACCTAACCTGAAGCCTAACTCAAACCATAGACCTAACCCTAACCCTTGGCGGACACCTTAAGATTAACCCCAATCCTAAAATGGCCCTGACGCTAACTCCAACCATAACAGTTACCCGAAAACTAACAGTAGCCCTAAACTTACTCCCTCAAACTAAGTTCAAACCTAACCTAACCTGAAGCCTAAATCAAACCATACACCTAAGCCCAACCCTTGGCGGACACCTTAAGCTCAACCCCAACCCTAACCTGACCCTCACGCTAAATCCAACCGTAACACTGAACCGAAAACTAACAGTAGCCCTAAACTTACTCCCTCAAACTAAGTTCAAACCTAACCTAACCTGAAGCCTAAATCAAACCATACACCTAACGCTAATACTTGGCGGACACCTTAAGCTCAACCCCAACCCTAACCTGACCCTCACGCTAACTCCAACCATAACACTGAACCGAAAACTTACAGTAACCCTAAACTTACTCCCTCAAAAAAAGTTCAAACCTAACAGAACCTGAAGCCTAACTCAAACCATAGACCAAACCCTAACCCTAGGCGGACACCTGAAGCTCAACCCCAACCCTAACCTGACCCTGAAGCTATCTCCAACCGTAACACTGAACAGAAAACTAACAGTAGCCCTAAACTTACTCCCTCAAACTAAGTTCAAACCTAACCTAACCTGAAGCCTAAATCAAACCATACACCTAACCCTAACATTAGGCGGACACCTTAAGCTCAACCCCAACCCTAACCTGACCCTCACGCTAAATCCAACCGTAACACTGAACCGAAAACTAAAAGTAGCCCTAAACTTACTCCCTCAAAGTAAGTTGAAACCTATCCTAACCTGAAGCCTAACTCAAACCATAGACCTAAACCTAACCCTATGCGGACACCTTAAGCTCAACCCCAACCCTAACCTGGCCCTGACGCTAACTCCAACCATAACAGTTACCCGAAAACTAACAGTCGCCCTAAACTTACTCCCTCAAACTAAGTTCAAACCTAACCTAACCTGAAGCCAAACTCAAACCATAGACCTAACCCTAACCCTAGGCAGACACCTTAAGCTCAACCCCAACCCCAACCTGACCCTCACGCTAACTCCAACCGTAACACTGAACCGAAAACTAACAGAAGCCCTAAACTTACTCCCTCAAACTAATTTCAAACATAACCTAACCTGAAGCCTAACTCATGCCATAGACCTAACCCTAACCCTAGGCGGACACCTGAAGCTCAACCCCAACCCTAACCTGAACCTGACGCTATCTCCAACCGTAAAACTGAACCGAATATTAACATTAGCCCTAAACTTACTCCCTCAAACTAATTTCAATATTAACCTAACCTGAAGCCTAACTCAAACCATAGACCTAACCCTAACCCTAGGCGGACACCTGAAGCTCAACCCCAACCCTAACCTGACACTGACGCTATCTCCAACCGTAAAACTGAACCGAAAACTAACAGTAGCCCTAAACTTACTCCCTCAAACTAAGTTCAAACCTAACCTAACCTGAAGCCTAAATCAAAGCATACACCTAACGCTAACCCTAGGCGGACACCTTAAGCTCAACCCCAACCAAACCTGACCATCACGCTAACTCCAACCGTAACACTGAACCGAAAACTAACAGTAACCCTAAACTTACTCCCTCAAACTAAGTTCAAACCTAACCTAACCTGAAGCCTAACTCAAACCATAGACCTAACCCTAACCATAAGCGGACACCTGAATCTCAACCCCAACCCTAACCTGACCCTGATGCTATCTCCAACCGAAACACTGAACCGAAAACTAACAGTAGCCCTAAACTTACTTCCTCAAACTAAGTTCAAACCTAACCTATCCTGAAGCCTAACTCAAACCATAGACCTAACCCTAACCCTTGGCGGACACCTTAAGCTCAACCCCAATCCTAAAATGGCCCTGACGCTAACTCCAACCATAACAGTTACCCGAAAGCTAACAGTAGCCCTAAACTTACTCCCTCAAACTAAGTTCAAACCTAACCTAACCTGAAGCCTAAATCAAACCATACACCTACCCTAACGCTAGGCGGACACCTTAACCTCAACCCCAACCCTAACCTGACCCTCACGCTAACTCCAACCGTAACACTGAACCGAAAACTAACAGTAGCCCTAAACTTACTCCCTCAAACTAAGTTCAAACCTAACCTAACCTGAAGCCTAACTCATACCATAGACCTAACCCTAACCCTAGGCGGACACCTGAAACTCAACCCCAACCCTAACCTAACCCTGACGCTATCTCCAACCGTAACACTGAACCGAAAACTAATAGTAGCCCTAAACTTACTCCCTCAAACTAACTTCAAACCTAACCTAACCGGAAGCCTAACTCAAACCATAAACCTAACCCTAACCCTTGGCGGACACCTTAAGCTCAACCCCAATCCTAAAATGGCCCTGACGCTAACTCCAACCATAACAGTTTCCCGAAAACTAGCAGTAGCCCTAAACTTACTCCCTCAAACTAAGTTCAAACCTAACCTAAAATGAAGACTAAATCAAACCATACACCTAACCCCAACCCTAGGCGGACACTTTAAGCTCAACCCCAACCCTAACCTGACCCTCACGCTAAATTCAACCGTAACACTGAACTGAAAACTAACAGTAGCCCTAAACTTACTCCCTCAAACTATGTTCAAACCTAACCTAACCTGAAGCCTAACTCAAACCATAGACCTAACCCTAACCCTAGGCGGACACCTGAAGCTCAACCCCAACGCTAACCTGACCCTGACTCTATCTCCAACCGTAACACTGAACCGAAAACTAACAGTAGCCCTAAACTTACTCCCTCAAACTAAGTTCAAACCTAACCTAACCTGAAGCCTAACTCAAACCATAGACCTAACCCTAACCCTAGGCGGACACCTGAAGCTCAACCCCAAACCTAACCTAACCCTGACGCTATCTCCAACCGTAACACTGAACCGAAAACTAACAGTAGCCCTAAACTTACTCCCTCAAACTAAGTTCAAATCTAACCTAACCTGAAGAATAACTCAAACCATAGACCTAACCCTAACCCTAGGCGGACACCTTAAGCTCAACCCCAACCCTAACCTGGCCCTGACGCTAACTCCAACCATAACAGTTACCAGAAAACTAACAGTCGCCCTAAACTTACTCCCTCAAACTAAGCTCAAACCTAACCTAACCTGAAGCCTAAATCAAACCATACACCTAACCCTAACCCTGGGCGGACACGTTAACCTCAACCCCAACCCTAACCTGACCCTCACGCTAACTCCAACCGTAACACTGAATCGAAAACTAACATTAGCCCTAAACTTACTCCCTCAAACTAATTTCAAACCTAACCTAACCTGAAGCCTAACTCAAACCATAGACCTAACCCTAACCCTAGGCGGACACCTGAAGCTCAACCCCAACTCTAACCTGACCCTGATGCTATCTCCAACCGTAACACTGAACCGAAAACTAACAGTAGCCCTAAACTTACTACCTCAAACTAAGTTCAAACCTAAACTAACCTGAAGCCAAACTCAAACCATAGACCTAACCCTAACCCTAGGCGGACACCTGAAGCTCAACCCCAACCCTAACCTGACCCTCACGCTATCTCCAACCGTAACACTGAACCGAAAACTAACAGTAGCCCTAAACTTACTCCCTCAAACTAAGTTCAAACCTAACCTAACCTGAAGCCTAAATCAAAACATACACCTAACCCTAACCCTAGGCGGACACCTTAAGCTCAAGCCCAACCATAACCTGACCCTCACGCTAACTCCAACCGTAACACTGAACCGAAAACTAACAGTAGCCCTAAACTTGCTCCCTCAAACTAAGTTCAAACCTAACCTAACCTGAAGCCTCACTCAAACCATAGACCTAACCCTAACCCTAGGCGGACACCTGAAGCTCAACCCCAACCCTAACCTAACCCTGACGCTATCTCCAACCGTAACACTGAACCGAAAACTAACAGTAGCCCTAAACTTACTCCCTCAAACTAACTTCAAACCTAACCTAACCTGAAGCCTAACTCAAACCATAGACCTAACCCTAACCCTTGGCGGACACCTTAAGCTCAACCCCAGTCCTAAAATGGCCCTGACGCTAACTCCAACCATAACAGTTACCCGAAAACTAACAGTAGCCATAAACTTACTCCCTCAAACTAAGTTCAAACCTAACCTCACCTGAAGCCTAAATCAAACCATACACCTAACCCCAACCCTAGGCGGACAACTTAAGCTCAACCCCAACCCTAACCTGACCCTCACGCTAAATCCAACCGTAACACTGAACTGAAAACTAACAGTATCCCTAAAGTTACTCCCTCAAACTAAGTTCAAACCTAACCTAACCTGAAGCCTAACTCAAACCATAGACCTAACCCTAACCCTAGGCGGACACCTGAAGCTCAACCCCAACGCTAACCTGACCTTGACGCTATCTCCAACCGTAACACTGAACCGAAAACTAACAGTAGCCCTAAACTTACTCCCTCAAACTAAGTTCAAACCTAACCTAACCTGAAGCCTAACTCAAACCATAGACCTAACCCTAACACTAGGCGGACACCTTAAGCTCAACCCCAACCCTAACCTGGCCCTGACGCTAACTCCAACCATAACAGTTACCAGAAAACTAACAGTCGCCCTAAACTTACTCCCTCAAACTAAGCTCAAACCTAACCTAACCTGAAGCCTAAATCAAACCATACAACTAACCCTAATCCTAGGCGGACACCTTAACCTCAACCCCAACCCTAACCTGACCCTCACGCTAACTCCAACCGTAACACTGAACCGAAAACTAACATTAGCCCTAAACTTACTCCCTCAAACTAATTTCAAACCTAACCTAACCTGAAGCCTAACTCTAACCACAGACCTAACCCTAACCCTAGGCGGACACCTGAAGCTCAACCCCAACGCTAAACTGTCCCTGCCGCTATCTCCAACCATAACACGGAACCGAAAACTAACAGTACCCCTAAACTTACTCCCTCAAACTAAGTTCAAACCTAACCTAACCTGAAGCCTAACTCAAACCATAGACCTAACCCTAACCCTAGGCGGACACTTAAGCTCAACCCCAACCCAAACCTGGCCCTGACGCTAAATCCAACCATAACAGTTACCAGAAAACTAACAGTCGCCCTAAACTTACTTCCTCAAACTAAGCTGAAACCTAACCTAACCTGAAGCCTAAATCAAACAATACACCTAACCCTAACCCTAGGCGGACACCTAAACCTCAACCCCAACCCTAACCTGACCCTCACGCTAACTCCAACCGTAACACTGAACCGAAAACTAACAGTAGCCCTAAACTTAATCCCTCAAACTAAGTTCAAACCTAACCTAACCTGAAGCCTAACTCAAACCATAGACCTAACCCTAACCCTAGGCGGACACCTGAAGCTCAACCCCAAACCTAACCTAACCCTGACGCTATCTCCAACCGTAACACTTAACCGAAAACTAATAGTAGCCCTAAACTTACTCCCTCAAACTAACTTCAAACCTAACCTAACCGGAAGCCTAACTCAAACCATAAACCTAACCCTAACCCTTGGCGGACACCTTAAGCTCAACCCCAACCCTAACCTGACCCTCACGCTAACTCCAACCGTAACACTGAATCGAAAACTAACATTAGCCCTAAACTTACTCCCTCAAACTAATTTCAAACCTAACCTAACCTGAAGCCTAACTCAAACCATAGACCTAACCCTAACCTTAGGCGGACACCTGAAGCTCAACCCCAACCCTAACCTGACCCTGACGCTATCTCCAACCGTAACACTGAACCGAAAACTAACAGTAGCCCTAAACTTACTCCCTCAAACTAAGTTCAAACCTAACCTAACCTGAAGCCTAACTCAAACCATAGACCTAACCCTAACCCTAGGCGGACACCTGAAGCTCAACCCCAACCCTAACCTGGCCCTGACGCTAACTCCAACCATAACAGTTACCAGAAAACTAACAGTCGCCCTAAACTTACTCCCTCAAACTAAGCTCAAACCTAACCTAACCTGAAGCCTAAATCAAACCATACACCTAACCCTAACCCTAGGCGGGCACGTTAACCTCAACCCCAACCCTAACCTGACCCTCACGCTAACTCCAACCGTAACACTGAATCGAAAACTAACATTAGCCCTAAACTTACTCCCTCAAACTAATTTCAAACCTAACCTAACCTGAAGCCTAACTCAAACCATAGACCTAACCCTAACCCTAGGCGGACACCTGAAGCTCAACCCCAACCCTAACCTGACCCTGACGCTATCTCCAACCATAACACTGAACCGAAAACTAACAGTAGCCCTAAACTTACTCCCTCAAACTAAGTTCAAACCTAAACTAACCTGAAGCCAAACTCAAACCATAGACCTAACCCTAACCCTAGGCGGACACCTGAAGCTCAACCCCAACCCTAACCTGACCCTCACGCTATCTCCAACCGTAACACTGAACCGAAAACTAACAGTAGCCCTAAACTTACTCCCTCAAACTAAGTTCAAACCTAACCTAACCTGAAGCCTAAATCAAAACATACACCTAACCCTAACCCTAGGCGGACACCTTAAGCTCAAGCCCAACCCTAACCTGACCCTCACGCTAACTCCGACCGTAACACTGAACCGAAAACTAACAGTAGCCCTAAACTTACTCCCTCAAACTAAGTTCAAACCTAACCTAACCTGAAGCCTCACTCAAACCATAGACCTAACCCTAACCCTAGGCGGACACCTGAAGCTCAACCCCAACCCTAACCTAACCCTGACGCTATCTCCAACCGTAACACTGAACCGAAAACTAACAGTAGCCCTAAACTTACTCCCTCAAACTAACTTCAAACCTAACCTAACCTGAAGCCTAACTCAAACCATAGACCTAACCCTAACCCTTGGCGGACACCTTAAGCTCAACCCCAGTCCTAAAATGGCCCTGACGCTAACTCCAACCATAACAGTTACCCGAAAACTAACAGTAGCCCTAAACTTACTCCCTCAAACTAAGTTCAAACCTAACCTCACCTAAAGCCTAAATCAAACCATACACCTAACCCCAACCCTAGGCGGACACCTTAAGCTCAACCCCAACCCTAACCTGACCCTCACGCTAAATCCAACCGTAACACTGAACTGAAAACTAACAGTATCCCTAAACTTACTCCCTCAAACTAAGTTCAAACCTAACCTAACCTGAAGCCTAACTCAAACCATAGACCTAACCCTAACCCTAGGCGGACACCTGAAGCTCAACCCCAACCCTAACCTGACCCTCACGCTATCTCCAACCGTAACACTGAACCGAAAACTAACAGTAGCCCTAAACTTAATCCCTCAAACTAAGTTCAAACCTAACCTAACCTGAAGCCTAACTCAAACCATAGACCTAACCCTAACCCTAGGCGTACACCTTAAGCTCAACCCCAACCCTAACCTGGCCTGACGCTAACTCCAACCATAACAGTTACCAGAAAACTAACAGTCGCCCTAAACTTACTTCCTCAAACTAAGCTCAAACCTAACCTAACCTGAAGCCTAAATCAAACAATACACCTAACCCTAACCCTAGGCGGACACCTAAACCTCAACCCCAACCCTAACCTGACCCTCACGCTAACTCCAACCGTAACACTGAACCGAAAACTAACAGTAGCCCTAAACTTAATCCCTCAAACTAAGTTCAAACCTAACCTAACCTGAAGCCTAACTCAAACCATAGACCTAACCCTAACCCTAGGCGGACACCTGAAGCTCAACCCCAAACCTAACCTAACCCTGACGCTATCTCCAACCGTAACACTTAACCGAAAACTAATAGTAGCCCTAAACTTACTCCCTCAAACTAACTTCAAACCTAACCTCACCGGAAGCCTAACTCAAACCATAAACCTAACCCTAACCCTTGGCGGACACCTTAAGCTCAACCCCAACCCTAATCTGACCCTCACGCTAACTCCAACCGTAACACTGAATCGAAAACTAACATTAGCCCTAAACTTACTCCCTCAAACTAATTTCAAACCTAACCTAACCTGAAGCCTAACTCAAACCATAGACCTAACCCTAACCTTAGGCGGACACCTGAAGCTCAACCCCAACCCTAACCTGACCCTGACGCTATCTCCAACCGTAACACTGAACCGAAAACTAACAGTAGCCCTAAACTTACTCCCTCAAACTAAGTTCAAACCTAACCTAACCTGAAGCCTAACTCAAACCATAGACCTAACCCTAACCCTAGGCGGACACCTGAAGCTCAACCCCAACCCTAACCTGGCCCTGACGCTAACTCCAACCATAACAGTTACCAGAAAACTAACAGTCACCCTAAACTTACTCCCTCAAACTAAGCTCAAACCTAACCTAACCTGAAGCCTAAATCAAACCATACACCTAACCCTAACCCTAGGCGGACACGTTAACCTCAACCCCAACCCTAACCTGACCCTCACGCTAACTCCAACCGTAACACTGAATCGAAAACTAACATTAGCCCTAAACTTACTCCCTCAAACTAATTTCAAACCTAACCTAACCTGAAGCCTAACTCAAACCATAGACCTAACCCTAACCCTAGGCGGACACCTGAAGCTCAACCCCAACCCTAACCTGACCCTGACGCTATCTCCAACCATAACACTGAACGGAAAACTAACAGTAGCCCTAAACTTACTCCCTCAAACTAAGTTCAAACCTAAACTAACCTGAAGCCAAACTCAAACCATAGACCTAACCCTAACCCTAGGCGGACACCTGAAGCTCAACCCCAACCCTAACCTGACCCTCACGCTATCTCCAACCGTAACACTGAACCGAAAACTAACAGTAGCCCTAAACTTACTCCCTCAAACTAAGTTCAAACCTAACCTAACCTGAAGCCTAAATCAAAACATACACCTAACCCTAACCCTAGGCGGACACCTTAAGCTCAAGCCCAACCCTAACCTGACCCTCACGCTAACTCCAACCGTAACACTGAACCGAAAACTAACAGTAGCCCTAAACTTACCCCCTCAAACTAAGTTCAAACCTAACCTAACCTGAAGCCTCACTCAAACCATAGACCTAACCCTAACCCTAGGCGGACACCTGAAGCTCAACCCCAACCCTAACCTAACCCAGACGCTATCTCCAACCGTAACACTGAACCGAAAACTAACAGTAGCCCTAAACTTACTCCCTCAAACTAACTTCAAACCTAACCTAACCTGAAGCCTAACTCAAACCATAGACCTAACCCTAACCCTTGGCGGACACCTTAAGCTCAACCCCAGTCCTAAAATGGCCCTGACGCTAACTCCAACCATAACAGTTACCCGAAAACTAACAGTAGCCCTAAACTTACTCCCTCAAACTAAGTTCAAACCTAACCTCACCTAAAGCCTAAATCAAACCATACACCTAACCCCAACCCTAGGCGGACACCTTAAGCTCAACCCCAACCCTAACCTGACCCTCACGCTAAATCCAACCGTAACACTGAACTGAAAACTAACAGTATCCCTAAACTTACTCCCTCAAACTAAGTTCAAACCTAACCTAACCTGAAGCCTAACTCAAACCATAGACCTAACCCTAACCCTAGGCGGACACCTGAAGTTCAACCCCAACCCTAACCTGACCCTCACGCTATCTCCAACCGTAACACTGAACCGAAAACTAACAGTAGCCCTAAACTTAATCCCTCAAACTAAGTTCAAACCTAACCTAACCTGAAGCCTAACTCAAACCATAGACCTAACCCTAACCCTAGGCGTACACCTTAAGCTCAACCCCAACCCTAACCTGGCCTGACGCTAACTCCAACCATAACAGTTACCAGAAAACTAACAGTCGCCCTAAACTTACTTCCTCAAACTAAGCTCAAACCTAACCTAACCTGAAGCCTAAATCAAACAATACACCTAACCCTAACCCTAGGCGGACACCTAAACCTCAACCCCAACCCTAACCTGACCCTCACGCTAACTCCAACCGTAACACTGAACTGAAAACTAACAGTAGCCCTAAACTTAATCCCTCAAACTAAGTTCAAACCTAACCTAACCTGAAGCCTAACTCAAACCATAGACCTAACCCTAACCCTAGGCGGACACCTGAAGCTCAACCCCAAACCTAACCTAACCCTGACGCTATCTCCAACCGTAACACTTAACCGAAAACTAATAGTAGCCCTAAACTTACTCCCTCAAACTAACTTCAAACCTAACCTAACCGGAAGCCTAACTCAAACCATAAACCTAACCCTAACCCTTGGCGGACACCTTAAGCTCAACCCCAACCCTAACCTGACCCTCACGCTAACTCCAACCGTAACACTGAATCGAAAACTAACATTAGCCCTAAACTTACTCCCTCAAACTAATTTCAAACCTAACCTAACCTGAAGCCTAACTCAAACCATAGACCTAACCCTAACCTTAGGCGGACACCTGAAGCTCAACCCCAACCCTAACCTGACCCTGACGCTATCTCCAACCGTAACACTGAACCGAAAACTAACAGTAGCCCTAAACTTACTCCCTAAAACTAAGTTCAAACCTAACCTAACCTGAAGCCTAACTCAAACCATAGACCTAACCCTTACCCTAGGCGGACACCTGAAGCTCAACCCCAACCCTAACCTGGCCCTGACGCTAACTCCAACCATAACAGTTACCAGAAAACTAACAGTCGCCCTAAACTTACTCCCTCAAACTAAGCTCAAACCTAACCTAACCTGAAGCCTAAATCAAACCATACACCTAACCCTAACCCTAGGCGGACACGTTAACCTCAACCCCAACCCTAACCTGACCCTCACGCTAACTCCAACCGTAACACTGAATCGAAAACTAACATTAGCCCTAAACTTACTCCCTCAAACTAATTTCAAACCTAACCTAACCTGAAGCCTAACTCAAACCATAGACCTAACCCTAACCCTAGGCGGACACCTGAAGCTCAACCCCAACCCTAACCTGACCCTGACGCTATCTCCAACCATAACACTGAACCGAAAACTAACAGTAGCCCTAAACTTACTCCCTCAAACTAAGTTCAAACCTAAACTAACCTGAAGCCAAACTCAAACCATAGACCTAACCCTAACCCTAGGCGGACACCTGAAGCTCAACCCCAACCCTAACCTGACCCTCACGCTATCTCCAACCGTAACACTGAACCGAAAACTAACAGTAGCCCTAAACTTACTCCCTCAAACTAAGTTCAAACCTAACCTAACCTGAAGCCTAAATCAAAACATACACCTAACCCTAACCCTAGGCGGACACCTTAAGCTCAAGCCCAACCCTAACCTGACCCTCACGCTAACTCCAACCGTAACACTGAACCGAAAACTAACAGTAGACCTAAACTTACTCCCTCAAACTAAGTTCAAACCTAACCTAACCTGAAGCCTCACTCAAACCATAGACCTAACCCTAACCCTAGGCGGACACCTGAAGCTCAACCCCAACCCTAACCTAACCCTGACGCTATCTCCAACCGTAACACTGAACCGAAAACTAACAGTAGCCCTAAACTTACTCCCTCAAACTAACTTCAAACCTAACCTAACCTGAAGCCTAACTCAAACCATAGACCTAACCCTAACCCTTGGCGGACACCTTAAGCTCAACCCCAGTCCTAAAATGGCCCTGACGCTAACTCCAACCATAACAGTTACCAGAAAACTAACAGTCGCCCTAAACTTACTCCCTCAAACTAAGCTCAAACCTAACCTAACCTGAAGCCTAAATCAAACCATACACCTAACCCTAACCCTAGGCGGACACGTTAACCTCAACCCCAACCCTAACCTGACCCTCACGCTAACTCCAACCGTAACACTGAATCGAAAACTAACATTAGCCCTAAACTTACTCCCTCAAACTAATTTCAAACCTAACCTAACCTGAAGCCTAACTCAAACCATAGACCTAACCCTAACCCTAGGCGGACACCTGAAGCTCAACCCCAACCCTAACCTGACCCTGACGCTATCTCCAACCATAACACTGAACCGAAAACTAACAGTAGCCCTAAACTTACTCCCTCAAACTAAGTTCAAACCTAAACTAACCTGAAGCCAAACTCAAACCATAGACCTAACCCTAACCCTAGGCGGACACCTGAAGCTCAACCCCAACCCTAACCTGACCCTCACGCTATCTCCAACCGTAACACTGAACCGAAAACTAACAGTAGCCCTAAACTTACTCCCTCAAACTAAGTTCAAACCTAACCTAACCTGAAGCCTAAATCAAAACATACACCTAACCCTAACCCTAGGCGGACACCTTAAGCTCAAGCCCAACCCTAACCTGACCCTCACGCTAACTCCAACCGTAACACTGAACCGAAAACTAACAGTAGACCTAAACTTACTCCCTCAAACTAAGTTCAAACCTAACCTAACCTGAAGCCTCACTCAAACCATAGACCTAACCCTAACCCTAGGCGGACACCTGAAGCTCAACCCCAACCCTAACCTAACCCTGACGCTATCTCCAACCGTAACACTGAACCGAAAACTAACAGTAGCCCTAAACTTACTCCCTCAAACTAACTTCAAACCTAACCTAACCTGAAGCCTAACTCAAACCATAGACCTAACCCTAACCCTTGGCGGACACCTTAAGCTCAACCCCAGTCCTAAAATGGCCCTGACGCTAACTCCAACCATAACAGTTACCCGAAAACTAACAGTAGCCCTAAACTTACTCCCTCAAACTAAGTTCAAACCTAACCTCACCTAAAGCCTAAATCAAACCATACACCTAACCCCAACCCTAGGCGGACACCTTAAGCTCAACCCCAACCCTAACCTGACCCTCACGCTAAATCCAACCGTAACACTGAACTGAAAACTAACAGTATCCCTAAACTTACTCCCTCAAACTAAGTTCAAACCTAACCTAACCTGAAGCCTAACTCAAACCATAGACCTAACCCTAACCCTAGGCGGACACCTGAAGCTCAACCCCAACCCTAACCTGACCCTCACGCTATCTCCAACCGTAACACTGAACCGAAAACTAACAGTAGCCCTAAACTTACTCCCTCAAACTAAGTTCAAACCTAACCTAACCTGAAGCCTAAATCAAAACATACACCTAACCCTAACCCTAGGCGGACACCTTAAGCTCAAGCCCAACCCTAACCTGACCCTCACGCTAACTCCAACCGTAACACTGAACCGAAAACTAACAGTAGCCCTAAACTTACTCCCTCAAACTAAGTTCAAACCTAACCTAACCTGAAGCCTCACTAAAACCATAGACCTAACCCTAACCCTAGGCGGACACCTGAAGCTCAACCCCAACCCTAACCTAACCCTGACGCTATCTCCAACCGTAACACTGAACCGAAAACTAACAGTAGCCCTAAACTTACTCCCTCAAACTAACTTCAAACCTAACCTAACCTGAAGCCTAATTCAAACCATAGACCTAACCCTAACCCTTGGCGGACACCTTAAGCTCAACCCCAGTCCTAAAATGGCCCTGACGCTAACTCCAACCATAACAGTTACCCGAAAACTAACAGTAGCCCTAAACTTACTCCCTCAAACTAAGTTCAAACCTAACCTCACCTGAAGCCTAAATCAAACCATACACCTAACCCCAACCCTAGGCGGACAACTTAAGCTCAACCCCAACCCTAACCTGACCCTCACGCTAAATCCAACCGTAACACTGAACTGAAAACTAACAGTATCCCTAAACTTACTCCCTCAAACTAAGTTCAAACCTAACCTAACCTGAAGCCTAACTCAAACCATAGACCTAACCCTAACCCTAGGCGGACACCTGAAGCTCAACCCCAACCCTAACCTGACCCTCACGCTATCTCCAACCGTAACACTGAACCGAAAACTAACAGTAGCCCTAAACTTACTCCCTCAAACTAAGTTCAAACCTAACCTAACCTGAAGCCTAAATCAAAACATACACCTAACCCTAACCCTAGGCGGACACCTGAAGCTCAACCCCAACCCTAACCTAACCCTGACGCTATCTCCAACCGTAACACTGAACCGAAAACTAACAGTAGCCCTAAACTTACTCCCTCAAACTAACTTCAAACCTAACCTAACCTGAAGCCTAACTCAAACCATAGACCTAACCCTAACCCTTGGCGGACACCTTAAGCTCAACCCCAGTCCTAAAATGGCCCTGACGCTAACTCCAACCATAACAGTTACCCGAAAACTAACAGTAGCCCTAAACTTACTCCCTCAAACTAAGTTCAAACCTAACCTCACCTGAAGCCTAAATCAAACCATACACCTAACCCCAACCCTAGGCGGACAACTTAAGCTCAACCCCAACCCTAACCTGACCCTCACGCTAAATCCAACCGTAACACTGAACTGAAAACTAACAGTATCCCTAAAGTTACTCCCTCAAACTAAGTTCAAACCTAACCTAACCTGAAGCCTAACTCAAACCATAGACCTAACCCTAACCCTAGGCGGACACCTGAAGCTCAACCCCAACGCTAACCTGACCTTGACGCTATCTCCAACCGTAACACTGAACCGAAAACTAACAGTAGCCCTAAACTTACTCCCTCAAACTAAGTTCAAACCTAACCTAACCTGAAGCCTAACTCAAACCATAGACCTAACCCTAACCCTAGGCGGACACCTTAAGCTCAACCCCAACCCTAACCTGGCCCTGACGCTAACTCCAACCATAACAGTTACCAGAAAACTAACAGTCGCCCTAAACTTACTCCCTCAAACTAAGCTCAAACCTAACCTAACCTGAAGCCTAACTCAAACCATAGACCTAACCCTAATCCTAGGCGGACACCTTAAGCTCAACCCCAACCCAAACCTGGCCCTGACGCTAACTCCAACCATAACAGTTACCAGAAAACTAACAGTCGCCCTAAACTTACTTCCTCAAACTAAGCTCAAACCTAACCTAACCTGAAGCCTAAATCAAACAATACACCTAACCCTAACCCTAGGCGGACACCTTAACCTCAACCCCAACCCTAACCTGACCCTCACGCTAACTCCAACCGTAACACTGAACCTAAAACTAACAGTAGCCCTAAACTTAATCCCTCAAACTAAGTTCAAACGTAACCTAACCTGAAGCCTAACTCAAACCATAGACCTAACCCTAACCCTAGGCGGACACCTGAAGCTCAACCCCAACCCTAACCTAACCCTGACGCTATCTCCAACCGTAACACTTAACCGAAAACTAATAGTAGCCCTAAACTTACTCCCTCAAACTAACTTCAAACCTAACCTAACCGGAAGCCTAACTCAAACCATAAACCTAACCCTAACCCTTGGCGGACACCTTAAGCTCAACCCCAATCCTAAAATGGCCCTGACGCTAACTCCAACCATAACAGATACCCGAAAACTAACAGTAGCCCTAAACTTACTCCCTCAAACTAAGTTCAAACCTAACCTAACCTGAACCCTATCTCAAACCACAGACCTAACCCTAACCCTAGGCGGACACCTTAAGCTCAACCCCTACCCTAACCTGACCCTCAGGCTTACTCCAACTGTAACAGTTAACCGAAAACTAACAGTAGCCCTAAACTTATTCCCTCAAACTAACTTCAAACCTAACCTAACCTGAAGCCTAAATCAAACCATACACCTAACCCTAACCCTAGGCGGACACCATTAGCTCAACGCCAACCCTAACCTGGACCTGACGCTAACTCCAACCATAACAGTTACCCGAAAACTAACAGTAGCCCTAAACTTACTCCCTCAAACTAAGTTCAAACCTAACCTAACCTGAAGCCTAAATCAAACCATACACCTAAACCTAACCCTAGGCGGACACCTTAAGCTCAACCCCTACCCTAACCTGACCCTCACGCTAACTCCAACCGAAACACTGAACCGAAAACAAACAGTAGCCCTAAACTTACTCTCTCAAACTAAGTTCAAACATAACCTAACCTGAAGCCTAACTCAAACCATAGACCTAACCCTAACCCTAGGCGGACACCTGAAGCTCAACCCCAACCCTAACCTGACCCTGACGCTATCTCCAACCGTAACACTGAACCGAAAACTAACAGTAGCCCTAAGCTTACTCCCTCAAACTAACTTCAAACCTAACCTAACCTGAAGCCTAACTCAAACCATAGACCTAACCCTAACCCTTGGCGGACACCTTAAGCTCAACCCCAGTCCTAAAATGGCCCTGACGCTAACTCCAACCATAACAGTTACCCGAAAACTAACAGTAGCCCTAAACTTACTCCCTCAAACTAAGTTCAAACCTAACCTCACCTGAAGCCTAAATCAAACCATACACCTAACCCCAACCCTAGGCGGACACCTTAAGCTCAACCCCAACCCTAACCTGACCCTCACGCTAAATCCAACCGTAACACTGAACTGAAAACTAACAGTATCCCTAAACTTACTCCCTCAAACTAAGTTCAAACCTAACCTAACCTGAAGCCTAACTCAAACCATAGACCTAACCCTAACTCTAGCCGCACACCTGAAGCTCAACCCCAACGCTAACCTGACCTTTACGCTATCTCCAACCGTAACACTGAACCGAAAACTAACAGTAGCCCTAAACTTACTCCCTCAAACTAAGTTCAAATCTAACCTAACCTGAAGCCTAACTCAAACCATAGACCTAACCCTAACCCTAGGCGGACACCTGAAGCTCAACCCCAACCCTAACCTGGCCCTGACGCTAACTCCAACCATAACAGCTACCAGAAAACTAACAGTCGTCCTAAACTTACTTCCTCAAACTAAGCTCAAACCTAACCTAACCTGAAGCCTAAATCAAACAATACACCTAACCCTAACCCAAGGCGGACACCTTAACCTCAACCCCAACCCTAACCTGACCCTCACGCTAACTCCAACCGTAACACTGAAACGAAAACTAACATTAGCCCTAAACTTACTCCCTCAAACTAATTTCAAACCTAACCTAACCTGAAGCCTAAATCAAACCATACACCTAACCCTAACTCTAGGCGGACACCTTAACCTCAACCCCAACCCTAACCTGACCCTCACGCTAACTCCAACCGTAACACTGAACCGAAAACTAATAGTAGCCCTAAACTTACTCCCTCAAACTAAGTTCAAACCTAACCTAACCTGAATCCTAACTCAAACCATAGACCTAACCCTAACCCTAGGCGGACACCTGAAGCTCAACCCCAACCCTAACCTAACCCTGACGCTATCTCCAACCGTAACACTGAACCGAAAACTCATAGTAGCCCTAAACTTACTCCCTCAAACTAACTTCAAACCTAACCTAACCGGAAGCCTAACACAAACCATAAACCTAACCCTAACCCTTGGCGGACACCTTAAGCTCAACCCCAATCCTAAAATGGCCCTGACGCTAACCCCAACCATAACAGTTACCCGAAAACTAACAGTAGCCCTATACTTACTCCCTCAAACTAAGTTCAAACCTAACCTAACCTGAAGCCTAAATCAAAGCATACACCTAACTCTAACCCTAGGCGGACACCTTAAGCTCAACCCCAACCCTAACCTGACCCTCACGCTAACTCCAAGCGTAGCACTGAACCGAAAAATAACAGTAGCCCTAAACTTACTTCCTCAAACTAATTTCAAACCTAACCTAACCTGAAGCCTAACTCAAACCATAGACCTAACCCTAACCCTAGGCGGACACCTGAAGTTTAAGCGCAACCCTAACCTGACCCTGACGATATCTCAAACCGTAACACTGAACCGAAAACTAACAGTAGCCCTAAACTTACTGCCTCAAACTAAGTTCAAACCTAACCTAACCTGAAGCCTAACTCAAACCATAGACCTAACCCTAACCCTAGGCGGACACCTTAAGCTCAACCCCAACCCTAACCTGGCCCTGACGCTAACTCCAACCATAACAGTTACCCAAAAACTAACAGTAGCCCTAAACTTACTCCCTCAAACTAAGTTCAAACCTAACCTAACCTGAAGCCTTAATCAAATCATACACCTAACCCTAACCCTTGGCGGACAACTTAAGCTCAACCCCTACACTAACCTGACCCTCACGCTTACTCCAACTGTAACAGTTAACCGAAAACTAACAGTAGCCCTAAACTTACTCCCTCAAACTAACTTCAAATCTAACCTAACCTGAAGCCTAAATCAAACCATACACCTAATCCTAACCCTAGGCGGACACCCTTAGCTCAACGCCAACCCTAACCTGGACCTGACGCTAACTCCAACCGTAACAGTTACCCGAAAACTAACAGTAGCCCTAAACTTACTCCCTCAAACTAAGTTCAAACCTAACCTAACCTGAAGCCTAAATCAAACCATACACCTAACCCTAACCCTAGGCGGACACCTTAAGCTCAACCCCAACCCTAACCTGACCCACACGCTAACTCCAACCGTAACACTGAACCGAAAACTAACAGTAACCCTAAACTTACTCCCTCAAACTAAGTTCAAACCTAACCTAACCTGAAGCCTAACTCAAACCATAGACCTAACCCTAACCCTAGGCGGACACCTTAAGCTCAACCCCAACCCTAACCTGGCCCTGACGCTAACTCCAACCATAACAGTTACCAGAAAACTAACAGTAGCCCTAAACTTACTTCCTCAAACTAAGCTCAAACCTAACCTAACCTGAAGCCTAAATCAAACAATACACCTAACCCTAACCCTAGGCGGACACCTTAACCTCAACCCCAACCCTAACCTGACCCTCACCCTAACTCCAACCGTAACACTGAACCGAAAACTGACAGTAGCCCTAAACTTACTCCCTCAAACTAAGTTCAAACCTAACCTAACCTAAAGCCTAACTCAAATCATAGACCTAACCCTAACCCTAGGCGGACACCTTAAGCTCAACCCCAACCCTAAAATTGCCCTGACGCTAACTCCAACCATAACAGTTACCCGAAAACTAACAGTCGCCCTAAACTTACTCCCTCAAACTAAGTTCAAACCTAACCTAACCTGAAGCCTAAATCAAACCATACACCTAACCCTAACCCTAGGCGGACACCTTAAGCTCAACCCCAACCCTAACATGACCCTCACGCTAACTCCAACCGTAACACTGAACCGAATACTAACATTAGCCCTAAACTTACTCCCTCAAACTAATTTCAAACCTAACCTAACCTGAAGCCTAACTCAAACAATAGACCTAACCCTAACCCTAGGCGGACACCTGAAGCTCAACCCCAACCCTAACCTGACCCTGACGCTATCTCCAACCGTAACACTGAACCGAAAACTAACAGTAGCCCTAAACTTACTCCCTCAAACTAAGTTCAAACCTAAACTAACCTGATGCCAAATTCAAACCATAGACCTAACCCTAACCCTAGGCGGACACCTGAAGCTCAACCCCAACCCTAACCTGACCCTCACGCTATCTCCAACCGTAACACTGAACCGAAAACTAACAGTAGCCCTAAACTTACTCCCTCAAACTAAGTTCAAACCTAACCTAACCTGAAGCCTAAATCAAACCATACACCTAACCCTAACTCTAGGCGGACACCTTAACCTCAACCCCAACCCTAACCTGACCCTCACGCTAACTCCAACCGTAACACTGAACCGAAAACTAATAGTAGCCCTAAACTTACTCCCTCAAACTAAGTTCAAACCTAACCTAACCTGAATCCTAACTCAAACCATAGACCTAACCCTAACCCTAGGCGGACACCTGAAACTCAACCCCAACCCTAACCTAACCCTGACGCTATCTCCAACCGTAACACTGAACCGAAAACTAACGGTAGCCCTAAACTTACTCCCTCAAACTAACTTCAAACCTAACCTAACCGGAAGCCTAACACAAACCATAAACCTAACCCTAACCCTTGGCGGACACCTTAAGCTCAACCCCAATCCTAAAATGGCCCTGACGCTAACTCCAACCATAACAGTTACCCGAAAACTAACAGTAGCCCTTAACTTACTCCCTCAAACTAAGTTCAAACCTAACCTAACCTGAAGCCTAAATCAAACCATACACCTAACCCTAACCCTAGGCGGACACCTGAAACTCAACCCCAACCCTAACCTGACCCTGACGCTATCTCGAAACGTAACACTGAACCGAAAACTAACAGTAGCCCTAAACTTACTCCCTCAAACTAAGTTCAAACCTAACCTAACCTGAAGCCTAACTCAAACCATAGACCTAACCCTAACCCTTGGTGGACACCTTAAGCTCAACCCCAATCCTAAAATCGCCCTGACGCTAACCCCAACCATAACAGTTACCCGAAAACTAACAGTAGCCCTATACTTACTCCCTCAAACTAAGTTCAAACCTAACCTAACCTGAAGCCTAAATCAAAGCATACACCTAACTCTAACACTAGGCGGACACCTTAAGCTCAACCCCAACCCTAACCTGACCCTCACGCTAACTCCAACCGTAGCACTGAACCGAAAAATAACAGTAGCCCTAAACTTACTCCCTCAAACTAATTTCAAACCTAACCTAACCTTAAGCCTAACTCAAACCATAGACCTAACCCTAACCCTAGGCGGACACCTGAAGTTCAAGCGCAACCGTAACCTGACCCTGACGATATCTCCAACCGTAACACTGAACCGAAAACTAACAGTAGCCCTAAACTTACTGCCTCAAATTAAGTTCAAACCTAACCTAACCTGAAGCCTAACTCAAACCATAGACCTAACCCTAACCCTAGGCGGACACCTTAAGCTCAACCCCAACCCTAACCTGGCCCTGACGCTAACTCCAACCATAACAGTTACCCAAAAACTAACAGTAGCCCTAAACTTACTCCCTCAAACTAAGTTCAAACCTAACCTAACCTGAAGCCTTAATCAAATCATACACCTAACCCTAACCCTTGGCGGACAACTTAAGCTCAACCCCTACACTAACCTGACCCTCACGCTTACTCCAACTGTAACAGTTAACCGAAAACTAACAGTAGCCCTAAACTTACTCCCTCAAACTAACTTCAAATCTAACCTAACCTGAAGCCTAAATCAAACCATACACCTAATCCTAACCCTAGGCGGACACCCTTAGCTCAACGCCAACCCTAACCTGGACCTGACGCTAACTCCAACCGTAACAGTTACCCGAAAACTAACAGTAGCCCTAAACTTACTCCCTCAAACTAAGTTCAAACCTAACCTAACCTGAAGCCTAAATCAAACCATACACCTAACCCTAACCCTAGGCGGACACCTTAAGCTCAACCCCAACCCTAACCTGACCCACACGCTAACTCCAACCGTAACACTGAACCGAAAACTAACAGTAACCCTAAACTTACTCCCTCAAACTAAGTTCAAACCTAACCTAACCTGAAGCCTAACTCAAACCATAGACCTAACCCTAACCCTAGGCGGACACCTTAAGCTCAACCCCAACCCTAACCTGGCCCTGACGCTAACTCCAACCATAACAGTTACCAGAAAACTAACAGTAGCCCTAAACTTACTTCCTCAAACTAAGCTCAAACCTAACCTAACCTGAAGCCTAAATCAAACAATACACCTAACCCTAACCCTAGGCGGACACCTTAACCTCAACCCCAACCCTAACCTGACCCTCACCCTAACTCCAACCGTAACACTGAACCGAAAACTAACAGTAGCCCTAAACTTACTCCCTCAAACTAAGTTCAAACCTAACCTAACCTAAAGCCTAACTCAAATCATAGACCTAACCCTAACCCTAGGCGGACACCTTAAGCTCAACCCCAACCCTAAAATCGCCCTGACGCTAACTCCAACCATAACAGTTACCCGAAAACTAACAGTCGTCCTAAACTTACTCCCTCAAACTAAGTTCAAACCTAACCTAACCTGAAGCCTAAATCAAACCATACACCTAACCCTAACCCTAGGCGGACACCTTAAGCTCAACCCCAACCCTAACATGACCCTCACGCTAACTCCAACCGTAACACTGAACCGAATACTAACATTAGCCCTAAACTTACTCCCTCAAACTAATTTCAAACCTAACCTAACCTGAAGCCTAACTCAAACAATAGACCTAACCCTAACCCTAGGCGGACACCTGAAGCTCAACCCCAACCCTAACCTGACCCTGACGCTATCTCCAACCGTAACACTGAACCGAAAACTAACAGTAGCCCTAAACTTACTCCCTCAAACTAAGTTCAAACCTAAACTAACCTGATGCCAAATTCAAACCATAGACCTAACCCTAACCCTAGGCGGACACCTGAAGCTCAACCCCAACCCTAACCTGACCCTCACGCTATCTCCAACCGTAACACTGAACCGAAAACTAACAGTAGCCCTAAACTTACTCCCTCAAACTAAGTTCAAACCTAACCTAACCTGAAGCCTAAATCAAACCATACACCTAACCCTAACCCAAGGCGGACAGCTTAAGCTCAAGCCCAACCCTAACCTGACCCTCACGCTAACTCCAACCGTAACACTGAACCGAAAACTAACAGTAGCCCTAAACTTACTCCCTCAAACTAAGTTCAAACCTAACCTAACCAGAAGCCTCACTCAAACCATAGACCTAACCCTAACCCTAGGCGGACACCTGAAGCTCAACCCCAACCCTAACCTAACCCTGACGCTATCTCCAACCGTAACACTGAACCGAAAACTAACGGTAGCCCTAAACTTACTCCCTCAAACTAACTTCAAACCTAACCTAACCTGAAGCCTAACTCAAACCATAGACCTAACCCTAATCCTTGGCGGACACCTTAAGCTCAACCCCAGTCCTAAAATGGCCCTGACGCTAACTCCAACCATAACAGTTACCCGAAAACTAACAGTAGCCCTAAACTTACTCCCTCATACTAAGTTCAAACCTAACCTCACCTGAAGCCTAAATCAAACCATACACCTAACCCCAACCCTAGGCGGACACCTTAAGCTCAATTCCAACCCTAACCTGACCCTCACGCTAAATCCAACCGTAAAACTGAACTGAAAACTAACAGTATCCCTAAACTTACTCCCTCAAACTAAGTTCAAACCTAACCTAACCTGAAGCCTAAATCAAACCATAGACCTAACCCTAACCCTAGGCGGACACCTGAAGCTCAACTCCAACGCTAACCTGACCTTGACGCTATCTCCAACCGTAACACTGAACCGAAAACTAACAGTAGCCCTAAACTTACTCCCTCAAACTAAGTTCAAACCTAACCTAACCTGAAGCCTAACTCAAACCATAGACCTAAACCTAACCCTAGGCGGACACCTGAAGCTCAACTCCAACCCTAACCTAACCCTGACGCCATCTCCAACCGTAACACTGAACCGAAAACTAATAGTAGCCCTAAACTTACTCCCTCAAACTAACTTCAAACCTAACCTAACCGGAAGCCTAACTCAAACCATAAACCTAACCCTAACCCTTGGCGGACACCTTAAGCTCAACCCCAATCCTAAAATGGCCCTGACGCTAACTCCAACCATAACAGTTACCCGAAAACTAACAGTAGCCCTAAACTTACTCCCTCAAACTAAGTTCAAACCTAACCTAACCTGAAGACTAAATCAAACCATACACCTAACCCCAACCCTAGGCGGACACCTTAAGTTCAACCCCAACCCTAACCTGACCCTCACGCTAAATCCAACCGTAACACTGAACTGAAAACTAACAGTAGCCCTAAACTTACTCCCTCAAACTAAGTTCAAACCTAACCCAACCTGAAGCCTAACTCAAACCATAGACCTAACCCTAACCCTAGGCGGACACCTTAAGCTCAACCCCAACGCTAACCTGACCCTGACTCTATCTCCAACCGTAACACTGAACCGAAAACTAACAGTAGCCCTAAACTTACTCCCTCAAACTAAGTTCAAACCTAACCTAACCTAAAGCCTAACTCAAATCATAGACCTAACCCTAACCCTAGGCGGACACCTTAAGCTCAACCCCAACCCTAAAATTGCCCTGACGCTAACTCCAACCATAACAGTTACCCGAAAACTAACAGTCGCCCTAAACTTACTCCCTCAAACTAAGTTCAAACCTAACCTAACCTGAATCCTAACTCAAACCATAGACCTAACCCTAACCCTAGGCGGACACCTTAAGCTCAACCCCAACCCTAACATGACCCTCACGCTAACTCCAACCGTAACACTGAACCGAATACTAACATTAGCCCTAAACTTACTCCCTCAAACTAATTTCAAACCTAACCTAACCTGAAGCCTAACTCAAACAATAGACCTAACCCTAACCCTAGGCGGACACCTGAAGCTCAACCCCAACCCTAACCTGACCCTGACGCTATCTCCAACCGTAACACTGAACCGAAAACTAACAGTAGCCCTAAACTTACTCCCTCAAACTAAGTTCAAACCTAAACTAACCTGATGCCAAATTCAAACCATAGACCTAACCCTAACCCTAGGCGGACACCTGAAGCTCAACCCCAACCCTAACCTGACCCTCACGCTATCTCCAACCGTAACACTGAACCGAAAACTAACAGTAGCCCTAAACTTACTCCCTCAAACTAAGTTCAAACCTAACCTAACCTGAAGCCTAAATCAAACCATACACCTAACCCTAACTCTAGGCGGACACCTTAACCTCAACCCCAACCCTAACCTGACCCTCACGCTAACTCCAACCGAAACACTGAACCGAAAACTAATAGTAGCCCTAAACTTACTCCCTCAAACTAAGTTCAAACCTAACCTAACCTGAATCCTAACTCAAACCATAGACCTAACCCTAACCCTAGGCGGACACCTGAAGCTCAACCCCAACCCTAACCTAACCCTGACGCTATCTCCAACCGTAACACTGAACCGAAAACTAACGGTAGCCCTAAACTTACTCCCTCAAACTAACTTCAAACCTAACCTAACCGGAAGCCTAACACAAACCATAAACCTAACCCTAACCCTTGGCGGACACCTTAAGCTCAACCCCAATCCTAAAATGGCCCTGACGCTAACTCCAACCATAACAGTTACCCGAAAACTAACAGTAGCCCTTAACTTACTCCCTCAAACTAAGTTCAAAGCTAACCTAACCTGAAGCCTAAATCAAACCATACACCTAACCCTAACCCTAGGCGGACACCTGAAACTCAACCCCAACCCTAACCTGACCCTGACGCTATCTCGAAACGTAACACTGAACCGAAAACTAACAGTAGCCCTAAACTTACTCCCTCAAACTAAGTTCAAACCTAACCTAACCTGAAGCCTAACTCAAACCATAGACCTAACCCTAACCCTTGGTGGACACCTTAAGCTCAACCCCAATCCTAAAATCGCCCTGACGCTAACCCCAACCATAACAGTTACCCGAAAACTAACAGTAGCCCTATACTTACTCCCTCAAACTAAGTTCAAACCTAACCTAACCTGAAGCCTAAATCAAAGCATACACCTAACTCTAACCCTAGGCGGACACCTTAAGCTCAACCCCAACCCTAACCTGACCCTCACGCTAACTCCAACCGTAGCACTGAACCGAAAAATAACAGTAGCCCTAAACTTACTCCCTCAAACTAATTTCAAACCTAACCTAACCTTAAGCCTAACTCAAACCATAGACCTAACCCTAACCCTAGGCGGACACCTGAAGTTCAAGCGCAACCGTAACCTGACCCTGACGATATCTCCAACCGTAACACTGAACCGAAAACTAACAGTAGCCCTAAACTTACTGCCTCAAATTAAGTTCAAACCTAACCTAACCTGAAGCCTAACTCAAACCATAGACCTAACCCTAACCCTAGGCGGACACCTTAAGCTCAACCCCAACCCTAACCTGGCCCTGACGCTAACTCCAACCATAACAGTTACCCAAAAACTAACAGTAGCCCTAAACTTACTCCCTCAAACTAAGTTCAAACCTAACCTAACCTGAAGCCTTAATCAAATCATACACCTAACCCTAACCCTTGGCGGACAACTTAAGCTCAACCCCTACACTAACCTGACCCTCACGCTTACTCCAACTGTAACAGTTAACCGAAAACTAACAGTAGCCCTAAACTTACTCCCTCAAACTAACTTCAAATCTAACCTAACCTGAAGCCTAAATCAAACCATACACCTAATCCTAACCCTAGGCGGACACCCTTAGCTCAACGCCAACCCTAACCTGGACCTGACGCTAACTCCAACCGTAACAGTTACCCGAAAACTAACAGTAGCCCTAAACTTACTCCCTCAAACTAAGTTCAAACCTAACCTAACCTGAAGCCTAAATCAAACCATACACCTAACCCTAACCCTAGGCGGACACCTTAAGCTCAACCCCAACCCTAACCTGACCCACACGCTAACTCCAACCGTAACACTGAACCGAAAACTAACAGTAACCCTAAACTTACTCCCTCAAACTAAGTTCAAACCTAACCTAACCTGAAGCCTAACTCAAACCATAGACCTAACCCTAACCCTAGGCGGACACCTTAAGCTCAACCCCAACCCTAACCTGGCCCTGACGCTAACTCCAACCATAACAGTTACCAGAAAACTAACAGTAGCCCTAAACTTACTTCCTCAAACTAAGCTCAAACCTAACCTAACCTGAAGCCTAAATCAAACAATACACCTAACCCTAACCCTAGGCGGACACCTTAACCTCAACCCCAACCCTAACCTGACCCTCACCCTAACTCCAACCGTAACACTGAACCGAAAACTAACAGTAGCCCTAAACTTACTCCCTCAAACTAAGTTCAAACCTAACCTAACCTAAAGCCTAACTCAAATCATAGACCTAACCCTAACCCTAGGCGGACACCTTAAGCTCAACCCCAACCCTAAAATCGCCCTGACGCTAACTCCAACCATAACAGTTACCCGAAAACTAACAGTCGTCCTAAACTTACTCCCTCAAACTAAGTTCAAACCTAACCTAACCTGAAGCCTAAATCAAACCATACACCTAACCCTAACCCTAGGCGGACACCTTAAGCTCAACCCCAACCCTAACATGACCCTCACGCTAACTCCAACCGTAACACTGAACCGAATACTAACATTAGCCCTAAACTTACTCCCTCAAACTAATTTCAAACCTAACCTAACCTGAAGCCTAACTCAAACAATAGACCTAACCCTAACCCTAGGCGGACACCTGAAGCTCAACCCCAACCCTAACCTGACCCTGACGCTATCTCCAACCGTAACACTGAACCGAAAACTAACAGTAGCCCTAAACTTACTCCCTCAAACTAAGTTCAAACCTAAACTAACCTGATGCCAAATTCAAACCATAGACCTAACCCTAACCCTAGGCGGACACCTGAAGCTCAACCCCAACCCTAACCTGACCCTCACGCTATCTCCAACCGTAACACTGAACCGAAAACTAACAGTAGCCCTAAACTTACTCCCTCAAACTAAGTTCAAACCTAACCTAACCTGAAGCCTAAATCAAACCATACACCTAACCCTAACCCAAGGCGGACAGCTTAAGCTCAAGCCCAACCCTAACCTGACCCTCACGCTAACTCCAACCGTAACACTGAACCGAAAACTAACAGTAGCCCTAAACTTACTCCCTCAAACTAAGTTCAAACCTAACCTAACCAGAAGCCTCACTCAAACCATAGACCTAACCCTAACCCTAGGCGGACACCTGAAGCTCAACCCCAACCCTAACCTAACCCTGACGCTATCTCCAACCGTAACACTGAACCGAAAACTAACGGTAGCCCTAAACTTACTCCCTCAAACTAACTTCAAACCTAACCTAACCTGAAGCCTAACTCAAACCATAGACCTAACCCTAATCCTTGGCGGACACCTTAAGCTCAACCCCAGTCCTAAAATGGCCCTGACGCTAACTCCAACCATAACAGTTACCCGAAAACTAACAGTAGCCCTAAACTTACTCCCTCATACTAAGTTCAAACCTAACCTCACCTGAAGCCTAAATCAAACCATACACCTAACCCCAACCCTAGGCGGACACCTTAAGCTCAACTCCAACCCTAACCTGACCCTCACGCTAAATCCAACCGTAAAACTGAACTGAAAACTAACAGTATCCCTAAACTTACTCCCTCAAACTAAGTTCAAACCTAACCTAACCTGAAGCCTAAATCAAACCATAGACATAACCCTAACCCTAGGCGGACACCTGAAGCTCAACCCCAACGCTAACCTGACCTTGACGCTATCTCCAACCGTAACACTGAACCGAAAACTAACAGTAGCCCTAAACTTACTCCCTCAAACTAAGTTCAAACCTAACCTAACCTGAAGCCTAACTCAAACCATAGACCTAACCCTAACCCTAGGCGGACACCTGAAGCTCAACTCCAACCCTAACCTAACCCTGACGCCATCTCCAACCGTAACACTGAACCGAAAACTAATAGTAGCCCTAAACTTACTCCCTCAAACTAACTTCAAACCTAACCTAACCGGAAGCCTAACTCAAACCATAAACCTAACCCTAACCCTTGGCGGACACCTTAAGCTCAACCCCAATCCTAAAATGGCCCTGACGCTAACTCCAACCATAACAGTTACCCGAAAACTAACAGTAGCCCTAAACTTACTCCCTCAAACTAAGTTCAAACCTAACCTAACCTGAAGACTAAATCAAACCATACACCTAACCCCAACCCTAGGCGGACACCTTAAGTTCAACCCCAACCCTAACCTGACCCTCACGCTAAATCCAACCATAACACTGAACTGAAAACTAACAGTAGCCCTAAACTTACTCCCTCAAACTAAGTTCAAACCTAACCCAACCTGAAGCCTAACTCAAACCATAGACCTAACCCTAACCCTAGGCGGACACCTTAAGCTCAACCCCAACGCTAACCTGACCCTGACTCTATCTCCAACCGTAACACTGAACCGAAAACTAACAGTAGCCCTAAACTTACTCCCTCAAACTAAGTTCAAACCTAACCTAACCTGAAGCCTAACTCAAACCAGAGACCTAACCCTAACCCAAGGCGGACACCTTAAGCTCAACCCCAACCCTAACCTGGCCCTGACGTTAACTCCAACCATAACAGTTACCAGAAAACTAACAGTCGCCCTAAACTTACTCCCTCAAACTAAGCTCAAACCTAACCTAACCTGAAGCCTAAATCAAACCATACACCTAACCCTAACCCTAGGCGGACACCTTAACCTCAACCCCAACCATAACCTGACCCTCACGCTAACTCCAACCGTAACACTGAACCGAAAACTAACATTAGCCCTAAACTTACTCCCTCAAACTAAGTTCAAACCTAACCTAACCTGAAGCCTAACTCAAACCATAGACCTAACCCTCACCCTAGGAGGACACCTGAAGCTCAACCCCAACCCTAACCTGGCCCTGACGTTAACTCCAACCATAACAGTTACCCGAAAACTAACAGTCGCCCTAAACTTACTCCCTCAAACTAAGTTCAAACCTAACCTAACCTGAAGCCTAAATCAAACCATACACCTAACCCTAACCCTAGGCGGACACCTTAAGCTCAACCCCAACCCTAACATGACTCTCACGCTAACTCCAACCGTAACATTGAACCGAAAACTAACATTAGCCCTAAACTTACTTCCTTAAACTAATTTCAAACCTAACCTAACCTGAAGCCTAACTCAAACCATAGACCTAACCCTAACCCTTGGCGGACACCTTAAGCTCAACTCCAGTCCTAAAATGGCCCTGACGCTAACTCCAACCATAACAGTTACCCGAAAACTAACAGTAGCCCTAAACTTACTCCCTCAAACTAAGTTCAAACCTAACCTAACCTGAAGCCTTAATCAAATCATACACCTAAACTTAACCCTTGGCGGACAACTTAAGCTCAACCCCTACACTAACCTGACCCTCACGCTTACTCCAACTGTAACAGTTAACCGAAAACTAACAGTAGCCCTAAACTTACTCCCTCAAACTAACTTCAAATCTAACCTAACCTGAAGCCTAAATCAAACCATACACCTAATCCTAACCCTAGGCGGACACCATTAGCTCAACGCCAACCCTAACCTGAACCTGACGCTAACTCCAACCGTAACAGTTACCCGAAAACTAACAGTAGCCCTAAACTTACTCCCTCAAACTAAGTTCAAACCTAACCTAACCTGAAGCCTAAATCAAACCATACACCTAACCCTAACCCTAGGCGGACACCTTAAGCTCAACCCCAACCCTTACCTGACCCACACGCTAACTCCAACCGTAACACTGAACCGAAAACTAACAGTAACCCTAAACTTACTCCCTCAAACTAAGTTCAAACCTAACCTAACCTGAAGCCTAACTCAAACCATAGACCTAACCCTAACCCTAGGCGTACACCTTAAGCTCAACCCCAACCCTGACCTGGCCCTGACGCTAACTCCAACCATAACAGTTACCAGAAAACTAACAGTCGCCCTAAACTTACTTCCTCAAACTAAGCTCAAACCTAACCTAACCTGAAGCCTAAATCAAACAATACACCTAACCCTAACCCTAGGCGGACACCTTAACCTCAACCCCAACCCTAACCTGACCCTCACGCTAACTCCAACCGTAACACTGAACCGAAAACTAACAGTAGCCCTAAACTTACTCCCTCAAACTAAGTTCAAACCTAACCTAACCTAAAGCCTAACTCAAACCATAGACCTAACCCTAACCCTAGGCGGACACCTTAAGCTCAACCCCAACCCTAAAATCGCCCTGACGCTAACTCCAACCATAACAGTTACCCGAAAACTAACAGTCGCCCTAAACTTACTCCCTCAAACTAAGTTCAAACCTAACCTAACCTGAAGCCTAAATCAAACCATACACCTAACCCTAACCCTAGGCGGACACCTTAAGCTCAACCCCAACCCTAACATGACCCTCACGCTAACTCCAACCGTAACACTGAACCGAAAACTAACAGTAGCCCTAAACTTACTCCCTCAAACTAATTTCAAACCTAACCTAACCTGAAGCCTAACTCAAACAATAGACCTAACCCTAACCCTAGGCGGACACCTGAAGCTCAACCCCAACCCTAACCTAACCCTGACGCTATCTCCAACCGTAACACTGAACCGAAAACTAACGGTAGCCCTAAACTTACTCCCTCAAACTAACTTCAAACCTAACCTAACCTGAAGCCTAACTCAAACCATAGACCTAACCCTAACCCTTGGCGGACACCTTAAGCTCAACCCCAGTCCTAAAATGGCCCTGACGCTAACTCCAACCATAACAGTTACCCGAAAACTAACAGTAGCCCTAAACTTACTCCCTCAAACTAAGTTCAAACCTAACCTCACCTGAAGCCTAAATCAAACCATACACCTAACCCCAACCCTAGGCGGACACCTTAAGCTCAACCCCAACCCTAACCTGACCCTCACCCTAAATCCAACCGTAAAACTGAACTGAAAACTAACAGTAGCCCTAAACTTACTCCCTCAAACTAAGTTCAAACCTAACCTAACCTGAAGCCTAGCTCAAACCATAGACCTAACCCTAACCCTAGGCGGACAACTGAAGCTCAACCCCAAAGCTAACCTGACCCTGACTCTATCTCCAACCGTAACACTGAACCGAAAACTAACAGTAGCCCTAAACTTACTCCCTCAAACTAAGTTCAAACCTAACCTAACCTGAAGCCTAACTCAAACCATAGACCTAACCCTAACCCTTGGCGGACACCTTAAACTCAAGCCCAATCCTAAAATGGCCCTGACGCTAACTCCAACCATAACAGTTACCCGAAAACTAACAGTAGCCCTAAACTTACTCCCTCAAACTACGTTCAAACCTAACCTAACCTGAAGCCTTAATCAAATCATACACCTAACCCTAACCCTAGGCGGACACCTTAAGCTCAACCCCTACCCTAACCTGACCCTCAGGCTTACTCCAACTGTAACAGTTAACAGAAAACTAACAGTAGCCCTAAACTTATTCCCTCAAACTATCTTCAAACCTAACCTAACCTGAAGCCTAAATCAAACCATACACCTAACCCTAACCCTAGGCGGACACCATTAGCTCAACGCCAACCCTAACCTGGACCTGACGCTAACTCCAACCGTAACCGTTACCCGAAAACTAACAGTAGCCCTAAACTTACTCCCTCAAACTAAGTTCAAACCTAACCTAACCTGAAGCCTAAATCAAACCATACACCTAAACCTAACCCTAGGCGGACACCTTAAGCTCTACCCCTACCCTAACCTGACCCTCACGCTAACTCCAACCGAAACACTGAACCGAAAACAAACAGTAGCCCTAAACTTACTCCCTCAAACTAAGTTCAAACCTAACCTAACCTGAAGCCTTACTCAAACCATAGACCTAACCCTAACCCTAGGCGGACACCTGAAGCTCAACCCCAACCCTAACCTGACCCTGACGCTATCTCGAAACGTAACACTGAACCGAAAACTAACAGTAGCCCTAAACTTACTCCCTCAAACTAAGTTCAAACCTAACCTAACCTGAAGCCTAACTCAAACCATAGACCTAACCCTAACCCTAGGCGGACACCTGAAGGTCAACCCCAACCCTAACCTAACCCTGACGCTATCTCCAACCGTAACACTGAACCGAAAACTAATAGTAGCCCTAAACTTACTCCCTCAAACTAACTTCAAACCTAACCTAACCGGAAGCCTAACTCAAACCATAAACCTAACCCTAACCCTTGGCGGACACCTTAAGCTCAACCCCAATCCTAAAATGGCCCTGACGCTAACTCCAACCATAACAGTTACCCGGAAACTAACAGTAGCCCTAAACTTACTCCGTCAAACTAAGTTCAAACCTAACCTAACCTGAAGACTAAATCAAATCATACACCTAACCCCAACCCTAGGCGGACACCTTAAGCTCAACCCCAACCCTAACCTGACCCTCACGCTAAATCCAACCGTAACACTGAACTGAAAACTAACAGTAGCCCTAAACTTACTCCCTCAAACTAAGTTCAAACCTAACCCAACCTGAAGCCTAGCTCAAACCATAGACCTAACCCTAACCCTAGGCGGACACCTGAAGCTCAACCCCAACGCTAACCTGACCCTGACTCTATCTCCAACCGTAACACTGAACCGAAAACTAACAGTAGCCCTAAACTTACTCCCTCAAACTAAGTTCATACCTAACCTAACCTGAAGCCTAACTCAAACCATAGACCTAACCCTAACCCTAGGCGGACACCTTAAGCTCAACCCCAATCCTTACATGGCCCTGACGCTAACTCAAACCATAACAGTTACCAGAAAAATAACAGTCGCCCTAAACTTACTCCCTCAAACTAAGCTCAAACCTAACCTAACCTGAAGCCTAAATCAAACCATACACCTAACCCTAACCCTAGGCGGACACCTTAACCTCAACCCCAACCCTAACCTGACCCTCACGCTAACTCCAACCGTAACACTGAACCGAAAACTAACATTAGCCCTAAACTTACTCCCTCAAACTAATTTCAAACCTAACCTAACCTGAAGCCTAACTCAAACCATAGACCTAACCCTAACCCTAGGCGGACACCTGAAGCTCAACCCCAACCCTAACCTGACCATGACGCTATCTCCACCCGTAACACTGAACCGAAAACTAACAGTAGCCCTAAACTTACTCCCTCAAACTAAGTTCAAACCTAACCTAACCTGAAGCCTAACTCAAACCATAGACCTAACCCTAACCCTAGGCGGACACCTGAAGCTCAACCCCAAACCTAACCTGACCCTCACGCTATCTCCAACCATAACACTGAACCGAAAACTAACAGTAGCCCTAAACTTACTCCCTCAAACTAAGTTCAAACCTAACCTAACTTGAAGCCTAAATCAAACCATACACCTAACCCTAACCCTAGGCGGACACCTTAAGCTCAAGCCCAACCCTAACCTGACCCTCACGCTAACTCCAACCGTAACACTGAACCGAAAACTAACAGTAGCCCTAAACTTACTACCTCAAACTAAGTTCAAATCTAACCTAACCTGAAGCCTAACTTAAACCATAGACCTAACCCTAACCCTAGGCGGACACCTGAAGCTCAACCACAACCCTAACCTAACCCTGACGCTATCTCCAACCGTAACACTGAACCGAAAACTAACAGTAGCCCTAAACTTACTCCCTCAAACTAACTTCAAACCTACCCTAACCTGAAGCCTAACTCAAACCATACACCTAACCCTAACCCTAGGCGGACACCTGAAGCTCAACCCCAACGCTAAATTGACCCTGACGCTATCTCCAACCGTAACACTGAACCGAAAACTAACAGTAGCCCTAAACTTACTCCCTCAAACTAAGTTCAAACCTAACCTAACCTGAAGCCTAACTCAAACCATAGACCTAACCCTAACCCTAGGCGGATACCTTAAGCTCAACCCCAACCCTAACCTGGCCCTGACGCTAACTCCAACCATAACAGTTACCAGAAAACTAACAGTCGCCCTAAACTTACTCCCTCAAACTAAGCTCAAACCTAACCTAAACTGAAGCCTAAATCAAACCATACACGTAACCCTAACCCTAGGCGGACACCTTAACCTCAACCCCAACCCTAAACTGACCCTCACGCTAACTCCAACCGTAACACAGAATCGAAAACTAACATTAGCCCTAAACTTACTCCCTCAAACTAATTTCAAACCTAACCTAACCTGAAGCCTAACTCAAACCATAGACCTAACCCTAACCCTAGGCAGACACCTGAAGATCAACCCCAACGCTAAACTGACCCTGACGCTATCTCCAACCGTAACACTGAACCAAAAACTAACAGTAGCCCTAAACTTACTCCCTCAAACTAACTTCAAACCTAACCTAAACTGAAGCCTAACTCAAACCATAGACCTAACCCTAACCCTAGGCGGACACCTTAAGCTCAACCCCAACCCTAACCTGGCCCTGACGCTAACTCCAACCATAACAGTTACCAGAAAACTAACAGTCGCCCTAAACTTACTTCCTCAAACTAAGCTCAAACCTAACCTAACCTGAAGCCTAAATCAAACCATACACCTAACCCTAACTCTAGGCGGACACCTTAACCTCAACCCCAACCCTAACCTGACCCTCACGCTAACTCCAACCGTAACACTGAACCGAAAACTAACAGTAGCCCTAAACTTACTCCCTCAAACTAAGTTCAAACCTAACCTAACCTGAAGCCTAACTCAAACCATAGACCTAACCCTAACCCTAGGCGGACACCTGAAGCTCAACCCCAACCCTAACCTAACCCTGACGCTATCTCCAACCGTAACACTGTACCGAAAACTCATAGTAGCCCTAAACTTACTCCCTCAAACTAACTTCAAACCTAACCTAACCGGAAGCCTAACTCAAACCATAAACCTAACCCTAACCCTTGGCGGACACCTTAAGCTCAACCCCAATCCTAAAATGGCCCTGACGCTAACTCCAACCATATCAGTTACCCGAAAACTAACAGTAGCCCTAAACTTACTCCCTCAAACTAAGTTCAAACCTAACCTAACCTGAAGACTAAATCAAACCATACACCTAACCCCAACCCTAGGCGGACACCTTAATCTCAACCCCAACCCTAACCTGACCCTCACGCTAACTCCAACCGTAACACTGAACCGAAAACTAACATTAGCCCTAAACTTACTCCCTCAAACTAATTTCAAACCTAACCTAACCTGAAGCCTAACTCAAACAATAGACCTAACCCTAACCCTAGGCGGACACCTGAAGCTCAACCCGAAACCTAACCTGACCCTGACGCTATCTCCAACCGTAACACTGAACCGAAAACTAACAGTAGCCCTAAACTTACGCCCTCAAACTAAGTTCAAACCTAACCTAACCTGAAGCCAAACTCAAACCATAGACCTAACCCTAACCATAGACGGACAGCTGAAGCTCAACCCCAACCCTAACCTGACCCTCACGCTATCTCCAACCGTAACACTGAACCGAAAACTAACAGTAGCCCTAAACATACTCCCTCAAACTAAGTTCTAACCTAACCTAACATGAAGCCTAAATCAAACCATCCACCTAACGCTAACCGTAGGCGGACACCTTAAGCTCAAGCCCAACCCTAACCTGACCCTCACGCTAACTCCAACCGTAACTCTGAACCGAAATCTAACAGTAGCCCTAAACTTACTCCCTCAAACTAAGTTCAAACCTAACCTAACCTGAAGCCTAACTCAAACCATAGACCTAACCCTAACCCTAGGCTGACACCTGAAGCTCAACCCCAACCCTAACCTAACCCTGACGCTATCTCCAACCGTAACACTGAACCGAAAACTAACAGTAGCCCTAAACTTACTCCCTCAAACTAACTTCAAACCTAACCTAACCGGAAGCCTAACTCAAACCATAGACCTAACCCTAACACTTGGCGGACACCTTAAGCTCAATCCCAATTCTAAAATGGCCCTGACGCTAACTCCAACCATAACAGTTACCCGAAAACTAACAGTAGCCCTAAACTTACTCCCTCAAACTAAGTTCAAACCTAACCTAACCTGAAGCCTAAATCAAACCATACACCTAACCCCAACCCTAGGCGGACACCTTAAGCTCAACCCCAACCCTAATCTGACCCTCACGCTAAATCCAACCGTAACACTGAACAGAAAACTAACAGTAGCCCTAAACTTACTCCCTCAAACTAAGTTGAAATCTAACCTAACCTGAAGCCTAACTCAAACCATAGACCTAACCCTAACCCTAGGCGGACACCTTAAGCTCAACCCCAACACTAACCTGGCCCTGACGCTAACTCCAACCATAACAGTTACCAAAAAACTAACAGTCACCCTAAACTTACTCCCTCAACCTAAGTTCAAACCTAACCTAACCTGAAGCCTAACTCAAACCATAGACCTAACCCTAACCCTAGGCGGACACCTTAAGCTCAACCCCAACCCTAACCTGGCCCTGACGCTAACTCCAACCATAACAGTTACCAGAAAACTAACAGTCGCCCTAAACTTACTCCCTCAAACTAAGCTCAAACCTAAACTATCCTGAAGCCTAAATCAAACCATACACCTAACCCTAACCCTAGGCGGACACCTTAACCTCAACCCCAACCCTAACCTGACCCTCACGCTAACTCCAACCGTAACACTGAACCGAAAACTAACATTAGCCCTAAACTTACTGCCTCAAACTAATTTCAAACCTAACCTAACCTAAAGCCTAACTCAAACCATAGACCTAACCCTAACCCTAGGAGGACACCTGAAGCTCAACCCCAACCCTAACCTGACCCTGACGCTATCTCCAACCGTAACACTGAACCGAAAACTAACAGTAGCCCTAAACTTACTCCCTCAAACTAAGTTCAAACCTAACCTAACCTGAAGCCTAACTCAAACCATAGACTTAACCCTAACCCTAGGCGGACACCTTAAGCTCAACCCCAACCCTAACTTGGCCCTGACGCTAACTCCAACCATAACAGTTACCCGAAAACTAACAGTCGCCCTAAACTTACTCCCTCAAACTAAGTTCAAACCTAACCTAACCTGAAGCCTAAATCAAACCATACACCTAACCCTAACCCTAGGCGGAAACCTTAAGCTCAACCCCAACCCTAACATGACCCTCATGCTAACTCCAACCATAACACTGAACCGAAAACTAACAGTAGCCCTAAACTTACTCCCTCAAACTAAGTTCAAACCTAACCTAACCTGAAGCCTAAATCAAACCATACACCTAACCCCAACCCTAGGCGGACACCTTAAGCTCAACCCCAACCCTAATCTGACCCTCACGCTAAATCCAACCGTAACACTGAACTGAAAACTAACAGTAGCCCTAAACTTACTCCCTCAAACTAAGTTCAAACCTAACCTCACCTGAAGCCTAACTCAAAACATAGACCTAACCCTAACCCTAGGAGGACACCTGAAGCTCAACCCCAACGCTAACCTGACCTTGACGCTATCTCCAACCGTAACACTGAACAGAAAACTAACAGTAGCCCTAAACTTACTCCCTCAAACTAAGTTGAAATCTAACCTAACCTGAAGCCTAACTCAAACCATAGACCTAACCCTAACCCTAGGCGGACACCTTAAGCTCAACCCCAACACTAACCTGGCCCTGACGCTAACTCCAACCATAACAGTTACCAAAAAACTAACAGTCACCCTAAACTTACTCCCTCAACCTAAGTTCAAACCTAACCTAACCTGAAGCCTAACTCAAACCATAGACCTAACCCTAACCCTAGGCGGACACCTTAAGCTCAACCCCAACCCTAACCTCGCCCTGACGCTAACTCCAACCATAACAGATACCAGAAAACTAACAGTCGCCCTAAACTTACTCCCTCAAACTAAGCTCAAACCTAACCTAACCTGAAGCCTAAATCAAACCATACACCTAACCCTAACCCTAGGCGGACACCTTAACCTCAACCCCAACCCTAACCTGACCCTCACGCTAACTCCAACCGTAACACTGAACCGAAAACTAACATTAGCCCTAAACTTACAGCCTCAAACTAATTTCAAACCTAACCTAACCTAATACCTAACTCAAACCATAGACCTAACCCTAACCCTAGGAGGACACCTGAAGCTCAACCCCAACCCTAACCTGACCCTGACGCTATCTCCAACCGTAACACTGAACCGAAAACTAACAGTAGCCCTAAACTTACTCCCTCAAACTAAGTTCAAACCTAACCTAACCTGAAGCCTAACTCAAACCATAGACTTAACCCTAACCCTAGGCGGACACCTTAAGCTCAACCACAACCCTAACTTGGCCCTGACGCTAACTCCAACCATAACAGTTACCCGAAAACTAACAGTCGCCCTAAACTTACTCCCTCAAACTAAGTTCAAACCTAACCTAACCTGAAGCCTAAATCAAACCATACACCTAACCCTAACCCTAGGCGGACACCTTAAGCTCAACCCCAACCCTAACATGACCCTCATGCTAACTCCAACCATAACACTGAACCGAAAACTAACATTAGCCCTAAACTTACTACCTCAAACTAATTTCAAACCTAACTTAACCTGAAGCCTAACTCAAACAATAGACCTAACCCTAACCCTAGGCCGACACCTGAAGCTCAACCCCAACCCTAACCTGACCCTGAAGCTATCTCCAACCGTAACACTGAACCGAAAACTAACAGTAGCAGTAAACTTACTCCCTCAAACTAAGTTCAAACCTAAACTAACCTGAAGCCAATCTCAGCCCATAGACCTAACCCTAACCCTAGGCGGACACCTGAAGCTCAACCCCAACCCTAACCTGACCCTCACGCTATCTCCAACCGTAACACTGAACCGAAAACTAACAGTAGCCCTAAACTTACTCCCTCAAACTAAGTTCAAACCTAACCTAACCTGAAGCCTAAATCAAACCATACACCTAACCCTAACCCTAGGCGGACACCTTAAGCTCAAGCCCAACCCTAACCTGACCCTCAGGCTTACTCCAACTGTAACAGTTAACCGAAAACTAACAGTAGCCCTAACTTATTCCCTCAAACTAACTTCAAACCTAACCTAACCTGAAGCCTAAATCAAACCATACACCTAACCCTAACCCTAGGCGGACACCATTAGCTCAACGCCAACCCTAACCTGGACCAGACGCTAACTCCAACCATAACAGTTACCCGAAAACTAACAGTAGCCCTAAACTTACTCCCTCAAACTAAGTTCAAACCTAACCTAACCTGAAGCCTAAATCAAACCATACACCTAAACCTAACCCTAGGCGGACACCTTAAGCTCAACCCCTACCCTAACCTGACCCTCACGCTAACTCCAACCGAAACACTGAACCGAATACAAACAGTAGCCCTAAACTTACTCCCTCAAACTAAGTTCAAACATAACCTAACCTGAAGCCTAACTCAAACCATAGACCTAACCCTAAACCTAGGCGGACACCTGAAGCTCAACCCCAACCCTAACCTAACCCTGACGCTATCTCCAACCGTAACACTGAACCGAAAACTAACAGTAGCCCTAAACTTACTCCCTCAAACTAACTTCAAACTTAACCTAACCTGAAGCCTAACTCAAACCATAGACCTAACCCTAACCCTTGGTGGACACCTTAAGCTCAACCCCAGTCCCAAAATGGCCCTGACGCTAACTCCAACCATAACAGTTACCCGAAAACTAACAGTAGCCCTAAACTTACTCCCTCAAACTAAGTTCAAACCTAACCTCACCTGAAGCCTAAATCAAACCATACACCTAACCCCAACCCTAGGCGGACACCTTAAGCTCAACCCCAACCCTAACCTGACCCTCACGCTAAATCCAACCGTAACACTGAACTGAAAACTAACAGTATCCCTAAACTTACTCCCTCAAACTAAGTTCAAACCTAACCTAACCTGAAGCCTAACTCAAACCATAGACCTAACCCTAACCCTAGGGGGACACCTGAAGCTCAACCCCAACGCTAACCTGACCTTGACGCTATCTCCAACCGTAACACTGAACCGAAAACTAACAGTAGCCCTAAACTTACTCCCTCAAACTAAGTTCAAATCTAACCTAACCTGAAGCCTAACTCAAACCATAGACCTAACCCTAACCCTAGGCGGACACCTTAAGCTCAACCCCAACACTAACCTGGCCCTGACGCTAACTCCAACCATAACAGTTACCAAAAAACTAACAGTCGCCCTAAACTTACTCCCTCAACCTAAGTTCAAACCTAACCTAACCTGAAGCCTAACTCAAACCATAGACCTAACCCTAACCCTAGGCGGACACCTTAATCTCAACCCCAACCCTAACCTGGCTCTGACGCTAACTCCAACCATAACAGTTACCAGAAAACTAACAGTCGCCCTAAACTTACTCCCTCAAACTAAGCTCAAACCTAACCTAACCTGAAGCCTAACTCAAACCATAGACCTAACCCTAACCCTAGGTGGACACCTGAAGATCAACCCCAACGCTAAACTGACCCTGACGCTATCTCCAACCGTAACACTGAACCGAAAACTAACAGTAGCCCTAAACTTACTCCCTCAAACTAACTTCAAAATTAACCTGAACTGAAGCCTAACTCAAACCATAGACCTAACCCTAACCCTAGGCGGACACCTTAAGCTCAACCCCAACCCTAACCTGGCCCTGACGCTAACTCCAACCATAACAGTTACCAGAAAACTAACAGTCGCCCTAAACTTACTTCCTCAAACTAAGCTCAAACCTAACCTAACCTGAAGCCTAAATCAAACAATACACCTAACCCTAACCCTAGGCGGACACCTTAACATCAACCCCAACCCTAACCTGACCCTCACGCTAACTCCAATCGTAACACTGAACCGAAAACTAACATTAGCCCTAAACTTACTCCCTCAAACTAATTTCAAACCTAACCTAACCTGAAGCCTAAATCAAACCATACACCTAACCCTAACTCTAGGCGGACACCTTAACCTCAACCCCAACCCTAACCTGACCCTCACGCTAACTCCAACCGTAACACTGAACCAAAAACTAACAGTAGCCCTAAACTTACTCCCTCAAACTATGTTCAAACCTAACCTAACCTGAAGCCTAACTCAAACCATAGACCTAACCCTAACCCTAGGAGGACACCTGAAGCTCAACCCCAACCCTAACCTAACCCTGACGCTATCTACAACCGTAACACTGAACCGAAAACTTATAGTAGCCCTAAACTTACTCCCTCAAACTAACTTCAAACCTAACCTAACCGGAAGCCTAACTCAAACCATAAACCTAACCCTAACCCTTGGCGGACACCTTAAGCTCAACCCCAATCCTAAAATGGCCCTGACGCTAACTCCAACCATAACAGTTACCCGAAAACTAACAGTAGCTCTAAACTTACTCCCTCAAACTAAGTTCAAACCTAACCTAACCTGAAGAGTAAATCAAACCATACACCTAACCCTAACCCTAGGCGGACACCTTAACCTCAACCCCAACCCTAACCTGACCCTCACGCTAACTCCAACCGTAACACTGAACCGAAAACTAACATTAGCCCTAAACTTACTCCCTCAAACTAAGTTCAAACCTAACCTAACCTGAAGCCTAACTCAAACCATAGACCTAACCCTAACCCTAGGCGGACACCTTAAGCTCAACCCCAACCCTAACCTGGCCCTGACGCTAACTCCAACCATAACAGTTACCAGAAAACTAACAGTCGCCCTAAACTTACTTCCTCAAACTAAGCTCAAACCTAACCTAACCTGAAGCCTAAATCAAACAATACACCTAACCCTAACCCTAGGCGGACACCTGAAGCTCAACCCCAACCCTAACCTGACCCTGACGCTATCTCGAAACGTAACACTGAACCGAAAACTAACAGTAGCCCTAAACTTACTCCCTCAAACTAAGTTCAAACCTAACCTAACCTGAAGCCTAACTCAAACCATAGACCTAACCCTAACCCTTGGTGGACACCTTAAGCTCAACCCCAATCCTAAAATGGCCCTGACGCTAACCCCAACCATAACAGTTACCCGAAAACTAACAGTAGCCCTATACTTACTCCCTCAAACTAAGTTCAAACCTAACCTAACCTGAAGCCTAAATCAAAGCATAGACACCTAACTCTAACCCTAGGCGGACACCTTAAGCTCAACCCCAACCCTAACCTGACCCTCACGCTAACTCCAACCGTAGCACTGAACCGAAAACTAACAGTAGCCCTAAACTTACTCCCTCAAACTAATTTCAAACCTAACCTAACCTGAAGCCTAACTCAAACCATAGACCTAACCCTAACCCTAGGCGGACACCTGAAGTTCAAGCGCAACCCTAACCTGACCCTGACGATATCTCCAACCGTAACACTGAACCGAAAACTAACAGTAGCCCTAAACTTACTCCCTCAAACTAAGTTCAAACCTAACCTAACCTGAAGCCTAACTCAAACCATAGACCTAACCCTAACCCTAGGCGGACACCTTAAGCTCAACCCCAACCCTAACCTGGCCCTGACGCTAACTCCAACCATAACAGTTACCCAAAAACTAACAGTAGCCCTAAACTTACTCCCTCAAACTAAGTTCAAACCTAACCTAACCTGAAGCCTTAATCAAATCATACACCTAACCCTAACCCTTGGCGGACAACTTAAGCTCAACCCCTACACTAACCTGACCCTCACGCTTACTCCAACTGTAACAGTTAACCGAAAACTAACAGTAGCCCTAAACTTACTCCCTCAAACTAACTTCAAATCTAACCTAACCTGAAGCCTAAATCAAACCATACACCTAATCCTAACCCTAGGCGGACACCATTAGTTCAAGGCCAACCCTAACCTGGACCTGACGCTAACTCCAACCGTAACAGTTACCCGAAAACTAACAGTAGCCCTAAACTTACTCCCTCAAACTAAGTTCAAACCTAACCTAACCTGAAGCCTAAATCAAACCATACACCTAACCCTAACCCTAGGCGGACACCTTAACCTCAACCCCAACCCTAACCTGACCCACACGCTAACTCCAACCGTAACACTGAACCGAAAACTAACAGTAACCCTAAACTTACTCCCTCAAACTAAGTTCAAACCTAACCTAACCTGAAGCCTAACTCAAACCATAGACCTAACCCTAACCCTAGGCGGACACCTTAAGCTCAACCCCAACCCTAACCTGGCCCTGACGCTAACTCCAACCATAACAGTTACCAGAAAACTAACAGTCGCCTTAAACTTACTTCCTCAAACTAAGCTCAAACCTAACCTAACCTGAAGCCTAAATCAAACAATACACCTAACCCTAACCCTAGGCGGACACCTTAACCTCAACCCCAACCCTAACCTGACCCTCACCCTAACTCCAACCGTAACACTGGACCGAAAACTAACAGTCGCCCTAAACTTACTCCCTCAAACTAAGTTCAAACCTAACCTAACCTAAAGCCTAACTCAAATCATAGACCTAACCCTAACCCTAGGCGGACACCTTAAGCTCAACCCCAACCCTAAAATCGCCCTGACGCTAACTCCAACCATAACAGTTACCCGAAAACTAACAGTCGCCCTAAACTTACTCCCTCAAACTAAGTTCAAACCTAACCTAACCTGAAGCCTAAATCAAACCATACACCTAACCCTAACCCTAGGCGGACACCTTAAGCTCAACCCCAACCCTAACGTGACCCTAACGCTAACTCCAACCGTAACACTGAACCGAATACTAACATTAGCCCTAAACTTACTCCCTCAAACTAATTTCAAACCTAACCTAACCTGAAGCCTAACTCAAACAATAGACCTAACCCTAACCCTAGGCGGACACCTGAAGCTCAACCCCAACCCTAACCTGACCCTGACGCTATCTCCAACCGTAACACTGAACCGAAAACTAACAGTAGCCCTAAACTTACTCCCTCAAACTAAGTTCAAACCTAAACTACCCTGATGCCAAATTCAAACCATAGACCTAACCCTAACCCTAGGCGGACACCTGAAGCTCAACCCCAACCCTAACCTGACCCTCACGCTATCTCCAACCGTAACACTGAACCGAAAACTAACAGTAGCCCTAAACTTACTCCCTCAAACTAAGTTCAAACCTAACCTAACCTGAAGCCTAAATCAAACCATACACCTAACCCTAACCCAAGGCGGACAGCTTAAGCTCAAGCCCAACCCTAACCTGACCCTCACGCTAACTCCAACCGTAACACTGAACCGAAAACTAACAGTAGCCCTAAACTTACTCCCTCAAACTAAGTTCAAACCTAACCTAACCAGAAGCCTCACTCAAACCATAGACCTAACCCTAACCCTAGGCGGACACCTGAAGCTCAACCCCAACCCTAACCTAACCCTGACGCTATCTCCAACCGTAACACTGAACCGAAAACTAACGGTAGCCCTAAACTTACTCCCTCAAACTAACTTCAAACCTAACCTAACCTGAAGCCTAACTCAAACCATAGACCTAACCCTAACCCTTGGCGGACACCTTAAGCTCAACCCCAGTCCTAAAATGGCCCTGACGCTAACTCCAACCATAACAGTTACCCGAAAACTAACAGTAGCCCTAAACTTACTCCCTCATACTAAGTTCAAACCTAACCTCACCTGAAGCCTAAATCAAACCATACACCTAACCCCAACCCTAGGCGGACACCTTAAGCTCAACCCCAACCCTAACCTGACCCTCACGCTAAATCCAACCGTAAAACTGAACTGAAAACTAACAGTATCCCTAAACTTACTCCCTCAAACTAAGTTCAAACCTAACCTAACCTGAAGCCTAAATCAAACCATAGACCTAACCCTAACCCTAGGCGGACACCTGAAGCTCAACCCCAACGCTAACCTGACCTTGACGCTATCTCCAACCGTAACACTGAACCGAAAACTAACAGTAGCCCTAAACTTACTCCCTCAAACTAAGTTCAAACCTAACCTAACCTGAAGCCTAACTCAAACCATAGACCTAACCCTAACCCTAGGCGGACACCTGAAGCTCAACTCCAACCCTAACCTAACCCTGACGCTATCTCCAACCGTAACACTGAACCGAAAACTAATAGTAGCCCTAAACTTACTCCCTCAAACTAACTTCAAACCTAACCTAACCGGAAGCCTAACTCAAACCATAAACCTAACCCTAACCCTTGGCGGACACCTTAAGCTCAACCCCAACCCTAAAATCGCCCTGACGCTAACTCCAACCATAACAGTTACACGAAAACTAACAGTCGCCCTAAACTTACTCCCTCAAACTAAGTTCAAACCTAACCTAACCTGAAGCCTAAATCAAACCATACACCTAACCCTAACCCTAGGCGGACACCTTAAGCTCAACCCCAACCCTAACATGACCCTAACGCTAACTCCAACCGTAACACTGAACCGAATACTAACATTAGCCCTAAACTTACTCCCTCAAACTAATTTCAAACCTAACCTAACCTGAAGCCTAACTCAAACAATAGACCTAACCCTAACCCTAGGCGGACACCTGAAGCTCAACCCCAACCCTAACCTGACCCTGACGCTATCTCCAACCGTAACACTGAACCGAAAACTAACAGTAGCCCTAAACTTACTCCCTCAAACTAAGTTCAAACCTAAACTAACCTGATGCCAAATTCAAACCATAGACCTAACCCTAACCCTAGGCGGACACCTGAAGCTCAACCCCAACCCTAACCTGACCCTCACGCTATCTCCAACCGTAACACTGAACCGAAAACTAACAGTAGCCCTAAACTTACTCCCTCAAACTAAGTTCAAACCTAACCTAACCTGAAGCCTAAATCAAACCATACACCTAACCCTAACCCAAGGCGGACAGCTTAAGCTCAAGCCCAACCCTAACCTGACCCTCACGCTAACTCCAACCGTAACACTGAACCGAAAACTAACAGTAGCCCTAAACTTACTCCCTCAAACTAAGTTCAAACCTAACCTAACCAGAAGCCTCACTCAAACCATAGACCTAACCCTAACCCTAGGCGGACACCTGAAGCTCAACCCCAACCCTAACCTAACCCTGACGCTATCTCCAACCGTAACACTGAACCGAAAACTAACGGTAGCCCTAAACTTACTCCCTCAAACTAACTTCAAACCTAACCTAACCTGAAGCCTAACTCAAACCATAGACCTAACCCTAACCCTTGGCGGACACCTAAAGCTCAACCCCAGTCCTAAAATGGCCCTGACGCTAACTCCAACCATAACAGTTACCCGAAAACTAACAGTAGCCCTAAACTTACTCCCTCATACTAAGTTCAAACCTAACCTCACCTGAAGCCTAAATCAAACCATACACCTAACCCCAACCCTAGGCGGACACCTTAAGCTCAACCCCAACCCTAACCTGACCCTCACGCTAAATCCAACCGTAACACTGAACTGAAAACTAACAGTAGCCCTAAACTTACTCCCTCAAACTAAGTTCAAACCTAACCCAACCTGAAGCCTAACTCAAACCATAGACCTAACCCTAACCCTAGGCGGACACCTTAAGCTCAACCCCAACGCTAACCTGACCCTGACTCTATCTCCAACCGTAACACTGAACCGAAAAATAACAGTAGCGCTAAACTTACTCCCTCAAACTAAGTTCAAACCTAACCTAACCTGAAGCCTAACTCAAACCAGAGACCTAACCCTAACCCAAGGCGGACACCTTAAGCTCAACCCCAACCCTAACCTGGCCCTGACGTTAACTCCAACCATAACAGTTACCAGAAAACTAACAGTCGCCCTAAACTTACTCCCTCAAACTAAGCTCAAACCTAACCTAACCTGAAGCCTAAATCAAACCATACACCTAACCCTAACCCTAGGCGGACACCTTAAGCTCAACCCCAACCATAACCTGACCCTCACGCTAACTCCAACCGTAACACTGAACCGAAAACTAACATTAGCCCTAAACTTACTCCCTCAAACTAAGTTCAAACCTAACCTAACCTGAAGCCTAACTCAAACCATAGACCTAACCCTCACCCTAGGCGGACACCTGAAGCTCAACCCCAAACCTAACCTGACCCTGACGCTATCTCCAACCGTAACACTGAACCGAAAACTAACAGTAGCCCTAAACTTACTCCCTCAAACTAAGTTCAAACCTAACCTAACCTGAAGCCTAACTCAAACCATAGACCTAACCCTAACCCTAGGCGGACACCTTAAGCTCAACCCCAACCCTAACCTCGCCCTGACGCTAACTCCAACCATAACAGTTACCCGAAAACTAACAGTCGCCCTAAACTTACTCCCTCAAACTAAGTTCAAACCTAACCTAACCTGAAGCCTAAATCAAACCATACACCTAACCCTAACCCTAGGCGGACACCTTAAGCTCAACCCCAACCCTAACATGACCCTCACGCTAACTCCAACCGTAACATTGAACCGAAAACTAACATTAGCCCTAAACTTACTTCCTTAAACTAATTTCAAACCTAACCTAACCTGAAGCCTAACTCAAACCATAGACCTAATCCTAACCCTTGGCGGACACCTTAAGCTCAACTCCAGTCCTAAAATGGCCCTGACGCTAACTCCAACCATAACAGTTACCCGAAAACTAACAGTAGCCCTAAACTTACTCCCTCAAACTAAGTTCAAACCTAACCTAACCTGAAGCCTTAATCAAATCATACACCTAACCCTAACCCTTGGCGGACAACTTAAGCTCAACCCCTACACTAACCTGACCCTCACGCTTACTCCAACTGTAACAGTTAACCGAAAACTGACAGTAGCCCTAAACTTACTCCCTCAAACTAACTTCAAATCTAACCTAACCTGAAGCCTAAATCAAACCATACACCTAATCCTAACCCTAGGCGGACACCATTAGCTCAACGCCAACCCTAACCTGGACCTGACACTAACTCCAACCGTAACAGTTACCCGAAAACTAACAGTAGCCCTAAACTTACTCCCTCAAACTAAGTTCAAACCTAACCTAACCTGAAGCCTAAATCAAACCATACACCTAACCCTAACCCTAGGCGGACACCTTAAGCTCAACCCCAACCCTTACCTGACCCACACGCTAACTCCAACCGTAACACTGAACCGAAAACTAACAGTAACCCTAAACTTACTCCCTCAAACTAAGTTCAAACCTAACCTAACCTGAAGCCTAACTCAAACCATAGACCTAACCCTAACCCTAGGCGGACACCTTAAGCTCAACCCCAACCCTGACCTGGCCCTGACGCTAACTCCATCCATAACAGTTACCAGAAAACTAACAGTCGCCCTAAACTTACTTCCTCAAACTAAGCTCAAACCTAACCTAACCTGAAGCCTAAATCAAACAATACACCTAACCCTAACCCTAGGCGGACACCTTAACCTCAACCCCAACCCTAACCTGACCCTCACGCTAACTCCAACCGTAACACTGAACCGAAAACTAACAGTAGCCCTAAACTTACTCCCTCAAACTAAGTTCAAACCTAACCTAACCTAAAGCCTAACTCAAACCATAGACCTAACCCTAACCCTAGGCGGACACCTTAAGCTCAACCCCAACCCTAAAATCGCCCTGACGCTAACTCCAACCATAACAGTTACCCGAAAACTAACAGTCGCCCTAAACTTACTCCCTCAAACTAAGTTCAAACCTAACCTAACCTGAAGCCTAAATCAAACCATACACCTAACCCTAACCCTAGGCGGACACCTTAAGCTCAACCCCTACCCTAACATGACCCTCACGCTAACTCCAACCGTAACACTGAACCGAATACTAACATTAGCCCTAAACTTACTCCCTCAAACTAATTTCAAACCTAACCTAACCTGAAGCCTAACTCAAACAATAGACCTAACCCTAACCCTAGGCGGACACCTGAAGCTCAACCCCAACCCTAACCTGACCCTGACGCTATCTCCAACCGTAACACTGAACCGAAAACTAACAGTAGCCCTAAACTTACTCCCTCAAACTAAGTTCAAACCTAAACTAACCTGATGCCAAATTCAAACCATAGACCTAACCCTAACCCTAGGCGGACACCTGAAGCTCAACCCCAACCCTAACCTAACCCTGACGCTATCTCCAACCGTAACACTGAACCGAAAACTAACGGTAGCCCTAAACTTACTCCCTCAAACTAACTTCAAACCTAACCTAACCTGAAGCCTAACTCAAACCATAGACCTAACCCTAACCCTTGGCGGACACCTTAAGCTCAACCCCAGTCCTAAAATGGCCCTGACGCTAACTCCAACCATAACAGTTACCCGAAAACTAACAGTAGCCCTAAACTTACTCCCTCAAACTAAGTTCAAACCTAACCTCACCTGAAGCCTAAATCAAACCATACACCTAACCCCAACCCTAGGCGGACACCTTAAGCTCAACCCCAACCCTAACCTGACCCTCACCCTAAATCCAACCGTAAAACTGAACTGAAAACTAACAGTAGCCCTAAACTTACTCCCTCAAACTAAGTTCAAACCTAACCTAACCTGAAGCCTAGCTCAAACCATAGACCTAACCCTAACCCTAGGCGGACAACTGAAGCTCAACCCCAAAGCTAACCTGACCCTGACTCTATCTCCAACCATAACACTGAACCGAAAACTAACAGTAGCCCTAAACTTACTCCCTCAAACTAAGTTCAAACCTAACCTAACCTGAAGCCTAACTCAAACCATAGACCTAACCCTAACCCTTGGCGGACACCTTAAACTCAAGCCCAATCCTAAAATGGCCCTGACGCTAACTCCAACCATAACAGTTACCCGAAAACTAACAGTAGCCCTAAACTTACTCCCTCAAACTACGTTCAAACCTAACCTAACCTGAAGCCTTAATCAAATCATACACCTAACCCTAACCCTAGGCGGACACCTTAAGCTCAACCCCTACCCTAACCTGACCCTCAGGCTTACTCCAACTGTAACAGTTAACAGAAAACTAACAGTAGCCCTAAACTTATTCCCTCAAACTAACTTCAAACCTAACCTAACCTGAAGCCTAAATCAAACCATACACCTAACCCTAACCCTAGGCGGACACCATTAGCTCAACGCCAAACCTAACCTGGACCTGACGCTAACTCCAACCGTAACAGTTACCCGAAAACTAACAGTAGCCCTAAACTTACTCCCTCAAACTAAGTTCAAACCTAACCTAACCTGAAGCCTAAATCAAACCATACACCTAAACCTAACCCTAGGCGGACACCTTAAGCTCTACCCCTACCCTAACCTGACCCTCACGCTAACTCCAACCGAAACACTGAACCGAAAACAAACAGTAGCCCTAAACTTACTCCCTCAAACTAAGTTCAAACCTAACCTAACCTGAAGCCTAACTCAAACCATAGACCTAACCCTAACCCTAGGCGGACACCTGAAGCTCAACCCCAACCCTAACCTGACCCTGTCGCTATCTCGAAACGTAACACTGAACCGAAAACTAACAGTAGCCCTAAACTTACTCCCTCAAACTAAGTTCAAACCTAACCTAACCTGAAGCCTAACTCAAACCATAGACCTAACCCTAACCCTTGGTGGACACCTTAAGCTCAACCCCAATCCTAAAATGGCCCTGACGCTAACCCCAACCATAACAGTTACCCGAAAACTAACAGTAGCCCTAAACTTACTCCCTCAAACTAAGTTCAAACCTAACCTAACCTGAAGCCTAAATCAAAGCATACACCTAACTCTAACCCTAGGCAGACACCTTAAGCTCAACCCCAACCCTAACCTGACCCTCACGCTAACTCCAACCGTAGCACTGAACCGAAAACTAACAGTAGCCCTAAACTTACTCCCTCAAACTAATTTCAAACCTAACCTAACCTGAAGCCTAACTCAAACCATAGACCTAACCCTAACCCTAGGCGGACACCTGAAGTTCAAGCGCAACCCTAACCTGACCCTGACGCTATCTCCAACCGTAACACTGAACCGAAAACTAACAGTAGCCCTAAACTTACTCCCTCAAACTAAGTTCAAACCTAACCTAACCTGAAGCCTAACTCAAACCATAGACCTAACCCTAACCCTAGGCGGACACCTTAAGCTCAACCCCAACTCTAACCTGGCCCTGACGCTAACTCCAACTATAACAGTTACCCGAAAACTAAGAGTAGCCCTAAACTTACTCCCTCAAACTAAGTTCCAACCTAACCTAACCTGAAGCCTTAATCAAATCATACACCTAACCCTAACCCTTGGCGGACAACTTAAGCTCAACCCCTACACTAACCTGACCCTCACGCTTACTCCAACTGTAACAGTTAACCGAAAACTAACAGTAGCCCTAAACTTACTCCCTCAAACTAACTTCAAATCTAACCTAACCTGAAGCCTAAATCAAACCATACACCTAATCCTAACCCTAGGCGGACACCATTAGCTCAACGCCAACCCTAACCTGGACCTGACGCTAACTCCAACCGTAACAGTTACCCGAAAACTAACATTAGCCCTAAACTTACTCCCTCAAACTAAGTTCAAACCTAACCTAACCTGAAGCCTAAATCAAACCATACACCTAACCCTAACCCTAGGCGGACACCTTAAGCTCAACCCCAACCCTAACCTGACCCACACGCTAACTCCAACCGTAACACTGAACCGAAAACTAACAGTAACCCTAAACTTACTCCCTCAAACTAATTCAAACCTAACCTAACCTGAAGCCTAACTCAAACCATAAACCTAACCCTAACCCTAGGCGTACACCTTAAGCTCAACCCCAACCCTAACCTGGCCCTGACGCTAAATCCAACCATAACAGTTACCACAAAACTAACAGTCGCCCTAAACTTACTTCCTCAAACTAAGCTCAAACCTAACCTAACCTGAAGCCTAAATCAAACAATACACCTAACCCGAACCCTAGGCGGACACCTTAACCTCAACCCCAACCCTAACCTGACCCTGACTCTATCTCCAACCGTAACACTGAACCGAAAACTAACAGTAGCCCTAAACTTACTCCCTCAAACTAAGTTCATACCTAACCTAACCTGAAGCCTAACTCAAACCATAGACCTAACCCTAACCCTAGGCGGACACCTTAAGCTCAACCCCAACCCTTACATGGCCCTGACGCTAACTCAAACCATAACAGTTACCAGAAAAATAACAGTCGCCCTAAACTTACTCCCTCAAACTAAGTTCAAACCTAACCTAACTTGAAGCCTAAATCAAACCATACACCTAACCCTAACCCTAGGCGGACACCTTAAGCTCAAGCCCAACCCTAACCTGACCCTCACGCTAACTCCAACCGTAACACTGAACCGAAAACTAACAGTAGCCCTAAACTTACTACCTCAAACTAAGTTCAAATCTAACCTAACCTGAAGCCTAACTGAAACCATAGACCTAACCCTAACCCTAGGCGGACACCTGAAGCTCAACCACAACCCTAACCTAACCCTGACGCTATCTCCAACCGTAACACTGAACCGAAAACTAACAGTAGCCCTAAACTTACTCCCTCAAACTAACTTCAAACCTAACCTAACCTGAAGCCTAACTCAAACCATAGACCTAACCCTAACCCTAGGCGGACACCTGAAGCTCAACCCCAACGCTAAATTGACCCTGACGCTATCTCCAACTGTAACACTGAACCGAAAACTAACAGTAGCCCTAAACTTACTCCCTCAAACTAAGTTCAAACCTAACCTAACCTGAAGCCTAACTCAAACCATAGACCTAACCCTAACCCTAGGCGGATACCTTAAGCTCAACCCCAACCCTAACCTGGCCCTGACACTAACTCCAACCATAACAGTTACCAGAAAACTAACAGTCGCCCTAAACTTACTCCCTCAAACTAAGCTCAAACCTAACCTAACCTGAAGCCTAAATCAAACCATACACGTAACCCTAACCCTAGGCGGACACCTTAACCTCAACCCCAACCCTAAACTGACCCTCACGCTAACTCCAACCGTAACACAGAATCAAAAACTAACATTAGCCCTAAACTTACTCCCTCAAACTAATTTCAAACCTAACCTAACCTGAAGCCTAACTCAAACCATAGACCTAACCCTAACCCTAGGCGGACACCTGAAGATCAACCCCAACGCTAAACTGACCCTGACGCTATCTCCAACCGTAACACTGAACCAAAAACTAACAGTAGCCCTAAACTTACTCCCTCAAACTAACTTCAAACCTAACCTAAACTGAAGCCTAACTCAAACCATAGACCTAACCCTAACCCTAGGCGGACACCTAAACTCAACCCCAACCCTAACCTGGCCCTGACGCTAACTCCAACCATAACAGTTACCAGAAAACTAACAGTCGCCCTAAACTTACTTCCTCAAACTAAGCTCAAACCTAACCTAACCTGAAGCCTAAATCAAACCATACACCTAACCCTAACTCTAGGCGGACACCTTAACCTCAACCCCAACCCTAACCTGACCCTCACGCTAACTCGAACCGTAACACTGAACCGAAAACTAACAGTAGCCCTAAACTTACTCCCTCAAACTAAGTTCAAACCTAACCTAACCTGAAGCCTAACTCAAACCATAGACCTAACCCTAACCCTAGGCGGACACCTGAAGCTCAACCCCAACCCTAACCTAACCCTGACGCTATCTCCAACCGTAACACTGAACCGAAAACTAACAGTAGCCCTAAACTTACGCCCTCAAACTAAGTTCAAACCTAACCTAACCTGAAGCCAAACTCAAACCATAGACCTAACCCTAACCATAGACGGACAGCTGAAGCTCAACCCCAACCCTAACCTAACCCTGACGCTATCTCCAACCGTAACACTGAACCGAAAACTAACGGTAGCCCTAAACTTACTCCCTCAAACTAACTTCAAACCTAACCTAACCTGAAGCCTAACTCAAACCATAGACCTAACCCTAACCCTTGGCGGACACCTTAAGCTCAACCCCAGTCCTAAAATGGCCCTGACGCTAACTCCAACCATAACAGTTACCCGAAAACTAACAGTAGCCCTAAACTTACTCCCTCAAACTAAGTTCAAACCTAACCTCACCTGAAGCCTAAATCAAACCATACACCTAACCCCAACCCTAGGCGGACACCTTAAGCTCAACCCCAACCCTAACCTGACCCTCACCCTAAATCCAACCGTAAAACTGAACTGAAAACTAACAGTAGCCCTAAACTTACTCCCTCAAACTAAGTTCAAACCTAACCTAACCTGAAGCCTAGCTCAAACCATAGACCTAACCCTAACCCTAGGCGGACAACTGAAGCTCAACCCCAAAGCTAACCTGACCCTGACTCTATCTCCAACCATAACACTGAACCGAAAACTAACAGTAGCCCTAAACTTACTCCCTCAAACTAAGTTCAAACCTAACCTAACCTGAAGCCTAACTCAAACCATAGACCTAACCCTAACCCTTGGCGGACACCTTAAACTCAAGCCCAATCCTAAAATGGCCCTGACGCTAACTCCAACCATAACAGTTACCCGAAAACTAACAGTAGCCCTAAACTTACTCCCTCAAACTACGTTCAAACCTAACCTAACCTGAAGCCTTAATCAAATCATACACCTAACCCTAACCCTAGGCGGACACCTTAAGCTCAACCCCTACCCTAACCTGACCCTCAGGCTTACTCCAACTGTAACAGTTAACAGAAAACTAACAGTAGCCCTAAACTTATTCCCTCAAACTAACTTCAAACCTAACCTAACCTGAAGCCTAAATCAAACCATACACCTAACCCTAACCCTAGGCGGACACCATTAGCTCAACGCCAAACCTAACCTGGACCTGACGCTAACTCCAACCGTAACAGTTACCCGAAAACTAACAGTAGCCCTAAACTTACTCCCTCAAACTAAGTTCAAACCTAACCTAACCTGAAGCCTAAATCAAACCATACACCTAAACCTAACCCTAGGCGGACACCTTAAGCTCTACCCCTACCCTAACCTGACCCTCACGCTAACTCCAACCGAAACACTGAACCGAAAACAAACAGTAGCCCTAAACTTACTCCCTCAAACTAAGTTCAAACCTAACCTAACCTGAAGCCTAACTCAAACCATAGACCTAACCCTAACCCTAGGCGGACACCTGAAGCTCAACCCCAACCCTAACCTGACCCTGTCGCTATCTCGAAACGTAACACTGAACCGAAAACTAACAGTAGCCCTAAACTTACTCCCTCAAACTAAGTTCAAACCTAACCTAACCTGAAGCCTAACTCAAACCATAGACCTAACCCTAACCCTTGGTGGACACCTTAAGCTCAACCCCAATCCTAAAATGGCCCTGACGCTAACCCCAACCATAACAGTTACCCGAAAACTAACAGTAGCCCTAAACTTACTCCCTCAAACTAAGTTCAAACCTAACCTAACCTGAAGCCTAAATCAAAGCATACACCTAACTCTAACCCTAGGCAGACACCTTAAGCTCAACCCCAACCCTAACCTGACCCTCACGCTAACTCCAACCGTAGCACTGAACCGAAAACTAACAGTAGCCCTAAACTTACTCCCTCAAACTAATTTCAAACCTAACCTAACCTGAAGCCTAACTCAAACCATAGACCTAACCCTAACCCTAGGCGGACACCTGAAGTTCAAGCGCAACCCTAACCTGACCCTGACGCTATCTCCAACCGTAACACTGAACCGAAAACTAACAGTAGCCCTAAACTTACTCCCTCAAACTAAGTTCAAACCTAACCTAACCTGAAGCCTAACTCAAACCATAGACCTAACCCTAACCCTAGGCGGACACCTTAAGCTCAACCCCAACTCTAACCTGGCCCTGACGCTAACTCCAACTATAACAGTTACCCGAAAACTAAGAGTAGCCCTAAACTTACTCCCTCAAACTAAGTTCCAACCTAACCTAACCTGAAGCCTTAATCAAATCATACACCTAACCCTAACCCTTGGCGGACAACTTAAGCTCAACCCCTACACTAACCTGACCCTCACGCTTACTCCAACTGTAACAGTTAACCGAAAACTAACAGTAGCCCTAAACTTACTCCCTCAAACTAACTTCAAATCTAACCTAACCTGAAGCCTAAATCAAACCATACACCTAATCCTAACCCTAGGCGGACACCATTAGCTCAACGCCAACCCTAACCTGGACCTGACGCTAACTCCAACCGTAACAGTTACCCGAAAACTAACATTAGCCCTAAACTTACTCCCTCAAACTAAGTTCAAACCTAACCTAACCTGAAGCCTAAATCAAACCATACACCTAACCCTAACCCTAGGCGGACACCTTAAGCTCAACCCCAACCCTAACCTGACCCACACGCTAACTCCAACCGTAACACTGAACCGAAAACTAACAGTAACCCTAAACTTACTCCCTCAAACTAATTCAAACCTAACCTAACCTGAAGCCTAACTCAAACCATAAACCTAACCCTAACCCTAGGCGGACACCTTAAGCTCAACCCCAACCCTAACCTGGCCCTGACGCTAAATCCAACCATAACAGTTACCACAAAACTAACAGTCGCCCTAAACTTACTTCCTCAAACTAAGCTCAAACCTAACCTAACCTGAAGCCTAAATCAAACAATACACCTAACCCGAACCCTAGGCGGACACCTTAACCTCAACCCCAACCCTAACCTGACCCTGACTCTATCTCCAACCGTAACACTGAACCGAAAACTAACAGTAGCCCTAAACTTACTCCCTCAAACTAAGTTCATACCTAACCTAACCTGAAGCCTAACTCAAACCATAGACCTAACCCTAACCCTAGGCGGACACCTTAAGCTCAACCCCAACCCTTACATGGCCCTGACGCTAACTCAAACCATAACAGTTACCAGAAAAATAACAGTCGCCCTAAACTTACTCCCTCAAACTAAGTTCAAACCTAACCTAACTTGAAGCCTAAATCAAACCATACACCTAACCCTAACCCTAGGCGGACACCTTAAGCTCAAGCCCAACCCTAACCTGACCCTCACGCTAACTCCAACCGTAACACTGAACCGAAAACTAACAGTAGCCCTAAACTTACTACCTCAAACTAAGTTCAAATCTAACCTAACCTGAAGCCTAACTGAAACCATAGACCTAACCCTAACCCTAGGCGGACACCTGAAGCTCAACCACAACCCTAACCTAACCCTGACGCTATCTCCAACCGTAACACTGAACCGAAAACTAACAGTAGCCCTAAACTTACTCCCTCAAACTAACTTCAAACCTAACCTAACCTGAAGCCTAACTCAAACCATAGACCTAACCCTAACCCTAGGCGGACACCTGAAGCTCAACCCCAACGCTAAATTGACCCTGACGCTATCTCCAACTGTAACACTGAACCGAAAACTAACAGTAGCCCTAAACTTACTCCCTCAAACTAAGTTCAAACCTAACCTAACCTGAAGCCTAACTCAAACCATAGACCTAACCCTAACCCTAGGCGGATACCTTAAGCTCAACCCCAACCCTAACCTGGCCCTGACACTAACTCCAACCATAACAGTTACCAGAAAACTAACAGTCGCCCTAAACTTACTCCCTCAAACTAAGCTCAAACCTAACCTAACCTGAAGCCTAAATCAAACCATACACGTAACCCTAACCCTAGGCGGACACCTTAACCTCAACCCCAACCCTAAACTGACCCTCACGCTAACTCCAACCGTAACACAGAATCAAAAACTAACATTAGCCCTAAACTTACTCCCTCAAACTAATTTCAAACCTAACCTAACCTGAAGCCTAACTCAAACCATAGACCTAACCCTAACCCTAGGCGGACACCTGAAGATCAACCCCAACGCTAAACTGACCCTGACGCTATCTCCAACCGTAACACTGAACCAAAAACTAACAGTAGCCCTAAACTTACTCCCTCAAACTAACTTCAAACCTAACCTAAACTGAAGCCTAACTCAAACCATAGACCTAACCCTAACCCTAGGCGGACACCTAAACTCAACCCCAACCCTAACCTGGCCCTGACGCTAACTCCAACCATAACAGTTACCAGAAAACTAACAGTCGCCCTAAACTTACTTCCTCAAACTAAGCTCAAACCTAACCTAACCTGAAGCCTAAATCAAACCATACACCTAACCCTAACTCTAGGCGGACACCTTAACCTCAACCCCAACCCTAACCTGACCCTCACGCTAACTCGAACCGTAACACTGAACCGAAAACTAACAGTAGCCCTAAACTTACTCCCTCAAACTAAGTTCAAACCTAACCTAACCTGAAGCCTAACTCAAACCATAGACCTAACCCTAACCCTAGGCGGACACCTGAAGCTCAACCCCAACCCTAACCTAACCCTGACGCTATCTCCAACCGTAACACTGAACCGAAAACTAACAGTAGCCCTAAACTTACGCCCTCAAACTAAGTTCAAACCTAACCTAACCTGAAGCCAAACTCAAACCATAGACCTAACCCTAACCATAGACGGACAGCTGAAGCTCAACCCCAACCCTAACCTGACCCTCACGCTATCTCCAACCGTAACACTGAACCGAAAACTAACAGTAGCCCTAAACATACTCCCTCAAACTAAGTTCTAACCTAACCTAACATGAAGCCTAAATCAAACCATACACCTAACGCTAACCGTAGGCGGACACCTTAAGCTCAAGCCCAACCCTAACCTGACCCTCACGCTAACTCCAACCGTAACTCTGAACCGAAATCTAACAGTAGCCCTAAACTTACTCCCTCAAACTAAGTTCAAACCTAACCTAACCTGAAGCCTAACTCAAACCATAGACCTAACCCTAACCCTAGGCTGACACCTGAAGCTCAACCCCATCCCTAACCTAACCCTGACGCTATCTCCAACCGTAACACTGAACCGAAAACTAACAGTAGCCCTAAACTTACTCCCTCAAACTAACTTCAAACCTAACCTAACCGGAAGCCTAACTCAAACCATAGACCTAACCCTAACCCTTGGCGGACACCTTAAGCTCAATCCCAATTCTAAAATGGCCCTGACGCTAACTCCAACCATAACAGTTACCCGAAAACTAACAGTAGCCCTAAACTTACTCCCTCAAACTAAGTTCAAACCTAACCTAACCTGAAGCCTAAATCAAACCATACACCTAACCCCAACCCTAGGCGGACACCTTAAGCTCAACCCCAACCCTAATCTGACCCTCACGCTAAATCCAACCGTAACACTGAACTGAAAACTAACAGTAGCCCTAAACTTACTCCCTCAAACTAAGTTCAAACCTAACCTCACCTGAAGCCTAACTCAAAACATAGACCTAACCCTAACCCTAGGAGGACACCTGAAGCTCAACCCCAACGCTAACCTGACCTTGACGTTATCTCCAACCGTAACACTGAACAGAAAACTAACAGTAGCCCTAAACTTACTCCCTCAAACTAAGTTGAAATCTAACCTAACCTGAAGCCTAACTCAAACCATAGACCTAACCCTAACCCTAGGCGGACACCTTAAGCTCAACCCCAACACTAACCTGGCCCTGACGCTAACTCCAACCATAACAGTTACCAAAAAACTAACAGTCACCCTAAACTTACTCCCTCAACCTAAGTTCAAACCTAACCTAACCTGAAGCCTAACTCAAACCATAGACCTAACCCTAACCCTAGGCGGACACCTTAAGCTCAACCCCAACCCTAACCTGGCCCTGACGCTAACTCCAACCATAACAGTTACCAGAAAACTAACAGTCGCCCTAAACTTACTCCCTCAAACTAAGCTCAAACCTAACCTAACCTGAAGCCTAAATCAAACCATACACCTAACCCTAACCCTAGGCGGACACCTTAACCTCAACCCCAACCCTAACCTGACCCTCACGCTAACTCCAACCGTAACACTGAACCGAAAACTAACATTAGCCCTAAACTTACTGCCTCAAACTAATTTCAAACCTAACCTAACCTAAAGCCTAACTCAAACCATAGACCTAACCCTAACCCTAGGAGGACACCTGAAGCTCAACCCCAACCCTAACCTGACCCTGACGCTATCTCCAACCGTAACACTGAACCGAAAACTAACAGTAGCCCTAAACTTACTCCCTCAAACTAAGTTCAAACCTAACCTAACCTGAAGCCTAACTCAAACCATAGACTTAACCCTAACCCTAGGCGGACACCTTAAGCTCAACCCCAACCCTAACTTGGCCCTGACGCTAACTCCAACCATAACAGTTACCCGAAAACTAACAGTCGCCCTAAACTTACTCCCTCAAACTAAGTTCAAACCTAACCTAACCTGAAGCCTAAATCAAACCATACACCTAACCCTAACCCTAGGCGGACACCTTAAGCTCAACCCCAACCCTAACATGACCCTCATGCTAACTCCAACCATAACACTGAACCGAAAACTAACATTAGCCCTAAACTTACTCCCTCAAACTAATTTCAAACCTAACCTAACCTGAAGCCTAACTCAAACAATAGACCTAACCCTAACCCTAGGCGGACACCTGAAGATCAACCCCAACCCTAACCTGACCCTGAAGCTATCTCCAACCGTAACACTGAACCGAAAACTAACAGTAGCCCTAAACTTACTCCCTCAAACTAAGTTCAAACCTAAACTAACCTGAAGCCAATCTCAGCCCATAGACCTAACCCTAACCCTAGGCGGACACCTGAAGCTCAACCCCAACCCTAACCTGACCCTCACGCTATCTCCAACCGTAACACTGAACTGAAAACTAACAGTAGCCCTAAACTTACTCCCTCAAACTAAGTTCAAACCTAACCTAACCTGAAGCCTAAATCAAACCATACACCTAACCCTAACCCTAGGCGGACACCTTAAGCTCAAGCCCAACCCTAACCTGACCCTCAGGCTTACTCCAACTGTAACAGTTAACCGAAAACTAACAGTAGCCCTAACTTATTCCCTCAAACTAACTTCAAACCTAACCTAACCTGAAGCCTAAATCAAACCATACACCTAACCCTAACCCTAGGCGGACACCATTAGCTCAACGCCAACCCTAACCTGGACTGACGCTAACTCCAACCATAACAGTTACCCGAAAACTAACAGTAGCCCTAAACTTACTCCCTCAAACTAACTTCAAACTTAACCTAACCTGAAGCCTAATTCAAACCATAGACCTAACCCTAACCCTTGGTGGACACCTTAAGCTCAACCCCAGTCCCAAAATGGCCCTGACGCTAACTCCAACCATAACAGTTACCCGAAAACTAACAGTAGCCCTAAACTTACTCCCTCAAACTAAGTTCAAACCTAACCTCACCTGAAGCCTAAATCAAACCATACACCTAACCCCAACCCTAGGCGGACACCTTAAGCTCAACCCCAACCCTAACCTGACCCTCACGCTAAATCCAACCGTAACACTGAACTGAAAACTAACAGTATCCCTAAACTTACTCCCTCAAACTAAGTTCAAACCTAACCTAACCTGAAGCCTAAATCAAACCATAGACCTAACCCTAACCCTAGGCGGACACCTTAAGCTCAACCCCAACACTAACCTGGCCCTGACGCTAACTCCAACCATAACAGTTACCAAAAAACTAACAGTCGCCCTAAACTTACTCCCTCAACCTAAGTTCAAACCTAACCTAACCTGAAGCCTAAATCAAACCATAGACCTAACCCTAACCCTAGGCGGACACCTTAATCTCAACCCCAACCCTAACCTGGCCCTGACGCTAACTCCAACCATAACAGTTACCAGAAAACTAACAGTCGCCCTAAACTTACTCCCTCAAACTAAGCTCAAACCTAACCTAACCTGAAGCCTAACTCAAACCATAGACCTAACCCTAACCCTAGGTGGACACCTGAAGCTCAACCCCAACGCTAAACTGACCCTGACGCTATCTCCAACCGTAACACTGAACCGAAAACTAACAGTAGCCCTAAACTTACTCCCTCAAACTAACTTCAAACCTAACCTAAACTGAAGCCTAACTCAAACCATAGACCTAACCCTAACCCTAGGCGGACACCTTAAGCTCAACCCCAACCCTAACCTGGCCCTGACGCTAACTCCAACCATAACAGTTACCAGAAAACTAACAGTCGCCCTAAACTTACTTCCTCAAACTAAGCTCAAACCTAACCTAACCTGAAGCCTAAATCAAACCATACACCTAACCCTAACCCTAGGCGGACACCTTAACATCAACCCCAACACTAACCTGACCCTCACGCTAACTCCAATCGTAACACTGAACCGAAAACTAACATTAGCCCTAAACTTACTCCCTCAAACTAATTTCAAACCTAACCTAACCTGAAGCCTAAATCAAACCATACACCTAACCCTAACTCTAGGCGGACACCTTAACCTCAACCCCAACCCTAACCTGACCCTCACGCTAACTCCAACCGTAACACTGAACCAAAAACTAACAGTAGCCCTAAACTTACTCCCTCAAACTATGTTCAAACCTAACCTAACCTGAAGCCTAACTCAAACCATAGACCTAACCCTAACCCTAGGAGGACACCTGAAGCTCAACCCCAACCCTAACCTAACCCTGACGCTATCTCCAACCGTAACACTGAACCGAAAACTTATAGTAGCCCTAAACTTACTCCCTCAAACTAACTTCAAACCTAACCTAACCGGAAGCCTAACTCAAACCATAAACCTAACCCTAACCCTTGGCGGACACCTTAAGCTCAACCCCAATCCTAAAATGGCCCTGACGCTAACTCCAACCATAACAGTTACCCGAAAACTAACAGTAGCTCTAAACTTACTCCCTCAAACTAAGTTCAAACCTAACCTAACCTGAAGACTAAATCAAACCATACACCTAACCCTAACCCTAGGCGGACACCTTAACCTCAACCCCAACCCTAACCTGACCCTCACGCTAACTCCAACCGTAACACTGAACCGAAAACTAACATTAGCCCTAAACTTACTCCCTCAAACTAAGTTCAAACCTAACCTAACCTGAAGCCTAACTCAAACCATAGACCTAACCCTCACCCTAGGCGGACACCTGAAGCTCAACCCGAAACCTAACCTGACCCTGACGCTATCTCCAACCGTAACACTGAACCGAAAACTAACAGTAGCCCTAAACTTACTCCCTCAAACTAAGTTCAAACCTAACCTAACCTGAAGCCTAACTCAAACCATAGACCTAACCCTAACCCTAGGCGGACACCTTAAGCTCAACCCCAACCCTAACCTCGCCCTGACGCTAACTCCAACCATAACAGTTACCCGAAAACTAACAGTCGCCCTAAACTTACTCCCTCAAACTAAGTTCAAACCTAACCTAACCTGAAGCCTAAATCAAACCATACACCTAACCCTAACCCTAGGCGGACACCTTAAGCTCAACCCCAACCCTAACATGACCCTCACGCTAACTCCAACCGTAACATTGAACCGAAAACTAACATTAGCCCTAAACTTACTTCCTCAAACTAATTTCAAACCTAACCTAACCTGAAGCCTAACTCAAACCATAGACCTAACCCTAACCGTTGGCGGACACCTTAAGCTCAACCCCAGTCCTAAAATGGCCCTGACGCTAACTCCAACCATAACAGTTACCCGAAAACTAACAGTAGCCCTAAACTTACTCCCTCAAACTAAGTTCAAACCTAACCTCACCTGAAGCCTAAATCAAACCATACACCTAACCCCAACCCTAGGCGGACACCTTAAGCTCAACCCCAACCCTAACCTGACCCTCACGCTAAATCCAACCGTAACACTGAACTGAAAACTAACAGTATCCCTAAACTTACTCCCTCAAACTAAGTTCAAACCTAACCTAACCTGAAGCCTAACTCAAACCATAGACCTAACCCTAACCCTAGGCGGACACCTGAAGCTCAACCCCAACGCTAACCTGACCTTGACGCTATCTCCAACCGTAACACTGAACCGAAAACTAACAGTAGCCCTAAACTTACTCCCTCAAACTAAGTTCAAACCTAACCTAACCTGAAGCCTAACTCAAACCATAGACCTAACCCTAACCATAGGCGGACACCTGAAGCTCAACTCCAACCCTAACCTAACCCTGACGCTATCTCCAACCGTAACACTGAACCGAAAACTAATAGTAGCCCTAAACTTACTCCCTCAAACTAACTTCAAACCTAACCTAACCGGAAGCCTAACTCAAACCATAGACCTAACCCTAACCCTAGGCGGACACCTTAAGCTCAACCCCAATCCTAAAATGGCCCTGACGCTAACTCCAACCATACAAGTTACCCGAAAACTAACAGTAGCCCTAAACTTACTCCCTCAAACTAAGTTCAAACCTAACCTAACCTGAAGACTAAATCAAACCATACACCTAACCCCAACCCTAGGCGGACACCTTAAGCTCAACCCCAACCCTAACCTGACCCTCACGCTAAATCCAACCGTAACACTGAACTGAAAACTAACAGTAGCCCAAAACTTACTCCCTCAAACTAAGTTCAAACCTAACCTAACCTGAAGCCTAACTCAAACCATAGACCTAACCCTAACCCTAGGCGGACAACTGAAGCTCAACCCCAAAGCTAACCTGACCCTGACTCTATCTCCAACCGTAACACTGAACCGAAAACTAACAGTAGCCCTAAACTTACTCCCTCAAACTAAGTTCAATCCTAACCTAACCTGAAGCCTAACTCAAACCATAGACCTAACCCTAACCCTTGGCGGACACCTTAAACTCAAGCACAATCCTAAAATGGCCCTGACGCTAACTCCAAACATAACAGTTACCCGAAAACTAACAGTAGCCCTAAACTTACTCCCTCAAACTACATTCAAACCTAACCTAACCTGAAGCCTTAATCAAATCATACACCTAACCCTAACCCTAGGCGGACACCTTAAGCTCAACCCCTACCCTAACCTGACCCTCAGGCTTACTCCAACTGTAACAGTTAACCGAAAACTAACAGTAGCCCTAAACTTATTCCCTCAAACTAACTTCAAACCTAACCTAACCTGAAGCCTAAATCAAACCATACACCTAACCCTAACCCTAGGCGGACACCATTAGCTCAACGCCAACCTTAACCTGGACCTGACGCTAACTCCAACCGTAACAGTTACCCGAAAACTAACATTAGCCCTAAACTTACCCCCTCAAACTAAGTTCAAACCTAACCTAACCTGAAGCCTAAATTAAACCATACACCTAAACCTAACCCTAGGCGGACACCTTAAGCCCTACCCCTACCCTAACCTGATCCTCACGCTAACTCCAACCGAAACACTGAACCGAAAACAAACAGTAGCCCTAAACTTACTCCCTCAAACTAAGTTCAAACCTAACCTAACCTGAAGCCTAACTCAAACCATAGACCTAACCCTAACCCTAGGATGACACCTGAAGCTCAACCCCAACCCTAACCTAACCCTGACGCTATCTCCAACCGTAACACTGAACCGAAAACTTATAGTAGCCCTAAACTTACTCCCTCAAACTAACTTCAAACCTAACCTAACCGGAAGCCTAACTCAAACCATAAACCTAACCCTAACCCTTGGCGGACACCTTAAGCTCAACCCCAATCCTAAAATGGCCCTGACGCTAACTCCAACCATAACAGTTACCCGAAAACTAACAGTAGCTCTAAACTTACTCCCTCAAACTAAGTTCAAACCTAACCTAACCTGAAGACTAAATCAAACCATACACCTAACCCTAACCCTAGGCGGACACCTTAACCTCAACCCCAACCCTAACCTGACCCTCACGCTAACTCCAACCGTAACACTGAACCGAAAACTAACATTAGCCCTAAACTTACTCCCTCAAACTAAGTTCAAACCTAACCTAACCTGAAGCCTAACTCAAACCATAGACCTAACCCTCACCCTAGGCGGACACCTGAAGCTCAACCCGAAACCTAACCTGACCCTGACGCTATCTCCAACCGTAACACTGAACCGAAAACTAACAGTAGCCATAAACTTACTCCCTCAAACTAAGTTCAAACCTAACCTAACCTGAAGCCTAACTCAAACCATAGACCTAACCCTAACCCTAGGCGGACACCTTAAGCTCAACCCCAACCCTAACCTCGCCCTGACGCTAACTCCAACCATAACAGTTACCCGAAAACTAACAGTCGCCCTAAACTTACTCCCTCAAACTAAGTTCAAACCTAACCTAACCTGAAGCCTAAATCAAACCATACACCTAACCCTAACCCTAGGCGGACACCTTAAGCTCAACCCCAACCCTAACATGACCCTCACGCTAACTCCAACCGTAACATTGAACCGAAAACTAACATTAGCCCTACACTTACTTCCTCAAACTAATTTCAAACCTAACCTAACCTGAAGCCTAACTCAAACCATAGACCTAACCCTAACCGTTGGCGGACACCTTAAGCTCAACCCCAGTCCTAAAATGGCCCTGACGCTAACTCCAACCATAACAGTTACCCGAAAACTAACAGTAGCCCTAAACTTACTCCCTCAAACTAAGTTCAAACCTAACCTCACCTGAAGCCTAAATCAAACCATACACCTAACCCCAACCCTAGGCGGACACCTTAAGCTCAACCCCAACCCTAACCTGACCCTCACGCTAAATCCAACCGTAACACTGAACTGAAAACTAACAGTATCCCTAAACTTACTCCCTCAAACTAAGTTCAAACCTAACCTAACCTGAAGCCTAACTCAAACCATAGACCTAACCCTAACCCTAGGCGGACACCTGAAGCTCAACCCCAACGCTAACCTGACCTTGACGCTATCTCCAACCGTAACACTGAACCGAAAACTAACAGTAGCCCTAAACTTACTCCCTCAAACTAAGTTCAAACCTAACCTAACCTGAAGCCTAACTCAAACCATAGACCTAACCCTAACCATAGGCGGACACCTGAAGCTCAACTCCAACCCTAACCTAACCCTGACGCTATCTCCAACCGTAACACTGAACCGAAAACTAATAGTAGCCCTAAACTTACTCCCTCAAACTAACTTCAAACCTAACCTAACCGGAAGCCTAACTCAAACCATAAACCTAACCCTAACTCTTGGCGGACACCTTAAGCTCAACCCCAATCCTAAAATGGCCCTGACGCTAACTCCAACCATACAAGTTACCCGAAAACTAACAGTAGCCCTAAACTTACTCCCTCAAACTAAGTTCAAACCTAACCTAACCTGAAGACTAAATCAAACCATACACCTAACCCCAACCCTAGGCGGACACCTTAAGCTCAACCCCAACCCTAACCTGACCCTCACGCTAAATCCAACCGTAACACTGAACTGAAAACTAACAGTAGCCCTAAACTTACTCCCTCAAACTAAGTTCAAACCTAACCTAACCTGAAGCCTAACTCAAACCATAGACCTAACCCTAACCCTAGGCGGACAACTGAAGCTCAACCCCAAAGCTAACCTGACCCTGACTCTATCTCCAACCGTAACACTGAACCGAAAACTAACAGTAGCCCTAAACTTACTCCCTCAAACTAAGTTCAAACCTAACCTAACCTGAAGCCTAACTCAAACCATAGACCTAACCCTAACCCTTGGCGGACACCTTAAACTCAAGCACAATCCTAAAATGGCCCTGACGCTAACTCCAAACATAACAGTTACCCGAAAACTAACAGTAGCCCTAAACTTACTCCCTCAAACTACATTCAAACCTAACCTAACCTGAAGCCTTAATCAAATCATACACCTAACCCTAACCCTAGGCGGACACCTTAAGCTCAACCCCTACCCTAACCTGACCCTCAGGCTTACTCCAACTGTAACAGTTAACCGAAAACTAACAGTAGCCCTAAACTTATTCCCTCAAACTAACTTCAAACCTAACCTAACCTGAAGCCTAAATCAAACCATACACCTAACCCTAACCCTAGGCGGACACCATTAGCTCAACGCCAACCTTAACCTGGACCTGACGCTAACTCCAACCGTAACAGTTACCCGAAAACTAACAGTAGCCCTAAACTTACCCCCTCAAACTAAGTTCAAACCTAACCTAACCTGAAGCCTAAATTAAACCATACACCTAAACCTAACCCTAGGCGGACACCTTAAGCCCTACCCCTACCCTAACCTGATCCTCACGCTAACTCCAACCGAAACACTGAACCGAAAACAAACAGTAGCCCTAAACTTACTCCCTCAAACTAAGTTCAAACCTAACCTAACCTGAAGCCTAACTCAAACCATAGACCTAACCCTAACCCTAGGCGGACACCTGAAGCTCAACCCCAACCCTAACCTGACCCTGACGCTATCTCGAAACGTAACACTGAACCGAAAACTAACAGTAGCCCTAAACTTACTCCCTCAAACTAAGTTCAAACCTAACCTAACCTGAAGCCTAACTCAAACCATAGACCTAACCCTAACCCTTGGTGGACACCTTAAGCTCAACCCCAATCCTAAAATGGCCCTGACGCTAACCCCAAACATAACAGTTACCCGAAAACTAACAGTAGCCCTAAACTTACTCCCTCAAACTAAGTTCAAACCTAACCTAACCTGAAGCCTAAATCAAAGCATACACCTAACTCTAACCCTAGGCGGACACCTTAAGCTCAACCCCAAACCTAACCTGACCCTCACGCTAACTCCAACCGTAGCACTGAACCGAAAACTAACAGTAGCCCTAAACTTACTCCCTCAAACTAATTTCAAACCTAACCTAACCTGAAGCCTAACTCAAACCATAGACCTAACCCTAACCCTAGGCGGACACCTGAAGTTCAAGCGCAACCCTAACCTGACCCTGACGCTATCTCCAACCGTAACACTGAACCGAAAACTAACAGTAGCCCTAAACTTACTCCCTCAAACTAAGTTCAAACCTAACCTAACCTAAAGCCTAACTCAAACCATAGACCTAACCCTAACCCTAGGCGGACACCTTAAGCTCAACCCCAACCCTAACCTGGCCCTGACGCTAACTCCAACCATAACAGTTACCCGAAAACTAACAGTAGCCCTAAACTTACTCCCTCAAACTAAGTTCAAACCTAACCTAACCTGAAGCCTAAATCAAATCATACACCTAACCCTAACCCTTGACGGACAACTTAAGCTCAACCCCTACACTAACCTGACCCTCACGCTTACTCCAACTGTAACGGTTAACCGAAAACTAACAGTAGCCCTAAACTTACTCCCTCAAACTAACTTCAAATCTAACCTAACCTGAAGCCTAAATCAAACCATACACCTAATCCTAACCCTAGGCGGACACCATTAGCTCAACGCCAACCCTAACCTGGACCTGACGCTAACTCCAACCGTAACAGTTACCCGAAAACTAACAGTAGCCCTAAACTTACTCCCTCAAACTAAGTTCAAACCTAACCTAACCTGAAGCCTAAATCAAACCATACACCTAACCCTAACCCTAGGCGGACACCTTAAGCTCAACCCCAACCCTAACCTGACCCACACGCTAACTCCAACCGTAACACTGAACCGAAAACTAACAGTAACCCTAAACTTACTCCCTCAAACTAAGTTCAAACCTAACCTATCCTGAAGCCTAACTCAAACCATAGACCTAACCCTAACCCTAGGCGGACACCTTAAGCTCAACCCCAACCCTAACCTGGCCCTGACGCTAACTCCAACCATAACAGTTACCAGAAAACTAACAGTCGCCCTAAACTTACTTCCTCAAACTAAGCTCAAACCTAACCTAACCTGAAGCCTAAATCAAACAATACACCTAACCCTAACCCTAGGCGGACACCTGAAGCTCAACCCCAACCCTAACCTGACCCTGACGCTATCTCGAAACGTAACACTGAACCGAAAACTAACAGTAGCCCTAAACTTACTCCCTCAAACTAAGTTCAAACCTAACCTAACCTGAAGCCTAACTCAAACCATAGACCTAACCCTAACCCTTGGTGGACACCTTAAGCTCAACCCCAATCCTAAAATGGCCCTGACGCTAACCCCAACCATAACAGTTACCCGAAAACTAACAGTAGCCCTAAACTTACTCCCTCAAACTAAGTTCAAACCTAACCTAACCTTAAGCCTAAATCAAAGCATACACCTAACTCTAACCCTAGGCGGACACCTTAAGCTCAACCCCAACCCTAAACTGACCCTCACGCTAACTCCAACCGTAGCACTGAACCGAAAACTAACAGTAGCCCTAAACTTACTCCCTCAAACTAATTTCAAACCTAACCTAACCTGAAGCCTAAATCAAACCATACACCTAACCCTAACCCTAGGCGGACACCTTAAGCTCAACCCCAACCCTAACCTGACCCACACGCTAACTCCAACCGTAACACTGAACCGAAAACTAACAGTAACCCTAAACTTACTCCCTCAAACTAAGTTCAAACCTAACCTATCCTGAAGCCTAACTCAAACCATAGACCTAACCCTAACCCTAGGCGGACACCTGAAGTTCAAGCGCAACCCTAACCTGACCCTGACGCTATCTCCAACCGTAACACTGAACCGAAAACTAACAGTAGCCCTAAACTTACTCCCTCCAACTAAGTTCAAACCTAACCTAACCTGAAGCCTAACTCAAACCATAGACCTAACCCTAACCCTAGGCGGACACCTTAAGCTCAACCCCAACCCTAACCTGGCCCTGACGCTAACTCCAACCATAACAGTTACCCGAAAACTAACAGTAGCCCTAAACTTACTCCCTCAAACTAAGTTCAAACCTAACCTAACCTGAAGCCTTAATCAAATCATACACCTAACCCTAACCCTTGGCGGACAACTTAAGCTCAACCCCTACACTAACCTGACCCTCACGCTTACACCAACTGTAACAGTTAACCGAAAACTAACAGTAGCCCTAAACTTACTCCCTCAAACTAACTACAAATCTAACCTAACCTGAAGCCTAAATCAAACCATACACCTAATACTAACCCTAGGCGGACACCATTAGCTCAACGCCAACCCTTACCTGGACCTGACGCTAACTCCAACCGTAACAGTTACCCGAAAACTAACAGTAGGCCTAAACTTACTCCCTCAAACTAAGTTCAAACCTAACCTAACCTGAAGCCTAAATCAAACCATACACCTAACCCTAACCCTAGGCGGACACCTTAAGCTCAACCCCAACCCTAACCTGACCCACACGCTAACTCCAACCGTAACACTGAACCGAAAACTAACAGTAACCCTAAACTTACTCCCTCAAACTAATTCAAACCTAACCTAACCTGAAGCCTAACTCAAACCATAGACCTAACCCTAACCCTAGGCGGACACCTTAAGCTCAACCCCAACCCTAACCTGGCCCTGACGCTAACTGCAACCATAACAGTTACCAGAAAACTAACAGTCGCCCTAAACTTACTTCCTCAAACTAAGCTCAAACCTAACCTAACCTGAAGCCTAAATCAAACAATACACCTAAACCGAACCCTAGGCGGACACCTTAACCTCAACCCCAACCCTAACCTGACCCTCATGCTAACTCCAACCGTAACACTGAACCGAAAACTAACAGTAGCCCTAAACTTACTCCCTCAAACTAAGTTCAAACCTAACCTAACCTGAAGCCTAACTCAAACCATAGACCTAACCCTAACCCTAGGCGGACACCTGAAGCTCAACCCCAACCCTAACCTAACCCTGACGCTATCTCCAACCGTAACACTGAACCGAAAACTAATAGTAGTCCTAAACTTACTCCCTCAAACTAACTTCAAACCTAACCTAACCGGAAGCCTAACTCAAACCATAAACCTAACCCTAACCATTGGCGGACACCTTAAGCTCAACCCCAATCCTAAAATGGCCCTGACGCTAACTCCAACCATAACAGTTACTCGGAAACTAACAGTAGCCCTAAACTTACTCCCTCAAACTAAGTTCAAACCTAACCTAACCTGAAGACTAAATCAAACCATACACCTAACCCCAACCCTAGGCGGACACCTTAAGCTCAACCCCAACCCTAACCTGACCCTCACGCTAAATCCAACCGTAACACTGAACTGAAAACTAAGAGTAGCCCTAAACTTACTCCCTCAAACTAAGTTCAAACCTAACCTAACCTGAAGCCTAACTCAAACCATAGACCTAACCCTAACCCTAGGCGGACACCTGAAGTTCAAGCGCAACCCTAACCTGACCCTGACGCTATCTCCAACCGTAACACTGAACCGAAAACTAACAGTAGCCCTAAACTTACTCCCTCAAACTAAGTTCAAACCTAACCTAACCTGAAGCCTAACTCAAACCATAGACCTAACCCTAACCCTAGGCGGACACCTTAAGCTCAACCCCAACCCTAAACTGGCCCTGACGGTAACTCCAACCGTAACAGTTACCCGAAAACTAACAGTAGCCCTAAACTTACTCCCTCAAACTAAGTTCAAACCTAACCTAACCTGAAGCCTAAATTAAACCATACACCTAAACCTAACCCTAGGCGGACACCTTAAGCCCTACCCCTACCCTAACCTGATCCTCACGCTAACTCCAACCGAAACACTGAACCGAAAACAAACAGTAGCCCTAAACTTACTCCCTCAAACTAAGTTCAAACCTAACCTAACCTGAAGCCTAACTCAAACCATAGACCTAACCCTAACCCTAGGCGGACACCTGAAGCTCAACCCCAACCCTAACCTGACCCTGACGCTATCTCGAAACGTAACACTGAACCGAAAACTAACAGTAGCCCTAAACTTACTCCCTCAAACTAAGTTCAAACCTAACCTAACCTGAAGCCTAACTCAAACCATAGACCTAACCCTAACCCTTGGTGGACACCTTAAGCTCAACCCCAATCCTAAAATGGCCCTGACACTAACCCCAACCATAACAGTTACCCGAAAACTAACAGTAGCCCTAAACTTACTCCCTCAAACTAAGTTCAAACCTAACCTAACCTGAAGCCTAAATCAAAGCATACACCTAACTCTAACCCTAGGCGGACACCTTAAGCTCAACCCCAACCCTAACCTGACCCTCAAGCTAACTCCAACCGTAGCACTGAACCGAAAACTAACAGTAGCCCTAAACTTACTCCCTCAAACTAATTTCAAACCTAACCTAACCTGAAGCCTAACTCAAACCATAGACCTAACCCTAACCCTAGGCGGACACCTGAAGTTCAAGCGCAACCCTAACCTGACCCTGACGCTATCTCCAACCGTAACACTGAACCGAAAACTAACAGTAGCCCTAAACTTACTCCCTCAAACTAAGTTCAAACCTAACCTAACCTGAAGCCTAACTCAAACCATAGACCTAACCCTAACCCTAGGCGGACACCTTAAGCTCAACCCCAAACCTAACCTGGCCCTGACGCTAACTCCAACCATAACAGTTACCCGAAAACTAACAGTAGCCCTAAACTTACTCCCTCAAACTAAGTTCAAACCTAACCTAACCTGAAGCCTAAATCAAATCATACACCTAACCCTAACCCTTGACGGACAACTTAAGCTCAACCCCTACACTAACCTGACCCTCACGCTTACTCCAACTGTAACGGTTAACCGAAAACTAACAGTAGCCCTAAACTTACTCCCTCAAACTAACTTCAAATCTAACCTAACCTGAAGCCTAAATCAAACCATACACCTAATCCTAACCCTAGGCGGACACCATTAGCTCAACGATAACCCTTACCTGGACCTGACGCTAACTCCAACCGTAACAGTTACCCGAAAACTAACAGTAGCCCTAAACTTACTCGCTCAAACTAACCTGAAGCCTAACTCAAACCATAGACCTAACCCTAACCCTAGGCGGACACCTTAAGCTCAACCCCAACCCTAACCTGGCCCTGACGCTAACTGCAACCATAACAGTTACCAGAAAACTAACAGTCGCCCTAAACTTACTTCCTCAAACTAAGCTCAAACCTAACCTAACCTGAAGCCTAAATCAAACAATACACCTAACCCGAACCCTAGGCGGACACCTTAACCTCAACCCCAACCCTAACCTGACCCTCACGCTAACTCCAACCGTAACACTGAACCGAAAACTAACAGTAGCCCTAAACTTACTCCCTCAAACTAAGTTCAAACCTAACCTAACCTGAAGCCTAACTCAAACCATAGACCTAACCCTAACCCTAGGCGGACAGCTGAAGCTCAACCCCAACCCTAACCTAACCCTGACGCTATCTCCAACCGTAACACTGAACCGAAAACTAATAGTAGTCCTAAACTTACTCCCTCAAACTAACTTCAAACCTAACCTAACCGGAAGCCTAACTCAAACCATAAACCTAACCCTAACCATTGGCGGACACCTTAAGCTCAACCCCAATCCTAAAATGGCCCTGACGCTAACTCCAACCATAACAGTTACCCGGAAACTAACAGTAGCCCTAAACTTACTCCCTCAAACTAAGTTCAAACCTAACCTACCCTGAAGACTAAATCAAACCATACACCTAACCCCAACCCTAGGCGGACACCTTAAGCTCAACCCCAACCCTAACCTGACCCTCACGCTAAATCCAACCGTAACACTGAACTGAAAACTAAGAGTAGCCCTAAACTTACTCCCTCAAACTAAGTTCAAACCTAACCTAACCTGAAGCCTAACTCAAACCATAGACCTAACCCTAACCCTAGGCGGACACCTGAAGTTCAAGCGCAACCCTAACCTGACCCTGACGCTATCTCCAACCGTAACACTGAACCGAAAACTAACAGTAGCCCTAAACTTACTCCCTCAAACTAAGTTCAAACCTAACCTAACCTGAAGCCTAACTCAAACCATAGACCTAACCCTAACCCTAGGCGGACACCTTAAGCTCAACCCCAACCCTAAACTGGCCCTGACGCTAACTCCAACCGTAACAGTTACCCGAAAACTAACAGTAGCCCTAAACTTACTCCCTCAAACTAAGTTCAAACCTAACCTAACCTGAAGCCTAAATTAAACCATACACCTAAACCTAACCCTAGGCGGACACCTTAAGCCCTACCCCTACCCTAACCTGATCCTCACGCTAACTCCAACCGAAACACTGAACCGAAAACAAACAGTAGCCCTAAACTTACTCCGTCAAACTAAGTTCAAACCTAACCTAACCTGAAGCCTAACTCAAACCATAGACCTAACCCTAACCCTAGGCGGACACCTGAAGCTCAACCCCAACCCTAACCTGACCCTGACGCTATCTCGAAACGTAACACTGAACCGAAAACTAACAGTAGCCCTAAACTTACTCCCTCAAACTAAGTTCAAACCTAACCTAACCTGAAGCCTAACTCAAACCATAGACCTAACCCTAACCCTTGGTGGACACCTTAAGCTCAACCCCAATCCTAAAATGGCCCTGACGCTAACCCCAACCATAACAGTTACCCGAAAACTAACAGTAGCCCTAAACTTACTCCCTCAAACTAAGTTCAAACCTAACCTAACCTGAAGCCTAAATCAAAGCATACACCTAACTCTAACCCTAGGCGGACACCTTAAGCTCAACCCCAACCCTAACCTGACCCTCAAGCTAACTCCAACCGTAGCACTGAACCGAAAACTAACAGTAGCCCTAAACTTACTCCCTCAAACTAATTTCAAACCTAACCTAACCTGAAGCCTAACTCAAACCATAGACCTAACCCTAACCCTAGGCAGACACCTGAAGTTCAAGCGCAACCCTAACCTGACCCTGACGCTATCTCCAACCGTAACACTGAACCGAAAACTAACAGTAGCCCTAAACTTACTCCCTCAAACTAAGTTCAAACCTAACCTAACCTGAAGCCTAACTCAAACCATAGACCTAACCCTAACCCTAGGCGTACACCTTAAGCTCAACCCCAAACCTAACCTGGCCCTGACGCTAACTCCAACCATAACAGTTACCCGAAAACTAACAGTAGCCCTAAACTTACTCCCTCAAACTAAGTTCAAACCTAACCTAACCTGAAGCCTAAATCAAATCATACACCTAACCCTAACCCTTGACGGACAACTTAAGCTCAACCCCTACACTAACCTGACCCTCACGCTTACTCCAACTGTAACGGTTAACCGAAAACTAACAGTAGCCCTAAACTTACTCCCTCAAACTAACTTCAAATCTAACCTAACCTGAAGCCTAAATCAAACCATACACCTAATCCTAACCCTAGGCGGACACCATTAGCTCAACGCCAACCCTAACCTGGACCTGACGCTAACTCCAACCGTAACAGTTACCCGAAAACTAACAGTAGCCCTAAACTTACTCCCTCAAACTAAGTTCAAACCTAACCTAACCTGAAGCTTAAATCAAACCATACACCTAACCCTAACCCTAGGCGGACACCTTAAGCTCAACCCCAACCCTAACCTGACCCACACGCTAACTCCAACCGTAACACTGAACCGAAAACTAACAGTAACCCTAAACTTACTCCCTCAAACTAAGTTCAAACCTAACCTAACCTGAAGCCTAACTCAAACCATAGACCTAACCCTAACCCTAGGCGGACACCTTAAGCTCAACCCCAACCCTAACCTGGCCCTGACGCTAACTCCAACCATAACAGTTACCAGAAAACTAACAGTCGCCCTAAACTTACTTCCTCAAACTAAGCTCAAACCTAACCTAACCTGAAGCCTAAATCAAACAATACACCTAACCCTAACCCTAGGCGGACACCTGAAGCTCAACCCCAACCCTAACCTGACCCTGACGCTATCTCGAAACGTAACACTGAACCGAAAACTAACAGTAGCCCTAAACTTACTCCCTCAAACTAAGTTCAAACCTAACCTAACCTGAAGCCTAACTCAAACCATAGACCCAACCCTAACCCTTGGTGGACACCTTAAGCTCAACCCCAATCCTAAAATGGCCCTGACGCTAACCCCAACCATAACAGTTACCCGAAAACTAACAGTAGCCCTAAACTTACTCCCTCAAACTAAGTTCAAACCTAACCTAACCTGAAGCCTAAATCAAAGCATACACCTAACTCTAACCCTAGGCGGACACCTTAAACTCAACCCCAACCCTAACCTGACCCTCACGCTAACTCCAACCGTAGCACTGAACCGAAAACTAACAGTAGCCCTAAACTTACTCCCTCAAACTAATTTCAAACCTAACCTAACCTGAAGCCTAACTCAAACCATAGACCTAACCCTAACCCTAGGCGGACACCTGAAGTTCAAGCGCAACCCTAACCTGACCCTGACGCTATCTCCAACCGTAACACTGAACCGAAAACTAACAGTAGCCCTAAACTTACTCCCTCCAACTAAGTTCAAACCTAACCTAACCTGAAGCCTAACTCAAACCATAGACCTAACCCTAACCCTAGGCGGACACCTTAAGCTCAACCCCAACCCTAACCTGGCCCTGACGCTAACTCCAACCATAACAGTTACCCGAAAACTAACAGTAGCCCTAAACTTACTCCCTCAAACTAAGTTCAAACCTAACCTAACCTGAAGCCTTAATCAAATCATACACCTAACCCTAACCCTTGGCGGACAACTTAAGCTCAACCCCTACACTAACCTGACCCTCACGCTTACACCAACTGTAACAGTTAACCGAAAACTAACAGTAGCCCTAAACTTACTCCCTCAAACTAACTTCAAATCTAACCTAACCTGAAGCCTAAATCAAACCATACACCTAATACTAACCCTAGGCGGACACCATTAGCTCAACGCCAACCCTTACCTGGACCTGACGCTAACTCCAACCGTAACAGTTACCCGAAAACTAACAGTAGCCCTAAACTTACACCCTCAAACTAAGTTCAAACCTAACCTAACCTGAAGCCTAAATCAAACCATACACCTAACCCTAACCCTAGGCGGACACCTTAAGCTCAACCCCAACCCTAACCTGACCCACACGCTAACTCCAACCGTAACACTGAACCGAAAACTAACAGTAACCCTAAACTTACTCCCTCAAACTAATTCAAACCTAACCTAACCTGAAGCCTAACTCAAACCATAGACCTAACCCTAACCCTAGGCGGACACCTTAAGCTCAACCCCAACACTAACCTGGCCCTGACGCTAACTGCAACCATAACAGTTACCAGAAAACTAACAGTCGCCCTAAACTTACTTCCTCAAACTAAGCTCAAACCTAACCTAACCTGAAGCCTAAATCAAACAATACACCTAACCCGAACCCTAGGCGGACACCTTAACCTCAACCCCAACCCTAACCTGACCCTCACGCTAACTCCAACCGTAACACTGAACCGAAAACTAACAGTAGCCCTAAACTTACTCCCTCAAACTAAGTTCAAACCGAACCTCACCTGAAGCCTAACTCAAACCATAGACCTAACCCTAACCCTAGACGGACACCTGAAGCTCAACCCCAACCCTAACCTAACCCTGACGCTATCTCCAACCGTAACACTGAACCGAAAACTAATAGTAGCCCTAAACTTACTCCCTCAAACTAACTTCAAACCTAACCTAACCGGAAGCCTAACTCAAACCATAAACCTAACCCTAACCATTGGCGGACACCTTAAGCTCAACCCCAATCCTAAAATGGCCCTGACGCTAACTCCAACCATAACAGTTACCCGGAAACTAACAGTAGCCCTAAACTTACTCCCTCAAACTAAGTTCAAACCTAACCTAACCTGAAGATTAAATCAAACCATACACCTAACCCCAACCCTAGGCGGACACCTTAAGCTCAACCCCAACCCTAACCTGACCCTCACGCTAAATCCAACCGTAACACTGAACTGAAAACTAAGAGTAGCCCTAAACTTACTCCCTCAAACTAAGTTCAAACCTAACCTAACCTGAAGCCTAACTCAAACCATAGACCTAACCCTAACCCTAGGCGGACACCTGAAGTTCAAGCGCAACCCTAACCTGACCCTGACGCTATCTCCAACCGTAACACTGAACCGAAAACTAACAGTAGCCCTAAACTTACTCCCTCAAACTAAGTTCAAACCTAACCTAACCTGAAGCCTAACTCAAACCATAGACCTAACCCTAACCCTAGGCGGACACCTTAAGCTCAACCCCAACCCTAACCTGGCCCTGACGCTAACTCCAACCATAACAGTTACCCGAAAACTAACAGTAGCCCTAAACTTACTCCCTCAAACTAAGTTCAAACCTAACCTAACCTGAAGCCTTAATCAAATCATACACCTAACCCTAACCCTTGACGGACAACTTAAGCTCAACCCCTACGCTAACCTGACCCTCACGCTTACTCCAACTGTAACGGTTAACCGAAAACTAACAGTAGCCCTAAACTTACTCCCTCAAACTAACTTCAAATCTAACCTAACCTGAAGCCTAAATCAAACCATACACCTAATCCTAACCCTAGGCGGACACCATTAGCTCAACGCCAACCCTAACCTGGACCTGACGCTAACTCCAACCGTAACAGTTACCCGAAAACTAACAGTAGCCCTAAACTTACTCCCTCAAACTAAGTTCAAACCTAACCTAACCTGAAGCCTAAATCAAACCATACACCTAACCCTAACCCTAGGCGGACACCTTAAGCTCAACCCCACCCCTAACCTGACCCACACGCTAACTCCAACCGTAACACTGAACCGAAAACTAACAGTAACCCTAAACTTACTCCCTCAAACTAAGTTCAAACCTAACCTAACCTGAAGCCTAACTCAAACCATAGACCTAACCCTAACCCTAGGCGGACACCTTAAGCTCAACCCCAACCGTAACCTGGCCCTGACGCTAACTCCAACCATAACAGTTACCCGAAAACTAACAGTAGCCCTAAACTTACTCCCTCAAACTAAGTTCAAACCTAACCTAACCTGAAGCCTTAATCAAATCATACACCTAACCCTAACCCTTGACGGACAACTTAAGCTCAACCCCTACACTAACCTGACCCTCACGCTTACTCCAACTGTAACGGTTAACCGAAAACTAACAGTAGCCCTAAACTTACTCCCTCAAACTAACTTCAAATCTAACCTAACCTGAAGCCTAAATCAAACCATACACCTAATCCTAACCCTAGGCGGACACCATTAGCTCAACGCCAACCCTAACCTGGACCTGACGCTAACTCCAACCGTAACAGTTACCCGAAAACTAACAGTAGCCCTAAACTTACTCCCTCAAACTAAGTTCAAACCTAACCTAACCTGAAGCCTAAATCAAACCATACACCTAACCCTAACCCTAGGCGGACACCTTAAGCTCAACCCCACCCCTAACCTGACCCACACGCTAACTCCAACCGTAACACTGAACCGAAAACTAACAGTAACCCTAAACTTACTCCCTCAAACTAAGTTCAAACCTAACCTAACCTGAAGCCTAACTCAAACCATAGACCTAACCCTAACCCTAGGCGGACACCTTAAGCTCAACCCCAACCGTAACCTGGCCCTGACGCTAACTCCAACCATAACAGTTAGCAGAAAACTAACAGTCGCCCTAAACTTACTTCCTCAAACTAAGCTCAAACCTAACCTAACCTGAAGCCTAGATCAAACAATACACCTAACCCTAACCCTAGGCGGACACCTGAAGCTCAACCCCAACCCTAACCTGACCCTGACGCTATCTCGAAACGTAACACTGAACCGAAAACTAACAGTAGCCCTAAACTTACTCCCTCAAACTAAGTTCAAACCTAACCTAACCTGAAGCCTAACTCAAACCATAGACCTAACCCTAACCCTTGGTGGACACCTTAAGCTCAACCCCAATCCTAAAATGGCCCTGACGCTAACCCCAACCATAACAGTTACCCGAAAACTAACAGTAGCCCTAAACTTACTCCCTCCAACTAAGTTCAAACCTAACCTAACCTGAAGCCTAAATCAAAGCATACACCTAACTCTAACCCTAGGCGGACACCGTAAGCTCAACCCCAACCCTAACCTGACCCTCACGCTAACTCCAACCGTAGCACTGAACCGAAAACTAACAGTAGCCCTAAACTTACTCCCTCAAACTAATTTCAAACCTAACCTAACCTGAAGCCTAACTCAAACCATAGACCTAACCCTAACCCTAGGCGGACACCTGAAGTTCAAGCGCAACCCTAACCTGACCCTGACGCTATCTCCAAACGTAACACTGAACCGAAAACTAACAGTAGCCCTAAACTTACTCCCTCAAACTAAGTTCAAACCTAACCTAACCTGAAGCCTAACTCAAACCATAGACCTAACCCTAACCCTAGGCGGACACCTTAAGCTCAACCCCAACCCTAACCTGGCCCTGACGCTAACTCCAACCATAACAGTTACCCGAAAACTAACAGTAGCCCTAAACTTACTCCCTCAAACTAAGTTCAAACCTAACCTAACCTGAAGCCTAACTCAAACCATAGACCTAACCCTAACCCTAGGCGGACACCTGAAGCTCAACCCCAACCCTAACCTAACCGTGACGCTATCTCCAACCGTAACACTGAACCGAAAACTAATAGTAGCCCTAAACTTACTCCCTCAAACTAACTTCAAACCTAACCTAACCGGAAGCCTAACTCAAACCATAAACCTAACCCTAACCATTGGCGGACACCTTAAGCTCAACCCCAATCCTAAAATGGCCCTGACGCTAACTCCAACCATAACAGTTACCCGAAAACTAACAGTAGCCCTAAACTTACTCCCTCAAACTAAGTTCAAACCTAACCTAACCTGAAGACTAAATCAAACCATACACCTAACCCCAACCCTAGGCGGACACCTTAAGCTCAACCCCAACCCTAACCTGACCCTCACGCTAAATCCAACCGTAACACTGAACTGAAAACTAAGAGTAGCCCTAAACTTACTCCCTCAAACTAAGTTCAAACCTAACCTAACCTGAAGCCTAACTCAAACCATAGACCTAACCCTAACCCAAGGCGGACAACTGAAGCTCAACCCCAACGCTAACCTGACCCTGACTCTATCTCCAACCGTAACACTGAACCGAAAACTAACAGTAGCCCTAAACTTACTCCCTCAAACTAAGTTCAAACCTAACCTAACCTGAAGCCTAACTCAAACCATAGACCTAACCCTAACCCTAGGCGGACACCTTAAGCTCAACCCCAACCCTTACCTGGCCCTGACGCTAACTCCAACCATAACAGTTACCAGAAAACTAACAGTCGCCCTAAACTTACTCCCTCAAACTAAGCTCAAACCTAACCTAACCTGAAGCCTAAATCAAACCATACACCTAACCCTAACCCTAGGCGGACACCTTAACCTCAACCCCAACCCTAACCTGACCCTCACGCTAACTCCAACCGTAACACTGAACCGAAAACTAACATTAGCCCTAAACTTACTCCCTCAAACTAATTTCAAACCTAACCTAACCTGAAGCCTAACTCAAACCATAGACCTAACCCTAACCCTAGGCGGACACCTGAAGCTCAACCCCAACCCTAACCTGACCCTGACGCTATCTCCACCCGTAACACTGAACCGAAAACTAACAGTAGCCCTAAACTTACTCCCTCAAACTAAGTTCAAACCTAACCTAACCTGAAGCCTAACTCAAACCATAGACCTAACCCTAACCCTAGGCGGACACCTGAAGCTCAACCCCAACCCTAACCTAACCCTGACGGTATCTCCAACCGTAACACTGAACCAAAAACTAACAGTAGCCCTAAACTTAATCCCTCAAACTAACTTCAAACCTAACCTAACCTGAAGCCTAACTCAAACCATAGACATAACCCTAACCCTAGGCGGACACCTTAAGCTCAACCCCAACCCTAACCTGACCCTCACGCTAAATCCAACCGTAACACTGAACTGAAAACTAACAGTAGCCCTAAACTTACTCCCTCAAACTAAGTTCAAACCTAACCTAACCTGAAGCCTAACTCAAACCATAGACCTAACCCTAACCCTAGGCGGACACCTGAAGCTCAACCCCAACGCTAACCTGACCCTGACCCTATCTCCAACCGTAACACTGAACCGAAAACTAACAGTAGCCCTAATCTTACTCCCTCAAACTAAGTTCAAACCTAACCTAACCTGAAGCCTAACTGAAACCATAGACCTAACCCTAACCCTAGGCGGACACCTTAAGCTCAACCCCAACCCTTACCAGGCCCTGACGCTAACTCCAACCATAACAGTTACCAGAAAACTAACAGTCGCCCTAAACTTACTCCCTCAAACTAAGCTCAAACCTAACCTAACCTGAAGCCTAACTCAAACCATAGACCTAACCCTAACCCTAGGCGGACACCTTAAGCTCAACCCCAACCGTAACCTGGCCCTGACGCTAACTCCAACCATAACAGTTAGCAGAAAACTAACAGTCGCCCTAAACTTACTTCCTCAAACTAAGCTCAAACCTAACCTAACCTGAAGCCTAGATCAAACAATACACCTAACCCTAACCCTAGGCGGACACCTGAAGCTCAACCCCAACCCTAACCTGACCCTGACGCTATCTCGAAACGTAACACTGAACCGAAAACTAACAGTAGCCCTAAACTTACTCCCTCAAACTAAGTTCAAACCTAACCTAACCTGAAGCCTAACTCAAACCATAGACCTAACCCTAACCCTTGGTGGACACCTTAAGCTCAACCCCAATCCTAAAATGGCCCTGACGCTAACCCCAACCATAACAGTTACCCGAAAACTAACAGTAGCCCTAAACTTACTCCCTCCAACTAAGTTCAAACCTAACCTAACCTGAAGCCTAAATCAAAGCATACACCTAACTCTAACCCTAGGCGGACACCGTAAGCTCAACCCCAACCCTAACCTGACCCTCACGCTAACTCCAACCGTAGCACTGAACCGAAAACTAACAGTAGCCCTAAACTTACTCCCTCAAACTAATTTCAAACCTAACCTAACCTGAAGCCTAACTCAAACCATAGACCTAACCCTAACCCAAGGCGGACAACTGAAGCTCAACCCCAACGCTAACCTGACCCTGACTCTATCTCCAACCGTAACACTGAACCGAAAACTAACAGTAGCCCTAAACTTACTCCCTCAAACTAAGTTCAAACCTAACCTAACCTGAAGCCTAACTCAAACCATAGACCTAACCCTAACCCTAGGCGGACACCTTAAGCTCAACCCCAACCCTTACCTGGCCCTGACGCTAACTCCAACCATAACAGTTACCAGAAAACTAACAGTCGCCCTAAACTTACTCCCTCAAACTAAGCTCAAACCTAACCTAACCTGAAGCCTAAATCAAACCATACACCTAACCCTAACCCTAGGCGGACACCTTAACCTCAACCCCAACCCTAACCTGACCCTCACGCTAACTCCAACCGTAACACTGAACCGAAAACTAACATTAGCCCTAAACTTACTCCCTCAAACTAATTTCAAACCTAACCTAACCTGAAGCCTAACTCAAACCATAGACCTAACCCTAACCCTAGGCGGACACCTGAAGCTCAACCCCAACCCTAACCTGACCCTGACGCTATCTCCACCCGTAACACTGAACCGAAAACTAACAGTAGCCCTAAACTTACTCCCTCAAACTAAGTTCAAACCTAACCTAACCTGAAGCCTAACTCAAACCATAGACCTAACCCTAACCCTAGGCGGACACCTGAAGCTCAACCCCAACCCTAACCTAACCCTGACGGTATCTCCAACCGTAACACTGAACCAAAAACTAACAGTAGCCCTAAACTTAATCCCTCAAACTAACTTCAAACCTAACCTAACCTGAAGCCTAACTCAAACCATAGACATAACCCTAACCCTAGGCGGACACCTTAAGCTCAACCCCAACCCTAACCTGACCCTCACGCTAAATCCAACCGTAACACTGAACTGAAAACTAACAGTAGCCCTAAACTTACTCCCTCAAACTAAGTTCAAACCTAACCTAACCTGAAGCCTAACTCAAACCATAGACCTAACCCTAACCCTAGGCGGACACCTGAAGCTCAACCCCAACGCTAACCTGACCCTGACCCTATCTCCAACCGTAACACTGAACCGAAAACTAACAGTAGCCCTAATCTTACTCCCTCAAACTAAGTTCAAACCTAACCTAACCTGAAGCCTAACTGAAACCATAGACCTAACCCTAACCCTAGGCGGACACCTTAAGCTCAACCCCAACCCTTACCAGGCCCTGACGCTAACTCCAACCATAACAGTTACCAGAAAACTAACAGTCGCCCTAAACTTACTCCCTCAAACTAAGCTCAAACCTAACCTAACCTGAAGCCTAAATCAAACCATACACCTAACCCTAACCCTAGCCGGACACCTTAACCTCAACCCCAACCCTAACCTGACCCTCACGCTAACTCCAACCGTAACACTGAACCGAAAACTAATATTAGCCCTAAACTTACTCCCTCAAACTAATTTCAAACCTAACCTAAACTGAAGCCTAACTCAAACCATAGACCTAACCCTAACCCTAGGCGGACACCTGAAGCTCAACCCCAACCCTAACCTGACCCTGACGCTATCTCCACCCGTAACACTGAACCGAAAACTAACAGTAGCCCTAAACTTACTCCCTCAAACTAAGTTCAAACCTAACCTAACCTGAAGCCTAACTCAAACCATAGACCTAACCCTAACCCTAGGCGGACACCTGAAGCTCAACCCCAAACCTAACCTGACCCTCACGCTATCTCCAACCGTAACACTGAACCGAAAACTAACAGTAGCCCTAAACTTACTCCCTCAAACTAAGTTCAAACCTAACCTAACTTGAAGCCTAAATCAAACCATACACCTAACCCTAACCCTAGGCGGACACCTTAAGCTCAAGCCCAACCCGAACCTGACCCTCACGCTAACTCCAACCGTAACACTGAACCGAAAACTAACAGTAGCCCTAAACTTACTCCCTCAAACTAAGTTCAAACATAACCTAACCTGAAGCCTAACTCAAACCATAGACCTAACCCTAACCCTAGGCGGACACCTGAAGCTCAACCCCAACGCTAAACTGACCCTGACGCTATCTCCAACCGTAACACTGAAACGAAAACTAACAGTAGCCCTAAACTTACTCCCTCAAACTAAGTTCAAACCTAACCTAACCTGAAGCCTAACTCAAACCATAGACCTAACCCTAACCCTAGGCGGACACCTTAAGCTCAAGCCCAACCCTAACCTGGCCCTGACGCTAACTCCAACCATAACAGTTACCAGAAAACTAACAGTCGCCCTAAACTTACTCCCTCAAACTAAGCTCAAACCTAACCTAACCTGAAGCCTAAATCAAACCATACACCTAACCCTAACCCTAGGCGGACACCTTAACCTCAACTCCAACCCTAAACTGACCCTCACGGTAACTCCAACCGTAACACTGAATCGAAAACTAACATTAGCCCTAAACTTACACCCTCAAACTAATTTCAAACCTAACCTAACCTGAAGCCTAACTCAAACCATAGACCTAACCCTAACCCTAGGCGGACACCTGAAGATCAACCCCAACGCTAAACTGACCCTGACGCTATCTCCAACCGTAACACTGAACCAAAAACTAACAGTAGCCCTAAACTTACTCCCTCAAACTAACTTCAAACCTAACCTAAACTGAAACCTAACTCAAACCATAGACCTAACCCTAAACCTAGGCGGACACCTTAAGCTCAACCCCAACCCTAACCTGGCCCTGACGCTAACTCCAACCATAACAGTTACCAGAGAACTAACAGTCGCCCTAAACTTACTTCCTCAAACTAAGCTCAAACCTAACCTAACCTGAAGCCTAAATCAAACCATACACCTAACCCTAACCCTAGGCGGACACCTTAAGCTCAACCCCAACCCTAACATGACCCTCACGCTAACTCCAACCGTAACACTGAACCGAAAACTAACATTAGCCCTAAACTTACTCCCTCAAACTAATTTCAAACCTAACCTAACCTGAAGCCTAAATCAAAGAATAGACCTAACCCTAACCCTAGGCGGACACCTGAAGCTCAACCCCTACCCTAACCTGACCCTGACGCTATCTCCAACCGTAACACTGAACCGAAAACTAACAGTAGCCCTAAACTTACTCCCTCAAACTAAGTTCAAACCTAAACTAACCTGATGCCAAACTCAAACCATAGACCTAACCCTAACCCTAGGCGGGCACCTGAAGCTCAACCCCAACCCTAACCTGACCCTCACGCTATCTCCAACCGTAACACTGAAACGAAAACTAACAGTAGCCCTAAACTTACTCCCTCAAACTAAGTTCAAACCTAACCTAACCTGAAGCCTAAATCAAACCATACACCTAACCCTAACCCTAGGCGGACACCTTAAGCTCAAGCCCAACCCTAACCTGACCCTCACGCTAACTCCAACCGTAACACTGAACCGAAAACTAACAGTAGCCCTAAACTTACTCCCTCAAACTAACTTCAAACCTAACCTAACCTGAAGCCTAACTCAAACCATAGACCTAACCCTAACCCTTGGCGGACACCTTAAGCTCAACCCCAGTCCTAAAATGGCCCTGACGCTAACTCCAACCATAACAGTTACCCGAAAACTAACAGTAGCCCTAAACTTACTCCCTCAAACTAAGTTCAAACCGAACCTCACCTGAAGCCTAAATCAAACCATACACCTAACCCCAACCCTAGGCGGACACCTTAAGCTCAACCCCAACCCTAACCTGACCCTCACGCTAAATCCAACCGTAACACTGAACTGAAAACTAACAGTATCCCTAAACTTACTCCCTCAAACTAAGTTCAAACCTAACCTAACCTGAAGCCTAACTCAAACCATAGACCTAACCCTAACCCTAGGCGGACACCTGAAGCTCAACCCCAACCCTAACCTGACCCTGACGCTATCTCGAAACGTAACACTGAACCGAAAACTAACAGTAGCCCTAAACTTACTCCCTCAAACTAAGTTCAAACCTAACCTAACCTGAAGCCTAACTCAAACCATAGACCTAACCCTAACCCTTGGTGGACACCTTAAGCTCAACCCCAATCCTAAAATGGCCCTGACGCTAACCCCAACCATAACAGTTACCCGAAAACTAACAGTAGCCCTAAACTTACTCCCTCAAACTAAGTTCAAACCTAACCTAAACTGAAGCCTCAATCAAACCATACACCTAACCCCAACCCTAGGCGGACACCTTAAGCTCAACCCCAACCCTAACCTGGCCCTCACGCTAACTCCAACCGTAGCACTGAACCGAAAACTAACAGTAGCCCTAAACTTACTCCTTCAAACTAATTTCAAACCTAACCTAACCTGAAGCCTAACTCAAACCATAGACCTAACCCTAATCCTAGGCGGACACCTTAAGCTCAACCCCAACCCTAACCTGGCCCTGACGCTAACTCCAACCATAACAGTTACCAGAAAACTAACAGTCGCCGTAAACTTACTTCCTCAAACTAAGCTCAAACCTAACCTAACCTGAAGCCTAAATCAAACAATACACCTAACCCTAACCCTAGGCGGACACCTTAACCTCAACCCCAACCCTAACCTGACCCTCACGCTAACTCCAACCGTAACACTGAACCGAAAACTAACAGTAGCCCTAAACTTACTCCCTCAAACTAAGTTCAAACCTAACCTAACCTGAAGCCTAACTCAAACCATAGACCTAACCCTAACCCTAGGCGGACACCTGAAGCTCAACCCCAACGCTAACCTGACCCTGACGCTATCTCCAACCGTAACACTGAACCGAAAACTAACAGTAGCCCTAAACTTACTCCCTCAAACTAAGTTCAAATCTAACCTAACCTGAAGCCTAACTCAAACCATAGACCTAACCCTAACCCTAGGCGGACACCTTAAGCTCAACCCCAACCCGAACCTGGCCCTGACGCTAACTCCAACCATAACAGTTACCAAAAAACTAACAGTCGCCCTAAACTTACTCCCTCAAACTAAGCTCAAACCTAACCTAACCTGAAGCCTAAATCAAACCATACACCTAACCCTAAACCTAGGCGGACACCTTAACCTCAACCCCAACCCTAACCTGACCCTCACGCTAACTCCAGCCGTAACACTGAATCGAAAACTAACATTAGCCCTAAACTTACTCCCTCTAACTAATTTCAAACCTAACCTAACCTGAAGCCTAACTCAAACCATAGACCTAACCCTAACCCTAGGCGGACACCTGAAGCTCAACCCCAACGCTAACCTGACCCTGACTCTATCTCCAACCGTAACACTGAACCGAAAACTAACAGTAGCCCTAAACTTACTCCCTCAACCTAAGTTCAAACCTAACCTAACCTGAAGCCTAACTCAAACCATAGACCTAACCCTAACCCTAGGCGGACACCTTAAGCTCAACCCCAACCCTAACCTGGCCCTGACGCTAACTCCAACCATAACAGTTACCAGAAAACTAAGAGTCGCCCTAAACTTACTCCCTCAAACTAAGCTCAAACCTAACCTAACCTGAAGCCTAAATCAAACCATACACCTAACCCTAAGCCTAGGCAGACACCTTAAGCTCAACCCCAACCCTAACCTGACCCTCACGCTAAATCCAACCGTAACACTGAACTGAAAACTAACAGTAGCCCTAAACTTACTCCCTCAAACTAAGTTCAAACCTAACCTAACCTGAAGCCTAACTCAAACCATAGACCTAACCCTAACCCTAGGCGGACACCTGAAGCTCAACCCCAACCCTAACCTGACCCTGACGCTATCTCCACCCGTAACACTGAACCGAAAACTAACAGTAGCCCTAAACTTACTCCCTCAAACTAAGTTCAAACCTAACCTAATCTGAAGCCTAACTCAAACCATAGACCTAACCCTAACCCTAGGCGGACACCTTAAGCTCAACCCCAAACCTAACCTCGCCCTGACGCTAACTCCAACCATAACAGTTACCCGAAAACTAACAGTCGCCCTAAACTTACTCCCTCAAACTAAGTTCAAACCTAACCTAACCTGAAGCCTAAATCAAACCATACACCTAACCCTAACCCTAGGCGGACACCTTAATCTCAACCCCAACCCTAACATGACCCTCACGCTAACTCCAACCGTAACACTGAACCGAAAACTAACAGTAGCCCTAAACTTACTCCCTCAAACTAATTTCAAACCTAACCTAACCTGAAGCCTAACTCAAACAATAGACCTAACCCTAACCCTAGGCGGACACCTGAAGCTCAACCCCAACCCTAACCTGACCCTGACGCTATCTCCAACCGTAACACTGAACCGAAAACTAACAGTAGCCCTAAACTTACTCCCTCAAACTAAGTTCAAACCTAAACTAACCTGATGCCAAACTCAAACCATAGACCTAACCCTAACCCTAGGCGGACACCTGAAGCTCAACCCCCACACTAACCTGACCCTCACGCTATCTCCAACCGTAACACTGAACCGAAAACTAACAGTAGCCCTAAACTTACTCCCTCAAACTAAGTTCAAACCTAACCTAACCTGAAGCCTAAATCAAACCATACACCTAACCCTAACCCTAGGCGGACACCTTAAGCTCAAGCCCAACCCTAACCTGACCCTCACGCTAACTCCAACCGTAACACTGAACCGAAAACTAACAGTAGCCCTAAACTTACTCCCTCAAACTAAGTTCAAACCTAACCTAACCAGAAGCCTCACTCAAACCATAGACCTAACCCTAACCCTAGGCGGACACCTGAAGCTCAACCCCAACCCTAACCTAACCCTGACGCTATCTCCAACCGTAACACTGAACCGAAAACTAACAGTAGCCCTAAACTTACTCCCTCAAACTAACTTCAAACCTAACCTAACCTGAAGCCTAACTCAAACCATAGACCTAACCCTAACCCTTGGCGGACACCTTAAGCTCAACCCCAGTCCTAAAATGGCCCTGACGCTAACTCCAACCATAACAGTTACCCGAAAACTAACAGTAGCCCTAAACTTACTCCCTCAAACTAAGTTCAAACCTAACCTCACCTGAAGCCTAAATCAAACCATACACCTAACCCCAACCCTAGGCGGACACCTTAAGCTCAACCCCAACCCTAACCTGACCCTCACGCTAAATCCAACCGTAACACTGAACTGAAAACTAACAGTATCCCTAAACTTACTCCCTCAAACTAAGTTCAAACCTAACCTAACCTGAAGCCTAACTCAAACCATAGAACTAACCCTAACCCTAGGCGGAAACCTGAAGCTCAACCCCAACGCTAACCTGACCTTGACGCTATCTACAACCGTAACACTGAACCGAAAACTAACAGTAGCCCTAAACTTACTCCCTCAAACTAAGTTGAAACCTAACCTAACCTGAAGCCTAACTCAAACCATAGACCTAACCCTAACCCTAGGCGGACACCTGAAGCTCAACTCCAACCCTAACCTAACCCTGACGCTATCTCCAAACGTAACACTGAACCGAAAACTAATAGTAGCCCTAAACTTACTCCCTCAAACTAACTTCAAACCTAACCTAACCGGAAGCCTAACTCAAACCATAAACCTAACCCTAACCCTTGGCGGACACCTTAAGCTCAAGCCCAATCCTAAAATGGCCCTGACGCTAACTCCAACCATAACAGTTACCCGAAAACTAACAGTAGCCCTAAACTTACTCCCTCAAACTACGTTCAAACCTAACCTAACCTGAAGCCTTAATCAAATCATACACCTAACCCTAACCCTAGGCGGACACCTTAAGCTCAACCCCTACCCTAACCTGACCCTCAGGCTTACTCCAACTGTAACAGTTAACCGAAAACTAACAGTAGCCCTAAACTTATTCCCTCAAACTAACTTCAAACCTAACCTAACCTGAAGCCTAAATCAAACCATACACCTAACCCTAACCCTAGGCGGACACCATTAGCTCAACGCCAACCCTAACCTGGACCTGACACTAACTCCAACCGTAACAGTTACCCGAAAACTAACAGTAGCCCTAAACTTACTCCCTCAAACTAAGTTCAAACCTAACCTAACCTGAAGCCTAAATCAAACCATACACCTAAACCTAACCCTAGGCGGACACCTTAAGCTCTACCCCTAACCTAACCTGACCCTCACGCTAACTCCAACCGAAACACTGAACCGAAAACAAACAGTACCCCTAAACTTACTCCCTCAAACTAAGTTCAAACCTAACCTAACCTGAAGCCTAACTCAAACCATAGACCTAACCCTAACCCTAGGCGGACACCTGAAGCTCAACCCCAACCCTAACCTGACCCTGACGCTATCTCCACCCGTAACACTGAACCGAAAACTAACAGTAGCCCTAAACTTACTCCCTCAAACTAAGTTCAAACCTAACCTAACCTGAAGCCTAACTCAAACCATAGACCTAACCCTAACCCTTGGTGGACACCTTAAGCTCAACCCCAATCCTAAAATGGCCCTGACGCTAACCCCAACCATAACAGTTACCCGAAAACTAACAGTAGCCCTAAACTTACTCCCTCAAACTAAGTTCAAACCTAACCTAACCTGAAGCCTAAATCAAAGCATACACCTAACTCTAACCCTAGGCGGACACCTTAAGCTCAACCCCAACCCTAACCTGACCCTCACGCTAACTCCAAACGTAGCACTGAACCGAAAACTAACAGTAGCCCTAAACTTACTCCCTCAAACTAATTTCAAACCTAACCTAACCTGAAGCCTAACTCAAACCATAGACCTAACCCTAACCCTAGGCGGACACCTGAAGTTCAAGCGTAACCCTAACCTGACCCTGACGCTATCTCCAACCGTAACACTGAACCGAAAACTAACAGTAGCCCTAAACTTACTCCCTCAAACTAAGTTCAAACCTAACCTAACCTGAAGCCTAACTCAAACCATAGACCTAACCCTAACCCTAGGCGGACACCTTAAGCTCAACCCCAACCCTAACCTGGCCCTGACGCTAACTCCAACCATAACAGTTACCCGAAAACTAACAGTAGCCCTAAACTTACTCCCTCAAACTAAGTTCAATCCTAACCTAACCTGAAGCCTTAATCAAATCATACACCTAACCCTAACCCTTGGCGGACAACTTAAGCTCAACCCCTACACTAACCTGACCCTCACGCTTACTCCAACTGTAACAGTTAACCGAAAACTAACAGTAGCCCTAAACTTACTCCCTCAAACTAACTTCAAATCTAACCTAACCTGAAGCCTAAATCAAACCATACACCTAATCCTAACCCTAGGCGGACACCATTAGCTCAACGCCAACCCTAACCTGGACCTGACGCTAACTCCAGCCGTAACAGTTACCCGAAAACTAACAGTAGCCCTAAACATACTCCCTCAAACTAAGTTCAATCCTAACCTAACCTGAAGCCTAAATCAAACCATACACCTAACCCTAACCCTAGGCGGACACCTTAAGCTCAACACCAACCCTAACCTGACACTGACGCTATCTCCAACCGTAACACTGAACCGAAAACTAACAGTAGCCCTAAACTTACTCCCTCAAACTAAGTTCAAACCTAAACTAACCTGATGCCAAACTCAAACCATAGACCTAACCCTAACCCAAGGCAGACACCTGAAGCTCAACCCCAACCCTAACCTGACCCTCACGCTATCTCCAACCGTAACACTGAACCGAAAACTAACAGTAGCCCTAAACTTACTCCCTCAAACTAAGTTCAAACCTAACCTAACCTGAAGCCTAAATCAAACCATACACCTAATCCTAACCCTAGGCGGACACCTTATGATCAAGCCCAACCCTAACCTGACCCTCACGCTAACTCCAACCGTAACACTGAACCGAAAACTAACAGTAGCCCTAAACTTACTCCCTCAAACTAAGTTCAAACCTAACCTAACCAGAAGCCTCACTCAAACCATAGACCTAACCCTAACCCTAGGCAGACACCTGAAGCTCAACCCCAACCCTAACCTAACCCTGACGCTATCTCCAACCGTAACACTGAACCGAAAACTAACAGTAGCCCTAAACTTACTCCCTCAAACTAACTTCAAACCTAACCTAACCTGAAGCCTAATTCAAACCATAGACCTAACCCTAACCCTTGGCGGACACCTTAAGCTCAACCCCAGTCCTAAAATGGCCCTGACGCTAACTCCAACCATAACAGTTACCCGAAAACTAACAGTAGCCCTAAACTTACTCCCTCAAACTAAGTTCAAACCTAACCTCACATGAAGCCTAAATCAAACCAAACACCTAACCCCAACCCTAGGCGGACACCTTAAGCTCAACCCCAACCCTAACCTGACCCTCACGCTAAATCCAACCGTAACACTGAACTGAAAACTAACAGTATCCCTAAACTTACTCCCTCAAACTAAGTTCAAACCTAACCTAACCTGAAGCCTAACTCAAACCATAGACCTAACCCTAACCCTAGGCGGACACCTGAAGCTCAACCCCAACGCTAACCTGACCTTGACGCTATCTCCAACCGTAACACTGAACCGAAAACTAACAGTAGCCCTAAACTTACTCCCTCAAACTAAGTTCAAACCTAACCTAACCTGAAGCCTAACTCAAACCATAGACCTAACCCTAACCCTAGGCGGACACCTTAAGCTCAACCCCAACCCTAACCTGACCCACACGCTAACTCCAACCGTAACACTGAACCGAAAACTAACAGTAACCCTAAACTTACTCCCTCAAACTAAGTTCAAACCTAACCTAACCTGAAGCCTAACTCAAACCATAGACCTAACCCTAACCCTAGGCGGACAACTTAAGCTCAACCCCAACCCTAACCTGGCCCTGATGCTAACTCCAACCATAACAGTTACCAGAAAACTAACAGTCGCCCTAAACTTACTTCCTCAAACTAAGCTCAAACCTAACCTAACCTGAAGCCTAAAACAAACAATACACCTAACCCGAACCCTAGGCGGACACCTTAACCTCAACCCCAACCCTAACCTGACCCTCACGCTAACTCCAACCGTAACACTGAACCGAAAACTAACAGTAGCCCTAAACTTACTCCCTCAAACTAAGTTCAAACCTAACCTAACCTGAAGCCTAACTCAAACCATAGACCTAAGCCTAACCCTAGGCGGACACCTGAAGCTCAACCCCAACCCTAACCTAACCCTGACGCTATCTCCAACCGTAACACTGAACCGAAAACTAATAGTAGCCCTAAACTTACTCCCTCAAACCAACTTCAAACCTAACCTAACCGGAAGCCTAACTCAAACCATAAACCTAACCCTAACCCTTGGCGGACACCTTAAGCTCCACCCCAATCCTAAATTGGCCCTGACGCTAACTCCAACCATAACAGTTACCCGGAAACTAACAGTAGCCCTAAACTTACTCCCTCAAACTAAGTTCAAACCTAACCTAACCTGAAGACTAAATCAAACCATACACCTAACCCCAACCCTAGGCGGACACCTTAAGCTCAACCCCAACCCTAACCTGACCCTCACGCTAAATCCAACCTTAACACTGAACTGAAAACTAACAGTAGCCCTAAACTTACTCCCTCAAACTAAGTTCAAACCTCACCTAACCTGAAGCCTAACTCAAACCATAGACCTAACCCTAACCCTAGGCGGACAGCTGAAGCTCAACCCCAACGCTAACCTGACCCTGACTCTATCTCCAACCGTAACACTGAACCGAAAACTAACAGTAGCCCTAAACTTACTCCCTCAAACTAAGTTCAAACCTAACCTAACCTGAAGCCTAACTCAAACCATAGACCTAACCCTAACCCTAGGCGGACACCTTAAGCTCAACCCCAACCCTTACCTGGCCCTGACGCTAACTCCAACCATAACAGTTACCAGAAAACTAACAGTCGCCCTAAACTTACTCCCTCAAACTAAGTTCAAACCTAACCTAACCTGAAGCCTAACTCAAACCATAGACCTAACCCTAACCCTAGGCGGACACCTGAAGCTCAACCCCAACCCTAACCTAACCCTGACGCTATCTCCAACCGTAACACTGAACCGAAAACTAACAGTAGCCCTAAACTTACTCCCTCAAACTAACTTCAAACCTAACCTAAACTGAAGCCTAACTCAAACCATAGACCTAACCCTAACCCTTGGCGGACACCTTAAGCTCAACCCCAGTCCTAAAATGGCCTTGACGCTAATTGCAACCATAAAAGTTACCCGAAAACTAACAGTAGCCCTAAACTTACTCCCTCAAACTAAGTTCAAACCTAACCTAACCTGAAGCCTAAATCAAACCATACACCTAACCCCAACCCTATGCGTACACCTTAAGCTCAACCCCAACCCTAACCTGACCCTCACGCTAAATCCAACCGTAACACTGAACTGAAAACTAACATTAGCCCTAAACTTACTCCCTCAAACTAATTTCAAACCTAACCTAACCTGAAGCCTAACTCAAACCATAGACCTAACCCTAACCCTAGGCGGACACCTGAAGCTCAACCCCAACGCTAAACTGACCCTGACGCTATCTCCACCCGTAACACTGAACCGAAAACTAACAGTAGCCCTAAACTTACTCCCTCAAACTAAGTTCAAACCTAACCTAACCTGAAGCCTAACTCAAACCATAGACCTAACCCTAACCCTAGGCGGACACCTTAAGCTCAACCCCAACCCTAACCTGGCCCTGACGCTAACTCCAACCATAACAGTTACCAGAAAACTAACAGTCGCCCTAAACTTACTCCCTCAAACTAAGCTCAAACCTAACCTAACCTGAAGCCTAAATCAAATCATACACCTAACCCTAACCCTAGGCGGACACCTTAACCTCAACCCCAACCCTAAACTGACCCTCACGCTAACTCCAACCGTAACACTGAATCGAAAACTAACATTAGCCCTAAACTTACTCCCTCAAACTCATTTCAAACCTAACCTAACCTGAAGCCTAACTCAAACCATAGACCTAACCCTAAACCTAGGCGGACACCTGAAGATCAACCCCAACGCTAAACTGACCCTGACGCTATCTCCAACCGTAACACTGAACCAAAAACTAACAGTAGCCCTAAACTTACTCCCTCAAACTAACTTCAAACCTAACCTAACCGGAAGCCTAACTCAAACCATAAACCTAACCCTAACCCTTGGCGGACACCTTAAGCTCAACCCCAATCCTAAAATGGCCCTGACGCTAACTCCAACCATAACAGTTACCCGAAAACTAACAGTAGCCCTAAACTTACTCCCTCAAACTAAGTTCAAAACTAACCTAACCTGAAGACTAAATCAAACCATACACCTAACCCCAACCCTAGGCGGACACCTTAATCTCAACCCCAACCCTAACCTGACCCTCACGCTGAATCCAACCGTAATACTGAACTGAAAACTAAGAGTAGCCCTAAACTTACTCCCTCAAACTAAGTTCAAACCTAACCTAACCTGAAGCCTAACTCAAACCATAGACCTAACCCTAACCCTAGCCGGATACCTGAAGCTCAACCCCAACGCTAACCTGACCCTGACTCTATCTCCAACCGTAACACTGAACCGAAAACTAACAGTAGCCCTAAACTTACTCCCTCAAACTAAGTTCAAACCTAACCTAACCTGAAGCCTAACTCAAACCATAGACCTAACCCTAACCCTAGGCGGACACCTTAAGCTCAAACCCAACCCTAACCTGGCCCTAACGCTAACTCCAACCATAACAGTTACCAGAAAACTAACAGTCGCCCTAAACTTACTCCCTCAAACTAAGCTCAAACCTAACCTAACCTGAAGCCTAAATCAAACCATACACCTAACCCTAACCCTAGGCGGACGCCTTAACCTCAACCCCAACCTTAACCTGACCCTCACGCTAACTCCAACCGTAACACTGAACCGAAAACTAACATTAGCCCTAAACTTACTCCCTCAAACTAATTTCAAATCTAACCTAACCTGAAGCCTAACTCAAACAATAGACCTAACCCTAACCCTAGGCGGACACCTGAAGCTCAACCCCAAACCTAACCTGACCCTGACGCTATCTCCAACCGTAACACTGAACCGAAAACTAACAGTAGCCCTAAACTTACTCCCTCAAACTAAGTTCAAACCTAACCTAACCTGAAGCCTAACTCAAACCATAGACCTAACCCTAACCCTAGGCGGACACCTTAAGCTCAACCCCAACCCTAACCTCGCCCTGACGCTAACTCCAACCATAACAGTTACCCGAAAACTAACAGTCGCCCTAAACTTACTCCCTCAAACTAAGTTCAAACTTAACCTAACCTGAAGCCTAAATCAAACCATACACCTAACCCTAACCCTAGGTGGACACCTTAAGCTCAAGCCCAACCCTAACATGACCCTCACGCTAACTCCAACCGTAACACTGAACCGAAAACTAACATTAGCCCTAAACTTACTCCCTCAAACTAATTTCAAACCTAACCTAACCTGAAGCCTAACTCAAACAATAGACCTAACCCTAACCCTAGGCGGACACCTGAAGCTCAACCCCAACCCTAACCTGACCCTGACGCTATCTCCAACCGTAACACTGAACCGAAAACTAACAGTAGCCCTAAACTTACTCCCTCAAACTAAGTTCAAACCTAAACTAACCTGATGCCAAACTCAAACCATAGACCTAACCCTAACCCTAGGCAGACACCTGAAGCTCAACCCCAACCTTAACCTGACCCTCACGCTATCTCCAACCGTAACACTGAACCGAAAACTAACAGTAGCCCTAAACTTACTCCCTCAAACTAAGTTCAAACCTAACCTAACCTGAAGCCTAAATCAAACCATACACATAACCCTAACCCTAGGCGGACACCTTAAGCTCAAGCCCACCCTAACCTGACCCTCACGCTAACTCCAACCGTAACACTGAACCGAAAACTAACAGTAGCCCTAAACTTACTCCCTCAAACTAAGTTCAAACCTAACCTAACCAGAAGCCTCACTCAAACCATAGACCTAACCCTAACCCTAGGCAGACACCTGAAGCTCAACCCCAACCCTAACCTAACCCTGACGCTATCTCCAACCGTAACACTGAACCGAAAACTAACAGTAGCCCTAAACTTACTCCCTCAAACTAACTTCAAACCTAACCTAACCTGAACCCTAACTCAAACCATAGACCTAACCCTTACCCTTGGCGGACACCTTAAGCTCAACCCCAGTCCTAAAATGGCCCTGACGCTAACTCCAACCATAACAGTTACCCGAAAACTAACAGTAGCCCTAAACTTACTCCCTCAAACTAAGTTCAACCTAACCTCACCTGAAGCCTAAATCAAACCATACACCTAACCCCAACCTTAGGCGGACACCTTAAACTCAACCCCAACCCTAACCTGACCCTCACGCTAAATCCAACCGTAACACTGAACTGAAAACTAACAGTATCCCTAAACTTACTCCCTCAAACTAAGTTCAAACCTAACCTAACCTGAAGCCTAACTCAAACCATAGACCTAACCCTAACCCTAGGCGGACAACTGAAGCTCAACCCCAAAGCTAACCTGACCCTGACTCTATCTCCAACCGTAACACTGAACCGAAAACTAACAGTAGCCCTAAACTTACTCCCTCGAAATAAGTTCAAACCTAACCTAACCTGAAGCCTAACTCAAACCATAGACCTAACCCTAACCCTTTGCGGACACCTTAAGCTCAATCCCAATCCTAAAATGGCCCTGACGCTAACTCCAACCATAACAGTTACCCGAAAACTAACAGTAGCCCTAAACTTACTCCCTCAAACTACGTTCAAACCTAACCTAACCTGAAGCCTTAATCAAATCATACACCTAACCCTAACCCTAGGCGGACACCTTAAGCTCAACCCCTACCCTAACCTGACCCTCAGGCTTACTCCAACTGTAACAGTTAACCGAAAACTAACAGTAGCCCTAAACTTATTCCCTCAAACTAACTTCAAACCTAACCTAACCTGAAGCCTAAATCAAACCATACACCTAACCCTAACCCTAGGCGGACACCATTAGCTCAACGCCAACCCTAACCTGGACCTGACGCTAACTCCAACCGTAACAGTTACCCGAAAACTAACAGTAGCCCTAAACTTACTCCCTCAAACTAAGTTCAAACCTAACCTAACCTGAAGCCTAAATCAAACCATACACCTAAACCTAACCCTAGGCGGACACCTTAAGCTCTACCCCTACCCTAACCTGACCCTCACGCTAACTCCAACCGAAACACTGAACCGAAAAACAAACAGTAGCCCTAATCTTACTCCCTCAAACTAAGTTCAAACCTAACCTAACCTGAAGCCTAACTCAAACCATAGACCTAACCCTAACCCTAGGCGGACACCTGAAGCTCAACCCCAATCCTAACCTGACCCTGACGCTATCTCGAAACGTAACACTGAACCGAAAACTAACAGTAGCCCTAAACTTACTCCCTCAAACTAAGTTCAAACCTAACCTAACCTGAAGCCTAACTCAAGCCATAGACCTAACCCTAACCCTTGGTGGACACCTTAAGCTCAACCCCAATCCTAAAATGGCCCTGACGCTAACCCCAACCATAACAGTTACCCGAAAACTAACAGTAGCCCTAAACTTACTCCCTCAAACTAAGTTCAAACCTAACCAAACCTGAAGCCTAAATCAAAGCATACACCTAACTCTAACCCTAGGCGGACACCTTAAGCTCAACCACAACCCTAACCTGACCCTCACGCTAACTCCAACCGTAGCACTGAACCGAAAACTAACAGTAGCCCTAAACTTACTCCCTCAAACTAATTTCAAACCTAACCTAACCTGAAGCCTAACTCAAACCATAGACCTAACCCTAACCCTAGGCGGACACCTGAAGCTCAACCCCAACCCTAACCTGACCCTGACGCTATCTCCAACCGTAACACTGCACCGAAAACTAACAGTAGCCCTAAACTTACTCCCTCAAACTAAGTTCAAACCTAACCTAACCTGAAGCCTAACTCAAACCATAGACCTAACCCTAACCCTAGGCGGACACCTGAAGCTCAACCCCATCCCTAACCTAACCCTGACGCTATCTCCAACCGTAACACTGAACCGAAAACTAACAGTATCCCTAAACTTACTCCCTCAAACTAACTTCAAACCTAACCTAACCGGAAGCCTAACTCAAACCATAGACCTAACCCTAACCCTTGGCGGACAACTTAAGCTAAACCGCAATCCTAAAATGGCCCTGACGCTAACTCCAACCATAACAGTTACCCGAAAACTAACAGTAGCCCTAAACTTACTCCCTCAAACTAAGTTCAAACCTAACCGAACCTGAAGCCTAACTCAAACCATAGACCTAACCCTAACCCTAGGCGGACAACTTAAGCTCAACCCCAACCCTAGCCTAGCCCTGACGCTAACTCCAACCATAACAGTTACCCGAAAACTAACAGTCGCCCTAAACTTACTCCTCAAACTAAGTTCAAACCTAACCTAACCTGAAGCCTAAATCAAACCATACACCTAACCCTAACCCTAGGCGGACACCTTAAGCTCAAGCCCAACCCTAACCTGACACTCACCTAACTCCAACCGTAACACTGAACCGAAAACTAACAGTAGCCCTAAACTTACTCCCTCAAACTAAGTTCAAACCTAACCTAACCTGAAGCCTAACTCAAACCATAGAACTAACCCTAACCCTAGGCTGACACCTGAAGCCCAACCCCAACCCTAACCTATCCCTGACGCTATCTCCAACCATAACACTGAACCGAAAACTAACAGTAGACCTAAACTTACTCCCTCAAACTAAGTTCAAACCTAACCTAACCTGAAGCCTAACTCAAACCATAGACCTAACCCTAACCCTTGGCGGACACCTTAAGCTCAAGCCCAATCCTAAAATGGCCCTGACGCTAACTCCAACCATAACAGTTACCTGAAAACTTACAGTAGCTCTAAACTTACACCCTCAAACTACGTTCAAACCTAACCTATCCTGAAGCCTTCATCAAATCATACACCTAACCCTAACCCTAGGCGGACACCTTAAGCTCAACCCCTACCCTAACCTGACCCTCAGGCTTACTCCAACTGTAACAGTTAACCGAAAACTAACAGTAGCCCTAAACTTATTCCCTCAAACTAACTTCAAACCTAACCTAACCTGAAGCCTAAATCAAACTATACACCTAACCCTAACCCTAGGCGGACACCATTAGCTAAACGCCAACCCTAACCTCGACCAGACGCTAACTCCAACCGAAACACTAATCCGAAAACAAACAGTAGCCCTAAACTTACTCCCTCAAACTAAGTTCAAACCTAACCTAACCTGAAGCCTAACTCAAACCATAGACCTAACCCTAAACCTAGGCGGACACCTGAAGCTCAACCCCAACCCTAACCTGACCCTGACGCTATCTTGAAAAGTAACACTGAACCGAAAACTAACAGTAGCCCTAAACTTACTCCCTCAAACTAAGTTCAAACTTAACCTAACCTGAAGCCTAACTCAAACCATAGACCTAACCCTAACCCTTGGTGGACACCTTAGGCTCATCCCCAATCCTAAAATGGCCCTGACGCTAACCCCAACCATAACAGTTACCCGAAATCTAACAGTAGCCCTAAACTTACTCCCTCAAACTAAGTTCAAACCTAACCTAACCTGAAGCCTAAATCAAACCATACACCTAACGCTAACCCTAGGCGGACACCTTAAGCTCAACCCCAACCCTAACCTGACCCTGACGCATTCTCCAACCGTAACACTGAACCGAAAACTAACAGTAGCCCTAAACTTACTCCCTCAAACTAAGTTCAAACCTAACCTAACCTGAAGCCTAACTCAAACCATAGACCTAACCTTAACCCTAGGCGGACACCTTAAGCTCAACCCCTACCCTAACCTGACCCTCACGCTTACTCCAACTGTAACAGTTAACCGAAAACTAACAGTAGCCCTAAACTTACTCCCTCAAACTAACTTCAAACCTAACCTAACCTGAAGCCTAAATCAAACCATACACCTAATCCTAACCCTAGGCGGACACCATTAGCTCAACGCCAACCCTAACCTGGACCTGACGCTAACTCCCACCGTAACAGTTACCCGAAAACTAACAGTAGCCCTAAACTTACTCCCTAAAACTAAGTTCAAACCTAACCTAACCTGAAGCCTAAATCAAACCATACACCTAACCCTAACCCTAGGCGGACACCTTAAGCTCAACCCCTACCCTAACCTGACCCTCACGCTAACTCCAACCGAAACACTGAACCGAAAACAAACAGTAGCCCTAAACTTACTCCCTCAAACTAAGTTCAAACCTAACCTAACCTGAAGCCTAACTCAAACCATAGACCTAACCCTAACCCTAGGCGGACACCTTAAGCTCAATCCCAACCCTAACCTGACCCTGACGCTATCTCCAATGGTAACACTGAACCGAAAACTAACAGCAGCCCTAAACTTACTCCCTCAAACTAAGTTCAATCCTAACCTAACCTGAAGCCTAAATGAAACCATAGACCTAACCCTAACCCTAGGCGGACACCTGAAGCTCAACCCCAACCCTAACCTGAACCTGACGCTATCTGCAACCGTAAAACTGAACCGAATACTAACATTAGCCCTAAACTTACACCCTCAAACTAATTTCAAACCTAACCTAACCTGAAGCCTAACTCAAACCATAGACCTAACCCTAACCCTATGCGGACACCTGAAGCTCAACCCCAACCCTAACCTGACCCTGACGCTATCTCCAACCGTAAAACTGAACCGATAACTAACAGTAGCCCTAAACTTACTCCCTCAAACTAAGTTCAAACCTAACCTAACCTGAAGCCTAAATCAAAGCATACACCTAACGCTAACCCTAGGCGGACACCTTAATCTCAACCCCAACCCTAACCTGACCATCACGCTAACTCCAACCGTAACACTGAACCGAAAACTAACAGTAACCCTAAACTTACTCCCTCAAACTAAATTCAAACCTAACCTAACCTGAAGCCTAACTCAAACCATAGACCTAACCCTAACCCTATGCGGACACCTGAATCTCAACCCCAACCCTAACCTGACCCTGATGCTATCTCCAACCGTAACACTGAACCGAAAACTAACAGTAGCCCTAAACTTACTCCCTCAAACTAAGTTCAAACCTAACCTATCCTGAAGCCTAACTCAAACCATAGACCTAACCCTAACCCTTGGCGGACACCTTACGCTCAACCCCAATCCTAAAATGGCCCTGACGCTAACTCCAACCATAACAGTTACCCGAAAGCTAACAGTAGCCCTAAACTTACTCCCTCAAACTAAGTTCAAACCTAACCTAACCTGAAGCCTAAATCAAACCATACACCTACCCTAACGCTAGGCGGACACCTTAACCTCAACCCCAACCCTAACCTGACCCTCACGCTAAATTCAACCGAGACACTGAACTGAAAACTAACAGTAGCCCTAAACTTACACCCTCAAACTAAGTTCAAACCTAACCTAACCTGAAGCCTAAATCAAACCAAACACCTAACCCTATCCATCGGCGGACACCTTAAGCTCAACCCCTACCCTAACCTGACCTCCAGGCTAACTCGAACCATATCACTGAACCGAAAACTAAGAGTAGCCCTAAACTTACTCGCTCAAACTAAGTTCAAACATAACCTAACCTGAAGCCTAACTCAAATCATAGACATAACCCTAACAATAGGCGGACACCTGAAGCTCAACCCCAACCCTAACCTGACCCTGACGCTATCTCCAACCGTAACACTGAACCGAAATCTAACAGTAGCCCTAAACATACTCACTCAAACTAAGCTCAAACGTAACCTAACCTGAAGCCTATATCAAAATACAGACCTAACCCTAACCCAAGGCGGACACCTTAAGCTCAACTCCAACCCTATCTTGACCCTGATGCTATCTCCAACCGTAACACAGAACCGAAAACTAACAGTAGCCCTAAACTGACTCATTCAAACTAAGTTCAAATGTAACCTAACCTGGAGCCTAAATCAAACCATGGATCTAACCCTAACCCTAGACGGACACCTCAAGCTAACCCCAACCCTAACCTGACCCTGACGCTAACTCCAACCATAATACTGAACCGAAAACTAACAGTAGCCATAAACTTACTCCCTCAAACTAAGTTCAATTCTAACCTAACCTGAAGCCTAAATGAAACCATAGACCTAACCCTAACCCTAGGTGGACACCTTATGCTTAACCCCAACCCAAACCTGACCCTGACGCTTACTCCAACTGTAACAGTTAACCGAAAACTAACAGTAGCCCTAAACTTACTCTCTGAAACTAACTTCAATCCTAACCTAACCTGAAGCCTAAATCAAACCATACACCTAACCCTAACACTAGGCGGACACCTTAAGCTCAACCCCAACCCTAACCTGACCCTGACGCTAACTCCAACCGTAACAGTTACCCGAAAACTAACAGTAGCCCTAAACTTACTCCCTCAAATTAAGTTCAAACCTAACCTAACCAGAAGCCAAAATCAAACTATACACCTAACCCTAACCCTAGGCGGACACCTTAAGCTTAACCCCAACCCTAACCTGACCCTGACGTTAAATCCAACCGTAACACTGAACCAAAAACTAACAGTAGTCCTAAACTTACTCCCTCAAACTAAGTTCAATCCTAACCTAACCTGAAGCCTAAATGAAACCATAGACCTAACCCTAACCCTAGGCGGACACCTTATGCTTAACCCCCACCCTAAGCTGACCCTGACGCTTACTCCACCCGAAACAGTAAAACGAAAACTAACAGTAGCCCTAAACTTACTCCCTCAAACTAAGTTCAAACCTAACCTAACCTGAAGCCTAAATCAAACCATACACCTAACCCTAACCCTAGGCGGACACCTTAATCTCAACCCCAACCCTAACCTGGCCCTCACGCTTACTCCAACCGTAACAGTTTCCCGAAAACTAACAGTAGCCCTAAACTTACTCCCTCAAACTAAGTTCAAACCTAACCTAACCTGAAGCCTAACTCAAACCATAGACCTAACCCTAACCCTAGGCGGACACCTGAAGCTCCACCACAACCCTAACCTGACCCTGACGCTATCTCCAACCGTAACACTGAACCGAAATCTAACAGTAGCCCTAAACTTACTTCCCCAAACTAAGTTCAAACCTAACCTAACCTGAAGCCTAACTCAAACCATAGACCTAACCCTAACCCTAGGCGGACACCTGAAGCTCAACCAGAACCCTAACCTGACCCTGACGCTATCTCCAACCTTAACACTGAACCGAAAACTAACAGTAGCCCTAAATTTACTCCCTCAAACTAAGTTCAAACCTAACCTAACCTGAAGCCTAACTCAAACCACAGACCTAACCCTAACCCTAGGCCGACACCTTAAGCTCAACCCCAAACCTAACCTGACCCTCACACTAACTCCAACTGTAACACTGAACCGAAAACTAACAGTAGCCCTAAACTTACTCCCAAAAACTAAGTTCAATCCTAACCTAACCTGAAGCCTAAATGAAACCATAGACCTAATCCTAACCCTAGGCGGACACCTTATGGTTAACCCCCACCCTAACCTGACCCTGACGCTTACTCCAACCGTAACAGTTAAACGAAAACTAACATTAGCCCTAAACTTACTCCCTCAAACAAAGATCAAACCTAACCTAACCTGAAGCCTAAATCAAACCATAAACCTAACCCTAACCCTAGGCGGACACCTTAATCTCAACACCAACCCTAACCTGGCCCTGAAGCTAACTCCAACTGGAACAGTTTCCCGAAAACTAACAGTAGCCCTAAACTTACTCCCTCAAACTAAGTTCAAACCTAACCTAACCTGAAGCCTAAATCAAACCATACACCTAACCCTATCCCTCGGCAGACACCTTAAGCTCAACCCCAACCCTAACCTGACCTCCAGGATAACTCCAACCATATCACTGAACCGAAAACTAAGAGTAGCCCTAAACTTATTCGCTCAAACTAAGTTCAAACATAACCTAACCTGAAGCCTAACTCAAATCATAGACATAACCCTAACAATAGGCGGACACCTGAAGCTCAACCCCAACCCTAACCTGACCCTGACGCTATCTCCAACCGTAACCCTGAACCGAAATCTAACAGTAGCCCTAAACTTACTCACTCAAACTAAGTTCAAACGTAACCTAACCTGAAGCCTAAATCAAACCACAGACCTAACCCTAACCCAAGGCGGACACCTTAAGCTCAACTCCAACCCTAACCTAACCCTGATGCTATCTCCAACCGTAACACTGAACCGAAAACTAACAGTAGCCCTAAACTGACTCACTCAAACTAAGTTCAAATGTAACCTAACCTGGAGCCAAAATCAAACCATGGATCTAACCCTAACCCTAGGCGGACACCTTATGCTTAACCCCAACCCAAACCTGACCCTGACGCTTACTCCAACTGTAACAGTTAACTGAAAACTAACAGTAGTCCTAAACTTACTCTCTGAAACTAACTTCAAACCTAACCTAACCTGAAGCCTAAATCAAAACATACACCTAACCCTAACACTAGGCGGACACCTTAAGCTCAACCCCAACCCTAACCTGACCCTGACGCTAACTCCAACCGTAACAGTTACCCGAAAACTAACAGTAGCACTAAACTTACTCCCTCAAACTAAGTTCAAACCTAACCTAACCAGAAGCCAAAATCAGACCATACACCTAACCCTAACACTAGGCGGACACCTTAAGCTTAACCCCAACCCTAACCTGACCCTGACGTTAAATCCAACCGTAACACTGAACCAAAAACTAACAGTAGCCCTAAACTTACTCCCTCAAACTAAGTTCAATCCTAACCTAACCTAAAGCCTAAATGAAACCATAGACCTAAACCTAACCCTAGGCGGACAACTTATGTTTAACTCCCACCCTAACCTAACCCTGACACTTACTCCAACCGTAACACTTAAAGGAAAACTAACAGTAGCCCTAAACTTACTCCCTCAAACTAAGTTCAACCTAACCTAACCTGAAGCCTAAATCAAACCATACACCTAACCCTAACCCTAAGCGGACACCTTATGCTCAACCCAAAACCTAACCTGACCCTGACGCTTACTCCAACCGTAACACTTAACCGAAAACTAACAGTAGCCCTAAACTTACTGCCTCAAACTAAGTTCAAACGTAACCTAACCAGAAGCCTAAATCAAACCACAAACCTAAGCCCAACCCTAGGCGGACACCTTAAGCTCCAATCCAACCCTAACCTGACCATGACGCTATCTCCAAAAGTAACACTGAACCAAATACTAACAGTAGCCCTAAACTTACTCACTCAAACTAACTTCAAACGTAACCTAACCTGGAGCCTAAATCAAACCATGTACCTAACCCTAACCATAGGCGGACACCTCAAGCTAACCCCAACCCTAACCTGACCCTGACGCTTACTCCAACTGTAACAGTTAACCAAAAACTAATAGTAGCCCTAAACTTACTCCGTGAAACTAACTTCAAACCTAACCTAACCTGAAGCCTAAATCAAACCATACACCTAACCCTAACCCTAGGCGGACACCTTAAGCTCAACGCCAACCCTAACCTGACCTCCCAGCTAACTCCAACCATATCACAGAACCGAAAACTAAGAGTAGCCCTAAACTTACTCCCACAAACTAAGTTCAATCCTAACCTAACCTGAAGCCTAAATGAAACCATAGACCTAACCCTAACCCTAGGCGGACACCTTATGGTTAACCCCCACCATAACCTGACCCTGACGCTTACTCCAATCGTAACAGTTAAACGAAAACTAACAGTAGCCCGAAACTTACTCCCTCAAACTAAGTTCAAACCTATCCTAACCTGAAGCCTAAATCAAACCATACACCTAACACTAACCCTAGGCGGATACCTTAAGCTCAACCCCAAACCTAACCTGACCCTGACACTTACACCAACAGTAACAGTTAACTGAAAACTAACAGTAGCCCTAAACTGACTCCCTCAAACTAAGTTCAAACCTAACCTAACCTGAAGGCTAAATGAAACCATAGACCTAAACCTAACCCTAGGCCGACACCGTATGCTTAACCCCAACACTAACCTGACCCTGACGCTTACTCCAACTGTAACAGTTAACCGAAAACTAACAGTAGCCCTAAACTTACTCTCTGAAACTAACTTCAAACCTAACCTAACCTGAAGCCTAAATCAAACCATACACCTAACCCTAACACTAGGCGTACACCTTAAGCTCCACCCCAACCCTACCTGACCCTGACACTAAGTCCAACCGTAACAGTTACCCGAAAACTAAAAGTAGCCCTAAACTGACTCCCTCAAACTAAGTTCAAACCTAACCTAACCTGAAGCCTAACTCAAACAATAGACCTAACCCTAACCCTAGGCGGACACCTTAAGCTTGACCCCAACCCTAACCTGACCCTGAGGCTAAATTCAACCGTAACACTGAACCAAAAAATACAATAGGCCTAAACTTACTCCCTCAAACTAAGTTCAAACCTAACCTAACCTGAAGCCTAACTCAAACCATAGACCTAACCCTAACCCTAGGCGGATACCTGAATCTCAACCCCAACCCTAACTTGACCATGACGCTATCTCCAACCGTAACACTAAACCGAAAACTAACAGTAGCCCTAAACTTACTCGCTCAAACTAAGTTCAAACCTAACATAACCTGAAGCCTAACTCAAACAATAGACCTAACCCTAACCCTAGGCAGACGCCTTAAGCTTAACCCCAACCCTAACCTGACCCTGAGGCTAAATCCAACCGTAACACTGAACCGAAAACTAACAGTAGCCCTAAACTTACTCCCTCAAACTAAGTTCAATCCTAACCTAACCTGAAGCCTAAATGAAACCATAGACCTAACCCTAACCCTAGGCGGACACCTTATGCTTAACCCCCACCCTAACCTGACCCTGACGCTTACTCAAACCGTAACAGTTAAACGAAAACTAACAGTAGCCCTAAACTTACTCCCTCAAACTAAGTTCAAACCTAACCTAACCTGAAGCATAAATCAAACCATACACCTAACCCTAACCCTAGGCGGACACCTTAAGCTCAACCCCAACCCTAACCTGACCTCCCGGCTAACTCCAACCATATCACTGAACCGAAAACTAAGAGTAGCCCTAAACTTACTCACTCAAACTAAATTCAAACCTAACCTAACCTGAAGCCTAACTCAAATCATAGACCTAACCCTAACAATAGGCGGACACCTGAAGCTCAACCACAACCCTAACCTAACCCTGACGCTATCTCCAACCGTAACACTGAACCGAAAACTAACAGTAGCCCTAAACTTACTCTGTCAAACTAAGTTCAAACGTAACCTAACATGAAGCCTAAATCAAACCACAGACCTAACCCTAACCCTAGGCGGACACCTTAAGCTCCACTCCAACCCTAACCTGACCCTGACGCTATCTCCAACCGTAACACTGAACCGAAAACTAACAGTAGCCCTAAACTTACTCACTCAAAGTAAGTTCAAATGTAACCTAACCTGGAACCTAAATCAAACCATGGACCTAACCCTAACCCTAGGCGGACACCTCAAGCTAACCCCAAACCTAACCTGACCCTGACGCTAACTCCAACCATAATACTGAACCGAAAACTAACAGTAGCCCTAAACTTACTCCCTCAAACTAAGTTCAAACCTAACCTAACCTGAAGCCTAAATCAAACCATACACCTAACCCTAAACCTAGGCGGACACCTTAACTTCAACCCCAAACCTAACCTGACCCTGACGCTTACTCCAACTGTAACAGTTAACTGAAAACTAACAGTAGCCATAAACTTACCCCCTCAAACTAAGTTCAAACATAACCTAACCTGAAGCCTAAATCAAACCGTTCACCTAACCCTAACCCTAGGCGGACACCTTAAGCTCAACCCCAACCCTAACCTGACCCTGACGCTAACTCCAACCTTAAAAGTTACCCGAAAACTAACAGTAGCCCTAAACTTACTCCCTCAAACTAAGTTCAAACCTAACCTAACCAGAAGCCAAAATCAAACCATACAACTAACCCTAACCCTAGGCGGACACCTTAAGCTCAACCCCAACCCTAACCTGACCCTCACGCTAACTCCAACCGTAACACTGAACCGAAAACTAACAGTAGCCCTAAACTTACTCCCTCAAACTACGTTCAAACCTAACCTAACCTGAACCCTATCTCAAACCACAGACCTAAACCTAACCCTAGGTGGACACCTTAAGCTCAACCCCAACCCTAACCAGACACTGACGCAAACTCCAAATGTAACACTGAACCAAAAACAAACATTAGCCGTAAAATTACTCCCTCAAACTAAGTTCAAACCTAACCTAACCTGCAGCCTAAATCAAACCATACACCTAACCCAAACCCTAGGCGGACACCTTAAGCTCAACCCCAAACCTAACCTGACCCTGACGCTTACTCCAACCGTAACAGTTAACCGAAAACTAACAGTAGCCCTGAACTTACACCCTCAAACTAACTTCAAACCTAATCTATCCTGAAGCCTAACTCAAACCATAGAACTAACCCTAACCATAGGCGGACACCTGAAGCTCAACCCCAACCCTAACCTGACCCTGACGCTATCTCCAACCGTAACACTGAACCTAAAACTAACAGTAGCCCTAAACTTACTCCCTCAAACTAAGTTCAATCCTAACCTAACCTGAAGCCTAAATGAAACCATAGACCTAACCCTAACCCTAGGCGGACAACTTATGCTTAACACCCACCCTAACCTGACCGTGACGCTTACTCCAACTGTAACAGTTAACTGAAAACTAAAAGTAGCCCTAAACTTACTCCCTCAAACTAAGTTCAAACCTAACCTAACCTGAAGCCTAAATCAAACCATATACCTAACCCTAACCCTAGGCGGACACCTTAAGCTCAACCCCAAACCTAACCTGACCCTGATGCTTACTCTAACCGTAACACTTAACCGAAAACTAACAGTAGCCCTAAACTGACTCCCTCATACTAAGTTCAAACCTAAACTAATCTGAAGCATAAATCAAATCATAGACCTAACCCTAACCCTAGGCGGACACCTTATGCTTAACCCCCACCCTAACATGACCCTGACGCTTACTCCAACTGTAACAGTTAACCGAAAACTAACAGTTGCCCTAAACTTACTCCCTGAAACTAACTTCAAACCTAACCTAACCTGAAGCCTAAATCAAACCATACACCTAACCCTAACCCTAGGCGGACACCTTAAGCTCCACCCCACCCCTAACCGGACCCTCACGCTAACTCCAAACGTAACACTGAACCGAAAACTAACAGTAGCCATAAACTTACTCCCTGAAACTAAGTTCAATCCTAACCTAACCTGAAGCCTAAATGAAACCATAGACCTAACCCTAACCCTATCGGACACCTTATGCTTAACCCCCAACCTAACCTGACCCTGACACTTAAACCAACCGTAACAGTTAACCGAAAACTAACAGTAGCCCTAAACTGACTCCCTCAAACTAAGTTCAAACCTAACCTAACCTGAAGCCTAAATCAAATCATAGACCTAACCCTAACCCTAGGCGGACACCTTATGCTTAACCCCCACCCTAACCTGACCCTGACGCTTACTCCAACTGTAACAATTAACCGAAAACAAACAGTACCCCTAAACTTACTCCCTGAAACTAACTTCAAACCTAACCTAACCTGAAGCCTAAAGCAAACCATGCACCTAACCCTAACCCTAGGCGGACACCTTAAGCTCAATCCCAACCCTAACGTGGCCCTGACGCTAACTCCAACCGTAACAGTTACCCGAAAACTAACAGTACCCCTAAACTTACTCTCTCAAACTAAGTTCAAACCTAACCTAACCAGAGGCCAAAATCAAACCATACACCTAACCCTAACCCTAGGCGGAAACCTTAAGCTCAACCCCAACCCTAACGTGATCCTCAGGCTAACGCCAACCGTAACACTGAACCGAAAACTAACAGTACCCCTAAACTTACTCCCTCAAACTAAGTTCAAACCTAACCTAACCTGAAGCCTAAATCAAACCATACACCTAACCCTAACCCTAGGCGGACACCTTAAGCTCAACCCCAAACCTAACCTGACCCTGACGCTTACTCCAACCGTAACACTTAACCGAAAACTAACAGTAGCCCTAAACTGACTCCCTCAAACTAAGTTCAAACCTAAACTAACCTGAAGCCTAAATCAAATCAAAGACCTAACCCTAACCCTAGGCGGACACCTTATGCTTAAACCCCACCCTAACCTGAACCTGACACTTACTCCAACTGTAACAGTTAACCAAAAACTAACAGTAGCCCTAAACGTACTCCCTCAAACTAAGTTCAAACCTAACCTAACCTGAAGACTAACTCAAACCATAGATCTAAGCCTAACCCTAGGCGGACACCTTATGCTTAACCCCCAGCCTAACCTGACCCTGACGCTTACTCCAACTTAAACAGTTAACCGAAAACTAACAGTAGCCCTAAACTGACTCCCTCAAACTTACTTCAAACCTAAGCTAACCTGAAGCCTAAATGAAACCATACACCTAACCCTAACCCTAGGCGGTCACCTTAAGCTCAACCCCAACCCTAACCTGGCCCTGATGCTAACTCCAACCGTAACAGTTACAAGAAAACTAACAGTAGCCCTAAACTTACTCCCTCAAACTAAGTTCAAACCTAACCTAACCTGAAGCCTATCTCAAACCATAGACCTAACCCTAACCCTAGGCGGACACCTGAAGCTCAACCCCAACCCTAACCTGACCCTGACGCTATCTCCAACCGTAACACTGAACCGAAAACTAACAGTAGTCCTAAACTTACTCCCTCAAACTAAGTTCAAACCTAACCTAACCTGAAGCCTAACTCAAACCACAGACCTAACCCTAACCCTAGGCGGACACCTTAAGCTCAACCCCCACCCTAACCGGACCCTCATGCTAACTCCAAACGTAACACTGAACCGAAAACTAACAGTAGCCCTAAACTTACTCCCTCAAACTAAGTTCAATCCTAACCTAACCTGAAGCCTAAATGAAACCATAGACCTAACCCTAACCCTAGGCGGACACCTTATGCTTAACCCCCACCCTAACCTGACCCTGACGCTTACTCCAACTGTAACAGTTAACCGAAAAATAACAGTAGCCCTAAACTTACTCCCTGAAAGTAACTTCAAACCTAACCTAACCTGAATCCTAAATCAAACCATACACCTAACCCTAACCCTAGGCGGACACCTTAAGCTCCACCCCAACCCTATCCGGACCCTCACGCTAACTCCAAACGTAACACTGAACCGAAAACTAACAGTAGCCATAAACTTACTCCCTCAAACTAAGTTCAATCCTAACCTAACCTGAAGCATAAATGAAACCATAGACCTAACCCTAACCCTAGCGGACACCTTATGCTTAACCCCCAACCTAACCTGACCCTGACACTTACACCAACCGTAACAGTTAACCGAAAACTAACAGTAGCCCTAAACTGACTCCCTCAAACTAAGTTCAAACCTAACCTAACCTGAAGCCTAAATCAAATCATAGACCTAACCCTAACCCTAGGCGGACACCTTATGCTTAACCCCCACCCTAACCTTACCCTGACGCTTACTCCAACTGTAACAATTAACCGAAAACTAACAGTACCCCTAAACTTACTCCCTGAAACTAACTTCAAACCTAACCTAACCTGAAGCCTAAATCAAACCATGCACCTAACCCTAACCCTAGGCGGACACCTTAAGCTCAATCCCAACCCTAACCTGGCCCTGACGTTAACTCCAACCGTAACAGTTACCCGAAAACTAAAAGTACCCCTAAACTTACTCTCTCAAACTAAGTTCAAACCTAACCTAACCAGAGGCCAAAATCAAACCATACACCTAACCCTAACCCTAGGCGGAAACCTTAAGCTCAACCCGAACCCTAACGTGACCCTCAGGCTAACGCCAACCGTAACACTGAACCGAAAACTAACAGTACCCCTAAACTTACTCCCTCAACCTAAGTTCAAACCTAACCTAACCTGAAGCCTAAATCAAACCATACACCTAACCCTAACCCTAGGCGGACACCTTAAGCTCAACCCCAAACCTAACCTGACCCTGACGCTTACTCCAACCGTAACACTTAACAGAAAACTAACAGTAGCCCTAAACTGACTCCCTCAAACTAAGTTCAAACCTAAACTAACCTGAAGCCTAAATCAAATCAAAGACCTAACCCTAACCCTAGGCGGACACCTTATGCTTAAACTCCACCCTAACCTGACCCTGACACTTACTCCAACTGTAACAGTTAACCAAAAACTAACAGTAGCCCTAAACGTACTCCCTCAAACTAAGTTCAAACCTAACCAAACCTGAAGACTAACACAAACCATAGACCTAAGCCTAACCCTAGGCGGATACCTTATGCTTAACCCCCAGCCTAACCTGACCCTGACGCTTACTCTAACTTAAACAGTTAACCGAAAACTAACAGTAGCCCTAAACTGACTCCCTCAAACTTACTTCAAACCTAAGCTAACCTGAAGCCTAAATGAAACCACACACCTAACCCTAACCCTAGGCGGACACCTTATGCTTAACCCCCACCCTAACCTGACCCTGACGCTTACTCCAACTGTAACAGTTAACCGAAAACTAACAGTAGCCCTAAACTTACTCCCTGAAACTAACTTCAAACCTAACCTAACCTGAAGCCTAAATCAAACCATACACCTAACCCTAACCCTAGGCGGTCACCTTAAGCTCCACCCCAACCCTAACCGGACCCTCACGCTAACTCCAAACGTAACACTGAACCGAAAACTGACAGTAGCCCTAAACTTACTCCCTCAAACTAAGTTCAATCCTAACCTAACCTGAAGCCTAAATGAAACCAGAGACCTAACCCTAACCCTAGCGGACACCTTATGCTTAACCCCCAACCTAACATGACCCTGACACTTACACCAACCGTAACAGTTAACCGAAAACTAACAGTAGCCATAAACTGACTCCCTCAAACTAAGTTCAAACCTAACCTAACCTGAAGCCTAAATCAAATCATAGACCTAACCCTAACCCTAGGCGGACACCTTATGCTGAACCCCCACCCTAACCTGACCCTGACGCTTACTCCAACTGTAACAATTAACCGAAAACTAACAGTAGGCCTAAACTTACTCCCTGAAACTAACTTCAAACCTAACCTAACCTGAAGCCTAAATCAAACCATGCACCTAACCCTAACCCTAGGCGGACACCTTAAGCTCAATCCCAACCCTAGCCTGTCCCTGACGCTAACTTCAACCGTAACAGTTACCCGAAAACTAAAAGTAGCCCTAAACTTACTCCCTCAAACTAAGTTCAAACCTAACCTAACCTGAAGCCTAAATCAAACCATACACCTAACCCTAACCCTAGGCAGACACCTTAAGCTCAACCCCAAACCTAACCTGACCCTGACGCTTACTCCAACCGTAACACTTAACCGAAAACTAACAGTAGCCTTAAACTGACTCCCTCAAACTAAGTTCAAACCTAAACTAACCTGAAGCCTAAATCAAATCAAAGACCTAACCCTAACCCTAGGCGGACACCTTTTGCTTAAACCCCACCCTACCCTGACCCTGACACTTACTCCAACTGTAACAGTTAACCAAAAACTAACAGTAGCCCTAAACGTACTCCCTCAAACTAAGTTCAAACCTAACCTAACCTGAAGACTAACTCAAACCATAGACCTAAGCCTAACCCTAGGCGGACACCTTATGCTTAACCCCCAGCCTAACCTGACCCTGACGCTTACTCCAACTTAAACAGTTAACCGAAAACTAACAGTAGCCCTAAACTGACTCCCTCAAACTAAGTTCAAACCTAAGCTAACCTGAAGCCTAAATGAAACCATACACCTAACCCTAACCCTAGGCGGACACCTTAAGCTCAACCCCAAACCTAACCTGGCCCTGATGCTAACTCCAACAGTAACAGTTACACGAAAACTAACAGTAGCCCTAAACTTACTCCCTCAAACTAAGTTCAAACCTAACCTAACCTGAAGCCTATCTCAAACCATAGACCTAACCCTAACCCTAGGCGGACACCTGAAGCTCTACCCCAACCCTAACGTGACCCTGACGCTATCTCCAACCGTAACACTGAACCGAAAACTAACTGTAGTCCTAAACTTACTCCCTCAAACTAAGTTCAAACCTAACCTAACCTGAAGCCTAACTCAAACCACAGACCTAACCCTAACCCTAGGCGGACACCTTAAGCTCAACCCCAAACATAACCGGACCCTCATGCTAACTCCAAACGTAACACTGAACCGAAAACTAACAGTAGCCCTAAACTTACTCCCTCAAACTAAGTTCAATCCTAACCTAACCTGAAGCCTAAATGAAACCATAGACCTAACCCTAACCCTAGGCGGACACCTTATGCTTAACCCCCACCGTAACCTGACCCTGACGCTTACTCCAACTGGAACAGTTAACCGAAAACTAACAGTAGCCCTAAATTTACTCCCTGAAACTAACTTCAAACCTAACCTAACCTGAAGCCTAAATCAAACCATACACCTACCCCTAACCCAAGGCGGACACCTTAAGCTCCGCCCCAACCCTAACCGGACCCTCACACTAACTCCAAACGTTACACTGAACCGAAAACTGACAGTAGCCCTAAACTTACTCCCTCAAACTAAGGTCAATCCTAACCTAACCTGAAGCCTAAATGAAACCATAGACCTAACCCTAACCCTAGCGGACACCTTATGCTTAACCCCCAACCTAACCTGACCCTGACGCTTACTCCAACCATAACAGTTAACCGAAAACTAACAGTAGCTCTAAACTGACTCCCTCAAACTAAGTTCAAACCTAACCTAACCTGAAGCCTAAATCAAACCATGCACCTAACCCTAACCCTAGGCAGACACCTTAAGCTCAATCCCAACCCTAACCTGGCCCTGACGCTAACTCCAACCGTAACAGTTACCCGAAAACGAACAGTACCCCTAAACTTACTCTCTCAAACTAAGTTCAAACCTAACCTAACCAGAAGCCAAAATCAAACCATACACCTAACCCTAACCGTAGGCGGACACCTTAAGCTTAACCCCAACCCTAACCTGACCCTCACGCTAACGCCAACCGTAACACTGAACCGAAAACTAACAGTACCCCTAAACTTACTCCCTCAAATTAAGTTCAAACCTATCCTAACCTGAAGCCTAACTCAAACCACAGACCTAACCCTAACCTTAGGCGGACACCTAAAGCTTAACCCCAACCCTAACCTGACCCTGAGGCTAAATCCAAACGTAACAGTTAACCGAAAACTAACAGTAGCCCTAAACAGACTCGCTCAAACGAAGTTCAATCCGAACCTAACCTGAAGCCTAAATGAAACCATAGACCTAACCCTAACCCTAGGAGGAGAACTTATGCCTAACACCCACCCTAACCTGACCCTGACGCTTACTCCAACTGTAACAGTTAACGGAAAACTAAAAGTAGCCCTAAGCTTACTCCCTCAAACTAAGTTCAAACCTACACTAACCTGAAGCCTAAATCAAATCATAGACCTAACCCTAACCGTAGGCGGACACCTTATGCTTAAACCCCACCATAACCTGACCCTAACACTTACTCCAACTGTAACAGTTAACCGAAAACTAACAGTAGCTCTAAACGTACTCCCTCAAACTAAGTTCAAACCTAACCTAACCTGAAGACTAACTCAAACCATAGACCTAAGCCTATCCCTAGGCGGACACCTTATGCTTAACCCCCAGCCTAACCTGACCCTAACACTTACTCCAACTTAAACAGTTAACCGAAAACTAACAGTAGCCCTAAACTGACTCCCTCAAACTAACTTCAAACCTAACCTAACCTGAAGCCTAAATGAAACCATAGACCTAACCCTAACCCTAGGCGGACACCTTAAGCGCAACCCAAACCCTAACCTGGCCCTGACGCTATCTCCAACCGTAACACTGAACCGAAAACTAACAGTAGTCCTAAACTTACTCCCTCAAACTAAGTTCAAACCTAACCTAACCTGAAGCCTAACTCAAACCACAGACCTAACCCTAACCCTAGGCGGACACCTTAAGCTCAACCCCAACCCTAACCGGACCCTCATGCTAACTCCAAACGTAACACTGAACCGAAAACTAACAGTAGCCCTAAACTTACTCTCTCAAACTAAGTTCAATCCTAACCTAACCTGAAGCCTAAATGAAACCATAGACCTAACACTAACCCTAGGCGGACACCTTATGCTTAACCCCCACCCTAACCTGACCCTGACGCTTACTCCAACTGTAACAGTTAACCGAAAACTAACAGTAGCCCAAAACTTACTCCCTGAAACTAACTTCAAACCTAACCTAACCTGAAGCCTAAATCAAACCATGCACCTAACCCTAACCCTAGGCGGACACCTTAAGCTCAATCCCAACCCTAACCTGGCCCTGACGCTAACTCCAACCGTAACAGTTACCCGAAAACTAACAGTACCCCAAAACTTACTCTCTCAAACTAAGTTCAAACCTAACCTAACCAGAAGCCAAAATCAAAACATACACCTAACCCCAACCCTAGGCGGACACCTTAAGCTCAACCCCAACCCTAACCTGACCCTCACGCTAACGCCAACCGTAACACTGAACCGAAAACTAACAGTACCACTAAACTTACTCCCTCAAACTAAGTTCAAACCTAACCTAACCTGAAGCCTAACTCAAACCACAGACCTAACCGTAACCCTAGGCGGACACCTTAAGCTTAACCCCAACCCTAACTTGACCCTGAGGCTAAATCCAACCGTAACAGTTAACCGAAAACTAACAGTAGCCCTAAACTGACTCGCTCAAACTACGTTCAATCCTAACCTAACCTGAAGCCTAAATGGAACCATAGACCTAACCCTAACCCTAGGCGGACAACTTATGCTTAACACCCACCCTAACCTGACCCTTATGCTTACTCCAACTGTAACAGTTAACCGAAAACTAAAAGTAGCCCTAAACTTACTCCCTCAAACTAAGTTCAAACCTAACCTAACCTGAAGCCTAAATCAAACCATACACCTAACCCTAACCGTAGGCGGACACCTTAAGCTTAACCCCAACCCTAACCTGACCCTAACGCTAACGCCAAACGTAACACTGAACCGAAAACTAACAGTAGCCCTAAACTGACTCCCTCAAACTAAGTTCAAACCTAACCTATCCTGAAGCCTAACTCAAACCATAGACCTAACCCTAACCCTTGGCGGACACCTTACGCTCAACCCCAATCCTAAAATGGCCCTGACGCTAACTCCAACCATAACAGTTACCCGAAAGCTAACAGTAGCCCTAAACTTACTCCCTCAAACTAAGTTCAAACCTAACCTAACCTGAAGCCTAAATCAAACCATACACCTACCCTAACGCTAGGCGGACACCTTAACCTCAACCCCAACCCTAACCTGACCCTCACGCTAAATTCAACCGAGACACTGAACTGAAAACTAACAGTAGCCCTAAACTTACACCCTCAAACTAAGTTCAAACCTAACCTAACCTGAAGCCTAAATCAAACCAAACACCTAACCCTATCCATCGGCGGACACCTTAAGCTCAACCCCTACCCTAACCTGACCTCCAGGCTAACTCGAACCATATCACTGAACCGAAAACTAAGAGTAGCCCTAAACTTACTCGCTCAAACTAAGTTCAAACATAACCTAACCTGAAGCCTAACTCAAATCATAGACATAACCCTAACAATAGGCGGACACCTGAAGCTCAACCCCAACCCTAACCTGACCCTGACGCTATCTCCAACCGTAACACTGAACCGAAATCTAACAGTAGCCCTAAACATACTCACTCAAACTAAGCTCAAACGTAACCTAACCTGAAGCCTATATCAAAATACAGACCTAACCCTAACCCAAGGCGGACACCTTAAGCTCAACTCCAACCCTATCTTGACCCTGATGCTATCTCCAACCGTAACACAGAACCGAAAACTAACAGTAGCCCTAAACTGACTCATTCAAACTAAGTTCAAATGTAACCTAACCTGGAGCCTAAATCAAACCATGGATCTAACCCTAACCCTAGACGGACACCTCAAGCTAACCCCAACCCTAACCTGACCCTGACGCTAACTCCAACCATAATACTGAACCGAAAACTAACAGTAGCCATAAACTTACTCCCTCAAACTAAGTTCAATTCTAACCTAACCTGAAGCCTAAATGAAACCATAGACCTAACCCTAACCCTAGGTGGACACCTTATGCTTAACCCCAACCCAAACCTGACCCTGACGCTTACTCCAACTGTAACAGTTAACCGAAAACTAACAGTAGCCCTAAACTTACTCTCTGAAACTAACTTCAATCCTAACCTAACCTGAAGCCTAAATCAAACCATACACCTAACCCTAACACTAGGCGGACACCTTAAGCTCAACCCCAACCCTAACCTGACCCTGACGCTAACTCCAACCGTAACAGTTACCCGAAAACTAACAGTAGCCCTAAACTTACTCCCTCAAATTAAGTTCAAACCTAACCTAACCAGAAGCCAAAATCAAACTATACACCTAACCCTAACCCTAGGCGGACACCTTAAGCTTAACCCCAACCCTAACCTGACCCTGACGTTAAATCCAACCGTAACACTGAACCAAAAACTAACAGTAGTCCTAAACTTACTCCCTCAAACTAAGTTCAATCCTAACCTAACCTGAAGCCTAAATGAAACCATAGACCTAACCCTAACCCTAGGCGGACACCTTATGCTTAACCCCCACCCTAAGCTGACCCTGACGCTTACTCCACCCGAAACAGTAAAACGAAAACTAACAGTAGCCCTAAACTTACTCCCTCAAACTAAGTTCAAACCTAACCTAACCTGAAGCCTAAATCAAACCATACACCTAACCCTAACCCTAGGCGGACACCTTAATCTCAACCCCAACCCTAACCTGGCCCTCACGCTTACTCCAACCGTAACAGTTTCCCGAAAACTAACAGTAGCCCTAAACTTACTCCCTCAAACTAAGTTCAAACCTAACCTAACCTGAAGCCTAACTCAAACCATAGACCTAACCCTAACCCTAGGCGGACACCTGAAGCTCCACCACAACCCTAACCTGACCCTGACGCTATCTCCAACCGTAACACTGAACCGAAATCTAACAGTAGCCCTAAACTTACTCCCCCAAACTAAGTTCAAACCTAACCTAACCTGAAGCCTAACTCAAACCATAGACCTAACCCTAACCCTAGGCGGACACCTGAAGCTCAACCAGAACCCTAACCTGACCCTGACGCTATCTCCAACCTTAACACTGAACCGAAAACTAACAGTAGCCCTAAATTTACTCCCTCAAACTAAGTTCAAACCTAACCTAACCTGAAGCCTAACTCAAACCACAGACCTAACCCTAACCCTAGGCGGACACCTTAAGCTCAACCCCAAACCTAACCTGACCCTCACACTAACTCCAACTGTAACACTGAACCGAAAACTAACAGTAGCCCTAAACTTACTCCCAAAAACTAAGTTCAATCCTAACCTAACCTGAAGCCTAAATGAAACCATAGACCTAATCCTAACCCTAGGCGGACACCTTATGGTTAACCCCCACCCTAACCTGACCCTGACGCTTACTCCAACCGTAACAGTTAAACGAAAACTAACATTAGCCCTAAACTTACTCCCTCAAACAAAGATCAAACCTAACCTAACCTGAAGCCTAAATCAAACCATAAACCTAACCCTAACCCTAGGCGGACACCTTAATCTCAACACCAACCCTAACCTGGCCCTGAAGCTAACTCCAACTGGAACAGTTTCCCGAAAACTAACAGTAGCCCTAAACTTACTCCCTCAAACTAAGTTCAAACCTAACCTAACCTGAAGCCTAAATCAAACCATACACCTAACCCTATCCCTCGGCAGACACCTTAAGCTCAACCCCAACCCTAACCTGACCTCCAGGATAACTCCAACCATATCACTGAACCGAAAACTAAGAGTAGCCCTAAACTTATTCGCTCAAACTAAGTTCAAACATAACCTAACCTGAAGCCTAACTCAAATCATAGACATAACCCTAACAATAGGCGGACACCTGAAGCTCAACCCCAACCCTAACCTGACCCTGACGCTATCTCCAACCGTAACCCTGAACCGAAATCTAACAGTAGCCCTAAACTTACTCACTCAAACTAAGTTCAAACGTAACCTAACCTGAAGCCTAAATCAAACCACAGACCTAACCCTAACCCAAGGCGGACACCTTAAGCTCAACTCCAACCCTAACCTAACCCTGATGCTATCTCCAACCGTAACACTGAACCGAAAACTAACAGTAGCCCTAAACTGACTCACTCAAACTAAGTTCAAATGTAACCTAACCTGGAGCCAAAATCAAACCATGGATCTAACCCTAACCCTAGGCGGACACCTTATGCTTAACCCCAACCCAAACCTGACCCTGACGCTTACTCCAACTGTAACAGTTAACTGAAAACTAACAGTAGTCCTAAACTTACTCTCTGAAACTAACTTCAAACCTAACCTAACCTGAAGCCTAAATCAAAACATACACCTAACCCTAACACTAGGCGGACACCTTAAGCTCAACCCCAACCCTAACCTGACCCTGACGCTAACTCCAACCGTAACAGTTACCCGAAAACTAACAGTAGCACTAAACTTACTCCCTCAAACTAAGTTCAAACCTAACCTAACCAGAAGCCAAAATCAGACCATACACCTAACCCTAACACTAGGCGGACACCTTAAGCTTAACCCCAACCCTAACCTGACCCTGACGTTAAATCCAACCGTAACACTGAACCAAAAACTAACAGTAGCCCTAAACTTACTCCCTCAAACTAAGTTCAATCCTAACCTAACCTAAAGCCTAAATGAAACCATAGACCTAAACCTAACCCTAGGCGGACAACTTATGTTTAACTCCCACCCTAACCTAACCCTGACACTTACTCCAACCGTAACACTTAAAGGAAAACTAACAGTAGCCCTAAACTTACTCCCTCAAACTAAGTTCAACCTAACCTAACCTGAAGCCTAAATCAAACCATACACCTAACCCTAACCCTAAGCGGACACCTTATGCTCAACCCAAAACCTAACCTGACCCTGACGCTTACTCCAACCGTAACACTTAACCGAAAACTAACAGTAGCCCTAAACTTACTGCCTCAAACTAAGTTCAAACGTAACCTAACCAGAAGCCTAAATCAAACCACAAACCTAAGCCCAACCCTAGGCGGACACCTTAAGCTCCAATCCAACCCTAACCTGACCATGACGCTATCTCCAAAAGTAACACTGAACCAAATACTAACAGTAGCCCTAAACTTACTCACTCAAACTAACTTCAAACGTAACCTAACCTGGAGCCTAAATCAAACCATGTACCTAACCCTAACCATAGGCGGACACCTCAAGCTAACCCCAACCCTAACCTGACCCTGACGCTTACTCCAACTGTAACAGTTAACCAAAAACTAATAGTAGCCCTAAACTTACTCCGTGAAACTAACTTCAAACCTAACCTAACCTGAAGCCTAAATCAAACCATACACCTAACCCTAACCCTAGGCGGACACCTTAAGCTCAACGCCAACCCTAACCTGACCTCCCAGCTAACTCCAACCATATCACAGAACCGAAAACTAAGAGTAGCCCTAAACTTACTCCCACAAACTAAGTTCAATCCTAACCTAACCTGAAGCCTAAATGAAACCATAGACCTAACCCTAACCCTAGGCGGACACCTTATGGTTAACCCCCACCATAACCTGACCCTGACGCTTACTCCAATCGTAACAGTTAAACGAAAACTAACAGTAGCCCGAAACTTACTCCCTCAAACTAAGTTCAAACCTATCCTAACCTGAAGCCTAAATCAAACCATACACCTAACACTAACCCTAGGCGGATACCTTAAGCTCAACCCCAAACCTAACCTGACCCTGACACTTACACCAACAGTAACAGTTAACTGAAAACTAACAGTAGCCCTAAACTGACTCCCTCAAACTAAGTTCAAACCTAACCTAACCTGAAGGCTAAATGAAACCATAGACCTAAACCTAACCCTAGGCCGACACCGTATGCTTAACCCCAACACTAACCTGACCCTGACGCTTACTCCAACTGTAACAGTTAACCGAAAACTAACAGTAGCCCTAAACTTACTCTCTGAAACTAACTTCAAACCTAACCTAACCTGAAGCCTAAATCAAACCATACACCTAACCCTAACACTAGGCGTACACCTTAAGCTCCACCCCAACCCTACCTGACCCTGACACTAAGTCCAACCGTAACAGTTACCCGAAAACTAAAAGTAGCCCCTAAACTGACTCCCTCAAACTAAGTTCAAACCTAACCTAACCTGAAGCCTAACTCAAACAATAGACCTAACCCTAACCCTAGGCGGACACCTTAAGCTTGACCCCAACCCTAACCTGACCCTGAGGCTAAATTCAACCGTAACACTGAACCAAAAAATACAATAGGCCTAAACTTAACTCCCTCAAACTAAGTTCAAACCTAACCTAACCTGAAGCCTAACTCAAACCATAGACCTAACCCTAACCCTAGGCGGATACCTGAATCTCAACCCCCAACCCTAACTTGACCATGACGCTATCTCCAACCGTAACACTAAACCGAAAACTAACAGTAGCCCTAAACTTACTCGCCTCAAACTAAGTTCAAACCTAACATAACCTGAAGCCTAACTCAAACAATAGACCTAACCCTAACCCCTAGGCAGACGCCTTAAGCTTAACCCCAACCCTAACCTGACCCTGAGGCTAAATCCAACCGTAACACTGAACCGAAAACTAACAGTAGCCCTAAACTTACTCCCTCAAACTAAGTTCAATCCTAACCTAACCTGAAGCCTAAATGAAACCATAGACCTAACCCTAACCCTAGGCGGACACCTTATGCTTAACCCCCACCCTAACCTGACCCTGACGCTTACTCAAACCGTAACAGTTAAACGAAAACTAACAGTAGCCCTAAACTTACTCCCTCAAACTAAGTTCAAACCTAACCTAACCTGAAGCATAAATCAAACCATACACCTAACCCTAACCCTAGGCGGACACCTTAAGCTCAACCCCAACCCTAACCTGACCTCCCGGCTAACTCCAACCATATCACTGAACCGAAAACTAAGAGTAGCCCTAAACTTACTCACTCAAACTAAATTCAAACCTAACCTAACCTGAAGCCTAACTCAAATCATAGACCTAACCCTAACAATAGGCGGACACCTGAAGCTCAACCACAACCCTAACCTAACCCTGACGCTATCTCCAACCGTAACACTGAACCGAAAACTAACAGTAGCCCTAAACTTACTCTGTCAAACTAAGTTCAAACGTAACCTAACATGAAGCCTAAATCAAACCACAGACCTAACCCTAACCCTAGGCGGACACCTTAAGCTCCACTCCAACCCTAACCTGACCCTGACGCTATCTCCCAACCGTAACACTGAACCGAAAACTAACAGTAGCCCTAAACTTACTCACTCAAAGTAAGTTCAAATGTAACCTAACCTGGAACCTAAATCAAACCATGGACCTAACCCTAACCCTAGGCGGACACCTCAAGCTAACCCCAAAACCTAACCTGACCCTGACGCTAACTCCAACCATAATACTGAACCGAAAACTAACAGTAGCCCTAAACTTACTCCCTCAAACTAAGTTCAAACCTAACCTAACCTGAAGCCTAAATCAAACCATACACCTAACCCTAAACCTAGGCGGACACCTTAACTTCAACCCCAAACCTAACCTGACCCTGACGCTTACTCCAACTGTAACAGTTAACTGAAAACTAACAGTAGCCATAAACTTACCCCCTCAAACTAAGTTCAAACATAACCTAACCTGAAGCCTAAATCAAACCGTTCACCTAACCCTAACCCTAGGCGGACACCTTAAGCTCAACCCCAACCCTAACCTGACCCTGACGCTAACTCCAACCTTAAAAGTTACCCGAAAACTAACAGTAGCCCTAAACTTACTCCCTCAAACTAAGTTCAAACCTAACCTAACCAGAAGCCAAAATCAAACCATACAACTAACCCTAACCCTAGGCGGACACCTTAAGCTCAACCCCAACCCTAACCTGACCCCTCACGCTAACTCCAACCGTAACACTGAACCGAAAACTAACAGTAGCCCTAAACTTACTCCCTCAAACTACGTTCAAACCTAACCTAACCTGAACCCTATCTCAAACCACAGACCTAAACCTAACCCTAGGTGGACACCTTAAGCTCAACCCCAACCCTAACCAGACACTGACGCAAACTCCAAATGTAACACTGAACCAAAAACAAACATTAGCCGTAAAATTACTCCCTCAAACTAAGTTCAAAACCTAACCTAACCTGCAGCCTAAATCAAACCATACACCTAACCCAAACCCTAGGCGGACACCTTAAGCTCAACCCCAAACCTAACCTGACCCTGACGCTTACTCCAACCGTAACAGTTAACCGAAAACTAACAGTAGCCCTGAACTTACACCCTCAAACTAACTTCAAACCTAATCTATCCTGAAGCCTAACTCAAACCATAGAACTAACCCTAACCATAGGCGGACACCTGAAGCTCAACCCCAACCCTAACCTGACCCTGACGCTATCTCCAACCGTAACACTGAACCTAAAACTAACAGTAGCCCTAAACTTACTCCCTCAAACTAAGTTCAATCCTAACCTAACCTGAAGCCTAAATGAAACCATAGACCTAACCCTAACCCTAGGCGGACAACTTATGCTTAACACCCCACCCTAACCTGACCGTGACGCTTACTCCAACTGTAACAGTTAACTGAAAACTAAAAGTAGCCCTAAACTTACTCCCTCAAACTAAGTTCAAACCTAACCTAACCTGAAGCCTAAATCAAACCATATACCTAACCCTAACCCTAGGCGGACACCTTAAGCTCAACCCCAAACCTAACCTGACCCTGATGCTTACTCTAACCGTAACACTTAACCGAAAACTAACAGTAGCCCTAAACTGACTCCCTCATACTAAGTTCAAACCTAAACTAATCTGAAGCATAAATCAAATCATAGACCTAACCCTAACCCTAGGCGGACACCTTATGCTTAAACCCCACCCTAACCTGACCCTGACACTTACTCCAACTGTAACAGTAAACCAAAAACTAACAGTAGCCCTAAACGTACTCCCTCAAACTAAGTTCAAACCTAACCTAACCTGAAGACTAACTCAAACCATAGACCTAAGCCTAACCCTAGGCGGACACCTTATGCTTAACCCCCAGCCTAACCTGACCCTGACGCTTATTCCAACTTAAACAGTTAACCGAAAACTAACAGTAGCCCTAAACTGACTCCCTCAAACTAACTTCAAACCTAAGCTAACCTGAAGCCTAAATGGAACCATACACCTAACCCTAACCCTAGGCGCGTCACCCTTAAGCTCAACCCCAACCCTAACCTGGCCCTGATGCTAACTCCAACCGTAACAGTTACACGAAAACTAACAGTAGCCCTAAACTTACTTCCTCAAACTAAGTTCAAACCTAACCTAACCTGAAGCCTATCTCAAACCATAGACCTAACCCTAACCCTAGGCGGACACCTGAAGCTCAACCCCAACCCTAACCTGACCCTGACGCTATCTCTAACCGTAACACTGAACCGAAAAACCAACAGTAGTCCTAAACTTACTCCCTCAAACTAAGTTCAAAACCTAACCTAACCTGAAGCCTAACTCAAACCACAGACCTAACCCTATCCCTAGGCGGACACCTTAAGCTCAACCCCAACCCTAACCGGACCCTCATGCTAACTCCAAACGTAACACTGAACCGAAAACTAACAGTAGCCCTAAACTTACTCCCTCAAACTAAGTTCAATCCTAGCCTAACCTGAAGCCTAAATGAAACCATAGACCTAACCCTAACCCTAGGCGGACACCTTATGCTTAACCCCCCACCCTAACATGACCCTGACGCTTACTCCAACTGTAACAGTTAACCGAAAACTAACAGTTGCCCTAAACTTACTCCCTGAAACTAACTTCAAACCTAACCTAACCTGAAGCCTAAATCAAACCATACACCTAACCCTAACCCTAGGCGGACACCTTAAGCTCCACCCCACCCCTAACCGGACCCTCACGCTAACTCCAAACGTAACACTGAACCGAAAACTAACAGTAGCCATAAACTTACTCCCTGAAACTAAGTTCAATCCTAACTTAACCTGAAGCCTAAATGAAACCATAGACCTAACCCTAACCCTATCGGACACCTTATGCTTAACCCCCCAACCTAACCTGACCCTGACACTTAAACCAACCGTAACAGTTAACCGAAAACTAACAGTAGCCCTAAACTGACTCCCTCAAACTAAGTTCAAACCTAACCTAACCTGAAGCCTAAATCAAATCATAGACCTAACCCTAACCCTAGGCGGACACCTTATGCTTAACCCCCACCCTAACCTGACCCTGACGCTTACTCCAACTGTAACAATTAACCGAAAACAAACAGTACCCCTAAACTTACTCCCTGAAACTAACTTCAAACCTAACCTAACCTGAAGCCTAAAGCAAACCATGCACCTAACCCTAACCCTAGGCGGACACCTTAAGCTCAATCCCAACCCTAACGTGGCCCCTGACGCTAACTCCAACCGTAACAGTTACCCGAAAACTAACAGTACCCCTAAACTTACTCTCTCAAACTAAGTTCAAACCTAACCTAACCAGAGGCCAAAATCAAACCATACACCTAACCCTAACCCTAGGCGGAAACCTTAAGCTCAACCCCAACCCTAACGTGATCCTCAGGCTAACGCCAACCGTAACACTGAACCGAAAACTAACAGTACCCCTAAACTTACTCCCTCAAACTAAGTTCAAACCTAACCTAACCTGAAGCCTAAATCAAACCATACACCTAACCCTAACCCTAGGCGGACACCTTAAGCTCAACCCCAAACCTAACCTGACCCTGACGCTTACTCCAACCGTAACACTTAACCGAAAACTAACAGTAGCCCTAAACTGACTCCCTCAAACTAAGTTCAAACCTAAACTAACCTGAAGCCTAAATCAAATCAAAGACCTAACCCTAACCCTAGGCGGACACCTTATGCTTAAACCCCACCCTAACCTGAACCTGACACTTACTCCAACTGTAACAGTTAACCAAAAACTAACAGTAGCCCTAAACGTACTCCCTCAAACTAAGTTCAAACCTAACCTAACCTGAAGACTAACTCAAACCATAGATCTAAGCCTAACCCTAGGCGGACACCTTATGCTTAACCCCCAGCCTAACCTGACCCTGACGCTTACTCCAACTTAAACAGTTAACCGAAAACTAACAGTAGCCCTAAACTGACTCCCTCAAACTTACTTCAAACCTAAGCTAACCTGAAGCCTAAATGAAACCATACACCTAACCCTAACCCTAGGCGGTCACCTTAAGCTCAACCCCAACCCTAACCTGGCCCTGATGCTAACTCCAACCGTAACAGTTACAAGAAAACTAACAGTAGCCCTAAACTTACTCCCTCAAACTAAGTTCAAACCTAACCTAACCTGAAGCCTATCTCAAACCATAGACCTAACCCTAACCCTAGGCGGACACCTGAAGCTCAACCCCAACCCTAACCTGACCCTGACGCTATCTCCAACCGTAACACTGAACCGAAAACTAACAGTAGTCCTAAACTTACTCCCTCAAACTAAGTTCAAACCTAACCTAACCTGAAGCCTAACTCAAACCACAGACCTAACCCTAACCCTAGGCGGACACCTTAAGCTCAACCCCCACCCTAACCGGACCCTCATGCTAACTCCAAACGTAACACTGAACCGAAAACTAACAGTAGCCCTAAACTTACTCCCTCAAACTAAGTTCAATCCTAACCTAACCTGAAGCCTAAATGAAACCATAGACCTAACCCTAACCCTAGGCGGACACCTTATGCTTAACCCCCACCCTAACCTGACCCTGACGCTTACTCCAACTGTAACAGTTAACCGAAAAATAACAGTAGCCCTAAACTTACTCCCTGAAAGTAACTTCAAACCTAACCTAACCTGAATCCTAAATCAAACCATACACCTAACCCTAACCCTAGGCGGACACCTTAAGCTCCACCCCAACCCTATCCGGACCCTCACGCTAACTCCAAACGTAACACTGAACCGAAAACTAACAGTAGCCATAAACTTACTCCCTCAAACTAAGTTCAATCCTAACCTAACCTGAAGCATAAATGAAACCATAGACCTAACCCTAACCCTAGCGGACACCTTATGCTTAACCCCCAACCTAACCTGACCCTGACACTTACACCAACCGTAACAGTTAACCGAAAACTAACAGTAGCCCTAAACTGACTCCCTCAAACTAAGTTCAAACCTAACCTAACCTGAAGCCTAAATCAAATCATAGACCTAACCCTAACCCTAGGCGGACACCTTATGCTTAACCCCCACCCTAACCTTACCCTGACGCTTACTCCAACTGTAACAATTAACCGAAAACTAACAGTACCCCTAAACTTACTCCCTGAAACTAACTTCAAACCTAACCTAACCTGAAGCCTAAATCAAACCATGCACCTAACCCTAACCCTAGGCGGACACCTTAAGCTCAATCCCAACCCTAACCTGGCCCTGACGTTAACTCCAACCGTAACAGTTACCCGAAAACTAAAAGTACCCCTAAACTTACTCTCTCAAACTAAGTTCAAACCTAACCTAACCAGAGGCCAAAATCAAACCATACACCTAACCCTAACCCTAGGCGGAAACCTTAAGCTCAACCCGAACCCTAACGTGACCCTCAGGCTAACGCCAACCGTAACACTGAACCGAAAACTAACAGTACCCCTAAACTTACTCCCTCAACCTAAGTTCAAACCTAACCTAACCTGAAGCCTAAATCAAACCATACACCTAACCCTAACCCTAGGCGGACACCTTAAGCTCAACCCCAAACCTAACCTGACCCTGACGCTTACTCCAACCGTAACACTTAACAGAAAACTAACAGTAGCCCTAAACTGACTCCCTCAAACTAAGTTCAAACCTAAACTAACCTGAAGCCTAAATCAAATCAAAGACCTAACCCTAACCCTAGGCGGACACCTTATGCTTAAACTCCACCCCTAACCTGACCCTGACACTTACTCCAACTGTAACAGTTAACCAAAAACTAACAGTAGCCCTAAACGTACTCCCTCAAACTAAGTTCAAACCTAACCAAACCTGAAGACTAACACAAACCATAGACCTAAGCCTAACCCTAGGCGGATACCTTATGCTTAACCCCCAGCCTAACCTGACCCTGACGCTTACTCTAACTTAAACAGTTAACCGAAAACTAACAGTAGCCCTAAACTGACTCCCTCAAACTTACTTCAAACCTAAGCTAACCTGAAGCCTAAATGAAACCACACACCTAACCCTAACCCTAGGCGGACACCTTATGCTTAACCCCCACCCTAACCTGACCCTGACGCTTACTCCAACTGTAACAGTTAACCGAAAAACTAACAGTAGCCCTAAACTTACTCCCTGAAACTAACTTCAAACCTAACCTAACCTGAAGCCTAAATCAAACCATACACCTAACCCTAACCCTAGGCGGTCACCTTAAGCTCCACCCCAACCCCTAACCGGACCCTCACGCTAACTCCAAACGTAACACTGAACCGAAAACTGACAGTAGCCCTAAACTTACTCCCTCAAACTAAGTTCAATCCTAACCTAACCTGAAGCCTAAATGAAACCAGAGACCTAACCCTAACCCTAGCGGACACCTTATGCTTAACCCCCAACCTAACATGACCCTGACACTTACACCAACCGTAACAGTTAACCGAAAACTAACAGTAGCCATAAACTGACTCCCTCAAACTAAGTTCAAACCTAACCTAACCTGAAGCCTAAATCAAATCATAGACCTAACCCTAACCCTAGGCGGACACCTTATGCTGAACCCCCACCCTAACCTGACCCTGACGCTTACTCCAACTGTAACAATTAACCGAAAACTAACAGTAGGCCTAAACTTACTCCCTGAAACTAACTTCAAACCTAACCTAACCTGAAGCCTAAATCAAACCATGCACCTAACCCTAACCCTAGGCGGACACCTTAAGCTCAATCCCAACCCTAGCCTGTCCCTGACGCTAACTTCAACCGTAACAGTTACCCGAAAACTAAAAGTAGCCCTAAACTTACTCCCTCAAACTAAGTTCAAACCTAACCTAACCTGAAGCCTAAATCAAACCATACACCTAACCCTAACCCTAGGCAGACACCTTAAGCTCAACCCCAAACCTAACCTGACCCTGACGCTTACTCCAACCGTAACACTTAACCGAAAACTAACAGTAGCCTTAAACTGACTCCCTCAAACTAAGTTCAAACCTAAACTAACCTGAAGCCTAAATCAAATCAAAGACCTAACCCCTAACCCTAGGCGGACACCTTTTGCTTAAACCCCACCCTACCCTGACCCTGACACTTACTCCAACTGTAACAGTTAACCAAAAACTAACAGTAGCCCTAAACGTACTCCCTCAAACTAAGTTCAAACCTAACCTAACCTGAAGACTAACTCAAACCATAGACCTAAGCCTAACCCTAGGCGGACACCTTATGCTTAACCCCCAGCCTAACCTGACCCTGACGCTTACTCCAACTTAAACAGTTAACCGAAAACTAACAGTAGCCCTAAACTGACTCCCTCAAACTAAGTTCAAACCTAAGCTAACCTGAAGCCTAAATGAAACCATACACCTAACCCTAACCCTAGGCGGACACCTTAAGCTCAACCCCAAACCTAACCTGGCCCTGATGCTAACTCCAACAGTAACAGTTACACGAAAACTAACAGTAGCCCTAAACTTACTCCCTCAAACTAAGTTCAAACCTAACCTAACCTGAAGCCTATCTCAAACCATAGACCTAACCCTAACCCTAGGCGGACACCTGAAGCTCTACCCCAACCCTAACGTGACCCTGACGCTATCTCCAACCGTAACACTGAACCGAAAACTAACTGTAGTCCTAAACTTACTCCCTCAAACTAAGTTCAAACCTAACCTAACCTGAAGCCTAACTCAAACCACAGACCTAACCCTAACCCTAGGCGGACACCTTAAGCTCAACCCCAAACATAACCGGACCCTCATGCTAACTCCAAACGTAACACTGAACCGAAAACTAACAGTAGCCCTAAACTTACTCCCTCAAACTAAGTTCAATCCTAACCTAACCTGAAGCCTAAATGAAACCATAGACCTAACCCTAACCCTAGGCGGACACCTTATGCTTAACCCCCACCGTAACCTGACCCTGACGCTTACTCCAACTGGAACAGTTAACCGAAAACTAACAGTAGCCCTAAATTTACTCCCTGAAACTAACTTCAAACCTAACCTAACCTGAAGCCTAAATCAAACCATACACCTACCCCTAACCCAAGGCGGACACCTTAAGCTCCGCCCCAACCCTAACCGGGACCCTCACACTAACTCCAAACGTTACACTGAACCGAAAACTGACAGTAGCCCTAAACTTACTCCCTCAAACTAAGGTCAATCCTAACCTAACCTGAAGCCTAAATGAAACCATAGACCTAACCCTAACCCTAGCGGACACCTTATGCTTAACCCCCAACCTAACCTGACCCTGACGCTTACTCCAACCATAACAGTTAACCGAAAACTAACAGTAGCTCTAAACTGACTCCCTCAAACTAAGTTCAAACCTAACCTAACCTGAAGCCTAAATCAAACCATGCACCTAACCCTAACCCTAGGCAGACACCTTAAGCTCAATCCCAACCCTAACCTGGCCCTGACGCTAACTCCAACCGTAACAGTTACCCGAAAACGAACAGTACCCCTAAACTTACTCTCTCAAACTAAGTTCAAACCTAACCTAACCAGAAGCCAAAATCAAACCATACACCTAACCCTAACCGTAGGCGGACACCTTAAGCTTAACCCCAACCCTAACCTGACCCTCACGCTAACGCCAACCGTAACACTGAACCGAAAACTAACAGTACCCCTAAACTTACTCCCTCAAATTAAGTTCAAACCTATCCTAACCTGAAGCCTAACTCAAACCACAGACCTAACCCTAACCTTAGGCGGACACCTAAAGCTTAACCCCAACCCTAACCTGACCCTGAGGCTAAATCCAAACGTAACAGTTAACCGAAAACTAACAGTAGCCCTAAACAGACTCGCTCAAACGAAGTTCAATCCGAACCTAACCTGAAGCCTAAATGAAACCATAGACCTAACCCTAACCCTAGGAGGAGAACTTATGCCTAACACCCACCCTAACCTGACCCTGACGCTTACTCCAACTGTAACAGTTAACGGAAAACTAAAAGTAGCCCTAAGCTTACTCCCTCAAACTAAGTTCAAACCTACACTAACCTGAAGCCTAAATCAAATCATAGACCTAACCCTAACCGTAGGCGGACACCTTATGCTTAAACCCCACCATAACCTGACCCTAACACTTACTCCAACTGTAACAGTTAACCGAAAACTAACAGTAGCTCTAAACGTACTCCCTCAAACTAAGTTCAAACCTAACCTAACCTGAAGACTAACTCAAACCATAGACCTAAGCCTATCCCTAGGCGGACACCTTATGCTTAACCCCCAGCCTAACCTGACCCTAACACTTACTCCAACTTAAACAGTTAACCGAAAACTAACAGTAGCCCTAAACTGACTCCCTCAAACTAACTTCAAACCTAACCTCACTTGAAGCCTAAATGAAACCATAGACCTAACCCTAACCCTAGGCGGACACCTTAAGCGCAACCCAAACCCTAACCTGGCCCTGACGCTATCTCCAACCGTAACACTGAACCGAAAACTAACAGTAGTCCTAAACTTACTCCCTCAAACTAAGTTCAAACCTAACCTAACCTGAAGCCTAACTCAAACCACAGACCTAACCCTAACCCTAGGCGGACACCTTAAGCTCAACCCCAACCCTAACCGGACCCTCATGCTAACTCCAAACGTAACACTGAACCGAAAACTAACAGTAGCCCTAAACTTACTCTCTCAAACTAAGTTCAATCCTAACCTAACCTGAAGCCTAAATGAAACCATAGACCTAACACTAACCCTAGGCGGACACCTTATGCTTAACCCCCACCCTAACCTGACCCTGACGCTTACTCCAACTGTAACAGTTAACCGAAAACTAACAGTAGCCCAAAACTTACTCCCTGAAACTAACTTCAAACCTAACCTAACCTGAAGCCTAAATCAAACCATGCACCTAACCCTAACCCTAGGCGGACACCTTAAGCTCAATCCCAACCCTAACCTGGCCCTGACGCTAACTCCAACCGTAACAGTTACCCGAAAACTAACAGTACCCCAAAACTTACTCTCTCAAACTAAGTTCAAACCTAACCTAACCAGAAGCCAAAATCAAAACATACACCTAACCCCAACCCTAGGCGGACACCTTAAGCTCAACCCCAACCCTAACCTGACCCTCACGCTAACGCCAACCGTAACACTGAACCGAAAACTAACAGTACCACTAAACTTACTCCCTCAAACTAAGTTCAAACCTAACCTAACCTGAAGCCTAACTCAAACCACAGACCTAACCGTAACCCTAGGCGGACACCTTAAGCTTAACCCCAACCCTAACTTGACCCTGAGGCTAAATCCAACCGTAACAGTTAACCGAAAACTAACAGTAGCCCTAAACTGACTCGCTCAAACTACGTTCAATCCTAACCTAACCTGAAGCCTAAATGGAACCATAGACCTAACCCTAACCCTAGGCGGACAACTTATGCTTAACACCCACCCTAACCTGACCCTTATGCTTACTCCAACTGTAACAGTTAACCGAAAACTAAAAGTAGCCCTAAACTTACTCCCTCAAACTAAGTTCAAACCTAACCTAACCTGAAGCCTAAATCAAACCATACACCTAACCCTAACCGTAGGCGGACACCTTAAGCTTAACCCCAACCCTAACCTGACCCTAACGCTAACGCCAAACGTAACACTGAACCGAAAACTAACAGTAGCCCTAAACTGACTCCCTCAAACTAAGTTCAAACCTAACCTATCCTGAAGCCTAACTCAAACCATAGACCTAACCCTAACCCTTGGCGGACACCTTACGCTCAACCCCAATCCTAAAATGGCCCTGACGCTAACTCCAACCATAACAGTTACCCGAAAGCTAACAGTAGCCCTAAACTTACTCCCTCAAACTAAGTTCAAACCTAACCTAACCTGAAGCCTAAATCAAACCATACACCTACCCTAACGCTAGGCGGACACCTTAACCTCAACCCCAACCCTAACCTGACCCTCACGCTAAATTCAACCGAGACACTGAACTGAAAACTAACAGTAGCCCTAAACTTACACCCTCAAACTAAGTTCAAACCTAACCTAACCTGAAGCCTAAATCAAACCAAACACCTAACCCTATCCATCGGCGGACACCTTAAGCTCAACCCCTACCCTAACCTGACCTCCAGGCTAACTCGAACCATATCACTGAACCGAAAACTAAGAGTAGCCCTAAACTTACTCGCTCAAACTAAGTTCAAACATAACCTAACCTGAAGCCTAACTCAAATCATAGACATAACCCTAACAATAGGCGGACACCTGAAGCTCAACCCCAACCCTAACCTGACCCTGACGCTATCTCCAACCGTAACACTGAACCGAAATCTAACAGTAGCCCTAAACATACTCACTCAAACTAAGCTCAAACGTAACCTAACCTGAAGCCTATATCAAAATACAGACCTAACCCTAACCCAAGGCGGACACCTTAAGCTCAACTCCAACCCTATCTTGACCCTGATGCTATCTCCAACCGTAACACAGAACCGAAAACTAACAGTAGCCCTAAACTGACTCATTCAAACTAAGTTCAAATGTAACCTAACCTGGAGCCTAAATCAAACCATGGATCTAACCCTAACCCTAGACGGACACCTCAAGCTAACCCCAACCCTAACCTGACCCTGACGCTAACTCCAACCATAATACTGAACCGAAAACTAACAGTAGCCATAAACTTACTCCCTCAAACTAAGTTCAATTCTAACCTAACCTGAAGCCTAAATGAAACCATAGACCTAACCCTAACCCTAGGTGGACACCTTATGCTTAACCCCAACCCAAACCTGACCCTGACGCTTACTCCAACTGTAACAGTTAACCGAAAACTAACAGTAGCCCTAAACTTACTCTCTGAAACTAACTTCAATCCTAACCTAACCTGAAGCCTAAATCAAACCATACACCTAACCCTAACACTAGGCGGACACCTTAAGCTCAACCCCAACCCTAACCTGACCCTGACGCTAACTCCAACCGTAACAGTTACCCGAAAACTAACAGTAGCCCTAAACTTACTCCCTCAAATTAAGTTCAAACCTAACCTAACCAGAAGCCAAAATCAAACTATACACCTAACCCTAACCCTAGGCGGACACCTTAAGCTTAACCCCAACCCTAACCTGACCCTGACGTTAAATCCAACCGTAACACTGAACCAAAAACTAACAGTAGTCCTAAACTTACTCCCTCAAACTAAGTTCAATCCTAACCTAACCTGAAGCCTAAATGAAACCATAGACCTAACCCTAACCCTAGGCGGACACCTTATGCTTAACCCCCACCCTAAGCTGACCCTGACGCTTACTCCACCCGAAACAGTAAAACGAAAACTAACAGTAGCCCTAAACTTACTCCCTCAAACTAAGTTCAAACCTAACCTAACCTGAAGCCTAAATCAAACCATACACCTAACCCTAACCCTAGGCGGACACCTTAATCTCAACCCCAACCCTAACCTGGCCCTCACGCTTACTCCAACCGTAACAGTTTCCCGAAAACTAACAGTAGCCCTAAACTTACTCCCTCAAACTAAGTTCAAACCTAACCTAACCTGAAGCCTAACTCAAACCATAGACCTAACCCTAACCCTAGGCGGACACCTGAAGCTCCACCACAACCCTAACCTGACCCTGACGCTATCTCCAACCGTAACACTGAACCGAAATCTAACAGTAGCCCTAAACTTACTCCCCCAAACTAAGTTCAAACCTAACCTAACCTGAAGCCTAACTCAAACCATAGACCTAACCCTAACCCTAGGCGGACACCTGAAGCTCAACCAGAACCCTAACCTGACCCTGACGCTATCTCCAACCTTAACACTGAACCGAAAACTAACAGTAGCCCTAAATTTACTCCCTCAAACTAAGTTCAAACCTAACCTAACCTGAAGCCTAACTCAAACCACAGACCTAACCCTAACCCTAGGCGGACACCTTAAGCTCAACCCCAAACCTAACCTGACCCTCACACTAACTCCAACTGTAACACTGAACCGAAAACTAACAGTAGCCCTAAACTTACTCCCAAAAACTAAGTTCAATCCTAACCTAACCTGAAGCCTAAATGAAACCATAGACCTAATCCTAACCCTAGGCGGACACCTTATGGTTAACCCCCACCCTAACCTGACCCTGACGCTTACTCCAACCGTAACAGTTAAACGAAAACTAACATTAGCCCTAAACTTACTCCCTCAAACAAAGATCAAACCTAACCTAACCTGAAGCCTAAATCAAACCATAAACCTAACCCTAACCCTAGGCGGACACCTTAATCTCAACACCAACCCTAACCTGGCCCTGAAGCTAACTCCAACTGGAACAGTTTCCCGAAAACTAACAGTAGCCCTAAACTTACTCCCTCAAACTAAGTTCAAACCTAACCTAACCTGAAGCCTAAATCAAACCATACACCTAACCCTATCCCTCGGCAGACACCTTAAGCTCAACCCCAACCCTAACCTGACCTCCAGGATAACTCCAACCATATCACTGAACCGAAAACTAAGAGTAGCCCTAAACTTATTCGCTCAAACTAAGTTCAAACATAACCTAACCTGAAGCCTAACTCAAATCATAGACATAACCCTAACAATAGGCGGACACCTGAAGCTCAACCCCAACCCTAACCTGACCCTGACGCTATCTCCAACCGTAACCCTGAACCGAAATCTAACAGTAGCCCTAAACTTACTCACTCAAACTAAGTTCAAACGTAACCTAACCTGAAGCCTAAATCAAACCACAGACCTAACCCTAACCCAAGGCGGACACCTTAAGCTCAACTCCAACCCTAACCTAACCCTGATGCTATCTCCAACCGTAACACTGAACCGAAAACTAACAGTAGCCCTAAACTGACTCACTCAAACTAAGTTCAAATGTAACCTAACCTGGAGCCAAAATCAAACCATGGATCTAACCCTAACCCTAGGCGGACACCTTATGCTTAACCCCAACCCAAACCTGACCCTGACGCTTACTCCAACTGTAACAGTTAACTGAAAACTAACAGTAGTCCTAAACTTACTCTCTGAAACTAACTTCAAACCTAACCTAACCTGAAGCCTAAATCAAAACATACACCTAACCCTAACACTAGGCGGACACCTTAAGCTCAACCCCAACCCTAACCTGACCCTGACGCTAACTCCAACCGTAACAGTTACCCGAAAACTAACAGTAGCACTAAACTTACTCCCTCAAACTAAGTTCAAACCTAACCTAACCAGAAGCCAAAATCAGACCATACACCTAACCCTAACACTAGGCGGACACCTTAAGCTTAACCCCAACCCTAACCTGACCCTGACGTTAAATCCAACCGTAACACTGAACCAAAAACTAACAGTAGCCCTAAACTTACTCCCTCAAACTAAGTTCAATCCTAACCTAACCTAAAGCCTAAATGAAACCATAGACCTAAACCTAACCCTAGGCGGACAACTTATGTTTAACTCCCACCCTAACCTAACCCTGACACTTACTCCAACCGTAACACTTAAAGGAAAACTAACAGTAGCCCTAAACTTACTCCCTCAAACTAAGTTCAACCTAACCTAACCTGAAGCCTAAATCAAACCATACACCTAACCCTAACCCTAAGCGGACACCTTATGCTCAACCCAAAACCTAACCTGACCCTGACGCTTACTCCAACCGTAACACTTAACCGAAAACTAACAGTAGCCCTAAACTTACTGCCTCAAACTAAGTTCAAACGTAACCTAACCAGAAGCCTAAATCAAACCACAAACCTAAGCCCAACCCTAGGCGGACACCTTAAGCTCCAATCCAACCCTAACCTGACCATGACGCTATCTCCAAAAGTAACACTGAACCAAATACTAACAGTAGCCCTAAACTTACTCACTCAAACTAACTTCAAACGTAACCTAACCTGGAGCCTAAATCAAACCATGTACCTAACCCTAACCATAGGCGGACACCTCAAGCTAACCCCAACCCTAACCTGACCCTGACGCTTACTCCAACTGTAACAGTTAACCAAAAAACTAATAGTAGCCCTAAACTTACTCCGTGAAACTAACTTCAAACCTAACCTAACCTGAAGCCTAAATCAAACCATACACCTAACCCTAACCCTAGGCGGACACCTTAAGCTCAACGCCAACCCTAACCTGACCTCCCAGCTAACTCCAACCATATCACAGAACCGAAAACTAAGAGTAGCCCTAAACTTACTCCCACAAACTAAGTTCAATCCTAACCTAACCTGAAGCCTAAATGAAACCATAGACCTAACCCTAACCCTAGGCGGACACCTTATGGTTAACCCCCACCATAACCTGACCCTGACGCTTACTCCAATCGTAACAGTTAAACGAAAACTAACAGTAGCCCGAAACTTACTCCCTCAAACTAAGTTCAAACCTATCCTAACCTGAAGCCTAAATCAAACCATACACCTAACACTAACCCTAGGCGGATACCTTAAGCTCAACCCCAAACCTAACCTGACCCTGACACTTACACCAACAGTAACAGTTAACTGAAAACTAACAGTAGCCCTAAACTGACTCCCTCAAACTAAGTTCAAACCTAACCTAACCTGAAGGCTAAATGAAACCATAGACCTAAACCTAACCCTAGGCCGACACCGTATGCTTAACCCCAACACTAACCTGACCCTGACGCTTACTCCAACTGTAACAGTTAACCGAAAACTAACAGTAGCCCTAAACTTACTCTCTGAAACTAACTTCAAACCTAACCTAACCTGAAGCCTAAATCAAACCATACACCTAACCCTAACACTAGGCGTACACCTTAAGCTCCACCCCAACCCTACCTGACCCTGACACTAAGTCCAACCGTAACAGTTACCCGAAAACTAAAAGTAGCCCTAAACTGACTCCCTCAAACTAAGTTCAAACCTAACCTAACCTGAAGCCTAACTCAAACAATAGACCTAACCCTAACCCTAGGCGGACACCTTAAGCTTGACCCCAACCCTAACCTGACCCTGAGGCTAAATTCAACCGTAACACTGAACCAAAAAATACAATAGGCCTAAACTTACTCCCTCAAACTAAGTTCAAACCTAACCTAACCTGAAGCCTAACTCAAACCATAGACCTAACCCTAACCCTAGGCGGATACCTGAATCTCAACCCCAACCCTAACTTGACCATGACGCTATCTCCAACCGTAACACTAAACCGAAAACTAACAGTAGCCCTAAACTTACTCGCTCAAACTAAGTTCAAACCTAACATAACCTGAAGCCTAACTCAAACAATAGACCTAACCCTAACCCTAGGCAGACGCCTTAAGCTTAACCCCAACCCTAACCTGACCCTGAGGCTAAATCCAACCGTAACACTGAACCGAAAACTAACAGTAGCCCTAAACTTACTCCCTCAAACTAAGTTCAATCCTAACCTAACCTGAAGCCTAAATGAAACCATAGACCTAACCCTAACCCTAGGCGGACACCTTATGCTTAACCCCCACCCTAACCTGACCCTGACGCTTACTCAAACCGTAACAGTTAAACGAAAACTAACAGTAGCCCTAAACTTACTCCCTCAAACTAAGTTCAAAACCTAACCTAACCTGAAGCATAAATCAAACCATACACCTAACCCTAACCCTAGGCGGACACCTTAAGCTCAACCCCAACCCTAACCTGACCTCCCGGCTAACTCCAACCATATCACTGAACCGAAAACTAAGAGTAGCCCTAAACTTACTCACTCAAACTAAATTCAAACCTAACCTAACCTGAAGCCTAACTCAAATCATAGACCTAACCCTAACAATAGGCGGACACCTGAAGCTCAACCACAACCCTAACCTAACCCTGACGCTATCTCCAACCGTAACACTGAACCGAAAACTAACAGTAGCCCTAAACTTACTCTGTCAAACTAAGTTCAAACGTAACCTAACATGAAGCCTAAATCAAACCACAGACCTAACCCTAACCCTAGGCGGACACCTTAAGCTCCACTCCAACCCTAACCTGACCCTGACGCTATCTCCAACCGTAACACTGAACCGAAAACTAACAGTAGCCCTAAACTTACTCACTCAAAGTAAGTTCAAATGTAACCTAACCTGGAACCTAAATCAAACCATGGACCTAACCCTAACCCTAGGCGGACACCTCAAGCTAACCCCAAACCTAACCTGACCCTGACGCTAACTCCAACCATAATACTGAACCGAAAACTAACAGTAGCCCTAAACTTACTCCCTCAAACTAAGTTCAAACCTAACCTAACCTGAAGCCTAAATCAAACCATACACCTAACCCTAAACCTAGGCGGACACCTTAACTTCAACCCCAAACCTAACCTGACCCTGACGCTTACTCCAACTGTAACAGTTAACTGAAAACTAACAGTAGCCATAAACTTACCCCCTCAAACTAAGTTCAAACATAACCTAACCTGAAGCCTAAATCAAACCGTTCACCTAACCCTAACCCTAGGCGGACACCTTAAGCTCAACCCCAACCCTAACCTGACCCTGACGCTAACTCCAACCTTAAAAGTTACCCGAAAACTAACAGTAGCCCTAAACTTACTCCCTCAAACTAAGTTCAAACCTAACCTAACCAGAAGCCAAAATCAAACCATACAACTAACCCTAACCCTAGGCGGACACCTTAAGCTCAACCCCAACCCTAACCTGACCCTCACGCTAACTCCAACCGTAACACTGAACCGAAAACTAACAGTAGCCCTAAACTTACTCCCTCAAACTACGTTCAAACCTAACCTAACCTGAACCCTATCTCAAACCACAGACCTAAACCTAACCCTAGGTGGACACCTTAAGCTCAACCCCAACCCTAACCAGACACTGACGCAAACTCCAAATGTAACACTGAACCAAAAACAAACATTAGCCGTAAAATTACTCCCTCAAACTAAGTTCAAACCTAACCTAACCTGCAGCCTAAATCAAACCATACACCTAACCCAAACCCTAGGCGGACACCTTAAGCTCAACCCCAAACCTAACCTGACCCTGACGCTTACTCCAACCGTAACAGTTAACCGAAAACTAACAGTAGCCCTGAACTTACACCCTCAAACTAACTTCAAACCTAATCTATCCTGAAGCCTAACTCAAACCATAGAACTAACCCTAACCATAGGCGGACACCTGAAGCTCAACCCCAACCCTAACCTGACCCTGACGCTATCTCCAACCGTAACACTGAACCTAAAACTAACAGTAGCCCTAAACTTACTCCCTCAAACTAAGTTCAATCCTAACCTAACCTGAAGCCTAAATGAAACCATAGACCTAACCCTAACCCTAGGCGGACAACTTATGCTTAACACCCACCCTAACCTGACCGTGACGCTTACTCCAACTGTAACAGTTAACTGAAAACTAAAAGTAGCCCTAAACTTACTCCCTCAAACTAAGTTCAAACCTAACCTAACCTGAAGCCTAAATCAAACCATATACCTAACCCTAACCCTAGGCGGACACCTTAAGCTCAACCCCAAACCTAACCTGACCCTGATGCTTACTCTAACCGTAACACTTAACCGAAAACTAACAGTAGCCCTAAACTGACTCCCTCATACTAAGTTCAAACCTAAACTAATCTGAAGCATAAATCAAATCATAGACCTAACCCTAACCCTAGGCGGACACCTTATGCTTAAACCCCACCCTAACCTGACCCTGACACTTACTCCAACTGTAACAGTAAACCAAAAACTAACAGTAGCCCTAAACGTACTCCCTCAAACTAAGTTCAAACCTAACCTAACCTGAAGACTAACTCAAACCATAGACCTAAGCCTAACCCTAGGCGGACACCTTATGCTTAACCCCCAGCCTAACCTGACCCTGACGCTTATTCCAACTTAAACAGTTAACCGAAAACTAACAGTAGCCCTAAACTGACTCCCTCAAACTAACTTCAAACCTAAGCTAACCTGAAGCCTAAATGGAACCATACACCTAACCCTAACCCTAGGCGGTCACCTTAAGCTCAACCCCAACCCTAACCTGGCCCTGATGCTAACTCCAACCGTAACAGTTACACGAAAACTAACAGTAGCCCTAAACTTACTTCCTCAAACTAAGTTCAAACCTAACCTAACCTGAAGCCTATCTCAAACCATAGACCTAACCCTAACCCTAGGCGGACACCTGAAGCTCAACCCCAACCCTAACCTGACCCTGACGCTATCTCTAACCGTAACACTGACCGAAAACCAACAGTAGTCCTAAACTTACTCCCTCAAACTAAGTTCAAACCTAACCTAACCTGAAGCCTAACTCAAACCACAGACCTAACCCTATCCCTAGGCGGACACCTTAAGCTCAACCCCAACCCTAACCGGACCCTCATGCTAACTCCAAACGTAACACTGAACCGAAAACTAACAGTAGCCCTAAACTTACTCCCTCAAACTAAGTTCAATCCTAGCCTAACCTGAAGCCTAAATGAAACCATAGACCTAACCCTAACCCTAGGCGGACACCTTATGCTTAACCCCCACCCTAACATGACCCTGACGCTTACTCCAACTGTAACAGTTAACCGAAAACTAACAGTTGCCCTAAACTTACTCCCTGAAACTAACTTCAAACCTAACCTAACCTGAAGCCTAAATCAAACCATACACCTAACCCTAACCCTAGGCGGACACCTTAAGCTCCACCCCACCCCTAACCGGACCCTCACGCTAACTCCAAACGTAACACTGAACCGAAAACTAACAGTAGCCATAAACTTACTCCCTGAAACTAAGTTCAATCCTAACTTAACCTGAAGCCTAAATGAAACCATAGACCTAACCCTAACCCTATCGGACACCTTATGCTTAACCCCCAACCTAACCTGACCCTGACACTTAAACCAACCGTAACAGTTAACCGAAAACTAACAGTAGCCCTAAACTGACTCCCTCAAACTAAGTTCAAACCTAACCTAACCTGAAGCCTAAATCAAATCATAGACCTAACCCTAACCCTAGGCGGACACCTTATGCTTAACCCCCACCCTAACCTGACCCTGACGCTTACTCCAACTGTAACAATTAACCGAAAACAAACAGTACCCCTAAACTTACTCCCTGAAACTAACTTCAAACCTAACCTAACCTGAAGCCTAAAGCAAACCATGCACCTAACCCTAACCCTAGGCGGACACCTTAAGCTCAATCCCAACCCTAACGTGGCCCTGACGCTAACTCCAACCGTAACAGTTACCCGAAAAACTAACAGTACCCCTAAACTTACTCTCTCAAACTAAGTTCAAACCTAACCTAACCAGAGGCCAAAATCAACCATACACCTAACCCTAACCCTAGGCGGAAACCTTAAGCTCAACCCCAACCCTAACGTGATCCTCAGGCTAACGCCAACCGTAACACTGAACCGAAAACTAACAGTACCCCTAAACTTACTCCCTCAAACTAAGTTCAAACCTAACCTAACCTGAAGCCTAAATCAAACCATACACCTAACCCTAACCCTAGGCGGACACCTTAAGCTCAACCCCAAACCTAACCTGACCCTGACGCTTACTCCAACCGTAACACTTAACCGAAAACTAACAGTAGCCCTAAACTGACTCCCTCAAACTAAGTTCAAACCTAAACTAACCTGAAGCCTAAATCAAATCAAAGACCTAACCCTAACCCTAGGCGGACACCTTATGCTTAAACCCCACCCTAACCTGAACCTGACACTTACTCCAAACTGTAACAGTTAACCAAAAACTAACAGTAGCCCTAAACGTACTCCCTCAAACTAAGTTCAAACCTAACCTAACCTGAAGACTAACTCAAACCATAGATCTAAGCCTAACCCTAGGCGGACACCTTATGCTTAACCCCCAGCCTAACCTGACCCTGACGCTTACTCCAACTTAAACAGTTAACCGAAAACTAACAGTAGCCCTAAACTGACTCCCTCAAACTTACTTCAAACCTAAGCTAACCTGAAGCCTAAATGAAACCATACACCTAACCCTAACCCTAGGCGGTCACCTTAAGCTCAACCCCAACCCTAACCTGGCCCTGATGCTAACTCCAACCGTAACAGTTACAAGAAAACTAACAGTAGCCCTAAACTTACTCCCTCAAACTAAGTTCAAACCTAACCTAACCTGAAGCCTATCTCAAACCATAGACCTAACCCTAACCCTAGGCGGACACCTGAAGCTCAACCCCAACCCTAACCTGACCCTGACGCTATCTCCAACCGTAACACTGAACCGAAAACTAACAGTAGTCCTAAACTTACTCCCTCAAACTAAGTTCAAACCTAACCTAACCTGAAGCCTAACTCAAACCACAGACCTAACCCTAACCCTAGGCGGACACCTTAAGCTCAACCCCCACCCTAACCGGACCCTCATGCTAACTCCAAACGTAACACTGAACCGAAAACTAACAGTAGCCCTAAACTTACTCCCTCAAACTAAGTTCAATCCTAACCTAACCTGAAGCCTAAATGAAACCATAGACCTAACCCTAACCCTAGGCGGACACCTTATGCTTAACCCCCACCCTAACCTGACCCTGACGCTTACTCCAACTGTAACAGTTAACCGAAAAATAACAGTAGCCCTAAACTTACTCCCTGAAAGTAACTTCAAACCTAACCTAACCTGAATCCTAAATCAAACCATACACCTAACCCTAACCCTAGGCGGACACCTTAAGCTCCACCCCAACCCTATCCGGACCCTCACGCTAACTCCAAACGTAACACTGAACCGAAAACTAACAGTAGCCATAAACTTACTCCCTCAAACTAAGTTCAATCCTAACCTAACCTGAAGCATAAATGAAACCATAGACCTAACCCTAACCCTAGCGGACACCTTATGCTTAACCCCCAACCTAACCTGACCCTGACACTTACACCAACCGTAACAGTTAACCGAAAACTAACAGTAGCCCTAAACTGACTCCCTCAAACTAAGTTCAAACCTAACCTAACCTGAAGCCTAAATCAAATCATAGACCTAACCCTAACCCTAGGCGGACACCTTATGCTTAACCCCCACCCTAACCTTACCCTGACGCTTACTCCAACTGTAACAATTAACCGAAAACTAACAGTACCCCTAAACTTACTCCCTGAAACTAACTTCAAACCTAACCTAACCTGAAGCCTAAATCAAACCATGCACCTAACCCTAACCCTAGGCGGACACCTTAAGCTCAATCCCAACCCTAACCTGGCCCTGACGTTAACTCCAACCGTAACAGTTACCCGAAAACTAAAAGTACCCCTAAACTTACTCTCTCAAACTAAGTTCAAACCTAACCTAACCAGAGGCCAAAATCAAACCATACACCTAACCCTAACCCTAGGCGGAAACCTTAAGCTCAACCCGAACCCTAACGTGACCCTCAGGCTAACGCCAACCGTAACACTGAACCGAAAACTAACAGTACCCCTAAACTTACTCCCTCAACCTAAGTTCAAACCTAACCTAACCTGAAGCCTAAATCAAACCATACACCTAACCCTAACCCTAGGCGGACACCTTAAGCTCAACCCCAAACCTAACCTGACCCTGACGCTTACTCCAACCGTAACACTTAACAGAAAACTAACAGTAGCCCTAAACTGACTCCCTCAAACTAAGTTCAAACCTAAACTAACCTGAAGCCTAAATCAAATCAAAGACCTAACCCTAACCCTAGGCGGACACCTTATGCTTAAACTCCACCCTAACCTGACCCTGACACTTACTCCAACTGTAACAGTTAACCAAAAACTAACAGTAGCCCTAAACGTACTCCCTCAAACTAAGTTCAAACCTAACCAAACCTGAAGACTAACACAAACCATAGACCTAAGCCTAACCCTAGGCGGATACCTTATGCTTAACCCCCAGCCTAACCTGACCCTGACGCTTACTCTAACTTAAACAGTTAACCGAAAACTAACAGTAGCCCTAAACTGACTCCCTCAAACTTACTTCAAACCTAAGCTAACCTGAAGCCTAAATGAAACCACACACCTAACCCTAACCCTAGGCGGACACCTTATGCTTAACCCCCCACCCTAACCTGACCCTGACGCTTACTCCAACTGTAACAGTTAACCGAAAACTAACAGTAGCCCTAAACTTACTCCCTGAAACTAACTTCAAACCTAACCTAACCTGAAGCCTAAATCAAACCATACACCTAACCCTAACCCTAGGCGGTCACCTTAAGCTCCACCCCAACCCTAACCGGACCCTCACGCTAACTCCAAACGTAACACTGAACCGAAAACTGACAGTAGCCCTAAACTTACTCCCTCAAACTAAGTTCAATCCTAACCTAACCTGAAGCCTAAATGAAACCAGAGACCTAACCCTAACCCTAGCGGACACCTTATGCTTAACCCCAACCTAACATGACCCTGACACTTACACCAACCGTAACAGTTAACCGAAAACTAACAGTAGCCATAAACTGACTCCCTCAAAACTAAGTTCAAACCTAACCTAACCTGAAGCCTAAATCAAATCATAGACCTAACCCTAACCCTAGGCGGACACCTTATGCTGAACCCCCACCCTAACCTGACCCTGACGCTTACTCCAACTGTAACAATTAACCGAAAACTAACAGTAGGCCTAAACTTACTCCCTGAAACTAACTTCAAACCTAACCTAACCTGAAGCCTAAATCAAACCATGCACCTAACCCTAACCCTAGGCGGACACCTTAAGCTCAATCCCAACCCTAGCCTGTCCCTGACGCTAACTTCAACCGTAACAGTTACCCGAAAACTAAAAGTAGCCCTAAACTTACTCCCTCAAACTAAGTTCAAACCTAACCTAACCTGAAGCCTAAATCAAACCATACACCTAACCCTAACCCTAGGCAGACACCTTAAGCTCAACCCCAAACCTAACCTGACCCTGACGCTTACTCCAACCGTAACACTTAACCGAAAACTAACAGTAGCCTTAAACTGACTCCCTCAAACTAAGTTCAAACCTAAACTAACCTGAAGCCTAAATCAAATCAAAGACCTAACCCTAACCCTAGGCGGACACCTTTTGCTTAAACCCCACCCTACCCTGACCCTGACACTTACTCCAACTGTAACAGTTAACCAAAAACTAACAGTAGCCCTAAACGTACTCCCTCAAACTAAGTTCAAACCTAACCTAACCTGAAGACTAACTCAAACCATAGACCTAAGCCTAACCCTAGGCGGACACCTTATGCTTAACCCCCAGCCTAACCTGACCCTGACGCTTACTCCAACTTAAACAGTTAACCGAAAACTAACAGTAGCCCTAAACTGACTCCCTCAAACTAAGTTCAAACCTAAGCTAACCTGAAGCCTAAATGAAACCATACACCTAACCCTAACCCTAGGCGGACACCTTAAGCTCAACCCCAAACCTAACCTGGCCCTGATGCTAACTCCAACAGTAACAGTTACACGAAAACTAACAGTAGCCCTAAACTTACTCCCTCAAACTAAGTTCAAACCTAACCTAACCTGAAGCCTATCTCAAACCATAGACCTAACCCTAACCCTAGGCGGACACCTGAAGCTCTACCCCAACCCTAACGTGACCCTGACGCTATCTCCAACCGTAACACTGAACCGAAAACTAACTGTAGTCCTAAACTTACTCCCTCAAACTAAGTTCAAACCTAACCTAACCTGAAGCCTAACTCAAACCACAGACCTAACCCTAACCCTAGGCGGACACCTTAAGCTCAACCCCAAACATAACCGGACCCTCATGCTAACTCCAAACGTAACACTGAACCGAAAACTAACAGTAGCCCTAAACTTACTCCCTCAAACTAAGTTCAATCCTAACCTAACCTGAAGCCTAAATGAAACCATAGACCTAACCCTAACCCTAGGCGGACACCTTATGCTTAACCCCCACCGTAACCTGACCCTGACGCTTACTCCAACTGGAACAGTTAACCGAAAACTAACAGTAGCCCTAAATTTACTCCCTGAAACTAACTTCAAACCTAACCTAACCTGAAGCCTAAATCAAACCATACACCTACCCCTAACCCAAGGCGGACACCTTAAGCTCCGCCCCAACCCTAACCGGACCCTCACACTAACTCCAAACGTTACACTGAACCGAAAACTGACAGTAGCCCTAAACTTACTCCCTCAAACTAAGGTCAATCCTAACCTAACCTGAAGCCTAAATGAAACCATAGACCTAACCCTAACCCTAGCGGACACCTTATGCTTAACCCCCAACCTAACCTGACCCTGACGCTTACTCCAACCATAACAGTTAACCGAAAACTAACAGTAGCTCTAAACTGACTCCCTCAAACTAAGTTCAAACCTAACCTAACCTGAAGCCTAAATCAAACCATGCACCTAACCCTAACCCTAGGCAGACACCTTAAGCTCAATCCCAACCCTAACCTGGCCCTGACGCTAACTCCAACCGTAACAGTTACCCGAAAACGAACAGTACCCCTAAACTTACTCTCTCAAACTAAGTTCAAACCTAACCTAACCAGAAGCCAAAATCAAACCATACACCTAACCCTAACCGTAGGCGGACACCTTAAGCTTAACCCCAACCCTAACCTGACCCTCACGCTAACGCCAACCGTAACACTGAACCGAAAACTAACAGTACCCCTAAACTTACTCCCTCAAATTAAGTTCAAACCTATCCTAACCTGAAGCCTAACTCAAACCACAGACCTAACCCTAACCTTAGGCGGACACCTAAAGCTTAACCCCAACCCTAACCTGACCCTGAGGCTAAATCCAAACGTAACAGTTAACCGAAAACTAACAGTAGCCCTAAACAGACTCGCTCAAACGAAGTTCAATCCGAACCTAACCTGAAGCCTAAATGAAACCATAGACCTAACCCTAACCCTAGGAGGAGAACTTATGCCTAACACCCACCCTAACCTGACCCTGACGCTTACTCCAACTGTAACAGTTAACGGAAAACTAAAAGTAGCCCTAAGCTTACTCCCTCAAACTAAGTTCAAACCTACACTAACCTGAAGCCTAAATCAAATCATAGACCTAACCCTAACCGTAGGCGGACACCTTATGCTTAAACCCCACCATAACCTGACCCTAACACTTACTCCAACTGTAACAGTTAACCGAAAACTAACAGTAGCTCTAAACGTACTCCCTCAAACTAAGTTCAAACCTAACCTAACCTGAAGACTAACTCAAACCATAGACCTAAGCCTATCCCTAGGCGGACACCTTATGCTTAACCCCCAGCCTAACCTGACCCTAACACTTACTCCAACTTAAACAGTTAACCGAAAACTAACAGTAGCCCTAAACTGACTCCCTCAAACTAACTTCAAACCTAACCTAACCTGAAGCCTAAATGAAACCATAGACCTAACCCTAACCCTAGGCGGACACCTTAAGCGCAACCCAAACCCTAACCTGGCCCTGACGCTATCTCCAACCGTAACACTGAACCGAAAACTAACAGTAGTCCTAAACTTACTCCCTCAAACTAAGTTCAAACCTAACCTAACCTGAAGCCTAACTCAAACCACAGACCTAACCCTAACCCTAGGCGGACACCTTAAGCTCAACCCCAACCCTAACCGGACCCTCATGCTAACTCCAAACGTAACACTGAACCGAAAACTAACAGTAGCCCTAAACTTACTCTCTCAAACTAAGTTCAATCCTAACCTAACCTGAAGCCTAAATGAAACCATAGACCTAACACTAACCCTAGGCGGACACCTTATGCTTAACCCCCACCCTAACCTGACCCTGACGCTTACTCCAACTGTAACAGTTAACCGAAAACTAACAGTAGCCCAAAACTTACTCCCTGAAACTAACTTCAAACCTAACCTAACCTGAAGCCTAAATCAAACCATGCACCTAACCCTAACCCTAGGCGGACACCTTAAGCTCAATCCCAACCCTAACCTGGCCCTGACGCTAACTCCAACCGTAACAGTTACCCGAAAACTAACAGTACCCCAAAACTTACTCTCTCAAACTAAGTTCAAACCTAACCTAACCAGAAGCCAAAATCAAAACATACACCTAACCCCAACCCTAGGCGGACACCTTAAGCTCAACCCCAACCCTAACCTGACCCTCACGCTAACGCCAACCGTAACACTGAACCGAAAACTAACAGTACCACTAAACTTACTCCCTCAAACTAAGTTCAAACCTAACCTAACCTGAAGCCTAACTCAAACCACAGACCTAACCGTAACCCTAGGCGGACACCTTAAGCTTAACCCCAACCCTAACTTGACCCTGAGGCTAAATCCAACCGTAACAGTTAACCGAAAACTAACAGTAGCCCTAAACTGACTCGCTCAAACTACGTTCAATCCTAACCTAACCTGAAGCCTAAATGGAACCATAGACCTAACCCTAACCCTAGGCGGACAACTTATGCTTAACACCCACCCTAACCTGACCCTTATGCTTACTCCAACTGTAACAGTTAACCGAAAACTAAAAGTAGCCCTAAACTTACTCCCTCAAACTAAGTTCAAACCTAACCTAACCTGAAGCCTAAATCAAACCATACACCTAACCCTAACCGTAGGCGGACACCTTAAGCTTAACCCCAACCCTAACCTGACCCTAACGCTAACGCCAAACGTAACACTGAACCGAAAACTAACAGTAGCCCTAAACTGACTCCCTCAAACTAACTTCAAACCTAAACTAACCTGAAGCCTAACTCAAATCATAGACCTAACCCTAACCCTAGGCGGACACCTTATGCTTAAACCCCACCCTAACCTGACCCTGACACTTACTCCAACTGTAACAGTTAACCGAAAACTAACAGTAGCCCTAAACGTACTCCCTCAAAATAAGTTCAAACCTAACCTAACCTGAAGACTAACTCAAACCATAGACCTAAGCCTAACCCTAGGCGGACACCTTATGCATAACCCCCAGCCTAACCTGACCCTGACGCTTACTCCAACATAAACAGTTAACCGAAAACTGACAGTAGCCCTAAACTGACTCCCTCAAACTAACTTCAAACCTAAGCTAACCTGAAGCCTAAATGAAACCATACACCTAACCCTAACCCTAGGCGGACAACTTAAGCTCAACCCCAACCCTAACCTGGCCCTGATGCTAACTCCAATAGTAACAGTTACACGAAGACTAACAGTAGCCCTAAACTTACTCCCTCAAACTAAGTTCAAACCTAACCTAACCTGAAGCATATCTCAAACCATAGACCTAACCCTAACCTTAGGCGGACACCTGAAGCTCAACCCCAACCCTAACCTGACCCTGACGCTATCTCCAACCGTAACACTGAACCAAAAACTAACTGTAGTCCTAAACTTACTCCCTCAAACAAAGTTCAAACCTAACCTAACCTGAAGCCTAACTCAAACCACAGACCTAACCCTAACCCTAGGTGGACACCTTAAGCTCAACCCCAAACATAACCGGACCCTCATGCTAACTCCAAACGTAACACTGAACCAAAAACTGACAGTAGCCCTAAACTTACTTCCTCAAACTAAGTTCAATCCTAACCTAACCTGAAGCCTAAATGAAACCATAGGCCTAACCCTAACCCTAGGCGGACACCTTATGCTTAACCCCAACCCTAACCTGACCCTGACGCTTACTCCAACTGTAACAGTTAACCGAAAACTAACAGTAGCCCTAAACTTACTCCCTGAAACTAACTTCAAACCTAACCTAACCTGAAGCCTAAATCAAACCATACACCTAACCCTAACCCTAGGCGGACGCCTTAAGCTCCACCCCAACCCTAACCAGACCCTCACGCTAACTCCAAACGTAACACTGAACCGAAAACTGACAGTAGCCCTAAACTTACTCCCTCAAACTAAGTTCAATCCTAACCTAACCTGAAGCCTAAATGAAACCATAGACCTAACCCTAACCCTAGCGGACACCTTATGCTTAACCCCCAACATAACCTGACCCTGACGCTTACTCCAACCGTAACAGTTAACCGAAAACTAACATTAGCCCTAAACTGACTCCCGCAACCTAAGTTCAAACCTAACCTAACCTGAAGCCTAAATCAAATCATAGACCTAACCCTAACCCTAGGCGGACACCTTATGCTTAACCCCCACCCTAACCTGACCCTGACGCTTACTCCAACTGTAACAATTAACCGAAAACTAACAGTAGCCCTAAACTTACTCCCTGAAACTAACTTCAAACCTAACCTAACCTGAAGCCTAAATCAAACCATGCACCTAACCCTAACCCTAGCCAGACACCTTAAGCTCAATCCCAACCCTAACCTGGCCCTGACGCTAACTCCAACCGTAACAGTTACCCGAAAACGAACAGTACCCCTAAACTTACTCTCTCAAACTAAGTTCAAACCTAACCTAACCAGAAGCCAAAATCAAAACATACACCTAACCCTAACCGTAGGCGGACACCTTAAGCTTAACCCCAACCCTAACCTGACCCTCACGCTAACGCCAACCGTAACACTGAACCGAAAACTAACAGTACCCCTAAACTTACTCCCTCAAATTAAGTTCAAACCTAACCTAACCTGAAGCCTAACTCAAACCACAGACCTAACCCTAACCCTAGGCGGACACCTAAAGCTTAACCCCAACCCTAACCTGACCCTGAGGCTAAATCCAAACGTAACAGTTAACCGAAAACTAACAGTAGCCCTAAACAGACTCACTCAAACTAAGTTCAATCCTAACCTAACCTGAAGCCTAAATGAAACCATAGACCTAACCCTAACCCTAGGCGGACAAGTTATGCTTAACACCCACCCTAACCTGACCCTGAGGCTTACTCCAACTGTAACAGTTAACCGAAAAGTAAAAGTAGCCCTAAACTTACTCCCTCAAACTAAGTTCAAACCTAACCTAACCTGAAGCCTAAATCAAACCATACACCTAACCCTAACCCTAGGCGGACACCTTAAGCTCAACCCCAAACCTAACCTGACCCTGACGCTTACTCCAACCGTAACACTTAACCGAAAACTAACAGTAGCCCTAAACTGACTCCCTCAAACTAAGTTCAAACCTAAACTAACCTGAAGCCTAAATCAAATCATAGACATAACCCCAACCCTAGGCGGACACCTTATGCTTAAACCCCACCGTAACCTGACCCTGACACTTACTCCAACTGTAACAGTTAACCGAAAACTAACAGTAGCTCTAAACGTACTCCCTCAAACTAAGTTCAAACCTAACCTAACCTGAAGACTAACTCAAACCATAGACCTAAGCCTCACCCTAGGCGGACACCTTATGCTTAACCCCCAGCCTAACCTGACCCTGACGCTTACTCCAACTTAAACAGTTAACCGAAAACTAACAGTAGCCCTAAACTGACTCCCTCAAACTAACTTCAAACCTAACCTAACCTGAAGCCTAAATGAAACCATAGAAATAACCCTAACCCTAGGCGGAAACCTTAAGCGCAACCCCAACCCTAACCTGGCCCTGACGCTATCTCCAACCGTAACAGTTACCTGAAAACTAACAGTAACCCTAAACTTACTCTCTCAAACTAAGTTCAAACCTAACCTAACCTGAAGCCTAAATCAAAGCAAACACCTAACCCTAACCATAGGCGGACACCTGAAGTTCAAACCCAACCCTAACCTGACCCTCACGCTAACTCCCACCGTAACACTGAACCGAAAACTAACAGTAGCCCTAAACTTACTGCCTCAAACTAAGTTCAAACCTAACCTAACCTGAAGCCTAAATCAAAGCAAACACCTAACCCTAACCCTAGGCGGACACCTGAAGTTCAAACACAACCCTAACCTGACCCTCACGCTAACTCCCACCGTAACACTGAACCAAAAACTAACAGTAGCCCTAAACTTACTCCCTCAAACTAAGTTCAAACCTAACCTAACCTGAAGCCTAACTCAAATCACAGACCTAAACCTAACCCTAGGCGGACACCTTAATCTCAACACCAACCCTAACCGGACCCTCACGCTAACTCCAAACGTAACACTGAACCGAAAACTAACAGTAGCCCTAAACTTACTCCCTCAAACTAAGTTCAATCCTAACCTAACCTGAAGCCTAAATGAAACCATAGACCTAACCCTAACCCTAGGCGGACACCTTATGCTTAACCCCCACCCTAACCTGACCCTGAAGCTTACTCCAACCGTAACAGTTAAACGAAAACTAACAGTTGCCCTAAACTTACTCCCTCAGACTAAGTTCAAACCTAACCTAACCTGAAGCCTAAATCAAACCATAACACCTAACCCTAACCCTAGGCAGACACCTTAAGCTTAACCCCAAACCTAACCTGACCCTGACGCTTACTCCAACCGTAACAGTTAACCGAAAACTAACAGTAGCCCTAAACTGACTCCCTCAAACTAAGTTCAATCCTAACCTAACCTGAAGCCTAAATCAAACCATACACCTAACCCTAACCCTAGACGGACACCTTAAGCTCAACCCCAACCCTAAAATGACCCTCACGCTAACTCCAACCAAAACACTGAACCGAAAACAAACAGTAGCCCTAAACTTACTCCCTCAAACTAAGTTCAAACCTAACCTAACCTGAAGCCTAACTCAAATCATAGACTTAACCCTAACAATAGTCGGACACCTGAAGCTCAACCCCAACCCTAACCTGACCCTGACGCTATCTCCAACCGTAACACTAAACCGAAAATTAACAGTAGCCCTAAACTTACTCACTCAAACTAAGTTCAAACGGAACCTAACCTGAAGCCTAAATCAAACCACAGACCTAACCCTAACCCTAGGCGGACACCTTAAGCTCCACTCCTACCCTAACCTGACCCTGACGCTATCTCCAACCAAAACACTGAACCGAAAACTAACAGTAGTCCTAAACTTACTCACTCAAACTAAGTTCAAACATAACCTAACCTGGAGCCTAAATGAAACCATGGACCTAACCCTAACCCTAGGCAGACACCTCAAGCTAACCCCAACCTTAACCTGACCCTGACGCTAACTCCAACCGTAATACTGAACCGAAAACTAACAGAAGCCCTAAACTTACTCCCTCAAACTAAGTTCAAACCTAACCTAACCTGAAGCCTAAATCAAACCATACACCTAACCCTAACACTAGGCGGAAACCTTAAGCTCAACCCCAACCCTAACCTGACCCTCACGCTAACTCCAACCGTAACACTAAACCGAAAACTAACAGTAGCCCTAATTTTACTCCCTCAGACTAAGTTCAAACCTAACCTAACCTGAAGCCTAACTCAAACCATAGACCTAACCCTAACCCTAGGCGGACACCTTATGCTTAACCCCCACCCTAACCTAACCCTGACGCTTACTCCAACCGTAACACTTAAACGAAAACTAACAGTAGCCCTAAACTTACTCCCTCAAACTAAGTTCAAACCTAACCTAACCTGAAGCCTAAATCAAACCATACACCTAACCCTAACCCTAGGTGGACACCTTAAGCTTAACCCCAACCCTAACCTGACCCTGAGGCTAAATCCAACCGTAACACTGAACCGAAAAATACAATAGGCCTAAACTTACTCCCTCAAACTAAGTTCAAACCTAACATAACCTGAAGCCTAACTCAAACCATAGACCTACCCCTAGCCCTAGGCGGACACCTGAATCTCAAACCCAACCCTAACTTGACCCTGACGCTATCTCCAACCGTAACACTGAACCGAAAACTAACAGTAGCCCTAAACTTAGTCCCTCAAACTAAGTTCAATCCTAACCTAACCTGAAGTCTAAATGAAACCATAGACCTAACCCTACCCTAGGCGGACACCTTATGCTTAACCCCCACCCTAACCTGACCCTGACGCTTACTCCAACTGTAACAGTTAACCGAAAACTAACAGTAGCCCTAAACGTACTCTCTCAAACTAAGTTCAAACCTAACCTAACCTGAAGACTAACTCAAACCATAGACCTAAGCCTAACCCTAGGCGGACACCTTATGCTTAACCCCCAGCCTAACCTTACACTGACTCTTACTCCAACTGTAACAGTTAACGGAAAACTAACAGTAGCCCTAAACTGACTCCCTCAGACTAACTTCAAACCTAACCTAACCTGAAGCCTAAATGAAACCATACACCTAACCCTAACCCAAGGCGGACACCTTAAGCTCAACCCCAACCCTAACCTGGCCCTGATGCTAACTCCAACCGTAACAGTTACACGAAAACTAACAGTAGCCCTAAACTTACTCCCTGAAACTAAGTTCAAACCTAACCTAACCTGAAGCCTATCTCAAACCATAGACATAACCCTAACCCTAGGCGGACACCTGAAGCTCAACCCCAACCCTAACCTGACCCTGACGCTATCTCCAACCGTAACAGTGATCCGAAAACTAACAGTAGCCCTAAACTTACTCCCTCAAACTAAGTTCAAACGTAACCTAACCTGGAGCCTAAATCAAACCATGGACCTAACCCTAACCCTAAGCGGACACCTCAAGCAAACCCCAACCCTAACCTAACCCTGACGCTAACTCCAAACATAATACTGAACTGAAAACTAACAGTAGCCCTAAACTTACTCCCTCAAACTAAGTTCAAACCTAACCTAACCTGAAGCCTAAATCAAACCATACACCTAACCCTAACACAAGGCGGACACCTTAAGCTCAACCCCAACCCTAACCTGACCCTGACGCTAACTCCAACCGAAACAGTTACCAGAAAACTAACAGTAGCCCTAAACTTACTCGCTCAAACTAAGTTCAAACCTAACCTACCAGAAGCCAAAATCAAACCATATACCTAACCCTAACCCTAGACGGACACCTTAAGCTCAACCCCAACCATAACCTGACCCTGACGCTAACTCCAACCGTAACCGTTACCAGAAAACTAACAGTAGCCCTAAACTTACTCGCTCAAACTAAGTTAAAACCTAACCTACCAGAAGCCAAAATCAAACCATACACCTAACCCTAACACTAGACGGACACTTTAAGCTCAACCCCAACTCTAACCTGAACCTCAGGCTAACTCCAACCGTAACACTGAGCCGAAAACTAACAGTAGCCCTAATTTTACTCCCTCAAACTAAGTTCAATCCTAACCTAACCTAAAGCCTAAATGAAACCATAGACCTAACACTAACCCTAGGCGGACACCTTATGCATAACCCCCACCCTAACCTAATCCTGACGCTTACTCCAACCTTAACACTTAAACGAAAACTAACAGTAGCCCTAAACTTACTCCCTCAAACTAAGTTCAAACCTAACCTAACCTGAAGCCTAAATCAAACCATACACCTAACCCTAACCCTAGGCGGACACCTTAAGCTCAACCCCAAACCGAACCTGACCCTGACGCTTACTCCAACCGTAACACTTAACCGAAAACTAACAGTAGCCCTAAACTTACTGCCTCAAACTAAGTTCAAACCTAACCTAACCTGAAGCCTAAATCAAAGCATACAGCTAACCCTAACCCTAGGCGGACACCTGAAGTTCAAACCCAACCCTAACCTGACCCTCACTCTAACTCCCACCGTAACACTGAACCGAAAACTAACAGTAGCCCTAAACTTACTCCCTCAAACTAAGTTCAAACCTAACCTAACCTGAAGCCTAACTCAAATCACAGACCTAACCCTAACCCTAGGCGGACACCTTAATCTCAACACCAACCCTAACCGGACCCTCACGCTAAATCCAAACGTAACACTGAACCGAAAACTAACAGTAGCCCTAAACATACTCCCTCAAACAAAGTTCAATCCTAACCTAACCTGAAGCCTAAATGAAACCATAGACCTAACCCTAACCCTAGGCGGACACCTTATGCTTAACCCCCACCCTAACCTGACCCTGAAGCTTACTCCAACCGTAACAGTTAAACGAAAACTAACAGTTGCCCTAAACTTTCTCCCTCAGACTAAGTTCAAACCTAACCTAACCTGAAGCCTAAATCAAACCATACACCTAACCCTAACCCTAGGTGGACACCTTAAGCTCAACCCCAACCCTAACCTGACCTCCAGGCTAACTACAACCATATCACTGAACCGAAAACTAAGAGTAGCCCTAAACTTACTCGCTCAAACTAAGTTCAAACCTAACCTAACCTGAAGCCTAACTCAAATCATAGACCTAACCCTAACAATAGTCGGACACCTGAAGCTCAACCCCAACCCTAACCTGACCCTGACTCTATCTCCAACCGTAACACTAAACCGAAAACTAACAGTAGCCCTAAACTTACTCACTCAAACTAAGTTCAAACGTAAACTAACCTGAAGCCTAAATCAAACCACAGACCTAACCCTAACCCTAGGCAATCACCTTAAGCTCCACTCCAACCCTAACCTGACCCTGACGCTATCTACAAACGTAACACTGAACCGAAAATTAACAGTAGTCCTAAACTTACTCACTCAAATTAAGTTCAAACGTAACCTAACCTGGAGCCTAAATGAAACCATGGACCTAACCCTAACCCTAGGCGGACACCTCAAGCTATCCCCAACCCTCACCTGACCCTGACGCTAACTCCAACCATAATACTGAACCGAAAACTTACAGAAGCCCTAAACTTACTCCCTCAAACTAAGTTCAAACCTAACCTAACCTGAAGCCTAAATCAAAACATACACCTAACCCTAACACTAGGCGGAAACCTTAAGCTCAACCACAACCCTAAACTGACCCTGACGCTAACTCCAACCGTAACAGTTACCAGAAAACTAACAGTAGCCCTAAACTTACTCCCTCAAACTAAGTTCAAACCTAACCTAACCAGAAGCCAAAATCAAACCATACACCTAACCCTAACCCTAGGCGGACACCTTAAGCTCAACCCCAACCCTAACCTGACCCTGAGGCTTAATCCAACCGTAACACTGAACCGAAAAATACAATAGGCCTAAACTTACTCCCTCAAACTAAGTTCAAACCTAACCTAACCTGAAGCCTAACTCCAACCATAGACCTAACCCTAGCCCTAGGCGGACACCTGAATCTCAAACCCCAAACCTAACTTGACCCTGACGCTATCTCCAACCGTAACACTGAACCGAAAACTAACAGTAGCCCTAAACTTAGTCCCTCAAACTAAGTTCAATCCTAACCTAACCTGAAGCCTAAATGAAACCATAGACCTAACCCTAACCCTAGGCGGACACCTTATGCTTAACCCCCACCCTAACCTGACCCTGACGCTTACTCCAACTGTAACAGTTAACCGAAAACTAACAATAGCCCTAAACTTCCTGAAACTAACTTCAAACCTAACCTAACCTGAAGCCTAAATCAAACCATACACCTAAACCTAACCCTAGGCGGACACCTTAAGCTCAACCCCAACCCTAACCTGACCTACAGACTAACTCCATCCATATCACTGAACCGAAAATTAAGAGTAGCCCTAAACTTACTCGCTCAAACTAAGTTCAAACGTAACCTAACCTGAAGCCTAACTCAAATCATAGCCCTAACCCTAACAATAGGAGGACACCTGAAGCTCAATCCCAACCATAACCTGATCCTGACGCTATCTCCAACCGTAACACTGAACCGAAAACTAACAGTAGCCATCGACTTACTCACTCAAACTAAGTTCAAACCTAACCTAACCTGAAGCCTATCTCAAACCACAGACCTAACCCTAACCCTAGGCGGACACCTTAAGCTCAACCCCAACCCTAACCGGACACTCACGCTAAATCCAAATGTAACACTGAACCAAAAACTAACAGTAGCCCTAAACTTACTGCCTCAAACTAAGTTCAAACCTAACCTAACCTGAAGCCTATATCAAACAATAGACCTAACCCTAACCCTAGGCGGACACCTTAAGCTTAACCCCAACCCTAACCTGACCCTGAGGTTAAATCCAACCGTAACACTGAACCTAAAACTAACAGTAGCCCTAAACTTACTCCCTCAAACTAAGTTCAATCCTAACCTAACCTGAAGCCTAAATGAAACCATAGTCCTAACCCTAACCCTAGGCGGACACCTAATGCTTAACCCCCACCCTAACATAACCCTGACGCTTATTCCAACCATAACAGTTAAACGAAAACTAACAGTAGCCCTAAACTTATTCCCTCAAACTAAGTTCAAACATAACCTAACCTGAAGCCTAAATCAAACCATAAACCTAACCCTAACCCTAGGCGGACACCTTAAGCTCAACCCCAAACCTAACCTGACCCTGACGCTTACTCCACCCGTAACACTTAACCGAAAACTAACAGAAGCCCTAAACTTACTCCCTCAAACTAAGTTCAAACATAACCTAACCTGGAGCCTAAATCAAACCATACAACTAACCCTAACCCTAGGCAGACACCTTAAGCTCAACCCCAACCCTAACCTGGCCCTGACGCTAACTCCAACCGTAAGAGTTACCCGAAAACTAACAGTAGCCCTAAACTTACTCCCTCATAATAAGTTCAACCTAACCTAACCAGAAGCCAAAATCAAACCATACACCTCACCCTAACCCTAGGCGGACACCTTAAGCTCAACCCCAACCCTAACCTGACCCTCACGCTAACTCCAACCGTAACACTGAACCGAACACTAACAGTAGCCCTAAACTAACTCCATCAAACTAAGTTCAAACCTAACGTAACCTGAAGCCTAACTCAAACCATAGACCTAACCCTAACCCTAGGCGGACACCTGAAGCTCAACCACAACCCTAACCTGACCCTGACGCTATCTCCAACCGTAACAGTTAAACGAAAACTAACAGTAGCCCTAAACTGTCTCTCTCAAACTAAGTTTAAACCTAACCTAACCTGAAGCCTATCTCAAACAATAGACCTAACCCAAACCTAGGCGGACACCTTAAGCTTAACCCCAACCCAAACCTGACCCTGAGCCTAAATCGAACCGTAACACTGAACCGAAAACTAACAGTGGCCCTAAACTTACTCCCTCAAACTACGTTCAAACCTAACCTAACCTGAAGCCTAAATCGAATCATAGACCTAACCCTATCCCTAGGCGGACACCTTATGCTTAACCCCCACAATAACCTGCCCCTGACGCTTACTCCAACTGTAACACTAAACCGAAAACTAACAGTAGCCCTAAACTTACTCGCTCAAACTAAGTTCAAACCTAACCTAACCTGAAGCCTAAATCAAATCATAGACCTAACCCTAACAATCGGCGGACACCTGAAGCTCAACCCCAACCCTAACCTGGCCGTGACGCTAACTCCAACCGTAACAGTTACCTGAAAAGTAACAGTAGCCCTAAACTTACTCCCTAAAACTAAGTTCAATCCTAACCTAACCTGAAGCCTAAATGACACCATAGACCTAACCCTAACCCTAGGCGGACAACTTATGTTTAACCCCCACCATAACCTGACCCTGACGCTTACTCCAACTGTAACAGTTAAACGAAAACTAACAGTAGCCCTAAACTTACTTCCTCAAACTAAGTTCAAACCTATCCTAACCTGAAGCCTAAATCAAACCATACACCTAACCCTAACCCTACGCGGATACCTTAAGCTCAACGCCAAACCTAACCTGACCCTGACACTTACACCAACTGTAACAGTTAACCGAAAACTAACAGTAGCCCTAAACTTACTCCCTCAAACTAAGTTCAAACCTAACCTAACCTGAAGCCTAAATCAAATCTTAGACCTAACCCTAACCCTAGGCGGACAACTTATGCTTAACCCCCACCCTAACCTGACCCTGACGCTTACTCCAACTGTAACAGTTAAACGAAAACTAACAGTAGCCCTGAACTTACACCCTCAAAGTAACTTCAAACCTAATCTAACCTGAAGCCTAACTCAAACCATGGACCTAACCCTAAATCTAGGCGGACACCTGAAGCTAAACCCCAACCCAAACCAGACCCTGTCGCTATCTCCAACCATAACACTGAACCGAAAACTAACAGTAGCCCTAAACTTACTCCCTCAAACTAAGTTCAAACCTAACCTAACCTGAAGCCTAACTCAAATCACAGACCTAACCCTAACCCTAGGCGGACACCTTAAGCTCAACCCCAACCCTAACCTGACCCTGACACTTACTCCAACCGTAACAGTTAACCGAAAACTAACAGTAGCCCTAAACTTACTCCCTCAAACTAAGTTCAAACCTAACCTAACCTGAAGCCTAAATCAAATCTTAGACCTTACCCTAACCCTAGGCGGACAACTTATGCTTAACCCCCACCCTAACCTGACCCTGACGCTTACTCCAACTGTAACAGTTAACCGAAAACTAACAGTAGCCCTGAACTTACACCCTCAAAGTAACTTCAAACCTAATCTAACCTGAAGCCTAACTCAAACCATGGACCTAACCCTAAATCTAGGCGGACACCTGAAGCTAAACCCCAACCCAAACCAGACCCTGTCGCTATCTCCAACCATAACACTGAACCGAAAACTAACAGTAGCCCTAAAATTACTCCCTCAAACTAAGTTCAAACCTAACCTAACCTGAAGCCTAACTCAAACCACAGACCTAACCCTAACCCTAGGCGGACACCTTAAGCTCAACCCCAACCCTAACCTGACCCTGACACTTACTCCAACCGTAACAGTTAACCGAAAACTAACAGTAGCCCTAAACTTACTCCATCAAACTAACTTCAAACCTAACCTAACCTTAAGCGTAAATGAAACCATACACATAACCCTAACCCTAGGCGGACACCTTAAGCTCAACTCCAACCCTAACCTGGCCCTGACACTAACTCCAACCGTAACAGTTTCCCGAAAACTAACAGTAGCCCTAAACTTACTCCCTCAAACTAAGTTCAAACCTAACCTAACCTGAAGCCTAAATCAAACCATACACTTAACCCTAACCCTAGGCGGACACCTTATTGCTAAAACTCCACCCTAACCTGTCCCTGACGCTTACTCCAACTGTAACAGTTAACCGAAAACTAACAGTAGCCCTAAACTTACTCCCTCAAACTAAGTTCAAACCTAACATAACCTGAAGCCTAAATCAAACCATAAACCTAACCCTAACCCTAGGCGGACACCTTAAGCTCAACCCCAACCCTAACCTGGCCCTGACGCTAACTCCAACAGTAACAGTTACCGGAAAACTAAGAGTAGCCCTAAAGTTACTCCCTCAAACTAAGTTCAAACCTAACCTAACCTGAAGCCTAAATCTAACCATACACCGTACCCTAACCCTAGGCGGACACCTTAAACTCAACCCCAACACTAAAGTGACCCTCACGCTAACTCCAACCGTAACACTGAACCGAAAACTAACAGTAGCGCTAAACTTACTCCATCAAACTAAGTTCAAACCTAACCTAACCTGAAGCCTAACTCAAACCATAGACCTAACCCTAACCCTAGGCGGACACCTGAAGCTCAACCCCAACCCTAACCTGACCCTGATGCTATCTCCAACCGTAACACTGAACCGAAAACTAACAGTAGCCCTAAACTTACTCCCTCAAACTAAGTTCAAACCTAACCTAACCTGATGCCTAACTCATACCACAGACCTAACCCTAACCCTAGGCGGACACCTTAAGCTCAACCCCAACCCTAACCGGACCCTAACGCTAACTCCAAACGTAACACTGAACCAAAAACTAACAGTAGCCCTAAACTTACTCCCTCAAACTAAGTTCAAACCTAACATAACCTGAAGCCTAACTCAAACAATAGACCTAACCCTAACATTAGGCCGACACCTTAAGCTTAACCCCAACCCTAACCTGACCCTGAGGCTAAATCCAACCGTAACACTGAACCGAAAACTAACAGTAGCCCTAAACTTACTCCCTCAAACTAAGTTCAAACCTAACCTAACCTGAAGCCTAAATCAAATCTTAGACCTTACCCTAACCCTAGGCGGACAACTTATGCTTAACCCCCACCCTAACCTGACCCTGACGCTTACTCCAACTGTAACAGTTAACCGAAAACTAACAGTAGCCCTGAACTTACACCCTCAAAGTAACTTCAAACCTAATCTAACCTGAAGCCTAACTCAAACCATGGACCTAACCCTAAATCTAGGCGGACACCTGAAGCTAAACCCCAACCCAAACCAGACCCTGTCGCTATCTCCAACCATAACACTGAACCGAAAACTAACAGTAGCCCTAAACTTACTCCCTCAAACTAAGTTCAAACCTAACCTAACCTGAAGCCTAACTCAAACCACAGACCTAACCCTAACCCTAGGCGGACACCTTAAGCTCAACCCCAACCCTAACCTGACCCTGACACTTACTCCAACCGTAACAGTTAACCGAAAACTAACAGTAGCCCTAAACTTACTCCATCAAACTAACTTCAAACCTAACCTAACCTTAAGCGTAAATGAAACCATACACATAACCCTAACCCTAGGCGGACACCTTAAGCTCAACTCCAACCCTAACCTGGCCCTGACACTAACTCCAACCGTAACAGTTTCCCGAAAACTAACAGTAGCCCTAAACTTACTCCCTCAAACTAAGTTCAAACCTAACCTAACCTGAAGCCTAAATCAAACCATACACTTAACCCTAACCCTAGGCGGACACCTTATTGCTAAAACTCCACCCTAACCTGTCCCTGACGCTTACTCCAACTGTAACAGTTAACCGAAAACTAACAGTAGCCCTAAACTTACTCCCTCAAACTAAGTTCAAACCTAACCTAACCTGAAGCCTAAATCAAACCATAAACCTAACCCTAACCCTAGGCGGACACCTTAAGCTCAACCCCAACCCTAACCTGGCCCTGACGCTAACTCCAACAGTAACAGTTACCGGAAAACTAAGAGTAGCCCTAAAGTTACTCCCTCAAACTAAGTTCAAACCTAACCTAACCTGAAGCCTAAATCTAACCATACACCGAACCCTAACCCTAGGCGGACACCTTAAACTCAACCCCAACACTAAAGTGACCCTCACGCTAACTCCAACCGTAACACTGAACCGAAAACTAACAGTAGCGCTAAACTTACTCCATCAAACTAAGTTCAAACCTAACCTAACCTGAAGCCTAACTCAAACCATAGACCTAACCCTAACCCTAGGCGGACACCTGAAGCTCAACCCCAACCCTAACCTGACCCTGATGCTATCTCCAACCGTAACACTGAACCGAAAACTAACAGTAGCCCTAAACTTACTCCCTCAAACTAAGTTCAAACCTAACCTAACCTGATGCCTAACTCATACCACAGACCTAACCCTAACCCTAGGCGGACACCTTAAGCTCAACCCCAACCCTAACCGGACCCTAACGCTAACTCCAAACGTAACACTGAACCAAAAACTAACAGTAGCCCTAAACTTACTCCCTCAAACTAAGTTCAAACCTAACATAACCTGAAGCCTAACTCAAACAATAGACCTAACCCTAACATTAGGCCGACACCTTAAGCTTAACCCCAACCCTAACCTGACCCTGAGGCTAAATCCAACCGTAACACTGAACCGAAAACTAACAGTAGCCCTAAACTTACTCCCTCAAACTAAGTTCAAACCTATCCTAACCTGAAGCCTAAATCAAACAATAGACCTAACCATAACCCTAGGCCGACACCTTAAGCTTAACCCCAAACCTAACCTGACCCTGAGTGTAAATGCAAACGTAACACTGAACCAAAAACTAACAGTAGCCCTAAACTTACTCCCTCAAACTAAGTTCAATTCTAACCTAACCTAAATCCTAAATGAAACCATAGACCTAACCCAAACCCTAGGCGGACACCTTATGCTTAAACCCCACCCTAACCTAACCCTGACGCTTACTCCAACTGTAACACTTAAACGAAAACTAACAGTAGCCCTAAACTTACACCCTCAAACTAAGTTCAAACCTTACCTAACCTGAAGCCTAAATCAAAGCATACACCTAACCCTAACCCTAGGCGAACACCTTAAGCTCAACCCCAAACCTAACCTGACCCTGACGCTTACTCCAACCGTAACACTTAACCGAAAACTAACAGTAGCCCTAAAATTACTGCCTCAAACTAAGTTCAAACCTAACCTAACCTGAAGCCTAAATCAAACCATACACCTAACCCTAAAAATAGGCGGACACCTGAAGCTCAACCCCAACCCTAACCTGACCCTGATGCTATCTCCAACCGTAACACTGAACCGAAAAATAACAGTAGCCCTAAACTTACTCCCTCAAACTAATTTCAAACCTAACCTAATGTGAAGCCTAACTCAAACCACAGACCTAACCCTAACCCTAGGCGGACACCTTAAGCTCAACCCCAACCCTAACCTGACCCTGACGCTATCTCCAACCGTAACACTGAACCGAAAACTAACAGTAGCCCTAAACTTACTCCCTCAAACTAAGTTCAAACCTAACCTAACCTGAAGCCTAACTCAAACAATAGACCTATCCCTAACCCTAGGCGGGCACCTTATGCTTAACACCCACCCTAACCTGACCCTGACGCTTATTCCAACCATAACAGTTAAACGAAAACTAACAATAGCCCTAAACTTACTCCCTCAAACTAAGTTCAAACCTAACCTAACCTGAAGCCTAAATCAAACCATACACTTAACCCTAACCCTAGGCGGACACCTTATTGCTAAAACTCCACCCTAACCTGTCCCTGACGCTTACTCCAACTGTAACAGTTAACCGAAAACTAACAGTAGCCCTAAACTTACTCCCTCAAACTAAGTTCAAACCTAACCTAACCTGAAGCCTAAATCAAACCATAAACCTAACCCTAACCCTAGGCGGACACCTTAAGCTCAACCCCAACCCTAACCTGGCCCTGACGCTAACTCCAACAGTAACAGTTACCGGAAAACTAAGAGTAGCCCTAAAGTTACTCCCTCAAACTAAGTTCAAACCTAACCTAACCTGAAGCCTAACTCTAACCATACACCGAACCCTAACCCTAGGCGGACACCTGAAGCTCAACCCCAACCCTAACCTGACCCTGATGCTCTCTCCAACCGTAACACTGAACCGAAAACTAACAGTAGCCCTAAACTTACTCCCTCAAACTAAGTTCAAACCTAACCTAACCTGATGCCTAACTCATACCACAGACCTAACCCTAACCCTAGGCGGACACCTTAAGCTCAACCCCAACCCTAACCGGACCCTAACGCTAACTCCAAACGTAACACTGAACCAAAAACTAACAGTAGCCCTAAACTTACTCCCTCAAACTAAGTTCAAACCTAACATAACCTGAAGCCTAACTCAAACAATAGACCTAACCCTAACATTAGGCCGACACCTTAAGCTTAACCCCAACCCTAACCTGACCCTGAGGCTAAATCCAACCGTAACACTGAACCGAAAACTAACAGTAGCCCTAAACTTACTCCCTCAAACTAAGTTCAAACCTAACCTAACCTGAAGCCTAAATCAAACAATAGACCTAACCATAACCCTAGGCCGACACCTTAAGCTTAACCCCAAACCTAACCTGACCCTGAGTTTAAATGCAAACGTAACAGTGAACCAAAAACTAACAGTAGCCCTAAACTTACTCCCTCAAACTAAGTTCAATCCTAACCTAACCTAAATCCTAAATGAAACCATAGACCTAACCCAAACCCTAGGCGGACACCTTATGCTTAAACCCCACCCTAACCTAACCCTGACGCTTACTCCAACTGTAACACTTAAACGAAAACTAACAGTAGCCCTAAACTTACACCCTCAAACTAAGTTCAAACCTTACCTAACCTGAAGCCTAAATCAAAGCATACACCTAACCCTAACCCTAGGCGAACACCTTAAGCTCAACCCCAAACCTAACCTGACCCTGACGCTTACTCCAACCGTAACACTTAACCGAAAACTAACAGTAGCCCTAAAATTACTGCCTCAAACTAAGTTCAAACCTAACCTAACCTGAAGCCTAAATCAAACCATACACCTAACCCTAAAAATAGGCGGACACCTGAAGCTCAACCCCAACCCTAACCTGACCCTGATGCTATCTCCAACCGTAACACTGAACCGAAAAATAACAGTAGCCCTAAACTTACTCCCTCAAACTAATTTCAAACCTAACCTAATGTGAAGCCTAACTCAAACCACAGACCTAACCCTAACCCTAGGCGGACACCTTAAGCTCAACCCCAACCCTAACCTGACCCTGACGCTATCTCCAACCGTAACACTGAACCGAAAACTAACAGTAGCCCTAAACTTACTCCCTCAAACTAAGTTCAAACCTAACCTAACCTGAAGCCTAACTCAAACAATAGACCTATCCCTAACCCTAGTCGGGCACCTTATGCTTAACACCCACCCTAACCTGACCCTGACGCTTATTCCAACCATAACAGTTAAACGAAAACTAACAATAGCCCTAAACTTACTCCCTCAAACTAAGTTCAAACCTAACCTAACCTGAAGCCTAAATCAAACCATACACTTAACCCTAACCCTAGGCGGACACCTTATTGCTAAAACTCCACCCTAACCTGTCCCTGACGCTTACTCCAACTGTAACAGTTAACCGAAAACTAACAGTAGCCCTAAACTTACTCCCTCAAACTAAGTTCAAACCTAACCTAACCTGAAGCCTAAATCAAACCATAAACCTAACCCTAACCCTAGGCGGACACCTTAAGCTCAACCCCAACCCTAACCTGGCCCTGACGCTAACTCCAACAGTAACAGTTACCGGAAAACTAAGAGTAGCCCTAAAGTTACTCCCTCAAACTAAGTTCAAACCTAACCTATCCTGAAGCCTAAATCTAACCATACACCGAACCCTAACCCTAGGCGGACACCTTAAACTCAACCCCAACACTAAAGTGACCCTCACGCTAACTCCAACCGTAACACTGAACCGAAAACTAACAGTAGCGCTAAACTTACTCCATCAAACTAAGTTCAAACCTAACCTAACCTGAAGCCTAACTCAAACCATAGACCTAACCCTAACCCTAGGCGGACACCTGAAGCTCAACCCCAACCCTAACCTGACCCTGATGCTATCTCCAACCGTAACACTGAACCGAAAACTAACAGTAGCCCTAAACTTACTCCCTCAAACTAAGTTCAAACCTAACCTAACCTGATGCCTAACTCATACCACAGACCTAACCCTAACCCTAGGCGGACACCTTAAGCTCAACCCCAACCCTAACCGGACCCTAACGCTAACTCCAAACGTAACACTGAACCAAAAACTAACAGTAGCCCTAAACTTACTCCCTCAAACTAAGTTCAAACCTAACATAACCTGAAGCCTAACTCAAACAATAGACCTAACCCTAACATTAGGCCAACACCTTAAGCTTAACCCCAACCCTAACCTGACCCTGAGGCTAAATCCAACCGTAACACTGAACCGAAAACTAACAGTAGCCCTAAACTTACTCCCTCAAACTAAGTTCAAACCTAACCTAACCTGAAGCCTAAATCAAACAATAGACCTAACCATAACCCTAGGCCGACACCTTAAGCTTAACCCCAAACCTAACCTGACCCTGAGTTTAAATGCAAACGTAACACTGAACCAAAAACTAACAGTAGCCCTAAACTTACTCCCTCAAACTAAGTTCAATCCTAACCTAACCTAAATCCTAAATGAAACCATAGACCTAACCCAAACCCTAGGCGGACACCTTATGCTTAAACCCCACCCTAACCTAACCCTGACGCTTACTCCAACTGTAACACTTAAACGAAAACTAACAGTAGCCCTAAACTTACACCCTCAAACTAAGTTCAAACCTTACCTAACCTGAAGCCTAAATCAAAGCATACACCTAACCCTAACCCTAGGCGAACACCTTAAGCTCAACCCCAAACCTAACCTGACCCTGACGCTTACTCCAACCGTAACACTTAACCGAAAACTAACAGTAGCCCTAAAATTACTGCCTCAAACTAAGTTCAAACCTAACCTAACCTGAAGCCTAAATCAAACCATACACCTAACCCTAAAAATAGGCGGACACCTGAAGCTCAACCCCAACCCTAACCTGACCCTGATGCTATCTCCAACCGTAACACTGAACCGAAAAATAACAGTAGCCCTAAACTTACTCCCTCAAACTAATTTCAAACCTAACCTAATGTGAAGCCTAACTCAAACCACAGACCTAACCCTAACCCTAGGCGGACACCTTAAGCTCAACCCCAACCCTAACCTGACCCTGACGCTATCTCCAACCGTAACACTGAACCGAAAACTAACAGTAGCCCTAAACTTACTCCCTCAAACTAAGTTCAAACCTAACCTAACCTGAAGCCTAACTCAAACAATAGACCTATCCCTAACCCTAGGCGGGCACCTTATGCTTAACACCCACCCTAACCTGACCCTGACGCTTATTCCAACCATAACAGTTAAACGAAAACTAACAATAGCCCTAAACTTACTCCCTCAAACTAAGTTCAAACCTAACCTAAACTGAGGCCTAAATCAAACCATACACCTAACCCTAACCATAGGCGGACACCTTAAACTCAACCCCAACCCTAACCTGACCCTCACGCTAAGTCCAACCGTAACACTGAACCGAAAACTACCAGTAGCCCTAAACTTACTATCTCAAACTAAGTTCAAACCTAACCTAACCTAAAGCCTAACTCAAATCATAGACATAAGCCTAACAATAGGTGGACACCTGAAGCTCAACCCCATCCCTAACGTGACCCTGACGCTATCTCCAACCGTAACACTGAACCGAAAGCTAACAGTAGCCCTAAACTTACTCACTCAAACTAAGTTCAAACGTAACCTAACCTGAAGCCTAAATCAAACCACGGACCTAACCCTAACCCTAGGCGGACACCTTAAGCTCAACTCCAACCCTAACCTGACCCTGATGCTATCTCCAACCCTAACACTGAACCGAAAACTAACAGTAGCCCTAAACTTACTCCCTCAAACTAAGTTCAAACCTAACCTAACCTGATGCCTAACTCATACCACAGACCTAACCCTAACCCTAGGCGGACACCTTAAGCTCAACCCCAACCCTAACCGGACCCTAACGCTAACTCCAAACGTAACACTGAACCAAAAACTAACAGTAGCCCTAAACTTACTCCCTCAAACTAAGTTCAAACCTAACATAACCTGAAGCCTAACTCAAACAATAGACCTAACCCTAACATTAGGCCGACACCTTAAGCTTAACCCCAACCCTAACCTGACCCTGAGGCTAAATCCAACCGTAACACTGAACCGAAAACTAACAGTAGCCCTAAACTTACTCCCTCAAACTAAGTTCAAACCTAACCTAACCTGAAGCCTAAATCAAACAATAGACCTAACCATAACCCTAGGCCGACACCTTAAGCTTAACCCCAAACCTAACCTGACCCTGAGTTTAAATGCAAACGTAACACTGAACCAAAAACTAACAGTAGCCCTAAACTTACTCCCTCAAACTAAGTTCAATCCTAATCTAACCTAAATCCTAAATGAAACCATAGACCTAACCCAAACCCTAGGCGGACACCTTATGCTTAAACCCCACCCTAACCTAACCCTGACGCTTACTCCAACTGTAACACTTAAACGAAAACTAACAGTAGCCCTAAACTTACACCCTCAAACTAAGTTCAAACCTTACCTAACCTGAAGCCTAAATCAAAGCATACACCTAACCCTAACCCTAGGCGAACACCTTAAGCTCAACCCCAAACCTAACCTGACCCTGACGCTTACTCCAACCGTAACACTTAACCGAAAACTAACAGTAGCCCTAAAATTACTGCCTCAAACTAAGTTCAAACCTAACCTAACCTGAAGCCTAAATCAAACCATACACCTAACCCTAAAAATAGGCGGACACCTGAAGCTCAACCCCAACCCTAACCTGACCCTGATGCTATCTCCAACCGTAACACTGAACCGAAAAATAACAGTAGCCCTAAACTTACTCCCTCAAACTAATTTCAAACCTAACCTAATGTGAAGCCTAACTCAAACCACAGACCTAACCCTAACCCTAGGCGGACACCTTAAGCTCAACCCCAACCCTAACCTGACCCTGACGCTATCTCCAACCGTAACACTGAACCGAAAACTAACAGTAGCCCTAAACTTACTCCCTCAAACTAAGTTCAAACCTAACCTAACCTGAAGCCTAACTCAAACAATAGACCTATCCCTAACCCTAGGCGGGCACCTTATGCTTAACACCCACCCTAACCTGACCCTGACGCTTATTCCAACCATAACAGTTAAACGAAAACTAACAATAGCCCTAAACTTACTCCCTCAAACTAAGTTCAAACCTAACCTAAACTGAGGCCTAAATCAAACCATACACCTAACCCTAACCATAGGCGGACACCTTAAACTCAACCCCAACCCTAACCTGACCCTCACGCTAAGTCCAACCGTAACACTGAACCGAAAACTACCAGTAGCCCTAAACTTACTATCTCAAACTAAGTTCAAACCTAACCTAACCTAAAGCCTAACTCAAATCATAGACATAAGCCTAACAATAGGTGGACACCTGAAGCTCAACCCCAACCCTAACGTGACCCTGACGCTATCTCCAACCGTAACACTGAACCGAAAGCTAACAGTAGCCCTAAACTTACTCACTCAAACTAAGTTCAAACGTAACCTAACCTGAAGCCTAAATCAAACCACGGACCTAACCCTAACCCTAGGCGGACACCTTAAGCTCAACTGCAACCCTAACCTGACCCTGATGCTATCTCCAACCGTAACACTGAACCGAAAACTAACAGTAGCCCTAAACTTACATACTCAAACTAAGTTCAAACGTAACCTAACCTGGAGCCTAAATCAAACCATGGACCTAACGCTAACCCTAGGCGGACACTTCAAGCTAACCCCAACCCTAACCTGACCCTGACGCAAACTCCAACCATAATACTGAACCGAAAACTAACAGTAACCCTAAACTTACTCCCTCAAACTAAGTTAAATCCTAACCTAACCTAAAGCCTAAATGAAACCATAGACCTAACCCTAACCCTGGCGGACACCTTAAGCTCTACCCCAAACCTAACCTGACCCTGATGCTTACTCCAACCGTAACACTTAACCGAAAACTAACAGTAGCCCTAAACCTACTGCCTCAAACTAAGTTCAAACCTAACCTAACCTGAAGCCTAAATCAAACCATACACCTAACCCTAACCCTAGTCGGACACCTGAAGTTCAAACCCAACCCTAACCTAACCCTCACGCTAACTCCAACCGTAACACTGAACCGAAAACTAACAGTAGCCCTAAACTTACTCCATAAAACTAAGTTCAAACCTAACCTAACCTGAAGCCTAACTCAAACCATAGACCTAACCCTAACCCTAGGCGGACACCTGAAGCTCAACCCCAACCCTAACCTGACCCTGATGCTATCTCCAACCGTAACACTGAACCGAAAACTAACAGTAGCCCTAAACTTACTCCCTCAAACTAAGTTCAATCCTAACCTAACCTGAAGCCTAACTCAAACCACAGACCTAACCCTAACCCTATGCGGACACCTTAAGCTCAAGACCAACCCTAACCGGACCCTCACGCTAACTCCAACCGTAACACTGAACCGAAAACTAACAGTAGCCCTAAACTTACTCCCTCAAACTAAGTTCAAACCTAAACTAACCTGAAGCCTAACTCAAACAATAGACCTAACCCTAACCCTAGGCGGACACCTTAAGCTTGACCCCAACCCTAACCTGACCCTGAGGCTAAATTCAACCGTAACACTGAACCGAAAAATACAATAGGCCTAAACTTACTCCCTCAAACTAAGTTCAAACCTAACCTAACCTGAAGCCTAACTCAAACAATAGACCTAACCCTAACCCTAGGCGGACACCTTAAGCTTAACCCCAACCCTAACCTGACCCTGAGGCTAAATCCAACCGTAACACTGAAACGAAAACTAACAGTAGCCCTAAACTTACTCCCAAAAACTAAGTTCAATCCTAACCTAACCTGAAGCATAAATGAAACCATAGACCTAACCCTAACCCTAGGCGGACACCTTATGTTTAACCCCCAACCTAACCTGACCCTGACGCTTACTCCAACCGTAACAGTTAAACGAAAACTAACAGTAGCCCTAAACTTACTCCCTCAAACAGAGATCAAACCTAACCTAACCTGAAGCCTAAATCAAACCATACACTTAACCCTAACCCTAGGCGGACACCTTATTGCTAAAACTCCACCCTAACCTGTCCCTGACGCTTACTCCAACTGTAACAGTTAACCGAAAACTAACAGTAGCCCTAAACTTACTCCCTCAAACTAAGTTCAAACCTAACCTAACCTGAAGCCTAAATCAAACCATAAACCTAACCCTAACCCTAGGCGGACACCTTAAGCTCAACCCCAACCCTAACCTGGCCCTGACGCTAACTCCAACAGTAACAGTTACCGGAAAACTAAGAGTAGCCCTAAAGTTACTCCCTCAAACTAAGTTCAAACCTAACCTAACCTGAAGCCTAAATCTAACCATACACCGAACCCTAACCCTAGGCGGACACCTTAAACTCAACCCCAACACTAAAGTGACCCTCACGCTAACTCCAACCGTAACACTGAACCGAAAACTAACAGTAGCGCTAAACTTACTCCATCAAACTAAGTTCAAACCTAACCTAACCTGAAGCCTAACTCAAACCATAGACCTAACCCTAACCCTAGGCGGACACCTGAAGCTCAACCCCAACCCTAACCTGACCCTGATGCTCTCTCCAACCGTAACACTGAACCGAAAACTAACAGTAGCCCTAAACTTACTCCCTCAAACTAAGTTCAAACCTAACCTAACCTGATGCCTAACTCATACCACAGACCTAACCCTAACCCTAGGCGGACACCTTAAGCTCAACCCCAACCCTAACCGGACCCTAACGCTAACTCCAAACGTAACACTGAACCAAAAACTAACAGTAGCCCTAAACTTACTCCCTCAAACTAAGTTCAAACCTAACATAACCTGAAGCCTAACTCAAACAATAGACCTAACCCTAACATTAGGCCGACACCTTAAGCTTAACCCCAACCCTAACCTGACCCTGAGGCTAAATCCAACCGTAACACTGAACCGAAAACTAACAGTAGCCCTAAACTTACTCCCTCAAACTAAGTTCAAACCTAACCTAACCTGAAGCCTAAATCAAACAATAGACATAACCATAACCCTAGGCCGACACCTTAAGCTTAACCCCAAACCTAACCTGACCCTGAGTTTAAATGCAAACGTAACACTGAACCAAAAACTAACAGTAGCCCTAAACTTACTCCCTCAAACTAAGTTCAATCCTAACCTAACCTAAATCCTAAATGAAACCATAGACCTAACCCAAACCCTAGGCGGACACCTTATGCTTAAACCCCACCCTAACCTAACCCTGACGCTTACTCCAACTGTAACACTTAAACGAAAACTAACAGTAGCCCTAAACTTACACCCTCAAACTAAGTTCAAACCTTACCTAACCTGAAGCCTAAATCAAAGCATACACCTAACCCTAACCCTAGGTGAACACCTTAAGCTCAACCCCAAACCTAACCTGACCCTGACGCTTACTCCAACCGTAACACTTAACCGAAAACTAACAGTAGCCCTAAAATTACTGCCTCAAACTAAGTTCAAACCTAACCTAACCTGAAGCCTAAATCAAACCATACACCTAACCCTAAAAATAGGCGGACACCTGAAGCTCAACCCCAACCCTAACCTGACCCTGATGCTATCTCCAACCGTAACACTGAACCGAAAAATAACAGTAGCCCTAAACTTACTCCCTCAAACTAATTTCAAACCTAACCTAATGTGAAGCCTAACTCAAACCACAGACCTAACCCTAACCCTAGGCGGACACCTTAAGCTCAACCCCAACCCTAACCTGACCCTGACGCTATCTCCAACCGTAACACTGAACCGAAAACTAACAGTAGCCCTAAACTTACTCCCTCAAACTAAGTTCAAACCTAACCTAACCTGAAGCCTAACTCAAACAATAGACCTATCCCTAACCCTAGGCGGGCACCTTATGCTTAACACCCACCCTAACCTGACCCTGACGCTTATTCCAACCATAACAGTTAAACGAAAACTAACAATAGCCCTAAACTTACTCCCTCAAACTAAGTTCAAACCTAACCTAACCTGAAGCCTAAATCAAACCATACACTTAACCCTAACCCTAGGCGGACACCTTATTGCTAAAACTCCACCCTAACCTGTCCCTGACGCTTACTCCAACTGTAACAGTTAACCGAAAACTAACAGTAGCCCTAAACTTACTCCCTCAAACTAAGTTCAAACCTAACCTAACCTGAAGCCTAAATCAAACCATAAACCTAACCCTAACCCTAGGCGGACACCTTAAGCTCAACCCCAACCCTAACCTGGCCCTGACGCTAACTCCAACAGTAACAGTTACCGGAAAACTAAGAGTAGCCCTAAAGTTACTCCCTCAAACTAAGTTCAAACCTAACCTAACCTGAAGCCTAAATCTAACCATACACCGAACCCTAACCCTAGGCGGACACCTTAAACTCAACCCCAACACTAAAGTGACCCTCACGCTAACACCAACCGTAACACTGAACCGAAAACTAACAGTAGCGCTAAACTTACTCCATCAAACTAAGTTCAAACCTAACCTAACCTGAAGCCTAACTCAAACCATAGACCTAACCCTAACCCTAGGCGGACACCTGAAGCTCAACCCCAACCCTAACCTGACCCTGATGCTATCTCCAACCGTAACACTGAACCGAAAACTAACAGTAGCCCTAAACTTACTCCCTCAAACTAAGTTCAAACCTAACCTAACCTGATGCCTAACTCATACCACAGACCTATCCCTAACCCTAGGCGGACACCTTAAGCTCAACCCCAACCCTAACCGGACCCTAACGCTAACTCCAAACGTAACACTGAACCAAAAACTAACAGTAGCCCTAAACTTACTCCCTCAAACTAAGTTCAAACCTAACATAACCTGAAGCCTAACTCAAACAATAGACCTAACCCTAACATTAGGCCGACACCTTAAGCTTAACCCCAACCCTAACCTGACCCTGAGGCTAAATCCAACCGTAACACTGAACCGAAAACTAACAGTAGCCCTAAACTTACTCCCTCAAACTAAGTTCAAACCTAACCTAACCTGAAGCCTAAATCAAACAATAGACCTAACCATAACCCTAGGCCGACACCTTAAGCTTAACCCCAAACCTAACCTGACCCTGAGTTTAAATGCAAACGTAACACTGAACCAAAAACTAACAGTAGCCCTAAACTTACTCCCTCAAACTAAGTTCAATCCTAACCTAACCTAAATCCTAAATGAAACAATAGACCTAACCCAAACCCTAGGCAGACACCTTATGCTTAAACCCCACCCTAACCTAACCTGACGCTTACTCCAACTGTAACACTTAAACGAAAACTAACAGTAGCCCTAAACTTACACCCTCAAACTAAGTTCAAACCTTACCTAACCTGAAGCCTAAATCAAAGCATACACCTAACCCTAACCCTAGGCGAACACCTTAAGCTCAACCCCAAACCTAACCTGAACCTGACGCTTACTCCAACCGTAACACTTAACCGAAAACTAACAGTAGCCCTAAAATTACTGCCTCAAACTAAGTTCAAACCTAACCTAACCTGAAGCCTAAATCAAACCATACACCTAACCCTAAAAATAGGCGGACACCTGAAGCTCAACCCCAACCCTAACCTGACCCTGATGCTATCTCCAACCGTAACACTGAACCGAAAAATAACAGTAGCCCTAAACTTACTCCCTCAAACTAATTTCAAACCTAACCTAATGTGAAGCCTAACTCAAACCACAGACCTAACCCTAACCCTAGGCGGACACCTTAAGCTCAACCCCAACCCTAACCTGACCCTGACGCTATCTCCAACCGTAACACTGAACCGAAAACTAACAGTAGCCCTAAACTTACTCCCTCAAACTAAGTTCAAACCTAACCTAACCTGAAGCCTAACTCAAACAATAGACCTATCCCTAACCCTAGGCGGGCACCTTATGCTTACACCCACCCTAACCTGACCCTGACGCTTATTCCAACCATAACAGTTAAACGAAAACTAACAATAGCCCTAAACTTACTCCCTCAAACTAAGTTCAAACCTAACCTAAACTGAGGCCTAAATCAAACCATACACCTAACCCTAACCATAGGCGGACACCTTAAGCTCAACCCCAACCCTAACCTGACCCTCACGCTAAGTCCAACCGTAACACTGAACCGAAAACTACCAGTAGCCCTAAACTTACTATCTCAAACTAAGTTCAAACCTAACCTAACCTAAAGCCTAACTCAAATCATAGACATAAGCCTAACAATAGGTGGACACCTGAAGCTCAACCCCAACCCTAACGTGACCCTGACGCTATCTCCAACCGTAACACTGAACCGAAAACTAACAGTAGCCCTAAACTTACTCACTCAAACTAAGTTCAAACGTAACCTAACCTGAAGCCTAAATCAAACCACGGACCTAACCCTAACCCTAGGCGGACACATTAAGCTCAACTCCAACCCTAACCTGACCCTGATGCTATCTCCAACCGTAACACTGAACCGAAAACTAACAGTAGCCCTAAACTTACATACTCAAACTAAGTTCAAACGTAACCTAACCTGGAGCCTAAATCAAACCATGGACCTAACGTTAACCCTAGGCGGACACTTCAAGCTAACCCCAACCCTAACCTGACCCTGACGCAAACTCCAACCATAATACTGAACCGAAAACTAACAGTAACCCTAAACTTACTCCCTCAAACTAAGTTAAATCCTAACCTAACCTAAAGCCTAAATGAAACCATAGACCTAACCCTAACCCTAGGCGGACACCTTAAGCTCTACCCCAAACCTAACCTGACCCTGACGCTTACTCCAACCGTAACACTTAACCGAAAACTAACAGTAGCCCTAAACCTACTGCCTCAAACTAAGTTCAAACCTAACCTAACCTGAAGCCTAAATCAAACCATACACCTAACCCTAACCCTAGTCGGACACCTGAAGTTCAAACCCAACCCTAACCTAACCCTCACGCTAACTCCAACCGTAACACTGAACCGAAAACTAACAGTAGCCCTAAACTTACTCCATAAAACTAAGTTCAAACCTAACCTAACCTGAAGCCTAACTCAAACCATAGACCTAACCCTAACCCTAGGAGGACACCTGAAGCTCAACCCCAACCCTAACCTGACCCTGATGCTATCTCCAACCGTAACACTGAACCGAAAACTAACAGTAGCCCTAAACTTACTCCCTCAAACTAAGTTCAAACCTAACCTAACCTGAAGCCTAACTCAAACCACAGACCTAACCCTAACCCTATGCGGACACCTTAAGCTCAAGACCAACCCTAACCGGACCCTCACGCTAACTCCAACCGTAACACTGAACCGAAAACTAACAGTAGCCCTAAACTTACTCCCTCAAACTAAGTTCAAACCTAACCTAACCTGAAGCCTAACTCAAACAATAGACCTAACCCTAACCCTAGGCGGACACCTTAAGCTTGACCCCAACCCTAACCTGACCCTGAGGCTAAATTCAACCGTAACACTGAACCGAAAAATACAATAGGCCTAAACTTACTCCCTCAAACTAAGTTCAAACCTAACCTAACCTGAAGCCTAACTCAAACAATAGACCTAACCCTAACCCTAGGCGGACACCTTAAGCTTAACCCCAACCCTAACCTGACCCTGAGGCTAAATCCAACCGTAACACTGAAACGAAAACTAACAGTAGCCCTAAACTTACTCCCAAAAACTAAGTTCAATCCTAACCTAACCTGAAGCATAAATGAAACCATAGACCTAACCCTAACCCTAGGCGGACACCTTATGTTTAACCCCCAACCTAACCTGACCCTGACGCTTACTCCAACCGTAACAGTTAAACGAAAACTAACAGTAGCCCTAAACTTACTCCCTCAAACAGAGATCAAACCTAACCTAACCTGAAGCCTAAATCAAACCATACACTTAACCCTAACCCTAGGCGGACACCTTATTGCTAAAACTCCACCCTAACCTGTCCCTCACGCTTACTCCAACTGTAACAGTTAACCGAAAACTAACAGTAGCCCTAAACTTACTCCCTCAAACTAAGTTCAAACCTAACCTAACCTGAAGCCTAAATCAAACCATAAACCTAACCCTAACCCTAGGCGGACACCTTAAGCTCAACCCCAACCCTAACCTGGCCCTGACGCTAACTCCAACAGTAACAGTTACCGGAAAACTAAGAGTAGCCCTAAAGTTACTCCCTCAAACTAAGTTCAAACCTAACCTAACCTGAAGCCTAAATCTAACCATACACCGAACCCTAACCCTAGGCGGACACCTTAAACTCAACCCCAACACTAAAGTGACCCTCACGCTAACTCCAACCGTAACACTGAACCGAAAACTAACAGTAGCGCTAAACTTACTCCATCAAACTAAGTTCAAACCTAACCTAACCTGAAGCCTAACTCAAACCATAGACCTAACCCTAACCCTAGGCGGACACCTGAAGCTCAACCCCAACCCTAACCTGACCCTGATGCTCTCTCCAACCGTAACACTGAACCGAAAACTAACAGTAGCCCTAAACTTACTCCCTCAAACTAAGTTCAAACCTAACCTAACCTGATGCCTAACTCATACCACAGACCTAACCCTAACCCTAGGCGGACACCTTAAGCTCAACCCCAACCCTAACCGGACCCTAACGCTAACTCCAAACGTAACACTGAACCAAAAACTAACAGTAGCCCTAAACTTACTCCCTCAAACTAAGTTCAAACCTAACCTAACCTGAAGCCTAAATCAAACAATAGACATAACCATAACCCTAGGCCGACACCTTAAGCTTAACCCCAAACCTAACCTGACCCTGAGTTTAAATGCAAACGTAACACTGAACCAAAAACTAACAGTAGCCCTAAACTTACTCCCTCAAACTAAGTTCAATCCTAACCTAACCTAAATCCTAAATGAAACCATAGACCTAACCCAAACCCTAGGCGGACACCTTATGCTTAAACCCCACCCTAACCTAACCCTGACGCTTACTCCAACTGTAACACTTAAACGAAAACTAACAGTAGCCCTAAACTTACACCCTCAAACTAAGTTCAAACCTTACCTAACCTGAAGCCTAAATCAAAGCATACACCTAACCCTAACCCTAGGTGAACACCTTAAGCTCAACCCCAAACCTAACCTGACCCTGACGCTTACTCCAACCGTAACACTTAACCGAAAACTAACAGTAGCCCTAAAATTACTGCCTCAAACTAAGTTCAAACCTAACCTAACCTGAAGCCTAAATCAAACCATACACCTAACCCTAAAAATAGGCGGACACCTGAAGCTCAACCCCAACCCTAACCTGACCCTGATGCTATCTCCAACCGTAACACTGAACCGAAAAATAACAGTAGCCCTAAACTTACTCCCTCAAACTAATTTCAAACCTAACCTAATGTGAAGCCTAACTCAAACCACAGACCTAACCCTAACCCTAGGCGGACACCTTAAGCTCAACCCCAACCCTAACCTGACCCTGACGCTATCTCCAACCGTAACACTGAACCGAAAACTAACAGTAGCCCTAAACTTACTCCCTCAAACTAAGTTCAAACCTAACCTAACCTGAAGCCTAACTCAAACAATAGACCTATCCCTAACCCTAGGCGGGCACCTTATGCTTAACACCCACCCTAACCTGACCCTGACGCTTATTCCAACCATAACAGTTAAACGAAAACTAACAATAGCCCTAAACTTACTCCCTCAAACTAAGTTCAAACCTAACCTAACCTGAAGCCTAAATCAAACCATACACTTAACCCTAACCCTAGGCGGACACCTTATTGCTAAAACTCCACCCTAACCTGTCCCTGACGCTTACTCCAACTGTAACAGTTAACCGAAAACTAACAGTAGCCCTAAACGTACTCCCTCAAACTAAGTTCAAACCTAACCTAACCTGAAGCCTAAATCAAACCATAAACCTAACCCTAACCCTAGGCGGACACCTTAAGCTCAACCCCAACCCTAACCTGGCCCTGACGCTAACTCCAACAGTAACAGTTACCGGAAAACTAAGAGTAGCCCTAAAGTTACTCCCTCAAACTAAGTTCAAACCTAACCTAACCTGAAGCCTAAATCTAACCATACACCGAACCCTAACCCTAGGCGGACACCTTAAACTCAACCCCAACACTAAAGTGACCCTCACGCTAACACCAACCGTAACACTGAACCGAAAACTAACAGTAGCGCTAAACTTACTCCATCAAACTAAGTTCAAACCTAACCTAACCTGAAGCCTAACTCAAACCATAGACCTAACCCTAACCCTAGGCGGACACCTGAAGCTCAACCCCAACCCTAACCTGACCCTGATGCTATCTCCAACCGTAACACTGAACCGAAAACTAACAGTAGCCCTAAACTTACTCCCTCAAACTAAGTTCAAACCTAACCTAACCTGATGCCTAACTCATACCACAGACCTATCCCTAACCCTAGGCGGACACCTTAAGCTCAACCCCAACCCTAACCGGACCCTAACGCTAACTCCAAACGTAACACTGAACCAAAAACTAACAGTAGCCCTAAACTTACTCCCTCAAACTAAGTTCAAACCTAACATAACCTGAAGCCTAACTCAAACAATAGACCTAACCCTAACATTAGGCCGACACCTTAAGCTTAACCCCAACCCTAACCTGACCCTGAGGCTAAATCCAACCGTAACACTGAACCGAAAACTAACAGTAGCCCTAAACTTACTCCCTCAAACTAAGTTCAAACCTAACCTAACCTGAAGCCTAAATCAAACAATAGACCTAACCATAACCCTAGGCCGACACCTTAAGCTTAACCCCAAACCTAACCTGACCCTGAGTTTAAATGCAAACGTAACACTGAACCAAAAACTAACAGTAGCCCTAAACTTACTCCCTCAAACTAAGTTCAATCCTAACCTAACCTAAATCCTAAATGAAACCATAGACCTAACCCAAACCCTAGGCAGACACCTTATGCTTAAACCCCACCCTAACCTAACCTGACGCTTACTCCAACTGTAACACTTAAACGAAAACTAACAGTAGCCCTAAACTTACACCCTCAAACTAAGTTCAAACCTTACCTAACCTGAAGCCTAAATCAAAGCATACACCTAACCCTAAAAATAGGCGGACACCTGAAGCTCAACCCCAACCCTAACCTGACCCTGATGCTATCTCCAACCGTAACACTGAACCGAAAAATAACAGTAGCCCTAAACTTACTCCCTCAAACTAATTTCAAACCTAACCTAATGTGAAGCCTAACTCAAACCACAGACCTAACCCTAACCCTAGGCGGACACCTTAAGCTCAACCCCAACCCTAACCTGACCCTGACGCTATCTCCAACCGTAACACTGAACCGAAAACTAACAGTAGCCCTAAACTTACTCCCTCAAACTAAGTTCAAACCTAACCTAACCTGAAGCCTAACTCAAACAATAGACCTATCCCTAACCCTAGGCGGGCACCTTATGCTTAACACCCACCCTAACCTGACCCTGACGCTTATTCCAACCATAACAGTTAAACGAAAACTAACAATAGCCCTAAACTTACTCCCTCAAACTAAGTTCAAACCTAACCTAAACTGAGGCCTAAATCAAACCATACACCTAACCCTAACCATAGGCGGACACCTTAAGCTCAACCCCAACCCTAACCTGACCCTCACGCTAAGTCCAACCGTAACACTGAACCGAAAACTACCAGTAGCCCTAAACTTACTATCTCAAACTAAGTTCAAACCTAACCTAACCTAAAGCCTAACTCAAATCATAGACATAAGCCTAACAATAGGTGGACACCTGAAGCTCAACCCCAACCCTAACGTGACCCTGACGCTATCTCCAACCGTAACACTGAACCGAAAACTAACAGTAGCCCTAAACTTACTCACTCAAACTAAGTTCAAACGTAACCTAACCTGAAGCCTAAATCAAACCACGGACCTAACCCTAACCCTAGGCGGACACATTAAGCTCAACTCCAACCCTAACCTGACCCTGATGCTATCTCCAACCGTAACACTGAACCGAAAACTAACAGTAGCCCTAAACTTACATACTCAAACTAAGTTCAAACGTAACCTAACCTGGAGCCTAAATCAAACCATGGACCTAACGTTAACCCTAGGCGGACACTTCAAGCTAACCCCAACCCTAACCTGACCCTGACGCAAACTCCAACCATAATACTGAACCGAAAACTAACAGTAACCCTAAACTTACTCCCTCAAACTAAGTTAAATCCTAACCTAACCTAAAGCCTAAATGAAACCATAGACCTAACCCTAACCCTAGGCGGACACCTTAAGCTCTACCCCAAACCTAACCTGACCCTGACGCTAACTCCAACCGTAACACTTAACCGAAAACTAACAGTAGCCCTAAACCTACTGCCTCAAACTAAGTTCAAACCTAACCTAACCTGAAGCCTAAATCAAACCATACACCTAACCCTAACCCTAGTCGGACACCTGAAGTTCAAACCCAACCCTAACCTAACCCTCACGCTAACTCCAACCGTAACACTGAACCGAAAACTAACAGTAGCCCTAAACTTACTCCATAAAACTAAGTTCAAACCTAACCTAACCTGAAGCCTAACTCAAACCATAGACCTAACCCTAACCCTAGGAGGACACCTGAAGCTCAACCCCAACCCTAACCTGACCCTGATGCTATCTCCAACCGTAACACTGAACCGAAAACTAACAGTAGCCCTAAACTTACTCCCTCAAACTTAGTTCAAACCTAACCTAACCTGAAGCCTAACTCAAACCACAGACCTAACCCTAACCCTATGCGGACACCTTAAGCTCAAGACCAACCCTAACCGGACCCTCACGCTAACTCCAACCGTAACACTGAACCGAAAACTAACAGTAGCCCTAAACTTACTCCCTCAAACTAAGTTCAAACCTAACCTAACCTGAAGCCTAACTCAAACAATAGACCTAACCCTAACCCTAGGCGGACACCTTAAGCTTGACCCCAACCCTAACCTGACCCTGAGGCTAAATTCAACCGTAACACTGAACCGAAAAATACAATAGGCCTAAACTTACTCCCTCAAACTAAGTTCAAACCTAACCTAACCTGAAGCCTAACTCAAACAATAGACCTAACCCTAACCCTAGGCGGACACCTTAAGCTTAACCCCAACCCTAACCTGACCCTGAGGCTAAATCCAACCGTAACACTGAAACGAAAACTAACAGTAGCCCTAAACTTACTCCCAAAAACTAAGTTCAATCCTAACCTAACCTGAAGCATAAATGAAACCATAGACCTAACCCTAACCCTAGGCGGACACCTTATGTTTAACCCCCACCCTAACCTGACCCTGACGCTTACTCCAACCGTAACACTTAACCGAAAACTAACAGTAGCCCTAAACTTACTCCCTCAAACAGAGATCAAACCTAACCTAACCTGAAGCCTAAATCACACCATACACCTAACCCTAACCCTAGGCGGACACCTTAAGCTCAACCCCAAACCTAACCTGACCCTGACGCTTACTCCAACCGTAACAGTTAACCGAAAACTCAGAGTAGCCCTAAACTGACTCCCTCAAACTAAGTTCAAACCTAACCTAACCTAAAGCCTAAATCAAATCATAGACCTAACCCTAACCCTAGGCGGACACCTTATGTTTAACCCCCACCCTACCCTGACCCTGACGCTTACTCCAACTGTAACAGTTAACCGAAAACTAACAGTAGCCATAAACTTACTCCCTCAAACTAAGTTCAAACCTAACCTAACCTGAAGCCTAAATCAAACCAGACACCTAACCCTATCCCTCGGTGGACACCTTAAGCTCAACCCCAATCCTAACCTGACCTCCAGGCTAACTCCAACCTTATCACTGTACCGAAAACTAAGAGTAGCCCTAAACTTACTCGCTCAAACTAAGTTCAAACCTCACCTAACCTGAAGCCTAACTCAAATCATAGACATAACGCTAACAATAGGCGGACACCTGAAGCTCAACCCCAACCCTAACCTGACCCTGACGCTATCTCCAACCGTAACACTGAACCGAAAACTAACCGTAGCCCTAAACATACTCACTCAAACTAAGTTCAAACGTAACCTAACCTGAAGCCTAAATCAAACCACAGACCTAACCCTAACCCTAGGCGGACACCTGAAGCTCAACCCCAACCCTAACCTGACCATCACGCTAACTCCAACCGTAACACTGAACCGAAAACTAACAGTAGCCCTAAACTTACTCCCTCAAACTAAGTTCAAACCTAGCATAACCTGAACCTAAATCAAACCATACACCTAACCCTAACCCTAGGCAGACACCTTAAGCTCAACCCCAACCCTAACCTGACCTCCCGGCTAACTCCAATCATATCACTGAACCGAAAACTAAGAGTAGCCCTAAACTTACTCCCACAAACTAAGTTCAATCCTAACCTAACCTGAAGCCTAAATGAAACCATAGACCTAACCCTAACCCTAGGCGGACACCTTATGGTTAACCCCCACCCTAACCTGACCCTGATGCTTACTCCAACAGTAACAGTTAAACGAAAACTAACAGTAGCCCTAAACTTACTCCCTCAAACTAAGTTCAAACCTATCCTAACCTGAAGCCTAAATCAAACCATACACCTAACACTAACCCTAGGCGTATACCTTAAGCTCAACCCCAAAACTAACCTGACCCTGACACTTACACCAACAGTAACAGTTAACCGAAAACTAACAGTAGCCCTAAACTGACTCCCTCAAACTAAGTTCAAACCTAACCTAACCTGAAGCCTAAATCAAATCTTAGACCTAACCCTAACCCTAGGCGGACACCTTATGCTTAACCCCCTCCCTAACTTGACCCTGACGCTTACTCCAACCGTAACAGTTAAACGAAAACTAACAGTAGCCCAAAACTTACTCCCTCAAACTAAGTTCAATCCTAACCTAACCTGAAGCCTTAATGAAACCATAGACCTAACCCTAACCCTAGGCGGACACCTTATGCTTAACCCCCACTCTAACCTGACCCTGACGCTTACTCCAACCGTAACAGTTAAACGAAAACTAACAGTAGCTCAAAACTTACTCCCTCAAACTAAGTTCAAACCTAACCTAACCTGAAGCCTAAATCATACCATACACCTAACCCTAACCCTAGGCGGACACCTTAATCTCAACCCCAACCCTAACCTGGCCCTGACGCTAACTCCAACCGTAACAGTTTCCCGAAAACTAACAGTAGCCCTAAACTTACTCCCTCAAACTATGTTCAAAACTAACCTAACCTGAAGCCTAAATCAAACCATACACGTAACCCTAACCCTAGGCGGACACCTTAAGCTCAACCCCAACCATAACCTGACCTCCAGGCTAACTCCAACCATATCACTGAACCGAAAACTAAGAGTAGCCCTAAACTTACTCGCTCAAACTAAGTTCAAACATAACCTAACCTGAAGCCTAACTCAAATCGTAGACCTAACCCTAACAAAAGGCGGACACCTGAAGCTCAACCCCAACCCTAACCTGACCCTGACGCTATCTCCAACCGTAACAGTTACCCGAAAACTAACAGTAGCCCTAAACTTACTCCCTCAAACTAAGTTCAAACCTAACCTAACCTGAAGTCTAAATCAAATCTTAGACCTAACCCTAACCCTAGGCGGACACCTTTTGCTTAACCCCCTCCCTAACATGACCCTGACGCTTACTCCAACCGTAACAGTTAACCAAAAACTAACAGTAGCCCTAAACTAACTCCATCAAACTAACTTCAAACCTAACGTAACCTTAAGCCTAAATGAAACCATACAACTAACCCTAACCCTAGGCGGACACCTTAATCTCAACCCCAACCCTAACCTGACCCTGACGCTATCTCCAACCGTAACACTGAACCGAAAACTAACAGTTGCCCTAAACTTACTCCCTCAAACTAAGTTCAAACCTAACCTAACCTGAAGTCTAACTCCAACCACAAACCTAACCCTAACCCTAGGCGGACACCTGAAGCTCAACCCCAACCCTAACCTGACCCTCATGCTAACTTCAAACGTAACACTGAACCAAAAACTAACAGTAGCCCTAAACTTACTCCCTCAAACTAAGTTCAATCCTAACCTAACCTGAAGCCTAAATGAAACCATAGACCTAACCCTAAGCCTAGGCGGACACCTTATGCTTAACCCCCACCCTAACCTGACCCTGACGCTTACTCCAACTGTAACAGTTAACCGAAAACTAACAGTAGCCCTAAACTTACTCCCTGAAATTAACTTCAAACCTAACCTAACCTGAAGCCTCAATCAAACCATACACCTAACCCTAACCCTAGGCGGACACCTTAAGCTCAACCCCAACCCTAACCTGACCCTGACGCTAACTCCAACCGTAACAGTTACCCGAAAACTAACAGTAGCCCTAAACTTACTCCCTCAAACAGAGATCAAACCTAACCTAACCAGAAGCCAAAATCAAACCATACACCTAACCCTAACCCTAGGCGGACACATTAAGCTCAACCCCAACCCTAACCCGACCCTAACGCTAACTCCAACCGTAACACTGAACCGAAAACTAACAGTAGCCCTAAACTAAATCCATCAAACTAAGTTCAAACCTAACCTAACCTGAAGATTAACTCAAACCATAGACCTAACCCTAACCCTAGGCGGACACCTGAATCTAAACCCCAACCCTAACCTGACCCTGACGCTATCTCCAACCGTAACACTGAACCGAAAACTAACAGTAGCCCTAAACTTACTCCCTCAAACTAAGTTCAAACCTAACCTAACCTGAAGCCTAAATCAAACCATACACCTATCCCTAACCCTAGGCGGACACCTGAAGCTCAAACCCAAACCTAACCTGACCCTCACGCTAACTGCAACCGTAACACTGAACCTAAAACTAACAGTACCCCTAAACTTAATCCTTAAAACAAAGTTCAAACCTAACCTAACCTGAAGCCTATCTCAAACCATAGACCTAACCCTAACCCTAGGCGGACACCTGAAGCTCAACCCCAACCCTAACCTGACCCTGACGCTATCTCCAACCGTAACACTGAACCGAAAACTAACAGTAGCCCTAAACTTACTCCCTCAAACTAAGTTCAAACCTAGCCTAACCTGAACCTAAATCAAACCATACACCTAACCCTAACCCTAGGCAGACACATTAAGCTCAACCCCAACCCTAACCTGACCTCCCGGCTAACTCCAATCATATCACTGAACCGAAAACTAAGAGTAGCCCTAAACTTACTCCCACAAACTAAGTTCAATCCTAACCTAACCTGAAGCCTAAATGAAACCATAGACCTAACCCTAACCCTAGGCGGACACCTTATGGTTAACCCCAACCATAACCTGACCCTGATGCTTACTCCAACCGTAAGAGTTAAACGAAAACTAACAGTAGCCCTAAACTTACTCCCTCAAACTAATTTAAACCTATCCTAACCTGAAGCCTAAATCAAACCATACACCTAACACTAACCCTAGGCGTATACCTGAAGCTCAACCCCAAAACTAACCTGACCCTGACACTTACACCAACAGTAACAGTTAACCGAAAACTAACAGTAGCCCTAAACTGACTCCCTCAAACTAAGTTCAAACCTAACATAACCTGAAGCCTAAATCAAATCTTAGACCTAACCCTAACCCTAGGCCGACACCTTATGCTTAACCCCCTACCTAACTTGACCCTGACGCTTTCTCCAACCGTAACAGTTAACCGAAAATTAACAGTAGCCCTAAACTTACTCCCTCAAACTAAGTTCAATCCTAACCTAACCTGAAGCCTTAATGAAACCATAGACCTAACCCTAACCCTAGGCGGACACCTTATGCTTAACCCCCACCCTAACCTGACCCTGACGCTTACTCCAACCGTAACAGTTAAACGAAAACTAACAGTAGCCCAAAACTTACTCCCTCAAACTAAGTTCAAACCCAACCTAACCTGAAGCCTAAATCATACCATACACCTAACACTAACCCTAGGCTGACACCTTAATCTCAACCCCAACCCTAACCTGGACCTGATGCTAACTCCAACCGTAACAGTTTCCCGAAAACTAACAGTAGCCCTAAACTTACTCCCTCAACCTAAGTTCAAAACTAACCTAACCGGAAGCCTAAATCAAACCATACACGTAACCCTAACCCTAGGCGGACACCTTAAGCTCAACCCCAACCCTAACCTGACCTCCAGGCTAACTCCAACCATATCATTGAAACGAAAAGTAAGAGTAGCCCTAAACTTACTCGCTCAAACTAAGTTCAAACATAACCTAACCTGAAGCCTAACTCAAATCGTAGACCTAACCCTAACAAAGGGCGGACACCTGAAGCTCAACCCCAACCCTAACCTGACCCTGACGCTATCTCCAACCGTAACAGTTACCCGAAAACTAACAGTAGCCCTAAACTTACTCCCTCAAACTAAGTTCAAACCTAACCTAACCTGAAGCCTAAATGAAACCATAGACCTAACCCTAACCCCAGGCGGACACCTTATGCTTAACCCCCACCCTAACCTGACCCTGACGCTTACTCCAACCGTAACAGTTAAACGAAAACTAACAGTAGCCCTAAACTTACTCGCTCAAACTAAGTTCAAACCTAACCTAACCTGAAGCCTAAATCAAACCATACACCTAACCCTAACCCTAGGCGGACACTTGAAGCTCAAACCCAAACCTAACCTGACCCTCACGCTAACTCCAATCGTAACACTGAACCTAAAACTAACAGTAGCCCTAAACTTACTCCCTAAAACTAAGTTCAAACCTAACCTAACCTGAAGCCTATCTCAAACCATAGACCTAACCCTAACCCTAGGCAGACACCTGAATCTCAACCCCAACCCTAAACTGACCCTGACGCTATCTCCAACCGTAACACTGTACCGAAAACTAACAGTAGCCCTAAACTTACTCCCTCAAACTAAGTTCAAACCTAACCTAACCTGAAGCCTAAATCAAACCATACACCTATCCCTAACCATAGGCGGACACCTGAAGCTCAAACCCAAACCTAACCTGACCCTCACGCTAACTCCAACCGTAACACAGAACCTAAAACTAACAGTAGCCCTAAACTTACTCCCTAAAACAAAGTTCAAACCTAACCTAACCTGAAGCCTATCTCAAACCATAGACCTAACCCTAACCCTAGGCGGACACCTGAAGCTCAACCCCAACCCTAACCTGACCCTGACGCTATCTCCAACCGTAACACTGAACAGAAAACTAACAGTAGACCTAAACTTACTCCCTCAAACTAAGTTCAAACCTAACCTAACCTGAACCTAAATCAAACCATACACCTAACCCTAACCCTAGGCAGACACCTTAAGCTCAACCCCAACCCTAACCTGACCTTCCGGCTAACTCCAATCATATCACTGAACCGAAAACTAAGAGTAGTCCTAAACTTACTCCCACAAACTAAGTTCAATCCTAACCTAACCTGAAGCCTAAATGAAACCATAGACCTAACCCTCACCCTAGGCGGACACCTTATGGTTAACGCCCACCATAACCTGACCCTGATGCTTACTCCAACCGTAACAGTTAAATGAAAACTAACAGTAGCCCTAAACTTACTCCCTCAAACTAAGTTCAAACCTATCCTAACCTGAAGCCTAAATCAAACCATACACCTAACACTAACCCTAGGCGTATACCTTAAGCTCAACCCCAAAACTAACCTGACCCTGACACATACACCAACAGTAACAGTTCACCGAAAACTAACAGTAGCCCTAAACTGACTCCCTCAAACTAAGTTCAAACCTAACATAACCTGAAGCCTAAATCAAATCTTAGACCTAACCCTAACCCTAGGCGGACACCTTATGCTTAACCCCCTCCCTAACTTGACCCTGACGCTTACTCCAACTGTAACAGTTAACCGAAAACTAACAGTAGCCCTAAACTTACTCCATCAAACTAACTTCAAACCTAACCTAACCTAAAGCCTAAATGAAACCATACACCTAACCCTAACCCTAGGCGGACACCTTAAGCTCAACCCCAACCCTAACCTGACCCTGACGCAATCTCCAACCGTAACACTGAACCGAAAACTAACAGTAGCCCTAAACTTATTCCCTCAAACTAAGTTCAAACCTAACCTAACCTGAAGCCTAAATGAAACCATAGACATAACCCTAACCCTAGGTGGACACCTTATGCTTAACCCCCACCCTAACCTGACCCTGACGCTTACTCCAACCGTAACAGTTAAATGAAAACTAACAGTAGTCCTAAACTTACTCCCTCAAACTAAGTTCAAACCTAACCTAACCTGAAGCCTAAATCAAACCATACAGCTAACCCTAACCCTAGGCGGACACCTGAAGCTCAAACCCAAACCTAACCTGACCCTCACGCTAACTCTAACCGTAACACTGAACCTAAAACTAACAGTAGCCCTAAACTTACTCTCTAAAACTAAGTTCAAACCTAACCTAACCTGAAGCCTTTCTCAAACCATAGACCTAACCCTAACCCTAGGCGGACACCTGAAGCTCAACCCCAACCCTAACCTAACCCTGACGCTACCTCCAACCGTAACACTGAACCGAAAACTAACAGTAGCCCTAAACTTACTCCCTCAAACTAAGTTCAATCCTAACCTAACCTGAAGCCTAAATGAAACCATACACCTAACCCTAACCCTAGGCGGACACCTTATGCTTAACCCCCACCCTAACCTGACCCTGACGCTTACTCCAACTGTAACAGTTAACCGAAAACTAACAGTAGCCCTAAACTTACTCCCTGAAACTAACTTCAAACCTAACCTAACCTGACGCCTAAATCAAACCATACACCTAACCATAACCCTAGGTGGACACCTTAAGCTCAACCCCAACCCTAACCTGACCTCCCAGCTAACTCCAACCATATCACAGAACCGAAAACTAAGAGTAGCCCTAAACTTACTCCCTCAAACTAAGTTCAAACCTATCCTAACCTGAAGCCTAAATCAAACCATACACCTAACACTAACCCTAGGCGGATACCTTAAGCTCAACCCCAAAACTAACCTGACCCTGACACTTACACCAACAGTAACAGTTAACCGAAAACTAACAGTAGCCCTAAACTGACTGCCTCAAACTAAGTTCAAACCTAACCTAACCTGAAGCCTAAATCAAATCTTAGACCTAACCCTAACCCTAAGCGGACACCTTATGCTTAACCCCCACCCTAACATGACCCTGACGCTTACTCCATCCGTAACAGTTAACTGAAAACTAACAGTAGCCCTAAAGTTACTCCATCAAACTAACTTCAAACCTAACCTAACCTTAAGCATAAATGAAACCATACACCTAACCCTAACCCTAGGCGGACACCTTAATCTCAACCCCCGCCCTAACCTGACTCTGACGCTTACTCCAACTGTAACAGTTAACCGAAAACTAACAGGAGCCCTAAACTTACTCCCTGAAACTAACTTCAAACCTAACCTAACCTGAAGCCTCAATCAAACCATACACCTAACCCTAACCCTAGGCGGACACCTTAAGCTCAACCACAACCCTAACCTGACCCTGATGCTAACTCCAACTGTAACAGTTACCCGAAAACTAACAGTAGCCCTAAACTTACTCCCTCAAACTAATTTCAAACCTAACCTAACCAGAATCCAAAATCAAACCATACACCTAACCCTAACCCTAGGCGGACACTTTAAGCTCAACCCCAACCCTAACCCGACCCTAACGCTAACTCCAACCGTAACACTGAACCGAAAACTAACAGTAGCCCTAAACTAACTCCATCAAACTAAGTTCAAACCTAACCTAACCTGAAGCCTAACTCAAACCATAGACCTAACCCTAACCCTAGGCGGACACCTGAAGCTCAAGCACAACCCTAACCTGACCCTTACACTATCTCCAACAGTAACACTGAACGGAAAACTAACAGTAGCCCTAAACTTACTCCCTCAAACTAAGTTCAAAGCTAACCTAACCTGAAGCCTATCTCAAACCACAGACCTAACCCTAACCCTAGGCGGACACCGTAAGCTCAACCCCAACCCTAACCGGACACTCACACTAACTCCAAATGTAACACTGAACCAAAAACTAACAGTAGCCCTAAACTTACTCCCTCAAACTAAGTTCAAACCAAACCTAACCTGAAGCCTAACTCAAACCATAGACCTAACCCTAACAATAGGCGGACACCTGAAGCTCAACCCCAACCCTAACCTGACCCTGACGCTATCTCCAACCGTAACACTGAACCGAAAACTAACAGTAGCCCTAAACTAACTCCCTCAAACTAAGTTCAAACCTAACCTAACCTGAAGCCTAAATCAAATCCTACACCTATCCCTAACCGTAGGCGGACACCTGAAGCTCAAACCCAAACCTAACCTGACCCTCACGCTAACTCCAACCGTAACACTGAACCTAAAACTAACAGTAGCCCTTAACTTACTCCCTCAAACTAAGTTCAAACCTAACCTAACCTGAAGCCTATCTCAAACCATAGACCTAACCCTAACCCTAGGCGGACACCTGAAGCTCAACCCCAACCCTAACCTGACCCTGACGCTATCTCCAACCGTAACACTGAACCGAAAACTAACAGTAGACCTAAACTTACTCCCTCAAACTAAGTTCAAACCTAACCTAACCTGAACCTAAATCAAACCATACACCTAACCCTAACCCTAGGCTGACACCTTAAGCTCAACCCCAACCCTAACCTGACCTTCCGGCTAACTCCAATCATATCACTGAACCGAAAACTAAGATTAGCCCTAAACTTACTCCCACAAACTAAGTTCAATCCTAACCTAACCTGAAGCCTAAATGAAACCATAGACCTAACACTAACCCTAGGCGGATACCTTATGGTTAACGCCCACCATAACCTGACCCTGATGCTTACTCCAACCGTAACAGTTAAACGAAAAAAACAGTAGCCCTAAACTTACTCCCTCAAACTAAGTTCAAACCTATCCTAACCTGAAGCCTAAATCAAACCATAAACCTAACCCTAACCCTAGGCGGAAACCTTAAGCTCAACCCCAACCCTGACCTGGCCCTGACGCTAACTCCAACCGTAACAGTTTCCCGAAAACTAACAGTAGCCCTAAACTTACTCCCTCAAACTAAGTTCAAAACTAACCTAACCTGAAGCCTAAATCAAACCATACACGTAACCCTAACCATAGGCGGACACCTTAAGCTCAACCCCAACCCTAACCTGACCTCCAGTTTAACTCCAACCATATCACTGAACCGAAAACTAAGAGTAGCCCTAAACTTACTCTCTCAAACTAAGTTCAAACATAACCTAACCTGAAGCCTAACTCAAATCATAGACCTAACCCTAACAAAAGGCGGACACCTGAAGCTCAACCCCAACCCTATCCTGACTCTGACGCTATCTCCAACCGTAACAGTTACCCGAAAACTAACAGTAGCCCTAAACTTACTCACTCAAAGTAAGTTCAAACGTAACCTAACCTGAAGCCTAAATCAAACCACAGCCCTAACCCTAACCCTAGGTGGACTCCTCAAGCTAACCCCAAGCCTAACCTGACCCTGACGCTAACTACAACAATAATACTGAACAGAAAACTAACAGTAGTCCTAAACTTACTCCCTCAAACTAAGTTCAAACCTAACCTAACCTGAAGCCTAAATCAAACCATACACTTAACCCTAACCCTAGGCGGACACCTTAACTTCAACGCCATAACTAACCTGACCCTGACGTTTACTCCAACTGTAACACTTAACTGAAAACTAACAGTAGCCCTAAACTTACTAACTCAAACTAAGTTCAAACATAACCTAACCTGAAGCCTAAATCAAACCATACACCTAACCCTAACCCTAGGCGGACACCTTAAGCTCAACCCCAACCCAAACATGGCCGTGACGCTAACTCCAACCGTAACAGTTACCCGAAAACTAACAGTAGCCCTAAACTTACTCCCTCAAACTAAGTTCAAACCTAACCTAACCTGAAGCCTAAATGAAACCATAGACATAACCCTAACCCTAGGTGGACACCTTATGCTTAACCCCCACCCTAACCTGACCCTGACGCTTACTCCAACCGTAACAGTTAAATGAAAATTAACAGTAGTCCTAAACTTACTCCCTCAAACTAAGTTCAAACCTAACCTAACCTGAAGCCTAAATCAAACCATACAGCTAACCCTAACCCTAGGCGGACACCTGAAGCTCAAACCCAAACCTAACCTGACCCTCACGCTAACTCTAACCGTAACACTGAACCTAAAACTAACAGTAGCCCTAAACTTACTCTCTAAAACTAAGTTCAAACCTAACCTAACCTGAAGCCTTTCTCAAACCATAGACCTAACCCTAACCCTAGACGGACACCTGAAGCTCAACCCCAACCCTAACCTGACCCTGACGCTACCTCCAACCGTAACACTGAACCGAAAACTAACAGTAGCCCTAAACTTACTCCCTCAAACTAAGTTCAAACCTAACCTAACCTGAAGCCTAAATGAAACCATACACCTAACCCTAACCCTAGGCGGACACCTTATGCTTAACCCCCACCCTAACCTGACCCTGACGCTTACTCCAACTGTAACAGTTAACCGAAAACTAACAGTAGCCCTAAACTTACTCCCTGAAACTAACTTCAAACCTAACCTAACCTGACGCCTAAATCAAACCATACACCTAATCCTAACCCTAGGCGGACACCTTAAGCTCAACCCCAACCCTAACCTGACCTCCCAGCTAACTCCAACCATATCACAGAACCGAAAACTAAGAGTAGCCCTAAACTTACTCCCTCAAACTAAGTTCAAACCTATCCTAACCTGAAGCCTAAATCAAACCATACACCTAACACTAACCCTAGGCGGATACCTTAAGCTCAACCCCAAACATAACCTGACCCTGACACTTACACCAACAGTAACAGTTAACCGAAAACTAACAGTAGCCCTAAACTGACTGCCTCAAACTAAGTTCAAACCTAACCTAACCTGAAGCCTAAATCAAATCTTAGACCTAACCCTAACCCTAAGCGGACACCTTATGCTTAACCCCCACCCTAACCTGACCCTGACGCTTACTCCATCCGTAACAGTTAACTGAAAACTAACAGTAGCCCTAAAGTTACTCCATCAAACTAACTTCAAACCTAACCTAACCTTAAGCATAAATGAAACCATACACCTAACCCTAACCCTAGGCGGACACCTTAATCTCAACCCCCACCCTAACCTGACTCTGACGCTTACTCCAACTGTAACAGTTAACCGAAAACTAAAAGGAGCCCTAAACTTACTCACTGAAACTAACTTCAAACCTAACCTAACCTGAAGCCTCAATCAAACCATACACCTAACCCTAACCCTAGGCGGACACCTTAAGCTCAACCCCAACCCTAACCTGACCCTGATGCTAACTCCAACTGTAACAGTTACCCGAAAACTAACAGTAGCCCTAAACTTACTCCCTCAAACTAAGTTCAAACCTAACCTAACCAGAATCCAAAATCAAACCATACACCTAACCCTAACCCTAGGCGGACACTTTAAGCTCAACCCCAACCCTAACCCGACCCTAACGCTAACTCCAACCGTAACACTGAACCGAAAACTAACAGTAGCCCTAAACTAACTCCATCAAACTAAGTTCAAACCTAACCTAACCTGAAGCCTAACTCAAACCATAGATCTAACCCTAACCCTAGGCGGACACCTGAAGCTCAAGCACAACCCTAACCTGACCCTTACACTATCTCCAACCGTAACACTGAACGGAAAACTAACAGTAGCCCTAAACTTACTCCCTCAAACTAAGTTCAAAGCTAACCTAACCTGAAGCCTATCTCAAACCACAGACCTAATCCTAACCCTAGGCGGACACCGTAAGCTCAACCCCAACCCTAACCGGACACTCACACTAACTCCAAATGTAACACTGAACCAAAAACTAACAGTAGCCCTAAACTTACTCCCTCAAACTAAGTTCAAACCAAACCTAACCTGAAGCCTACATCAAACCATACACCTAACCCTAACCCTAGGCGGAGACGTTAAGCTCAACCCCAACCCTAACCTGACCTCCAGGCTAACTCCAACCATATCACTGAACCGAAAACTAAGAGTAGTCCTAAACTTACTCGCTCAAACTAAGTTCAAACCTAACCTAACCTGAAGCCTAACTCAAATCATAGACCTAACCCTAACAATAGGCGGACACCTGAAGCTCAACCACAACCCTAACCTAACCCTGACGCTATCTCCAACCGTAAAACTGAACCTAAAACTAAGAGTAGCCCTAAACTTACTCCCTCAAACTAAGTTCAAACCTAACCTAACCTGAAGCCTAAATCAAACCATAAACCTAACCCTAACCCAAGGCGGACACCTTAAGCTCAACTCCAACCCTAACCTGACCATGACGCTATCTCCAACCGTAACACTGAACCGAAAACTAACAGTAGCCCTAAACTTACTCACTCAAACTAAGTTCAAACGTAACCTAACCTGGAGCCTAAATCAAACCATGGACCTAACCCTAACCCTAGGCGGACACCTCAAGCTAACCCCAAACCTAACCTGACCCTGACGCTAACTCCAACGCTAATACTGAACAGAAAACTAACAGTAGCCCTAAACTTACTCCCTCAAACTAAGTTCAAACCTAACCTAACCTGAAGCCTAAATCAAACCATACACCTAACCCTAACCATAGGCGGACACCTTAAGCTCAACCCTAAACCTAACCTGACCCTGATGCTTACTCCAACCGTAACAGTTAACCGAAGACTAACAGTAGCCCTAAACTGACTCCCTCAAACTAAGTTCATACCTAACCTAACCTGTAGCCTAAATCAAATCATAGACCTAACCCTAAAACTAGGCGGACACCTTATGCTTAACCTCCACCCTAACCTGACCCTGATGCTTACTCCAACTGTAAGAGTTAACCGAAAACTTACAGTAGCCCTAAACTTACTCCCTCAAACTAAGTTGAAACCTAACCTAAGCTGAAGCCTAAATCAAACCTTAAACCTAACCCTAACCCAAGGCGGAAACCTTAAGTTCAACCCCAACCAAAACCTGGCCCTGACGCTAACTCCAACAGTAACAGTTACCCGAAAACTAAGAGTAGCCCTAAACTTACTCCCTCAAACTAAGTTCAAACCTAACCTAACCTGAAGCCTAAATCTAACCATACACCGAACCCTAACCCTAGGCGGACACCTTAAGCTCAACCCCAACCCTAACCTGACCTCCAGGCTAACTCCAACCATATCACTGAACCGAAAACTAAGAGTAGTCCTAAACTTACTCGCTCAAACTAAGTTCAAACCTAACCTAACCTGAAGCCTAAATCAAATCATAGACCTAACCCTAACAATAGGCGGACACCTGAAGCTCAACCCCAACCCTAACCTGAACCTGACGCTATCTCCAACCGTAACACTGAACCGAAAACTAACAGTAGCCATAAACTTACTCACTAAAACTAAGTTCAAACCTAACCTAACCTGAAGCCTAACTGAAAAGACAGACCTAACCCTAACCCTAGGCGGACACGTTAAGCTCAACCCCAACCCTAACTAGACCCTCATGCTAACTCCAAGCGTAACACTGAACAAAAACTAACAGTAGCCCTAAACTTACTCCCTCAAACTAAGTTCAATCCTAACCTAACTTGAAGCCTATCTCAAACCATAGACCTAACCCTAACCCTAGGCGGACACCTGAAGCTCAACCCCAACCCTAACCTGACCCTGACGCTATCTCCAACCGTAACACTGAACTGAAAACTAACAGTAGCCCTAAAATTACTCCCTCAAACTAAGTTCAAACCTAACCTAACCTGAAGCCTAACTCAAACCACACACCTAAACCTAACCCTAGGCGGACACCTTAAGCTCAACCCCAACCCTAACCGGACCCTCATGCTAACTCCAAACGTAACACTGAACCAAAAACTAACAGTAGCCCTAAACGTACTCCCTCAAACTAAGTTCAATCCTAACCTAACTTGAAGCCTAAATGAAACCATAAACCTAAACCTAACCCTAGGCGGACACTTTATGCTTAACCCCAACCCTAACCTGACCCTGACGCTTACTCCAACTGTAACAGTTAACCGAAAACTAACAGTAGCCTTAGACTTACTCTCTGAAACTAACTTCAAACCTAACCTAACCTGAAGCCTAAATCAAACCATACACCTAACCCTAACACTAGGCGGACACCTTAAGCTCAACCCCAACCCTAACTGACCCTGAGGCTAACTCCAACCGTAATAGTTACCCGAAAACTAACAGTAGCCCTAAACTTACTCCCTCAAACTAAGTTCAAACCTAACCTAACCTGAAGCCTATCTCAAACCACAGACCTAACCCTAAACCTAGGCGGACACCGTAAGCTCAACCCCAACCCTAACCGGACACTCACGCTAACTCCAAATGTAACAGTGAACCAAAAACTAACAGTAGCCCTAAACTTACTCCCTCAAACTAAGTTCAAACCAAACCTAACCTGAAGCCTAACTCAAACCATAGACCTAACCCTGACAATAGGCGGACACCTGAAGCTCAACCACAACCCTAACCTGACCCTGACGCTATCTCCAACCGTAACACTGAACCGAAAACTAACAGTAGCCCTAAACTTACTCACTCAAACTAAGTTCAAATGTAACCTAACCTGAAGCCTAAATCAAACCACAGACCTAACCCTAACCCTAGGCGGACACCTTAAGCTCAACTCCAACCCTAACCTGACCAGGACGCTATCTCCAACCGTAACACTGAACCGAAAACTAACAGTAGCCCTAAACTGACTCTCTGAAACTAACTTCAAACCTAACCTAACCTGAAGCCTAAATCAAACCATACACCTAACCCTAACACTAGGCGGACACCTTAAGCTCAACCCCAACCCTAACTGACCCTGACGCTAACTCCAACCGTAACAGTTACCCGAAAACTAACAGTATCCCTAAACTTACTCCCTCAAACTAAGTTCAAACCTAACCTAACCTGAAGCCTATCTCAAACCACACACCTAACCCTAACCCTAGGCGGACACCGTAAGCTCAACCCCAACCCTAACCGGACACTCACGCTAACTCCAAATGTAACACTGAACCAAAAACTAACAGTAGCCCTAAACTTACTCCCTCAAACTAAGTTCAAACCAAACCTAACCTGAAGCCTAACTCAAACCATAGACCTAACCCTAACCCTAGGCGGACACCTGAAGCTCAACCCCAACCCTAACCTGACCCTGACGCTATCTCCAACCGTAACACTGAACCGAAAACTAACAGTAGCCCTAAACTTACTCACTCAAACTAAGTTCAAATGTAACCTAACCTGAAGCCTAAATCAAACCACAGACCTAACTCTAACCCTAGGCGGACACCTTAAGCTCAACTCCAACCCTAACCTGACCCTGACGCTATCTCCAACCGTAACACTGAACCGAAAACTAACAGTAGCCCTAAACTTACTCACTCAAACTAAGTTCAAACGTAACCTAACCTGGAGCCTAAATCAAACCATGGACCTAACCCTAACCCTTGGCGGACACCTCAAGCTAACCCCAAACCTAACCTGACCCTGACGCTAACTCCAACCCTAATACTGAACAGAAAACTAACAGGAGCCCTAAACTTACTCCCTGAAACTAACTTTAAACCTAACCTAACCTGAAGCCTCAATCAAACCATACACCTAAACCTAACACTAGGCGGACACCTTAAGCTCAACCCAAACCCTAACCTGAACCTGACGCTAACTCCAACCGTAACAGTTACCCGAAAACTAACAGTAGCCCTAAACTTACTCCCTCAAACTAAGTTCAAACCTAACCTAACCAGAAGCCAAAATCAAACCATACACCTAACCCTAACCCTAGGCGGACACCTTAAGCTCAACCACAACCCTAACCTTAACCTCACGCTAACTCCAACCGTAAAACTGAACCTAAAACTAACAGTAGCCCTAAACTTACTCCCTAAAACTAAGTTCAAACCTAACCTAACCTGAAGCCTATCTCAAATCATAGACCTAACCCTAACCCTAGGCGGACAACTGAAGCTACACTCCAACCCTAACCTGACCCTGACGCTATCTCCAACCGTAACACTGAACCGAAAACTAACAGTAGCCCTAAACTTACTCCCTTAAACTAAGTTCAAACCTAACCTAACCTGAAGCCTATATCAAACCATACACCTAACCCTAACCCTAGGCGGACACCTGAAGCTCAAACCCAAACCTAACCTGACCCTCACGCTAACGCCAACAGTAACACTGAACCTAAAACTAACAGTAGCCCTAAACTTACTCCCTAAAACTAAGTTCAAACCTAACCTAACCTGAAGCCTATCTCAAACCATAGACCTAACCCTAACCCTAGGCGGACACCTGAAGCTCAACCACAACCCTAACCTGACCCTGACGCTATCTCCAACCGTAACACTGAACCGAAAACTAACAGTAGCCCTAAAATTACTCCCTCAAACTAAGTTCAAACCTAACCTAACCTGAAGCCTAACTCAAACCACAGACCTAAACCTAACCCTAGGCCGACACCTTAAGCTCAACCCCAACCCTAACCGGACCCTCATGCTAACTCCAAACGTAACACTGAACCAAAAACTAACAGTAGCCCTAAACTTACTCCCTCAAACTAAGTTCAATCCTAACCTAACTTGAAGCCTAAATGAAACCATAAACCTAAACCTAACCCTAGGCGGACACCTTATGCTTAACCCCAACCCTAATCTGACCCTGACGCTTACTCCAACTGTAACAGTTAACCGAAAACTAACAGTAGCCCTAGACTTACTCTCTGAAACTAACTTCAAACCTAACCTAACCTGAAGCCTAAATCAAACCATACACCTAACCCTAACACTAGGCGGACACCTTAAGCTCAACCCCAACCCTAACTGACCCTGAGGCTAACTCCAACCGTAATAATTACCCGAAAACTAACAGTAGCCCTAAACTTACTCCCTCAAACTAAGTTCAAACCTAACCTAACCTGAAGCCTATCTCAAACCACAGACCTAACCCTAACCCTCGGCGGACACCGTAAGCTCAACCCCAACCCTAACCGGACACTCACGCTAACTCCAAATGTAACACTGAACCAAAAACTAACAGTAGCCCTAAACTTACTCCCTCAAACTAAGTTCAAACCAAACCTAACCTGAAGCCTAACTCAAACCATAGACCTAACCCTAACAATAGGCGGACACCTGAAGCTCAACCCCAACCCTAACCTGACCCTGACGCTATCTCCAACCGTAACACTGAACCGAAAACTAACAGTAGCCCTAAACTTACTCACTCAAACTAAGTTCAAATGTACCCTAACCTGAAGCCTAAATCAAACCACAGACCTAACCCTAACCCTAGGCGGACACCTTAAGCTCAACTCCAACCCTAACCTGACCATGACGCTATCTCCAACCGTAACACTGTACCGAAAACTAACAGTAGCCATAAACTTACTCACTCAAACTAAGTTCAAACGTAACCTAACCTGGAGCCTAAATCAAACCATGGACCTAACCCTAACCCTAGGCGGACACCTCAAGCTAACCCCAAACCTAACCTGACCCTGACGCTAACTCCAACGCTAATACTGAACAGAAAACTAACAGTAGCCCTAAACTTACTCCCTCAAACTAAGTTCAAACCTAGCCTAACCTGAAGCCTAAATCAAACCATACACCTAACCCTAACCATAGGCGGACACCTTAAGCTCAACCCTAAACCTAACCTGACCCTGATGCTTACTCCAACCGTAACAGTTAACCGAAGACTAACAGTAGCCCTAAACTGACTCCCTGAAACTAAGTTCATACCTAACCTAACCTGTAGCCTAAATCAAATCATAGACCTAACCCTAACACTAGGCGGACACCTTATGCTTAACCTCCACCCTAACCTGACCCTGATGCTTACTCCAACTGTAAGAGTTAACCGAAAACTAATAGTAGCCCTAAACTTACTCCCTCAAACTAAGTTGAAACCTAACCTAAGCTGAAGCCTAAATCAAACCATAAACCTAACCCTAACCCAAGGCGGAAACCTTAAGCTCAACCCCAACCAAAACCTGGCCCTGACGCTAACTCCAACAGTAACAGTTACCCGAAAACTAAGAGTAGCCCTAAACTTACTCCCTCAAACTAAGTTCAAACCTAACCTAACCTGAAGCCTAAATGAAACCATAGACTTAACCCTAACCCTAGGCGGACACCTTATGCTTAACCCCCACCCTAACCTGACCCTGACGCTTACTCCAACTGTAACAGTTAACCGAAAACTAACAGTAGCCCTAAACTTACTCCCTGAAACTAACTTCAAACCTAACCTAACCTGAAGCCAAAATCAAACCATACACCTAACCCTAACCCTAGGCGGACACCTTAAGCTCAACCGCAACCCTAACCTGACCCTGACGCTAACTCCAACCGTAACAGTTACCCGAAAACTAACAGTAGCCCTAAACTTACTGCCTCAAACTAAGTTCAAAGCTAACCTAACCAGAAGCCAAAATCAAACCATACACCTAACCCTAACCCTAGGCGGATACCTTAAGCTCAACCCCAACCCTAACCTGACCCTCACACTAACTCCAACCGTAACACTGAACCGAAAACTAACAGTAGCCCTAAACTTACTCCCTCAAACTAAGTTCAAACCTAACCTAACCTGAAGCCTATCTCAAACCACAGACCTAACCCTAACCCTAGGCGGATACCTTAAGCTCAACCCCAACCCTAACCTGACCCTCACACTAACTCCAACCGTAACACTGAACCGAAAACTAACAGTAGCCCTAAACTTACACCCTCAAACTAAGTTCAAACCTAACCTAACGTGAAGCCTAAATCAAACCATAAACCTAACCCTAACCCTAGGCGGACACCTTAAGCTCAACCCCAACCCTAACCTGGTCCTTACGCTAACTCCAACAGTAACAGTTACCCGAAAACTAAGAGTAGCCCTAAACTTACTCCCTCAAACTAAGTTCAATCCTAACCTAACCTTAAGCCTAAATCTAACCATACACCTAACCCTAACCCTAGGCGGACACCTTAAACACAAACCCAACTCTAACGTGACCCTCACGCTAACTCCAACCGTAACACTGAACCGAAAACTAACAGTAGCCCTAAACTTACTCCATCAAACTAAGTTCAAACCTAACGTAACCTGAAGCCTAACTCAAACCATAGACCTAACCCTAACCCTAGGCGGACATCTGAAGCTCAACCACAACCCTAACCTGACCCTGACGCTATCTCCAACAGTAACACTGAACTGAAAACTAACAGTATCCCTAAAATTAATCCCTCAAACTAAGTTCAAACCTAACCTAACCTGATGCCTAACTCATACCACAGACCTAACCCTAACCCTAGGCGAACACCTTAAGCTCAACCCCAATCCTAACCGGACCCTCACGCTAACTCCAAACGTAACACTGAACCAAAAACTAACAGTAGCCCTAAACTTACTCCCTCAAACTAAGTTCAAACCTAACCTAACCTGAAGCCTAACTCAAACAATAGACCTAACCCTAACCCTAGGCGGACACCTTAAGCTTAACCCCAACCCTAACCTGACCCTGAGGCTAAATCCAACCGTAATACTGAACCGAAAACTAACAGTAGCCCTAAACTGACTCCCTGAAACTAAGTTCAAATCTAACCTAACCTGAAGCCTAAATCAAATCATAGACCTAACCCTAACCCTAGGAGGACACCTTATGCTTAAACCCCACCCTACCCTGACCCTGAAGCTTACTCCAACTGTAACAGTTAACCGAAAACTAACAGTAGCCCTAAACTAACTCCCTCAAACTAACTTCAAACCTAACCTAACCTGAAGCCTAAATCAAACCATACACCTAACCCTACCCCTAGGAAGACACCTTAAGATCAACCCCAAACCTAACCTGACCCTGACGCTATCTCCAACCGTAACAGTTAACCGAAAACTAACCGTAGCCCTAAACTTACGCCCTCAAACTAAGTTCAAACATAACCTAACCTGAAGCCTAAATCAAACCATACACCTAACCGTAACTCTAGGCGGACACCTTAAGCTCAACCCCAACCATAACCTGGCCCTGACCCTAACTCCAACCGTAACAGTTACCCGAAAACTAACAATATCCCTAAACTTACTCCCTCAAACTAAGTTCAAACCGAACCTAACCTGAAGCCTAACTCAAACCACAGACCTAACCCTAACCGTAGGCGGACATCTTAAGTTCAACCCCAACCCTAACCTGACCTCCAGGCTAACTCCAACCATATCACTGAACCGAAAACTAAGAGTAGCCCTAAACTGACTCCCTCAAACTAAGTTCAAACCTAACCTAACCTGAAGCCTAAATCAAATCTTAGACCTAACCCTAACCCTTGGCGGACACCTTAAGCTCAACTCCAACCCTAAACTGACCCTGACGCTATCTCCAACCGTAACACTGAACCGAAAACTAACAGTAGTCCTAAACTTACTCACTCAAACTAAGTTCAAACGTAACCTAACCTGGAGCCTAAATCAAACCATGGACCTTACCCTAACCCTTGGCGGACACCTCAAGCTAACCCCAACCCTAACCTGACCCTGACGCTAACTCCAACCATAACACTGAACAGAAAACTAACAGTAGCCCTAAACTTACTCCCTCAAAATAAGTTCAAGCCTAACCTAACCTGAAGCCTAAATGAAACCATAGACCTAACCCTAACCCTAGGCGGACACCTTATGGTTAACCCCCACCATAACCTGACCCTGACGCTTACTCCAACCGTAACAGTTAAACGAAAACTAACAGTAGCCCTAAACTTACTCCCTCAAACTAAGTTCAAACCTATCCTATCCTGAAGTCTAAATCAAACAATACACCTAACCCTAACCCTAGGCGGATACCTTAAGCTCAACCCCAAACCTAACATGACCCTGACACTTACACCAACTGTAACAGTTAACCGAAAACTAACAGTAGCCCTAAACTTACTCCCTCAAACTAAGTTCAAACCTAACCTAACCTGAAGCCTAAATCAAATCATAGACCTAACCCTAACCCTAGGCGTACAACTTATGCTTAACACCCACCCTAACCTGACCCTGACGCTTACTCCAACTGTAACAGTTAACCGAAAACTAACAGTAGCCCTGAACTTACACCCTCAAACTAACTTCAAACCTAATCTAACGTGAAGCCTAACTCAAACCATAGACCTAACCCTAACCCTAGGCGGACACCTGAAGCTCAACCCCAACCCTAACCTGACCCTGACGCTATCTCCAACCATAACACTGAACCGAAAACTAAGAGTAGCCCTAAACTTACTCCCTCAAACTAAGTTCAAACCTAACCTAACCTGAAGCCTAACTCTAACCACAGACCTAACCCTAACCCTAGGCGGACACCTTAAGCTCAACCCCAACCCTAATCTGACCCTCACGCTAACTCCAACCGTAACACTGAACAGAAAACTAACAGTAGCACTAAACTTACTCCCTCAAACTAACTTCAAACCTAACCTAACCTGAATCCTAAATCAAATCATACACCTAATCCTAACCCTAGGCGGACACCTTATGCTTAAACTCCACCCTAACCTGACCCTGACGCTTACTCAAACTGTAACAGTTAACCGAAAACTAACAGTAGCCCTAAACTTACTCCCTCAAACTAAGTTCAAAGCTAACCTAACCTGAAGCCTAAATAAAACCATAAACCTAACCCTAACCCTAGGCGGACACCTTAAGCTCAACCCCAACCCTATCCTGACCCTGACACTTACACCAACTGTAACAGTTAACCGAAAACTAACAGTAGCCCTAAACTTACTCCCTCAAACTAAGTTCAAACCTAACCTAACCTGAAGCCTAAATCAAATCATAGACCTAACCCTAACTGTAGGCGGACAACTTCTGCTTAACCCCCACCCTAACCTGACCCTGACGCTCACTCCAACTGTAACAGTTAACCGAAAACTAACAGTAGCCCTAAACTTAATCCCTAAAACTGAGTTCAACCCTAACCTAACCTGAAGCCTAACTCTAACCACAGACCTAACCCTAACCCTAGGCGGACACCTTAAGTTCAACCCGAACCCTAACCTGACCCTCACGCTAACTCCAACCGTAACACTGAACCGAAAACTAACAGTAGCCCTAAACTTACTCCCTCAAACTAAGTTCCTACCTAACCTAACGTGAAGCCTAAATCAAACCATAAACTAACCCTAGACCTAGGCGGACACCTTAAGCTCAACTCCAACCCTAACCTGGTCCTTACGCTAACTCCAACAGTAACAGTTACCCGAAAACTAAGAGTAGCCCTAAACTTACTCCCTCAAACTAAGTTCAATCCTAACCTAACCTTAAGCCTAAATCTAACCATACACCTAACCCTAACCCTAGGCGGACACCTTAAACACAAACCCAACCCTAACGTGACCCTCACGCTAACTCCAACCGTAACACTGAACCGAAAACTAACAGTAGCCCTATACTTACTCCATCAAACTAAGTTCAAACCTAACCTAACCTGAAGCCTAACTCAAACCATAGACCTAACCCTAACCATAGGCAGACATCTGAAGCTCAACCACAACCCTTACCTGACCCTGACGCTATCTCCAACCGTAACACTGAACTGAAAACTAACAGTATCCCTAAAATTAATCCCTCAAACTAAGTTCAAACCTAACCTAACCTGATGCCTAACTCATACCACAGACCTAACCCTAACCCTAGGCGGACACCTTAAGCTCAACCCCAACCCTAACCGGCCCCTCACGCTAACTCCAAACGTAACACTGAACCAAAAACTAACAGTAGCCCTAAACTTACTCCCTCAAACTAAGTTCAAACCTAACCTAACCTGAAGCCTAAATCAAATCATAGACCTAACCCTAACCCTAGGCAGACACCTTAAGGTCAACCCCAAACCTAACCTGACCCTGACACTATCTCCAACCGTAACAGTTAACCGAAAACTTACAGTAGCCCTAAACTTACGCCCTCAAACTAAGTTCAAACATAACCTAACCTGAAGCCTAAATCAAACCATACACCTAACCGTAACTCTAGGCGGACACCTTAAGCTCAACCTTAACCATAACCTGGCCCTGACGCTAACTCCAACCGTAACAGTTACCCGAAAACTAACAATATCCCTAAACTTACTCCCTCAAACTAAGTTCAAACCTAACCTAACCTGAAGCCTAAATCAAACCATAAACCTAACCCTAACCCTAGGCGGACACCTTAAGCTCAACCCCAACACTAACCTGACCCTCACGCTAATTCCAACAGTAACACTGAACCGAATACTAACAGTAGCCCTAAACTTACTCCCTCAAACTAAGTTCAAACCTAACCTAACCTGAAGCCTAACTCAAACCACAGACCTAACCCTAACCGTAGGCGGACACCTTAAGTTCAACCCCAACCCTAACCTGACCCTCACGCTAATTCCAACCGTAACACTGAACCGAAAACTAACAGTAGCCCTAAACTTACTACTTCAAACTAAGTTCAAACTTAACCTAACCTGAAGCCTAACTCAAACAATAGACCTAACGCTAACCCTAGGCGGACACCTTAAGCTTAACCCCAACCCTATCCTGACCCTGAGGCTAAATTCAACCGTAACACAGAACCAAAAGCTAACAGTAGCCATAAACTTATTCCGTCAAACTAAGTTCAATCCTAACATAACCTGAAGCCTAAATGAAACCATAGACCTAACCCTAACCCTAGGCGGACACCTTATGGTTAACCCCCACCCTAACCTGACCCTGACGCTTACAACAACCGTAACAGTTAACCGAAAACTAACAGTAGCCCTAAACTGACTCCCTCAAACTAAGTTCAAACCTAACCTAACCTGAAGCCTAAATCAAATCTTAGACCTAACCCAAACCCTAGGCGGACACTTTAAGCTCAACCCCAACCCTAACCTGACCTCCAGGCTAACTCCAACCATATCACTGAACCGAAAACTAAGAGTAGCCCTAAACTGACTCCCTCAAACTAAGTTCAAACCTAACCTAACCTGAAGCCTAAATCAAATCTTAGACCTAACCCTAACCCTAGGTGGACACCGTAAGCTCAACTCCAACCCTAAACTGACCCTGACGCTATCTCCAACCGTAACACTGAACCGAAAACTAACAGTAGTCCTAAACTTACTCACTCAAACTAAGTTCAAACGTAACCTAACCTGGAGCCTAAATCAAACCATGGACCTTACCCTAACCCTAGGCGGAAACCTCAAGCTAACCCCAAACCTAACCTGACCCTGACGCTAACTCCAAACATAATACTGAACCGAAAACTAACAGTAGCCCTAAACTTACTCCCTCAAACTAAGTTCGAACCTAACCTAACCTGAAACCTAAATCAAACCATACACCTAACCCTAACCCTAGGCGGACACCTTAACTTCAACCACAAACCTAACCTGACCCTGACGCTTACTCCAACTGTAACAGTTAACCGAAAACTTACAGTAGCCCTAAACTTAATCCCTAAAACTAAGTTCAACCCTAACCTAACCTGAAGCCTAACTCTAACCACAAACCTAACCCTAACCCTTGGCGGACACCTTTAGTTCTACCCCAACCCTAACCTGACCCTCACGCTAACTCCAACTGTAACACTGAACCGAAAACTAACAGTAGCCCTAAACTTACTCCCTCAAACTAACTTCAAACCTAACCTAACCTGAAGCCTAAATCAAATCATACACCTAAACCTAACCCTAGGCGGACACCTTATGCTTAAACTCCACCCTAACCTGACCCTGACGCTTACTCCAACTGTAACAGTTAACCGAAAACTAACAGTAGCCCTAAACTTACTCCCTCAAAGTAAGTTCAAACCTAACCTAAGCTGAAGCTTAAATCAAATCATAAACCTAACCCTAACCCTAGGCGGACACCTTAAGCTCAACCCCAACCCTAACCTGGCCCTGACGCTAACTCCAACAGTAACAGTTACCCGAAAACTAAGAGAAGCCCTAAACTTACTCCCTCAAACTAAGTTCAAACCTAACCTAACCTGAAGCCTAACTCAAACCATAGACCTTACCCTAACCATAGGCGGACATCTGAAGCTCAACCACAACCCTAACCTGACCCTGACGCTATCTCCAACCGTAACACTGAACTGAAAACTAACAGTATCCCTAAAATTAATCCCTGAAACTAAGTTCAAACCTAACCTAACCTGATGCCTAACTCATACCACAGACCTAACCCTAACCCTAGGCGGACACCTTAAGCTCAACCCCAACCCTAACCGGACCCTCACGCTAACTACAAACGTAACACTGAACCAAAAACTAACAGTAGCCCTAAACTTACTCCCTCAAACTAAGTTCAAACCTAACCTAACCTGAAGCCTCACTCAAACAATAGACCTAACCCTAACCCTAGGCGGACACCTTAAGCTTAACCCCAACCCTAACCTGACCCTGAGGCTAAATCCAACCGTAATACTGAACCGAAAACTAACAGTAGCCCTAAACTGACTCCCTGAAACTAAGTTCAAATCTAACCTAACCTGAAGCCTAAATCAAATCATAGACCTACCCCTAACCCTAGGAGGACACCTTATGCTTAAACCCCACCCTACCCTGACCCTGAAGCTTACTCCAACTGTAACAGTTAACCGAAAACTAACAGTAGCCCTAAACTAACTCCCTCAAACTAACTTCAAACCTAACCTAACCTGAAGCCTAAATCAAACCATACACCTAACCCTAACCCTAGGCAGACACCTTAAGGTCAACCCCAAACCTAACCTGACCCTGACACTATCTCCAACCGTAACAGTTAACCGAAAACTTACAGTAGCCCTAAACTTACGCCCTCAAACTAAGTTCAAACATAACCTAACCTGAAGCCTAAATCAAACCATACACCTAACCGTAACTCTAGGCGGACACCTTAAGCTCAACCCCAACCATAACCTGGCCCTGACGCTAACTCCAACCGTAACAGTTACCCGAAAACTAACAATATCCCTAAACTTACTCCCTCAAACTAAGTTCAAACCTAACCTAACCTGAAGCCTAAATCAAACCATAAACCTAACCCTAACCCTAGGCGGACACCTTAAGCTCAACCCCAACCCTAACCTGACCCTCACGCTAACTCCAACAGTAACACTGAACCGAATACTAACAGTAGCCCTAAACTTACTCCCTCAAACTAAGTTCAAACCTAACCTAACCTGAAGCCTAACTCAAACCACAGACCTAACCCTAACCGTAGGCGGACACCTTAAGTTCAACCCCAACCCTAACCTGACCCTCACGCTAATTCCAACCGTAACACTGAACCGAAAACTAAGAGTAGCCCTAAACTTACTGCTTCAAACTAAGTTCAAACTTAACCTAACCTGAAGCCTAACTCAAACAATAGACCTAACCCTAACCCTAGGCGGACACCTTAAGCTTAACCCCAACCCTATCCTGACCCTGAGGCTAAATCCAACCATAACACAGAACCAAAAACTAACAGTAGCCATAAACTTATTCCCTCAAACTAAGTTCAATCCTAACATAACCTGAAGCCTAAATGAAACCATAGACCTAACCCTAACCCTAGGCGGACACCTTATGGTTAACCCCCACCCTAACCTGACCCTGACGCTTACACCAACCGTAACAGTTAACCGAAAACTAACAGTAGCCCTAAACTGACTCCCTCAAACTAAGTTCAAACCGAACCTATCATGAAGCCTAAATCAAACCATACACCTAACCCAAACCCTAGGCGGACACTTTAAGCTCAACCCCAACCCTAACCTGACCTCCAGGCTAACTCCAACCATATCACTGAACCGAAAACTAAGAGTAGCCCTAAACTGACTCCCTCAAACTAAGTTCAAACCTAACCTAACCTGAAGCCTAAATCAAATCATACACCTAACCCTAACCCTAGGCGGATACCTTAAGCTCAACCCCAAACCTAAACTGACCCTGACACTTACACCAACCGTAACAGTTAACCGAAAACTAACAGTAGCCCTAAACTGAGTCCCTCAAACTAAGTTCAAACCTAACCTATCATGAAGCCTAAATCAAACCATACACCTAACCCTAACCCTAGGCGGACACCTTAACTTCAACCCCAAACCTATCCTGACCTTGACGCTTACTCCAACTGTAACAGTTAACCGAAAACTAACAGTAGCCCTAAACTTACTCCCTAAAACTAAGTTCAAACCTAACCTAACCTGAAGCTTAACTCAAATCAGAGACCTAACCCTAACCCTAGGCGGACACCTTAAGCTCCACCCCAGCACTAACCGGACCCTCACGCTAACTCCAAACGTTACACTGAACCGAAAACTAACAGTAGCCCTAAACTTACTCCCTCAAACTAAGTTCAATCCTAACCTGAAGCCAAAATGAAACCATAGACCTAACCCTAACACTAGCGGACACCTTATGCTTAACCCCCAACCTAACCTGACCCTGAAGCTTACTCCAAACGTAACATTTAACCGAAAACTAACAGTAGCCCTTAACTGACTCCCTCAAACTAAGTTCAAACCTAACCCAACCTGAAGCCTAAATCAAATCATAGACCTAACCCTAACCCTAGGCGGACACCTTATGCTTAACCCCCACCCTAACCTGACCCTGACGCTTACTCCAACTGTAACAATTAACCGAAAACTAACAGTAGCCCTAAACTTACTCCCTGAAACTAACTTCAAACCTAACCTAACCTGAAGCCTAAATCAAACCATGCACCTAACCCTAACCCTAGGCGGACACCTTAAGCTCAATCCCAACCCTAACCTGGCCCTGACGCTAACTCCAACCGTAACAGTTACCCGAAAACTAACAGTACCCCTAAACTTACTCTCTCAAACTAAGTTCAAAATTAACCTAACCTGAAGCCTAAATCAAACCATAAACCTAACCCTAACCCTAGGCGGACACCTTAAGCTCAACCCCAACCCTAACCTGACCCTCACGCTAACTCCAACAGTAACACTGAACCGAATAATAACAGTAGCCCTAAACTTACTCCCTCAAACTAAGTTCAAACCTAACCTAACCTGATGCCTAACTCAAACCACAGACCTAACCCTAACCGTAGGCGGACACCTTAAGTTCAACCCCAACCCTAACCTGACCCTCACGCTAATTCCAACCGTAACACTGAACCGAAAACTAACAGTAGCCCTAAACTTACTACTTCAAACTAAGTTCAAACATAACCTAACCTGAAGCCTAACTCAAACAATAGACCTAACCCTAACCCTAGGCGGACACCTTAAGCTTAACCCCAACCCTATCCTGACCCTGAGGTTAAATCCAACCGTAACACAGAACCAAAAACTAACAGTAGCCATAAACTTATTCCCTCAAACTAAGTTCAATCCTAAAATAACCTGAAGCCTAAATGAAACCATAGACCTAACCCTAACCCTAGGCGGACACCTTATGGTTAACCCCCACCCTAACCTGACCCTGACGCTTACTCCATCCGTAACAGTTAACCGAAAACTAACAGTAGCCCTAAACTTACTCCCTCAAACTAAGTTCAAACCTATCCTAACCTGAAGCCTAAATCAAACCATACACCTAACCCTAACCCTAGGCGGATACCTTAAGCTCAACCACAAACCTAACCTGACCCTGACACTTACACCAACCGTAACAGTTAACCGAAAACTAACAGTAGCCCTAAACTGACTCCCTCAAACTAAGTTCAAACCTAACCTATCATGAAGCCTAAATCAAACCATACACCTAACCCAAACCCTAGGCGGACACCTTAAGCTCAACCCCAACCCTAACCTGACCTCCAGGCTAACTCCAACCATATCACTGAACCGAAAACTAAGAGTAGCCCTAAACTGACTCCCTCAAACTAAGTTCAAACCTAACCTAACCTGAAGCCTAAATCAAATCTTAGACCTAACCCTAACCCTAGGCGGACACCTTAAGCTCAACTCCAACCCTAAACTGACCCTGACGCTATCTCCAACCGTAACACTGAACCGAAAACTAACAGTAGTCCTAAACTTACTCACTCAAACTAAGTTCAAACGTAACCTAACCTGGAGCCTAAATCAAACCATGGACCTTACCCTAACCCTAGGCGGACACCTCAAGCTAACCCCTAACCTAACCTGACCCTGACGCTAACTCCAAACAAAATACTGAACCGAAAACTAACAGTAGCCCTAAACTTACTCCCTCAAACTAAGTTCGAACCTAACCTAACCTGAAACCTAAATCAAACCATACACCTAACCCTAACCCTAGGCGGACACCTTAACTTCAACCACAAACCTAACCTGACCCTGACGCTTACTCCAACTGTAACAGTTAACCGAAAACTTACAGTAGCCCTAAACTTAATCCCTAAAACTAAGTTCAACCCTAACCTAACCTGAAGCCTAACTCTAACCACAGACCTAACCTTAACCCTTGGCGGACACCTTAAGTACAACCCCAACCCTAACCTGACCCTCACGCTAACTCCAACCGTAACACTGAACAGAAAACTAACAGTAGCCCTAAACTTACTCCCTCAAACTAACTTCAAACCTAACCTAACCTGAAGCCTAAATCAAATCATACACCTAACCTTAACCCTAGGCGGACACCTTATGCTTAAACTCCACCCTAACCTGACCCTGACGCTTACTCCAACTGTAACAGTTAACCGAAAACTAACAGTAGCCCTAAACTTACTCTCTCAAAGTACGTTCAAACCTAACCTAAGCTGAAGCCTAAATCAAACCATGCACCTAACCCTAACCCTAGGCGGACACCTTAAGCTCAATCCCAACCCTAACCTGGCCCTGACGCTAACTGAAACCGTAACAGTTACCCGAAAACTAACAGTACCCCTAAACTTACTCTCTCAAACTAAGTTCAAACCTACTCTAACCCGAAGCCAAAATCAAATCATACACCCAACCCTAACCCTAGGCGGACACCTTAAGCTCAACCCCAACCCTAACCTGACCCTCACGCTAACTCCAACAGTAACACTGAACCGAATACTAACAGTAGCCCTAAACTTACTCCCTCAAACTAAGTTCAAACCTAACCTAACCTGAAGCCTAACTCAAACCACAGACCTAACCCTAACCGTAGGCGGACACCTTAAGTTCAACAACAACCCTAACCTGACCCTCACGCTAATTCCAACCGTAACACTGAACCGAAAACTAACAGTAGCCCTAAACTTACTACTTCAAACTAAGTTCAAACTTAACCTAACCTGAAGCCTAACTCAAACAATAGACCTAACACTAACCCTAGGCGGACACCTTAAGCTTAACCCCAACCCTATCCTGACCCTGAGGCTAAATCCAACCGTAACACAGAACCAAAAACTAACAGTAGCCATAAACTTATTCCCTCAAACTAAGTTCAATCCTAACATAACCTGAAGCCTAAATGAAACCATAGACCTAACCCTAACCCTAGGCGGACACCTTATGGTTAACCCCCACCCAAACCTGACCCTGACGCTTACACCAACCGTAACAGTTAACCGAAAACTAACAGTAGCCCTAAACTTACTCCCTCAAACTAAGTTCAAACCTATCCTAACCTGAAGCCTAAATCAAATCATACACCTAACCCTAACCCTAGGCGGATACCTTAAGCTCAACCCCAAACCTAACCTGACCCTGACACTTACACCAACCGTAACAGTTAACCGAAAACTAACAGTAGCCCTAAACTGAGTCCATCAAACTAAGTTCAAACCTAACCTATCATGAAGCCTAAATCAAACCATACACCTAACCCTAACCCTAGGCGGACACCTTAACTTCAACCCCAAACCTAACCTGACCTTGACGCTTACTCCAACTGTAACAGTTAACCGAAAACTAACAGTAGCCCTAAACTTACTCCCTAAAACTAAGTTCAAACCTAACCTAACCTGAAGCTTAACTCAAATCAGAGACCTAACCCTAACCCTAGGCGGACACCTTAAGCTCCACCCCAACACTAACCGGACCCTCATGCTAACTCCAAACGTTACACTGAACCGAAAACTAACAGTAGCCCTAAACTTACTCCCTCAAACTAAGTTCAATCCTAACCTGAAGCCTAAATGAAACCATCGACCTAACCCTAACACTAGCGGACACCTTATGCTTAACCCCCAACCTAACCTGACCCTGAAGCTTACTCCAAACGTAACATTTAACCGAAAACTAACAGTAGCCCTTAACTGACTCCCTCAAACTAAGTTCAAACCTAACCCAACCTGAAGCCTAAATCAAATCATAGACCTAACCCTAACCCTAGGCGGACACCTTATGCTTAACCCCCACCCTAACCTGACCCTGACGCTTACTCCAACTGTAACAATTAACCGAAAACTAACAGTAGCCCTAAACTTACTCCCTGAAACTAACTTCAAACCTAACCTAACCTGAAGCCTAAATCAAACCATGCACCTAACCCTAACCCTAGGCGGACACCTTAAGCTCAATCCCAACCCTAACCTGGCCCTGACGCTAACTCCAACCGTAACAGTTACCCGAAAACTAACAGTACCCCTAAACTTACTCTCTCAAACTAAGTTCAAAATTAACCTAACCTGAAGCCTAAATCAAACCATAAACCTAACCCTAACCCTAGGCGGACACCTTAAGCTCAACCCCAACCCTAACCTGACCCGCACGCTAACTCCAACAGTAACACTGAACCGAATAATAACAGTAGCCCTAAACTTACTCCCTCAAACTAAGTTCAAACCTAACCAAACCTGAAGCCTAACTCAAACCACAGACCTAACCCTAACCGTAGGCGGACACCTTAAGTTCAACCCCAACCCTAACCTGACCCTCACGCTACTTCCAACCGTAACACTGAACTGAAAACTAACAGTAGCCCTAAACTTACTACTTCAAACTAAGTTCAAACATAACCTAACCTGAAGCCTAACTCAAACAATAGACCTAACCCTAACCCTAGGCGGACACCTTAAGCTTAACCCCAACCCTATCCTGACCCTGAGGTTAAATCCAACCGTAACACAGAACCAAAAACTAACAGTAGCCATAAACTTATTCCCTCAAACTAAGTTCAATCCTAACATAACCTGAAGCCTAAATGAAACCATAGACCTAACCCTAACCCTAGGCGGACACCTTATGGTTAACCCCCACCCTAACCTGACCCTGACGCTTACTCCAACCGTAACAGTTAACCGAAAACTAACAGTAGCCCTAAACTAACTCCCTCAAACTAAGTTCAAACCTATCCTAACCAGACGCCAAAATCAAACCATACACCTAACCCTAACCCAAGGCGGACACCTAAGGCTCAACCCCAACCCTAACCTGACCCTCACGCTAACTCCAACCGTAACACTGAACCGAAAAATAACAGTAGCCCTAAACTTACTCCCTCAAACTAAGTTCAAACCTAACCTAACCTGAAGCCTAACTCAAACCATAGACCTAACACTAACCCTAGGCGGACACCTGAAGCTCAACCCCATCCCTAACCTGACCCTGACGCTATCTCCAACCGTAACACTGAACCGAAAACTAACAGTAGCCCTAAACTTACTCCCGCAAACTAAGTTCAAACCTAACCTAACCTGAAGCCTAAATCAAACCATACACCTAACCGTAACCCTAGGCGGACACCTTTAGCTCAACCCCAACCCTAACCTGACCTCCAGGCTAACTCCAACCATATCACTGAACCGAAAACTAAGAGTAGCCCTAAACTTACTCGCTCAAACTAAGTTCAAACCTAACCGAACCTGAAGCCTAACTCAAATCATAGACATAACCCTAACAATAGGCGGACACCTGAAGCTGAACCCGAACCCTAACCTGACCCTGACGCTATCTCCAACCGTAACAGTTACCCGAAAACTAACAGTAGCCCTAAACTTACTCACTCAAACTAAGTTCAAACGTAAACTAACCTGAAGCCTAAATCAAACCACCGACCTAACCCTAACCCTAGGCGGACATCTTAAGCTCAACTCCAACCCTAACCCGACCCTGACGCTATCTCCAACCGTAACACTGAACCGAAAACTAACAGTAGCCCTAAACTTACTCCCTCAAACTAAGTTCAAACGTAACCGAACCTGGAGCCTAAATCAAACCATGGACCTAACCCTAACCCTAGGCGGACACCTCAAGCTAACCCCAACCCTAACCTGACCCTGACGCTAACTCCAACCATAATACTGAACAGAAAACTAACAGTAGCCCTAAACTTACTCCCTCAAACTATGTTCAAACCTAACCTAACCTGAAGCCTAAATCAAACCATACACCTATCACTAACCCTAGGCGGACACCTTAACTCCAAACCTAACCTGACCCTAACGCTTACTCCAACTGTAACAGTTAACCGAAAACTAAAAGTAGCCCTAAACTTAATCCCTCAAACTAAGCTGAAACATAACCTAATCTGAAGCCTAAATCAAACCATACGCCTAAACCTAACCCTAGGCGGACACCTTAAGCTCAACCCCAACACTAACTTGGCCCTGACACTAACTCAAACCGTAACAGTTACCCGAAAACTAACAGTATCCCTAAACTTACTCCCTCAAACTAAGTTCAAACCTAACCTAACCTGAAGCCTAACTCAAACCATAGACCTAACCCGATCCCTAGGCGTACAACTCAAGCTAACCCCAACCCTAACCTGACCCTGACGCTAACTCCAACCATAATACTGAACAAAAAACTAACAGTAGCCCTAAACTTACTCCCTCAAACTAAGTTCAAACCTAACCTAACCTGAAGCCTAAATCAAACCATACACCTAACCCTAACCCTAGGCGGACACCTTAAACTCCACCCCAAACCTAACCTGACCCTGACGCTTACTCCAACCGTAACAGTTAACCGAAAACTAACAGTAGCCCTAAACTTACTCCCTCTAACTAAGTTCAAACATAACCTAACCTGAATCCTAAATCAAACCTTACACCTAACCGTAACCCTAGGCGGACACCTTAAGCTCAACCCCAACCATAACCTGGCCCTGACGCTAACTCCAATCGTAACAGTTACCTGAAAACTAACAGTAGCCCTAAACTTACTCCCTCAAACTAAGTTCAAACCTAAACTAACCTGAAGCCTAAATCAAACCATACACCTAACCCTAACCCTAGACGGACACCTGAAGCTCAACGCCAACCCTAATCTGAACCTCACGCTAAGTCCAACCGTAACACTGAACCGAAAACTAACAGTAGCCCTAAACTTGCTCCTTCAAACTAAGTTCAAACCTAACCTAACCTGAAGCCTAACACAAACTCTAGACCTAACCCTAACCCTAGGCGGACACCTGAAGCTCAACCCCAACCATAACCTGACCCTGACGCTATCGCCAACTGTAACACTGAACCGAAAACTACCAGTATCCCTAGACTTACTCCCTCAAACTAAGTTCAATCCTAACCTTACCTGAAGCCTAAATGAAACCATAGACCTAACCCTAAACCTAGGCGGACACCTTAAGCTCAACCCCAACCCTATCCTGACCCTGAGGCTAAATCCAACCGTAACACTGTACCGAAAACTAACAGTAGCCCTAAACTTATTCCCTCAAACTAAGTTCAATCCTAACCTAACCTGAAGCCGAAATGAAACAATAGACCTAACCCTAACCCTAGGCGGACACCTAATGGTAAACCCCCACCCTAACCTGACCCTGACGCTTACACCAACCGTAACAGTTAAACGAAAACTAACATTAGCCATAAACTTACTCCCTCAAACTAAGTTCAAACCTATCCTAACCTGCAGCCTAACTCAAACCATACACCTAACCCTAACCCTAGGCGGATACCTTAAGCTCAACCCCAAACCTAACCTGATCCTGACACTTACACCAACTGTAACAGTTAACCGAAAACTAACAGTAGCCCTAAACTTACTCCCTCAAACTAAGTTCAAACCTAACCTAACCTGAAGCCTAAATCAAATCTTAGACCTAACACTAACACTATGCGGACACCTTAGGCTTAACCCCCACCCTAACCTGACCCTGACGCTTACTCCAACTGTAACAGTTAACCGAAAACTAACAGTAGCCCTAAACTTACTCCCTGAAACTAACTTCAAACCTAACCTAACCTGAAGCCAAAATCAAACCATACACCTAACCCTAACCCTAGGCGGACACCTTAAGCTCAACCCCAACCCTAACCTGACCCTGACGCTAACTCCAACCGTAACACTGAACCGAAAACTAACAGTAGCCCTAAACTTACTCCCTCAAACTAAGTTGAAACCTAACCTAACCTGAAGCCTAACTCAAACCATAGACCTAACCCTAACCCTAGGCGGACACCTGAAGCTCAACCACAACCCTAACCTGACCCTGACGCTATCTCCAACCGTAACACTGAACCGAAAACTAACAGTAGCCCTAAACTTACTCCCTCAAACTAAGTTCAAACCTAACGTAACCTGAAGCCTAAATCAAACCATACACCTAACCCTAACCCTAGGCGGACACCTTGAGCTCAACCCCAAACCTAACCTGACCCTGACGCTTACTCCAACCGTAACAGTTAACCGAAAACTAACAGTAGCCCTAAACTGACTCCCTCAAACTAAGTTCAAAGCTAACCTAACCTGAAGCCTAAATCAAATCATAGACCTAACCCTAACCCTAGGCGGACAACTTATGCTTAACACCCACCCTAACCTGACCCTGACGCTTACTCCAACTGTAACAGTTAACCGAAAACTAACAGTAGCCCTGAACTTACACCCTCAAACTAACTTCAAACCTAATCTAACCTGAAGCCTAACTCAAACCATAGACCTAGCCCTAACCCTAGGCGGAAACCTGAAGCTCAACCCCAACCCTAACCTGACCCTAACGCTATCTCCAACCATAACACTGAACCGAAAACTAACAGTAGTCCTAAACTTACTCCCTCAAATTAAGTTCAAACCTAACCTATCCTGAAGCCTAACTCTAACCACAGTCCTAACCCTAACCCTAGGCGGACACTTTAAGCTCAACCCCAACCCTAACCTGACCCTCACGCTAACTCCAACCGTAACACTGAACTGAAAACTAACAGTAGCTCTAAACTTACTCCCTCAAACTAACTTCAAACCTAACCTAACCTGAAGCCTAAATCAAATCATACACCTAACCCTAACCCTAGGCGGACACCTTATGCTTAAACTCCACCCTAACCTGACCCTGACGCTTACTCCAACTGTAACAGTTAACCGAAAACTAACAGTAGTCCTAAACTTACTCCCTCAAACTAAGTTCAAACCTAACCTAACCTGAAGCCTAAATCAAACCATAAACCTAACCCTAACCCTAGGTGGACACCTTAAGCTCAACCCCAACCCTAACCTTGCCCTGACGCTAATTCCAACAGTAACAGTTACCCGAAAACTAAGAGTAGCCCTAAACTTACTCCCTCAAACTAAGTTCAAACCTAACCTAACCTGAAGCCTAAATCAAACCATACAGCTAACCCTAACCCTAGGCAGACACCTTAAGGTCAACCCCAAACCTAACCTGACCCTGACGCTATCTCCAACCGTAACAGTTAACCGAAAACTAACAGTAGCCCTAAACTTATGCCCTCAAACTAAGTTCAAACATAACCTAACCTGAAGCCTAAATCAAACCATACACGTAACCGTAACACTAGGCGGACACCTTAAGCTCAACCCCAACCATAACCTGGCCCTGACGCTAACTCCAAACGTAACAGTTACCCGAAAACTAACAATAGCCCAAAACTTACTCCCTCAAACTAAGTTCAAACCTAACCTAACCTGAAGCCTAAATCAAACCATACACGTAACCGTAACTCTAGGCGTACACCTTAAGCTCAACCCCAACCATAACCTGGCCCTGACGCTAACTCCAACCGTAACACTGATCCGAAAACTAACAGTAGCCCTAAACTTAATCCCTCAAACTAAGACGATCCTAACCTAACCTGAAGCCTAAATGAAACCGTACACCTAACCCTAACCCTAGGCGGACACCTTATGCTTAAACTCCACCCTAACGTGACCCTGACGCTTACTCCAACTGTAACAGTTAACCGAAAACTAACAGTAGCCCTGAACTTACACCCTCAAACTAACTTCAAACCTAATCTAACCTGAAGCCTAACTCATACCATAGACTTAACCCTAACCCTAGGCAGACACCTTAAGCTCAACCCCAACCCTAACCTGACCCTGACGCGATCTCCAACCATAACACTGAACCGAAAACTAACAGTAGCCCTAAACTTACTCCCTCAAACTAAGTTCAAACCTAACCTATCCTGAAGCCTAACTCAAACCACAGACCTAACCCTAACCCTAGGCGAACACCTTAAGCTTAACCCCAACCCTAACCTGACCCTCACGCTAACTCCAACGGTAACACTGAACCGAAAACAAACAGTAGCCCTAAACTTACTCCCTCAAACTAAGTTCAAACATAAGCTAACCTGAAGCCTAACTCAAACCACAGACCTAACCCTAACCCTAGGCGGACACCTTAAGCTTAACCCCAACCCTAACGTGAGCCTCACGCTAACTCCAAACGTAACACTGAACCGAAAACAAACAGTAGCCCTAAACTTACTCCCTCAAACTAAGTTCAAACATAACATAACCTGAAGCCTAAATCAAACCATACACCTAACCCTAACCCTAGGCGGACAACTTAAGATCAACCCCAACCCTAACCTGGCCGTGACACTAACTCCAACCGTAACAGTTACCCGAAAACTAACAGTAGCCCTAAACTTACTCCCTCAAACTAAGTTCAAACCTAACCTAAGCTGAAACCTAAATCAAAACATACACCTAACCCTAACCCTAGACGGACACCTGAAGCTCAAACCCAACCCTAACCTGACAATGACGCTATCTCCAACCATAACACTGATCCTAAAACTTACAGTAGTCCTAAACTTACTCCCTAAAACTAAGTTCAAACCTAACCTAACCTGAAGCCTAACTCAAACCACAGACCTAACCCTAACCCTAGGCGGACACCTTAAGCTCAACCCCAACCCTAACCGGACCCTCATGCTAACTCCAACCGTAACACTGAACCGAAAACTAACAGTAGCCCTAAACTTACTCCCTCAAACTAAGTTCAATCCTAACCTAACCTGAAGCCTAAATGAAACCATAGACCTAACTCTAACCCTAGGCGGACACCTTATGCTTAACCCCCACCCTAACCTGACCCTAACGCTTACTCCAACTGTAACAGTTAACCGAAAACTAACAGTAGCCCTAAACTTACTCCCTGAAACTAAATTCAAACCTAACCTAACCTGAAGCCTAAATCAAACCATACACCTAACCCTAACCCTAGGCGGACACCTTAAGGTCAACACCAACCCTAACCTGACCCTGACGCTAACTCCAACCGTAACAGTTACCCGAAAACTAACAGTAGCCCTAAATTTACTCCCTCAAACTAAGTTCAAACCTAACCTAACCAGAAGCCAAAATCAAACCATACACCTAACCCTAACCCTAGGCGGACACCTTAAGCTCAACCCCAACCGTAACCTGACCCTCACGCTAACTCCAACCGTAACACTGAACCGAAAACTGACAGTAGCGCTAAACTTACTCCCTCAAACTAAGTTCAAACCTAACCTAACCTGAAGCCTAACTCAAACCATAGACCTAACCCTAACCCTAGGGGGACACCTGAAGCTCAACCACAACCCTAACCTGACCCTGACGCTATCTCCAATCGTAACACTGAACTGAAAATTAACAGTAGCCCTAAACTTACTCCCTCAAACTACGTTCAAACCTAACCTAACCTGAACCCTATCTCAAACCACAGACCTAACCCTAACCCTAGGTGGACACCTTAAGCTCAAACCCAACCCTAGCCAGACACTGACGCTAACTCCAAATGTAACACTGAACCAAAAACTAACAGTAGCCCTAAACTTACTCCCTCAAACTAAGTTCAAACCTAACTTAACCTGAAGCTTAACTCAAACCACAGACCTAACCCTAACCCTAGGCGGACACCTTAAGCTCAACACCAACCCTAACCTGACCTCCAGGCTAACTCCAACCATATCACTGAACCGAAAACTAAGAGTAGCCCTAAACTTATTCCCTCAAACTAAGTTCAATCCTAACCTAACCTGAAGCCTAAATCAAATCTTAGACCTAACCCTAACCCTAGGCGGACACCTTATGCTTAACCCCCACCCTAACCTGACCCTGACGCTTACTCCAACCGTAACAGTTAAACGAAAACTAACAGTAGCCCTAAATTTAATCCAACAAAGTAACTTCAAACCTAACCTAACCTTAAGCCTAAATCAAACCATACACCTAACCCTAACCCTAGGCGGACACCTTAAGCTCAACCCAAACCCTAACCTGACCCTCACGCTAACTCCAACTGTAACACTGAACCGAAAACTAACAGTAGCCCTAAGCTTACTCCCTCAAACTATGTTCAAACCTAACCTACCCTGAAGCCTAACTCAAACCATAGACCTAACCCTAACCCTAGGCGGACACCTGAAGCTCAACCACAACCCTAACCTGACCCTGACTCTATCTCCAACCGTAACACTGAACCGAAAACTAACAGTAGCCCTAAACTTACTCCCTCAAACTAAGTTCAAACCTAACCTAACCTGAAGCCTATCTCAAACCACAGACCTAACCCTAACCCTAGGCGGACACCTTAAGCTCAACCCCAACCCTAACCGGACACTCAAGCTAACTCCAAATGTAACACTGAATCAAAAACTAACAGTAGCCCTAAACTTACTCCTTCAAACTAAGTTCAAACCTAACCTAACCTGAAGCCTAAAGCAAACCATACACCTAACCCTAACCCTAGGCGGACTCCTTAAGCTCAACCCCAAACCTAACCTGACCCTGACGCTTACTCCAACCGTAACAGTTAACCGAAAACTAACAGTAGCTCTAAACTGACTCCCTCAAACTAAGTTCAAAACTAACCTAACCTGAAGCCTAAATCAAATCATAGACCTAACCCTAACCGTAGGCGGACAACTTATGCTTAACCCCCACCCTAACCTGACCCTGACGCTTACTGCAACTGTAACAGTTAACCGAAAACTAACAATAGCCCTGAACTTACACCCTCAAACTAACTTCAAACGTAATCTAACCTGAAGCCTAACTCAAACCATAGACCTAACCCTAACCCTAGGCGGACACCTGAAGCTCAACCCCAACCCTAACCTGAGCCTGACGCTATCTCCAAACATAACACTGAACCGAAAACTAAGAGTAGCGCTAAACTTACTCCCTCAAACTAACTTCAAACCTAACCTAACCTGAAGCCTAAATCAAATCATACACCTAACCCTAACCCTAGGCGGACACCTTAAGCTCAACGCCAACCCTAACCTGACCTCCAGGCTAACTCCAACCATATCAGTGAACCGAAAACTAAGAGTAGCCCTAAACTTACTCCCTCAAACTAAGTTCAATCCTAACCTAACCTGAAGCCTAAATGAAACCATAGACCTAACCCTAACCCTAGGTGGACACCTTATGCTTAACCCCCACCCTCACCTGACCCTGACGCTTACTCCAACCGTAACAGTTAACCGAAAACTAACAGTAGCCCTAAACTTACTCCCTCAAACTAAGTTCAAACCTAACTTAACCTGAAGCCTAACTCAAACAATAGACATAACCCTAACCATAGGTGGAAACCTTAAGCTTAATCCCAACACTAACCTGACCCTGAGGCTAAATCCAACCGTAATACTGAACCGAAAACTAACAGTACCCCTAAACTGACTCCCTCAAACTAAGTTCAAACCTAACCTAACCTGAAGCCTAAATGAAATCATAGACCTAACCCTAACCCTAGGCGGACACCGTATGCTTAAACCCCACCCTATCCTTACCCTGACGCTTACTCCAACTGTAACATTTAACCGAAAACTAACAGTAGTCCTAAACTTACTCCCTCAAACTAACTTCAAACCTAACCTAACCTGAAGCCTAAATCAAACCATACAACTAACCCTAACCCTAGGCGGACACCTTAAGTTCAACCCCAAACCTAACCTGACCCTGATGCTATCTCCAACCGTAACAGTTAACCGAAAACTAACAGTAGCCCTAAACTTACGCCCTCAAACTAAGTTCAAACATAACCTAACCTGAAGCCTAAATCAAACCATACACCTAACCGTAACTCTAGGCGGACACCTTAAGCTCAACCCCAACCATAACCTGCCCTGACGCTAACTCAAACCGTAACAGTTACCCGAAAACTAACAGTAGCCCTAAATTTACTCCCTCAAACTAACTTCAAACCTAACCAAACCTGAAGCCTAAATCAAACCATACACCTAAACCTAACCCTAGGCAGACACCTTAATCTCAACCCCAACCCTAACCTGACCCTGACGCTAACACCAACCGTAACATTTTCCCGAAAAATAACAGTAGCCCTAAACTTACTCCCTCAAACTAAGTTCAAACCTAACCTAACCTGAAGCCTAATTTAAACCATACACCTAACCCTAACCCTAGGTGGACACCTGAAGCTCAAACCCAACCCTAACATGACCCTCACGATAACTCCAACCGTAACACTGAACCGAAAACTAACAGTAGCCCTAAACTTACTCCCTCAAACTAAGTTCAATCCTAACCTAACCTGAATCCTAAATGAAACCATAGACCTAACCCTAACCCTAGGCAGACTCCTTATGCTTAACCCCCACCCTAACATGACCCTGACGCTTACTCCAACTCTAACAGTTAATCGAAAACTAACAGTAGCCCTAAACTTACTCCCTGAAACTAACTTCAAACCTAACCTAACCTGAAGCCTAAATCAAACCATACACCTAACCATAAACCTAGGCGGATACCTTAAGCTTAACCCCAACCCTAACCTTTCCCTGACGCTTACTCCAACTGTAACAGTTAACCGAAAACTAACAGTAGCCCTGAACTTACACCCTCAAACTAACTTCAAACCTAATCTAACCTGAAGCCTAACTCAAAACATAGACCTAACCCTAACCCTAGGCGGACAACTTAAGCTCAACCCCAACCCTGACCTTACCCTGATGCTATCTGCAAACATAACACTGAACCGAAAACTAACAGTAGCCCTAAACTTACTCCCTCAAACTAAGATCAAACCTAACCTAACCTGAAGCCTAACTCAAACCACAGACCTAACCCTAACCCTAGGCGGACGCCTTAAGCTTAACCCCAACCCTAACCTGACCCTCACGCTAACTCCAACCGTAACACTGAACCGAAAACTAACAGTAGCCCTAAACTTACTCCCTCAAACTAACTTCAAACCTAACCTAACCTGAAGCCTAAATCAAACCATACACCTAACCCTAACCCTAGGCGGACACCTTAAGCTCAACCCCAACCCTAACCTGACCTCCAGGCTAACTCCAACCATATCACTGAACCGAAAACTAAGAGTAGCCCTAAACTTACTCCCTCAAACTAAGTTCAATCCTAACCTAACCTGAAGCCTAAATGAAACCGTAGACCTAACCCTAACCCTAGGCAGACACCTTATGGTTAACCCCCACCATAACCTGACCCTGACGCTTACTCCAACCGTAACAGTTAAACGAAAACTAACAGTAGCCCTAAACTTACTCTCTCAAACTAAGTTCAAACCTATCCTAACCTGCAGCCTAAATCAAACCATACACCTAACCCTAACCCTAGGCGGATACCTTAAGCTCAACCCCAAACCTAACCTGACCCTGACACTTACAGCAACTGTAACAATTAACCGAAAACTAACAGGAGCCCTAAACTTACTCCCTCAAACTAAGTTCAAACCTAACCAAACCTGAAGCCTAACTCAAAACATAGACCTAACCCTAACCCTAGGCGGACACCTGAAGCTCAACCAAAACCCTAACCTGACCCTGACGCTATCTCCAACCGTAACACTGAACCGAAAACTAACAGTAGCCCTAAACTTACTCCCTCAAACTAAGTTCAAACCTAACCTAACCTGAAGCCTATCTCAAACCACAGACCTAACCCTAACCCTAGGCGGACACCTTAAGCTCAACCCCAACCCTAACCGGACACTCACGCTAACTCCAAATGTAACACTGAATCAAAAACTAACAGTAGCCCTAAACTTACTCCCTCAAACTAAGTTCAAACCTAACCTAACCTGAAGCCTAAATCCAACCATACACCTAACCCTAACCCTAGGCCGATACCTTGAGCTCAACCCCAAACCTAACCTGACCCTGACGCTTACTCCAACCGTAACAGTTAACCGAAAACTAACAGTAGCCCTAAACTGACTCCCTCAAACTAAGTTCAAACCTAACCTAACCTGAAACCTAAATCAAAACATACACCTAACCCTAACCCTAGGCGGACACCTGAAGCTCAAACCCAACCCTATCCTGACCCTCACGCTAACTTCAACCGTAACACTGAACTGAAAACTAACAGTAGCCCTAAACTTACTCCCTCAAACTAAATTCAAACCTAACCTAACCTGATGCCTAAATCAAACCATACACCTAACCATAACCCTAGGCGGACACCTTAAGTTCAACCCCAACCCTAACCTGACCCTGACGCTAACTCCAACCGTAAGAGTTACCTGAAAACTAACAGTAGCCCCAAATTTACTCCCTCAAACTAAGTTCAAACCTAACCTAACCAGAAGCCAAAATCAAACCATACACCTAACCCTAACCCTAGGCGGACACCTTAAGCTCAACCCCAAACCTAAACTGACCCTCACGCTAACTCCAACCGTAACACTGAACCGAAAACTAACAGTAGCCCTAAACTTACTCCCTCAAACTAAGTTCAAACCTAACCTAACCTGAAGCCTAACTCAAACCATAGACCTAACGCTAACCCTAGGCGGACACCTTAAGCTCAACCCCAAACCTAACCTGACACTGACGCTATCTCCAACCATAACACTGAACCGAAAACTAACAGTAGCCCTAAACTTACTCCCTCAAACTAACTTCAAACCTAACCTAACCTGAAGCCTAACTCAAACCACAGACCTAACCTTACCCTAGGCGGACACCTTAAGCTTAACCCCAACCCTAACCTGACCCTCACGCTAACTCCAACCGTAACACTGAACCGAAAACTAACAGTAGCCCTAAACTTACTCCCTCAAACTAACTTCAAACCTAACCTAACCTGAAGCCTAAATTAAACCATACACCTAACCCTAACCCTAGGCGGACACCTTAAGCTCAACCCCAACCCTAACCTGACCTCCAGCCTAACTCCAACCATATCACTAAACCGAAAACTAAGAGTAGGCCTAAACTTACTCTCTCAAACTAAGTTCAATCCTAACCTAACCTGAAGCCTAAATGAAACCATAGACCTAACCCTAACCCTAGGCGGACACCTTATGGTTAACCCCCACCCTAACCTGACCCTGACGCTTACTCCAACCGTAACAGTTAAAAGAAAACTAACAGTAGCCCTAAACTTACTCCCTCAAACTAAGTTCAAACCTATCCTAACCTGAAGCCTAAATCAGACCATACATCTAACCCTAACCCTAGGCGGATACCTTAAGCTCAACCCCAAACCTAACCTGACCCTGACACTTACACCAACTGCAACAGTTAACCGAAAACTAACAGTAGCCCTAAACTTACTCCCTCAAACTAAGTTCAAACCTAACCTAACCTGAAGCCTAAATCAAATCTTAGACCTAACCCTAACCCTAGGCGGACACCTTATGCTTAACCCCCACCCGAACCTGACCCTGACGCTTACTCCAACCGTAACAGTTAAGTGAAAACTAACAGTAGCCCTAAATTTACTCAATCAAACTAACTTCAAACCTAACCTAACCTTAAGCCTAAATGAAACCATACACCTAACACTAACCCTAGGCGGACACCTTAATCTCAACCCCAACCCTAACCTTGCCCTGACGCTAACTACAACCATAACAGTTTCCCGAAAACTAACAGTAGCCCTAAACTTACTCCCTCAAACTAAGTTCAATCCTAACCTAACCTGAAGCCTTAATGAAACCATAGACCTAACCCTAACCCTAGGCGGACACCTGAATCTCAATCCCAACCCTAACTTGACCATGACGCTATCTCCAACCGTAACACTGAACCGAAAACTAATAGTAGCCCTAAACTTACTCCCTCAAACTAAGTTCAAACCTAACCTAACCTGAAGCCTAACTCAAACAATAGACCTAACCCTAACCCTTGGCGGACACCTTATGCTTAACCCCCAGCCTTAAATGACCCTGACGCTTACTCCAACTGTAACAGTTAACGGAAAACTAATAGTAGCCCTAAACTGACTCCCTCAAACTAACTTCAAACCTAACCTAACCTGAAGCCTAAATGAAGCCATACACCTAACCCTAACCCTAGGCGGACACCTTAAGCTCAACCCCAACCCTAACTTGGCCCTGACTCTAACTCCAACAGTAACAGTTACCCGAAAACTAACATTAGCCCTAAACTTACTCCCTCAAACTACGTTCAAACCTAACCTAACCTGAAGCCTTAATCAAACCATACACCTAACCCTAACCCTAGACGGACACCTTATGCTTAACCCACACCCTACCCTGACCCTGACGCTTACTCCAACTGTAACAGTTAAACGAAAACTAAAAGTAGCCCTAAATTTACTCCCTCAAACTAAATTCAAACCTAACCTAACCTGAAGCCTAAATCAAACCATACACCTAACCCTAACCATAGGCAGACACCTTAATCTCAACCCCAACCCTAACCTGACCCTGACGCTAACTCCAACGGTAACATTTTCCCGAAAAATAACATTAGCCCTAAACTTACTCCCTCAAACTAAGTTCAAACCTAACCTAACCTGAAGCCTAATTTAAACCATACACCTAACCTTACCCTAGGCGGACACCTGAAGCTCAAACCCAACCCTAACCTGACCCTCACGCTAACACCAAACGTAACACTGAACCTAAAACTAACAGTAGCCCTAAACTTACTCCCTAAAACTAAGTTCAAACCTAACCTAACCTGAAGCCTAACTCAAATCTCAAACCTAACCCTAAACCTAGGGTGACACCTTAAGCTCAACCCCAACCCTTACCGGACCCTAACGCTAACTCCAACCGTAACACTGAACCGAAAACTAACAGTAGCCCTAAACTTACTCCCGCAAACTAAGTTCAATCCTAACATAACCTGAAGCCTAAATGAAACCATAGACCTAACGCTAACCCTAGCGGACACCTTATGTTTAACCCCCAACCTAACCTGACCCTGACGCTTATTCCAACCGTAACAGTTAACCGAAAACTAACAGTAGCCCTAAACTGACTCCCTCAAACTAAGTTCAAACCTAACCTAACCTAAAGCCTAACTCAAACGATAGACCTAACCCTAACCCTAGGCCGACACCTTAAGCTCAACCCCAAACCTAACCGGACCCTAACGCTAACTCCAACCGTAACACTGAACCGAAAACTAACAGTAGTCCTAAACTTACTCCCTCAAACTAAGTTCAATCCTAACCTAACCTGAAGCCTAAATGAAACCATAGACCTAACCCTAACCCTAGGCGGACACCTTATGCTTAACCCCCACCCTAACCTGACCCTGACGCTTACTCCAACCGTAACAGTTAATCGAAAACTAACAGTAGCCCTAAACTTACTCCCTCAAACTAAGTTGAAACCTAACCTAACCTGAAGCCTAAATCAAACCATACACCTAACCCTAACCCTAGGCGGACACCTTAAGCTCAACCCCAAACCTAACCTGACCCTGGCGCTTACTCCAACCGTAGCAGTTAACCGAAAACTAACAGTAGCCCTAAACTGACTCCCTCAAACTAAGTTCAAACCTAAACTAACCTGAAAGCTAACTGAAACCATAGACCTAACCCTAACCCTAGACGGACACCTGAAACTCAACCAAAACCCTAACCAGACCCTGACGCTATCTCCAACTGTAACACTGAACCGAAAACTAACAGTAGCCCTAAACTTACTCCCTCAAACTAAGTTCAAACATAACCTAACCTGAAGCCTAACTCAAACAATAGTCCTAACCCTAACCCTAGGCGGACACCTTAAGGTTGACCCCAACCCTAACCTGACCCTCAGGAAAAATTCAACCGTAACACTGAACCGAAAAATAAAATAGACCTAAACTTTTTCCCTCAAACTAAGTTCAAACCTAACCTAACCAGAAGCCTAACTCAAACCATAGACCTAACCCTAACCCTAGGCGGACACCTGAATCTCAATCCCAACCCTAACTTGACCATGACGCTATCTCCAACCGTAACACTGAACCGAAAACTAACAGTAGCCCTAAATTTACTCCCTCAAACTAAGTTTAAACCTAACCTAACCTGAAGCCTAACTCAAACCATAGACCTAACCCTAACCCTAGGCGGACACCTTAAGCTCAACCCCAACCTAACCTGACCCTGACGCTTACTCCAACCGTAACAGTTAACCGAAAACTAACAGGAGGCCTAAACTGACTCCCTCAAACTAAGTTCAAACCTAACCTAACCTGTAGCCTAAATCAAACCATAAACCTAACCCTAACCCTGGGCGGACACCTTAAGCTCAACCCCAAACCTAACCTGGCCCTGACGCTAACTCCAACAGTAACAGTTACCCGAAAACTAAGAGTAGCCCTAAACTTACTCCCTCAAACTAAGTTCAAACCTAACCTAACCTGAAGCCTAAATCTAACCATACACCGAACCCTAACCCTAGGCGGACACCTTAAGCTCAACCCCAACCCTAACGTGACGCTCACGCTGACTCCAACCGTAACACTGAACCGAAAACTAAGAGTAGCCCTAAACTTACTCCCTCAAACTAAGATCAAACTTAACCTAACGTGAAGCCTAACTCAAACAATAGACCTAACCCTAACCCTAGGCCGACACTCGAAGCTCAACCACAACCCTAACCTGACCCTCACGCTATCTCCAACCGTAACACTGAACCGAAAACTAACAGTAGCCCTAAACTTACTCCCTCAAACTAAGTTCAAACCTAACATAATCTAAACCCTAACTCAAACCATAGACCTAACCCTAACCCTAGGCGGACACCTTAAGCTCAACCCCAGCACTAACCGGACCCTAATGCTAACTCCAAACGTAACACTGAACCGAAAACTAACAGTAGCCCTAAACTTACTCCCTCAAACTAAGTTCAATCCTAACCTAAACTGAATCCTAAATGAAACCATAGACCTAACCCTAAACCTAGGCGGACACCTTATGCTTAACCCCCACCTTAACTGACCCTGACGCTTACTCCAACTGTAACATTTAACCGAAAACTAACAGTAGCCCTAAACTTACTCCCTGAAAGTAACTTCAAACCTAACCTAACCTGAAGCCTAAATCAAACCATACACCTAACCATAACCCTAGGCGGACACCTTAAGCTCAACCCAAACCCTAACCTGACCTCCAGGCTAAATTCAACCATATCACTGAACCGAAAACTAAGAGTAGCCCTAATCTTACTCCTTGAGACTAAGTTCAAACCTAAAATAACCTGAAGCATAACTCAAACCATAGACCTAACCCTAACCCTAGGCGGACACCTTATGCTTAACCCCCACCCTAACCTGACCCTGACGCTTACTCCAACCATAACAGTTAAACGAAAACTAACAGTAGCCCTAAAATTACTCCCTCAAACTAAGTTCAAACCTAACCTAACCTGAAGCCTATCTCAAATCACAGACCTAACCCTAACCCTAGGCAGACACCTTAAGCTTAACCCCAACCCTAACCTTACCTTGAGGTTAAATCCAACCGTAACACTGAACCGTAAAGTAACAGTAGCCCTAAACCTACTCCCTCAAACTAAGTTCAATCCTAACCTAACCTGAAGCCTAAATGAAACCATAGTCCTAACCCTAACACTATGTGGACACCTTATGCTTAACCCCCACCCTAACCTAACCCTGACGCTTACTCCAACCGTAACAGTTAAACGAAAACTAACAGTAGCCCTAAACTTACTCCCTCAAACTAAGTTCAAACATAACCTAACCTGAAGCCTAACTCAAACCATAGACCTAACCGTAACCCTAGGCGGACACCTGAAGCTCAACCCCAACCCTAACCTGACCCTGACGCTATCTACAACCGTAACACTGAACCGAAAACTAACAGTAGCACTAAACTTATTCCCTCAAACTAACTTCAAACATAACCTAACCTGAAGCCTCACTCAAACCACAGACCTAACCCTAACCCTAGGCGGACACCTTAACCTCAACCCCAACCCTAACCGGACCCTCACGCTAACTCCAAACGTAACATTGAACCGAAAACTAACAGTAGCCCTAAACTTACTCCCTCAAACTAAGTTCAATCCTAACCTAACCTGCAGCCTAAATGAAGCCATAGACCTAACCCTAACCCTAGGCGGACACCTTATGCTTACCCCCACCCTAACCTGACCCTGACGCTTACTCCAACCGTAACAGTTAACCGAAAACTAACAGTAGCCCTAAATATACTCCCTGAAACTAACTTCAAACCTAACCTAACCTGAAGCCTATATCAAACCATACACCTAACCATAACCCTAGTCGGACCCCTTAAGCTCAACCCCAACCCTAACCTGGCCCTGAGGCTAACTCCAACAGTAACAGTTACCCGAAAACTAACAGTAGCCCTAAACTTACTCCCTCAAACTAAATTCAAACCTAACCTACCTTGAAGCCTAACTCAAACCATAGACCTAAGCCTAACCCTAGGCGGACACCTGAAGCTCAATCACAAACCTAACCTGACCCTGACGCTATCTCCAACCGTAACACTGAACCGAAAACTAACAGTAGCCCTAAACTTACTCCCTCAAAATAAGTTCAAACCTACCCTAACCTGAATCCTAAGTCAAACCACAGACCTAACCCTAACCCCAGGAGTACACCTTAAGCTCAACCCCAAACCTAACCTGACCCTCACTATAACTCGAACCGTAACACTGATCCGAAAACTAACAGTAGCCCTAAACTTACTCCCTCAAACTACGTTCAAACCTAACCTAACCTGAAGCCTAACTCAAACAATAGACCTAAACCTAACCCTAGGCGGACACCTTAAGCTTGACCCCAACCCTAACCTGACCCTTAGGCTAAATTCAACCATAACAGTGAACCAAAAAATACAATAGGCCTAAACTTACTCCCTCAAACTAAGTTCAAACCTAACCTAAAATGAAGCCTAACTCAAACCATAGACCTAACCCTAACCCTATGCGGACAACTGAATCTCAACCACAAACCTAACCTGACCCTGATGCTATCTCTAACCGTAACAGTTAACCGAAAACTAACAGTAGCCCTAAACTTACGCCCTCAAACTAAGTTCAAACCTAACCTAACCTGGAGCCTAAATCAAACCATACACCTATCCGTAACTCTAGGCGGACACCTTAAGCTCAACCCCAACCCTAACCTGGCCCTGACGCTAACTCCAACAGTAACAGTTACCCAAAAACTAACAGTAGCCCTAAACTTACTCCCTCAAACTAAGTTCAAACCTAACCTAACCTGAAGCCTAAATCTAACCATACACCGAACCCTAACCCTAGGCGGACACCTTAAGCTCAACCCAAACCCTAACGTGACACACACGCTAACTCCAACCGTAACACTGAACCGAAAACTAAGAGTAGCCCTAAACTTACTCCCTCAAACTAAGTTCAAACTTAACCTAACGTGAAGCCTAACTCAAACCATAGACCTAACCCTAACCCTAGGCGGACACTCGAAGCTCAACCACAACCCTAACCTGACCCTCACGCTATCTCCAACCGTAACACTGAACCGAAAACTAAGAGTAGCCCTAAACTGACTCCTTCAAACTAAGTTCAAACCTAACCTAACCTGAAGCCTAAATCAAATTTTAGACATAACCCTAACCCTAGGAGGACACCTTATGCATAACCCCACCCTAACCTGACCCTGACGCTTACTCCAACTGTAACAGTTAACCGAAAACTAACAGTAGCCCTAAACTTACTCCATCAAACTAACTTCAAACGTAACCTAACCTTAAGCCTAAATGAAACCATACACCTAACCCTAACCCTAGGCGGACACCTTAAGCTGAACCCCAACCCTAACCTGACCTCCAGGCTAACTCCAACCATATCACTGAACCGAAAACTAAGAGTAGCCCTAAACTGACTCCCTCAATAAGTTCAAACCTAACCTATCCTGAAACCTAAATCAAATCTTAGACCTAACCCTAACTCTAGGCGGACACCTTAAGCTCAACCCCAACCCTAACCGGACCCTCACGCTAACTCCAAACGTAACACTGAACCGAAAACTAACAGTAGCCCTAAACTTACTCCCTCAAACTAAGTTCAATCCTAACCTAACCTGAAGCCTAAATGAAACCATAGACCTAACCCTAACCCTAGCGGACATCTTGTGCTTAACCCCCAACCTAACCTGACCGTGAGGCTTACTCCAACCATAACAGTTAACCGAAAACTAACAGTAGCCCTAAACTTACTCCCTCAAACTAAGTTCAAACCTAACCTAACCTGAAGCCTAACTCAAACCATAGACCTAACCCTAACCCTAGGCGGACACCTTCAGCTCAACCCCAACCCTAACCTGACCCTCACGCTACCTCCAACCGTAACACTGAACCGAAAACTAACAGTAGCCCTAAACTTACTCCCTCAAACTAAGTTCAATCCTAACCTAACCTGAAGCCTAACTCAAACCACAGACCTAACCCTAACCCTAGGCGGACAACTTAAGCTCAACCCCAACCCTAACCTGAACCTCACGCTAACTTCAACCGTAACACTGAACCGAAAACTAACAGTAGCCCTAAACTTACTCCCTCAAACTAAGTTCAAACCTAACCTAACCTGAAGCCTAACTCAAAAAATAGACCTAACCCTAACCCTAGGCAGACACCTTATGCTTAACCCCCACCCTAACCTGACCCTGACACTAACTCCAACCGTAACAGTTAAACGAAAACTAACAGTAGCCCTAAACTTACTCCCTCAAACTAAGTTCAAACCTAAACTAACCTGAAGCCTAAATCAAACCATACACCTAACCCTTACCCTAGACGGACACCTTAAGCTCAACACCAACCCTAACCTGACCCTCACGCTAAGTCCATCTGTAACACTGAACCGAAAACTAATAGTAGCCATAAACTTACTCCCTCAAACTAAGTTCAAACCTAACCTAACCTGAAGCCTAACTCAAACCATAGACATAACCCTAACCCTAGGCGGACACCTGAAGCTCAACCCCAACCATAACCTGACCCTGACGCTATCTCCAACCGTAACACTGAACCGAAAACTACCAGTAGCCCTAAACTTACTCCCTCAAACTAAGTTCATTCCTAAGCTTACCTGAAGCCTAAATGAAACCATAGACCTAACCCTAACCCTAGGCGGACACACTAAGCTCAACCCCAACCCTAACCTGGCCCTGACACTAACTCCAACAGTAACAGTTACCCGAAAACTAAGAGTAGCCCTAAACTTACTCCCTCAAACTAAGTTCAAACCTAACCTAACCTGAAGCCTAAATCTAACCATACACCGAACCCTAACCCTAGGCGGACACCTTAAGCTCAACCCCAACCCTAACGTGACGCTCACGCTGACTCCAACCGTAACACTGAACCGAAAACTAAGAGTAGCCCTAAACTTACTCCCTCAAACTAAGTTCAAACTTAACCTAACGTGAAGCCTAACTCAAATAATAGACCTAACCCTAACCCTAGGCCGACACTCGAAGCTCAACCACAACCCTAACCTGACCCTCACGCTATCTCCAACCGTAACACTGAACCGAAAACTAACAGTAGCCCTAAACTTACTCCCTCAAACTAAGTTCAAACCTAACATAATCTAAACCCTAACTCAAACCACAGACCTAACCCTAACCCTAGGCGGACACCTTAAGCTCAAACCCCAGCACTAACCGGACCCTAATGCTAACTCCAAACGTAACACTGAACCGAAAACTAACAGTAGCCCTAAACTTACTCCCTCAAACTAAGTTCAATCCTAACCTAACCTGAAGCCTAAATGAAACCATAGACCTAACCCTAAACCTAGGCGGACACCTTATGCTTAACCCCCACCTTAACTGACCCTGACGCTTACTCCAACTGTAACAGTTAACCGAAAACTAACAGTAGCCCTAAACTTACTCCCTGAAACTAACTTCAAACCTAACCTAACCTGAAGCCTAAATCAAACCATACACCTAACCATAACCCTAGGCGGACACCTTAAGCTCAACCCAAACCCTAACCTGACCTCCAGGCTAACTCCAACCATATCACTGAACCGAAAACTAAGAGTAGTCCTAAACTTACTCGCTCAAACTAAGTTCAAACCTAACCTAACCTGAAGCCTAACTCAAATCATAGACCTAACCATAACAATAGGCGGACACCTGAAGATCAACCCCAACCCTAACCTGACCCTGAGGCTATCTCCAACCGTAACACTGAACCGAAAACTAACAGTAGCCATAAACTTACTCACTCAAACTAAGTTCAAACCTAACCTAACCTGAAGCCTAACTCAAACCACAGACCTAACCCTAACCCTAGGCGGACACCTTAAGCTCAACCCCAACCCTAACCGGACCCTCATGCTAACTCCAAACGTAACACTGAACCAAAAACTAACAGTAGCCCTTAACTTACTCCCACAAACTAAGTTTAATCCTAACCTAACCTGAAGCCTAAATGACACCATAGACCTAAAGCTAACCCTAGGCGGACACCTTATGCTTAACCCCAACCCTAACCTGACCCTGACGCTTACTCCAACTGTAACAGTTAACCGAAAACTAACAGTAGCCCTAAACTAACTCTCTGAAAGTAACTTAAAACCTAACCTAACCTGAAGCCTAAATCAAACCATACACCTAACCCTAACCCTGGGCGGACACCTTAAGCTCAACCCCAACCCTAACCTGACCCTGATGCTAACTCCAACCGTAACAGTTACCCGAAAACTAAGAGTACCCCTATACTTACTCCCTCAAACTAAGTTCAAACCTAACCTAACCAGAAGCCAAAATCAAACCATACACCTAACACTAACCCTAGGCGAATGCCTTAAGCTCAACCCCAACCCTAACCTGACCCTCACGCTAACTCCAACCGTAACACTGAACCGAAAACTAACAGTATCCCTAATCTTACTCCCTGAGACTAAGTTCAAACCTAAAATAACCTGAAGCATAACTCAAACCATAGACCTAACCCTAACCCTAGGCGGACACCTTATGCTTAACGCCCACCCTAACCTGACCCTGACGCTTACTCCAACCATAACAGTTAAACGAAAACTAACAGTAGCCCTAAAATTACTCCCTCAAACTAAGTTCAAACCTAACCTAACCTGAAGCCTATCTCAAATCACAGACCTAACCCTAACCCTAGGCGGACACCTTAGGCTCAACCCCAACCCTAACCGGACACTCACGCTAACTCCAAATGTAACACAGAACCAAAAACTAACAGTAGCCCTAAACTTACTCCCTCAAACTAAGTTCAAACCTAACCTAACCTGAAGCCTAAATCAAACAATAGACCTAACCCTAACCCTAGGCAGACACCTTAAGCTTAACCCCAACCCTAACCTTACCTTGAGGTTAAATCCAACCGTAACACTGAACCGAAAAGTAACAGTAGCCCTAAACTTACTCCCTCAAACTAAGTTCAATCCTAACCTAACCTGAAGCCTAAATGAAACCATAGTCCTAACCCTAACACTATGTGGACACCTTATGCTTAACCCCCACACTAACCTAACCCTGACGCTTACTCCAACCGTAACAGTTAAACGAAAACTAACAGTAGCCCTAAACTTACTCCCTCAAACTAAGTTCAAACATAACCTAACCTGAAGCCTAACTCAAACCATAGACCTAACCGTAACCCTAGGCGGACACCTGAAGCTCAACCCCAACCCTAACCTGACCCTGACGCTATCTACAACCGTAACACTGAACCGAAAACTAACAGTAGCACTAAACTTATTCCCTCAAACTAACTTCAAACATAACCTAACCTGAAGCCTCACTCAAACCACAGACCTAACCCTAACCCTAGGCGGACACCTTAACCTCAACCCCAACCCTAACCGGACCCTCACGCTAACTCCAAACGTAACATTGAACCGAAAACTAACAGTAGCCCTAAACTTACTCCCTCAAACTAAGTTCAATCCTAACCTAACCTGCAGCCTAAATGAAGCCATAGACCTAACCCTAACCCTAGGCGGACACCTTATGCTTACCCCCACCCTAACCTGACCCTGACGCTTACTCCAACCGTAACAGTTAACCGAAAACTAACAGTAGCCCTAAATATACTCCCTGAAACTAACTTCAAACCTAACCTAACCTGTAGCCTATATCAAACCATACACCTAACCATAACCCTAGTCGGACCCCTTAAGCTCAACCCCAACCCTAACCTGGCCCTGAGGCTAACTCCAACAGTAACAGTTACCCGAAAACTAACAGTAGCCCTAAACTTACTCCCTCAAACTAAATTCAAACCTAACCTACCTTGAAGCCTAACTCAAACCATAGACCTAAGCCTAACCCTAGGCGGACACCTGAAGCTCAATCACAAACCTAACCTGACCCTGACGCTATCTCCAACCGTAACACTGAACCGAAAACTAACAGTAGCCCTAAACTTACTCCCTCAAAATAAGTTCAAACCTACCCTAACCTGAATCCTAAGTCAAACCACAGACCTAACCCTAACCCCAGGTTGACACCTTAAGCTCAACCCCAAACCTAACCTGACCCTCACTATAACTCGAACCGTAACACTGATCCGAAAACTAACAGTAGCCCTAAACTTACTCCCTCAAACTACGTTCAAACCTAACCTAACCTGAAGCCTAACTCAAATAATAGACCTAAACCTAACCCTAGGCGGACACCTTAAGCTTGACCCCAACCCTAACCTGACCCTTAGGCTAAATTCAACCATAACACTGAACCAAAAAATACAATAGGCCTAAACTTACTCCCTCAAACTAAGTTCAAACCTAACCTAAAATGAAGCCTAACTCAAACCATAGACCTAACCCTAACCCTATGCGGACAACTGAATCTCAACCACAAACCTAACCTGACCCTGATGCTATCTCTAACCGTAACAGTTAACCGAAAACTAACAGTAGCCCTAAACTTACGCCCTCAAACTAAGTTCAAACCTAACCTAACCTGGAGCCTAAATCAAACCATACACCTATCCGTAACTCTAGGCGGACACCTTAAGCTCAACCCCAACCCTAACCTGGCCCTGACGCTAACTCCAACAGTAACAGTTACCCAAAAACTAACAGTAGCCCTAAACTTACTCCCTCAAACTAAGTTCAAACCTAACCTAACCTGAAGCCTAAATCTAACCATACACCGAACCCTAACCCTAGGCGGACACCTTAAGCTCAACCCCAACCCTAACGTGACACTCACGCTAACTCCAACCGTAACACTGAACCGAAAACTAAGAGTAGCCCTAAACTTACTCCCTCAAACTAAGTTCAAACTTAACCTAACGTGAAGCCTAACTCAAACCATAGACCTAACCCTAACCCTAGGCGGACACTCGAAGCTCAACCACAACCCTAACCTGACCCTCACGCTATCTCCAACCGTAACACTGAACCGAAAACTAAGAGTAGCCCTAAACTGACTCCTTCAAACTAAGTTCAAACCTAACCTAACCTGAAGCCTAAATCAAATTTTAGACATAACCCTAACCCTAGGAGGACACCTTATGCATAACCCCACCCTAACCTGACCCTGACGCTTACTCCAACTGTAACAGTTAACCGAAAACTAACAGTAGCCCTAAACTTACTCCATCAAACTAACTTCAAACGTAACCTAACCTTAAGCCTAAATGAAACCATACACCTAACCCTAACCCTAGGCGGACACCTTAAGCTGAACCCCAACCCTAACCTGACCTCCAGGCTAACTCCAACCATATCACTGAACCGAAAACTAAGAGTAGCCCTAAACTGACTCCCTCAATAAGTTCAAACCTAACCTATCCTGAAACCTAAATCAAATCTTAGACCTAACCCTAACTCTAGGCGGACACCTTAAGCTCAACCCCAACCCTAACCGGACCCTCACGCTAACTCCAAACGTAACACTGAACCAAAAACTAACAGTAGCCCTAAACTTACTCCCTCAAACTAAGTTCAATCCTAACCTAACCTGAAGCCTAAATGAAACCATAGACCTAACCCTAACCCTAGCGGACATCTTGTGCTTAACCCCCAACCTAACCTGACCGTGAGGCTTACTCCAACCATAACAGTTAACCGAAAACTAACAGTAGCCCTAAACTTACTCCCTCAAACTAAGTTCAAACCTAACCTAACCTGAAGCCTAACTCAAACCATAGACCTAACCCTAACCCTAGGCTGACACCTTCAGCTCAACCCCAACCCTAACCTGACCCTCACGCTACCTCCAACCGTAACACTGAACCGAAAACTAACAGTAGCCCTAAACTTACTCCCTCAAACTAAGTTCAATCCTAACCTAACCTGAAGCCTAAATGACACCATAGACCTAAAGCTAACCCTAGGCGGACACCTTATGCTTAACCCCAACCCTAACCTGACCCTGACGCTTACTCCAACTGTAACAGTTAACCGAAAACTAACAGTAGCCCTAAACTAACTCTCTGAAAGTAACTTAAAACCTAACCTAACCTGAAGCCTAAATCAAACCATACACCTAACCCTAACACTGGGCGGACACCTTAAGCTCAACCCCAACCCTAACCTGACCCTGATGCTAACTCCAACCGTAACAGTTACCCGAAAACTAAGAGTACCCCTATACTTACTCCCTCAAACTAAGTTCAAACCTAACCTAACCAGAAGCCAAAATCAAACCATACACCTAACACTAACCCTAGGCGAATGCCTTAAGCTCAACCCCAACCCTAACCTGACCCTCACGCTAACTCCAACCGTAACACTGAACCGAAAACTAACAGTAGCCCTAATCTTACTCCCTGAGACTAAGTTCAAACCTAAAATAACCTGAAGCATAACTCAAACCATAGACCTAACCCTAACCCTAGGCGGACACCTTATGCTTAACCCCCACCCTAACCTGACCCTGACGCTTACTCCAACCATAACAGTTAAACGAAAACTAACAGTAGCCCTAAACTTACTCCCTCAAACTAAGTTCAAACCTAACCTAACCTGAAGCCTATCTCAAATCACAGACCTAACCCTAACCCTAGGCGGACACCTTAGGCTCAACCCCAACCCTAACCGGACACTCACGCTAACTCCAAATGTAACACAGAACCAAAAACTAACAGTAGCCCTAAACTTACTCCCTCAAACTAAGTTCAAACCTAACCTAACCTGAAGCCTAAATCAAACAATAGACCTAACCCTAACCCTAGGCAGACACCTTAAGCTTAACCCCAACCCTAACCTTACCTTGAGGTTAAATCCAACCGTAACACTGAACCGAAAAGTAACAGTAGCCCTAAACTTACTCCCTCAAACTAAGTTCAATCCTAACCTAACCTGAAGCCTAAATGAAACCATAGTCCTAACCCTAACACTATGTGGACACCTTATGCTTAACCCCCACCCTAACCTAACCCTGACGCTTACTCCAACCGTAACAGTTAAACGAAAACTAACAGTAGCCCTAAACTTACTCCCTCAAACTAAGTTCAAACATAACCTAACCTGAAGCTTAACTCAAACCATAGACCTAACCCTAACCCTAGGCGGACACCTGAAGTTCAACCCCAACCCTAACCTGACCCTGACGCTATCTACAACCGTAACACTGAACCGAAAACTAACAGTAGCACTAAACTTATTCCCTCAAACTAACTTCAAACATAACCTAACCTGAAGCCTCACTCAAACCACAGACCTAACCCTAACCCTAGGCGGACACCTTAACCTCAACCCCAACCCTAACCGGACCCTCACGCTAACTCCAAACGTAACATTGAACCGAAAACTAACAGTAGCCCTAAACTTACTCCCTCAAACTAAGTTCAATCCTAACCTAACCTGCAGCCTAAATGAAGCCATAGACCTAACCCTAACCCTAGGCGGACACCTTAAGCTCAACCCCAACCATAACCTGGCCCTGAAGCTAACTCCAACAGTAACAGTTACCCGAAAACTAACAGTAGCCCTAAACTTACTCCCTCAAACTAAGTTCAAACTTAACCTAACGTGAAGCCTAACTCAAACCATAGACCTAACCCTAACCCTAGGCGGGACACTCGAAGCTCAACCACAACCCTAACCTGACCCTCACGCTATCTCCAACCGTAACACTGAACCGAAAACTAAGAGTAGCCCTAAACTGACTCCTTGAAACTAAGTTCAAACCTAACCTAACCTGAAGCCTAAATCAAATTTTAGACATAACCCTAACCCTAGGCGGACACCTTATGCATAACCCCACCCTAACCTGACCCTGACGCTTACTCCAACTGTAACAGTTAACCGAAAACTAACAGTAGCCCTAAACTTACTCCATCAAACTAACTTCAAACGTAACCTAACCTTAAGCCTAAATGAAACCATACACCTAACCCTAACCATAGGCGGACACCTTAATCTCAACCCCAACCCTAACCTGGCCCTGACGCTAACTCCAACCGTAACATTTTCCCGAAAACTAACAGTAGCCCTAAACTTACTCCCTCAAACTAAGTTCAAACCTAACCTAACCTGAAGCCTATATCAAAGCATACACCTAACCCTAACCCTAGGCGGACACCTTAAGCTGAACCCCAACCCTAACCTGACCTCCAGGCTAACTCCAACCATATCACTGAACCGAAAACTAAGAGTAGCCCTAAACTGACTCCCTCAATAAGTTCAAACCTAACCTATCCTGAAACCTAAATCAAATCTTAGACCTAACCCTAACCCTAGGCGGACACCTTAAGCTCAACCCCAACCCTAACCGGACCCTCACGCTAACTCCAAACGTAACACTGAACCGAAAACTAACAGTAGCCCTAAACTTACTCCCTCAAACTAAGTTCAATCCTAACCTAACCTGAAGCCTAAATGAAACCATAGACCTAACCCTAACCCTAGCGGACATCTAGTGCTTAACCCCCAACCTAACCTGACCGTGAGGCTTACTCCAACCATAACAGTTAACCGAAAACTAACAGTAGCCCTAAACTTACTCCCTCAAACTAAGTTCAAACCTAACCTAACCTGAAGCCTAACTCAAACCATAGACCTAACCCTAACCCTAGGCGGACACCTTAAGCTCAACCCCAACCCTAACCTGACCCTCACGCTACCTCCAACCGTAACACTGAACCGAAAACTAACAGTAGCCCTAAACTTACTCCCTCAAACTAAGTTCAATCCTAACCTAACCTGAAGCCTAACTCAAACCACAGACCTAACCCTAACCCTAGGCGGACAACTTAAGCTCAACCCCAACCCTAACCTGAACCTCACGCTAACTCCAACCGTAACACTGAACCGAAAACTAACAGTAGCCCTAAACTTACTCCCTCAAACTAAGTTCAAACCTAACCTAACCTGAAGCGTAACTCAAAAAATAGACCTAACCCTAACCCTAGGCAGACACCTTATGCTTAACCCCCACCCTAACCTGACCCTGACACTAACTCCAACCATAACAGTTAAACGAAAACTAACAGTAGCCCTAAACTTACTCCCTCAAACTAAGTTCAAACCTAAACTAACCTGAAGCCTAAATCAAACCATACACCTAACCCTTACCCTAGACGGACACCTTAAGCTCAACACCAACCCTAACCTGACCCTCACGCTAAGTCCATCTGTAACACTGAACCGAAAACTAATAGTAGCCATAAACTTACTCCCTCAAACTAAGTTCAAACCTAACCTAACCTGAAGCCTAACTCAAACCATAGACATAACCCTAACCCTAGGCGGACACCTGAAGCTCAACCCCAACCATAACCTGACCCTTACGCTATCTCCAACCGTAACACTGAACCGAAAACTACCAGTAGCCCTAAACTTACTCCCTCAAACTAAGTTCATTCCTAAGCTTACCTGAAGCCTAAATGAAACCATAGACCTAACCCTAACCCTAGGCGGACACACTAAGCTCAACCCCAACCCTAAACTGGCCCTGACACTAACTCCAACAGTAACAGTTACCCGAAAACTAACAGTAGCCCTAAACTTATTCCCTCAAACTAAGTTCAAACCTAACCTAACCTGAAGCCTATCTCAAACCACAGACCTAACCCTAAATCTAGGCGGACACCGAAAGCTCAACCCAGACCCTAACCGGACACTCACGCTAACTCCAAATGTAACACTGAACCAAAAATTAACAGTAGCCCTAAACTTACTCCCTCAAACTAAGTTCAAACCTAACCTAAAATGAAGCCTAAATCAAACCATGCACCTAACCCTAAACCCTAGGCGGACAACTTAAGCTCTACCCCAAAACTAATCTGACCCTGACGCTTATTCCAACCGTAAGATTTAACCGAAAACTAACAGTAGCCCTAAACTGACTCCCTCAAACTAAGTTCAAACCTAACCTAACCTGAAGCCTAAATGAAATCATAGACCTAACCCTAACCATAGGCGGACAACTTATGCTTAACTCCCACCCTAACCTGACCCTGACACTTACTCCAACTGTAACAGTTAACCGAAAACTAACAGTAGCCCTGAACTTACACCCTCAAACTAACTTCAAACCTAATCTAACCTGAAGCCTAACTCAAACGATAGACCTAACGCTAACCCTAGGCGGACACCTGAAGCACAACCCCAACCCTAACCTGACCTCCAGGCTAACTCCAACCATATCACTGAACCGAAAACTAAGAGTAGCCCTAAACTTACTCCCTCAAACTAAGTTCAATCCTAACCTAACCTGAAGCCTAAATGAAACCATAGACCTAACCATAACCCTAGGCGGACACCTTATGGTTAACCCCCACCCTAACCTGACCCTGACGCTTACTCAAACTGTAACAGTTAACCGAAAACTAACAGTAGCCCTAAACTGACTCCCTGAAACTAAGTTCAAACCTAACCTAACCTGAAGCCTAAATCAAATCTTAGACCTAACCCTAAACCTAGGCGGACACGTTATGCTTAACCCCTACCCTAACCTGACCCTGACGCTTACTCCAACCGTAACAGTTAACCAAAAACTAACAGTAGCCCTAAACTTACTCCATCAAACTAACTTCAAACCTAACCTAACCTTAAGCCTAAGTGACACCATACACCTAACCCTAACCCTAGGCAGATACCTTAATCTCAACCCCAACCCTAACCTGGCCCTGACGCTAACTCCAACCTTAACAGTTTCCCGAAAACTAACAGTAGCCCTAAACTTACTCCCTCAAACTACGTTCAAACCTAACCTAACCTGAAGCCTAAATCAAAGCATTCACCTAACCCTAACCCTAGGCGGATACCTTAAGCTCAACCCCAAAACTAACCTGACCCTGACACTTTCACCAACAGTAACAGTTAACCGAAAACTAACAATAGCCCTAAACTGACTCCCTCAAACTAAGTTCAAACCTAACCTAACCTGAAGCCTAAATCAAACCTTAGACCTCACCCTAACCCTAGGCGGACACCTTATGCTTAACCCCCACCCTAACCTGACCCTGACACTTACTCCAACCGTAACAGTTAACCGAAAACTAACAGTAGCCCTAAACTGACTCCCTCAAACTACGTTCAAACCTAACCTAACCTGAAGCCTAAATCAAATCATAGACCTAACCCTAACAATAAGCGGACACCTGAAGCTCAACCCCAACCCTAACCTGACCCTGACGCTATCTCCAACCGTAACACTGAACCGAAAACTAACAGTAGCCCTAAACTTACTCACTCAAACTAAGTTCAAATGTAACCTAACCTGAAACCTAAATCAAACCGCAGTACTAAACCTAACCCGAGGAGGACACCTTAAGCTCAACTCCAACCCTAACTTGACCCTGACGCTATCTCCAACCGTAACACTGAACCGAAAACTAACAGTAGCCCTAAACTTACTCACTCAAACTAAGTTCAAACGTAACCTAACCTGTAGCCTAAATCTAACCATGGACCTAACCCTAACCCTAGGCGGACACCTCAAGCTAACCCCAACCCTAACCTGACCCTGACGCTAACTAAAACCATAATACTGAACCGAAAACAGTAGCCCTAAACTTACTCCCTCAAACTAAGTTCAAAGCTAACCTAACCTGAAGCCTAAATCAAACCATACACCTAACCCTAACCCTATGCGGACACCTTAAGCTCAACCCCAAACCTAACCTGATCCTGACGCTTACTCCAACCGTAACAGTTAACCGAAAACTAACAGTAGCGCTAAACTGACTCCCTCAAACTAAGTTCAAACCTAACCTAACCTGAAGCCTAAATCAAATCATAGACCTAACCCTAACCTTAGGCGGACACCTTATGCTTAACCCCCACCCTACCCTGACCCTGACGCTTACTCCAACTGTAACAGTTAACCGAAAACTAACAGTAGCCCTAAACTGACTCCCTCAAACTAAGTTCAAACTTAACCTAACGTGAAGCCTAACTCAAACCATAGACCTAACCCTAACCCTAGGCGGACACTCGAAGCTCAACCACAACCCTAACCTGACCCTCACGCAATCTCCAACCGTAACACTGAACCGAAAACTAAGAGTAGCCCTAAACTGACTGCTTCAAACTAAGTTCAAACCTAACCTAACCTGAAGCCTAAATCAAATTTTAGACATAATCCTAACCCTAGGCGGACACCTTATGCATAACCCCACCCTAACCTGACCCTGACGCTTACTCCAACCGTAACAGTTAAACGAAAACTAACAGTAGCCCTAAACTTACTCCCTCAAACTAAGTTCAAACCTAACCTAACCTGAAGCCTAAATCAAACCATACACCTAACCATAACCCTAGGCAGACACCTTAAGCTCAACCCCAACCTAACCTGACCCTGACGCTTACTCCAACCGTAACAGTTAACCGAAAACTAACAGGAGCCCTAAACTGACTCCCTCAAACTAAGTTCAAACCTAACCTAACCTGTAGCCTAAATCAAACCATAAACCTAACCCTAACCCTGGGCGGACACCTTAAGCTCAACCCCAAACCTAACCTGGCCCTGACGCTAACTCCAACAGTAACAGTTACCCGAAAACTAAGAGTAGCCCTAAACTTACTCCCTCAAACTAAGTTCAAACCTAACCTAACCTGAAGCCTAAATCTAACCATACACCGAACCCTAACCCTAGGCGGACACCTTAAGCTCAACCCCAACCCTAACGTGACGCTCACGCTGACTCCAACCGTAACACTGAACCGAAAACTAAGAGTAGCCCTAAACTTACTCCCTCAAACTAAGTTCAAACTTAACCTAACGTGAAGCCTAACTCAAACAATAGTCCTAACCCTAACCCTAGGCCGACACTCGAAGCTCAACCACAACCCTAACCTGACCCTCACGCTATCTCCAACCGTAACACTGAAACGAAAACTAACAGTAGCCCTAAACTTACTCCCTCAAACTAAGTTCAAACCTAACATAATCTAAACCCTAACTCAAACCACAGACCTAACCCTAACCCTAGGCGGACACCTTAAGCTCAACCCCAGCACTAACCGGACCCTAATGCTAACTCCAAACGTAACACTGAACCGAAAACTAACAGTAGCCCTAAACTTACTCCCTCAAACTAAGTTCAATCCTAACCTAACCTGAAGCCTAAATGAAACCATAGACCTAACCCTAAACCTAGGCGGACACCTTATGCTTAACCCCCACCTTAACTGACCCTGACGCTTACTCCAACTGTAACATTTAACCGAAAACTAACAGTAGCCCTAAACTTACTCCCTGAAACTAACTTCAAACCTAACCTAACCTGAAGCCTAAATCAAACCATACACCTAACCATAACCCTAGGCGGACACCTTAAGCTCAACCCAAACCCTAACCTGACCTCCAGGCTATATTCAACCATATCACTGAACCGAAAACTAAGAGTAGTCCTAAACTTACTCGCTCAAACTAAGTTCAAACCTAACCTAACCTGAAGCCTAACTCAAATCATAGACCTAACCCTAACAATAGGCGGACACCTGAAGATCAACCCCAACCCTAACCTGACCCTGAGGCTATCTCCAACTGTAACACGGAACCGAAAACTAACAGTAGCCATAAACTTACTCACTCAAACTAAGTTCAAACCCAACCTAACCTGAAGCCTAACTCAAAACACAGACCTAACCCTAACCCTAGGCGGACACCTTAAGCTCAACCCCAACCCTAACCGGACCCTCATGCTAACTCCAAACGTAACACTGAACCAAAAACTAACAGTAGCCCTAAACTTACTCCCACAAACTAAGTTTAATCCTAACCTAACCTGAAGCCTAAATGACACCATAGACCTAAAGCTAACCCTAGGCGGACACCTTATGCTTAACCCCAACCCTAACCTGACCCTGATGCTTACTCCAACTGTAACAGTTAACCGAAAACTAACAGTAGCCCTAAACTAACTCTCTGAAAGTAACTTAAAACCTAACCTAACCTGAAGCCTAAATCAAACCATACACCTAACCCTAACCCTGGGCGGACACCTTAAGCTCAACCCCAACCCTAACCTGACCCTGACGCTAACTCCAACCGTAACAGTTACCCGAAAACTAAGAGTACCCCTATACTTACTCCCTCAAACTAAGTTCAAACCTAACCTAACCAGAAGCCAAAATCAAACCATACACATAACCCTAACCCTAAGCGAATGCCTTAAGCTCAACCCCAACCCTAACCTGACCCTCACGCTAACTCCAACCATAACACTGAACCGAAAACTAACAGTAGCCCTAATCTTACTCCTTGAGACTAAGTTCAAACCTAAAATAACCTGAAGCATAACTCAAACCATAGACCTAACCCTAACCCTAGGCGGACACCTTATGCTTAACCCCCACCCTAACCTGACCCTGACGCTTACTCCAACCATAACAGTTAAACGAAAACTAACAGTAGCCCTAAACTTACTCCCTCAAACTAAGTTCAAACCTAACCTAACCTGAAGCCTATCTCAAATCACAGACCTAACCCTAACCCTAGGCGGACACCTTAGGCTCAACCCCAACCCTAACCGGACACTCACGCTAACTCCAAATGTAACACAGAACCAAAAACTAACAGTAGCCCTAAACTTACTCCCTCAAACTAAGTTCAAACCTAACCTAACCTGAAGCCTAAATCAAACAATAGACCTAACCCTAACCCTAGGCAGACACCTTAAGCTTAACCCCAACCCTAACCTTACCTTGAGGTTAAATCCAACCGTAACACTGAACCGAAAAGTAACAGTAGCCCTAAACCTACTCCCTCAAACTAAGTTCAATCCTAACCTAACCTGAAGCCTAAATGAAACCATAGTCCTAACCCTAACACTATGTGGACACCTTATGCTTAACCCCCACCCTAACCTAACCCTGACGCTTACTCCAACCGTAACAGTTAAACGAAAACTAACAGTAGCCCTAAACTTACTCCCTCAAACTAAGTTCAAACATAACCTAACCTGAAGCCTAACTCAAACCATAGACCTAACCGTAACCCTAGGCGGACACCTGAAGCTCAACCCCAACCCTAACCTGACCCTGACGCTATCTACAACCGTAACACTGAACCGAAAACTAACAGTAGCACTAAACTTATTCCCTCAAACTAACTTCAAACATAACCTAACCTGAAGCCTCACTCAAACCACAGACCTAACCCTAACCCTAGGCGGACACCTTAACCTCAACCCCAACCCTAACCGGACCCTCACGCTAACTCCAAACGTAACATTGAACCGAAAACTAACAGTAGCCCTAAACTTACTCCCTCAAACTAAGTTCAATCCTAACCTAACCTGCAGCCTAAATGAAGCCATAGACCTAACCCTAACCCTAGGCGGACACCTTATGCTTACCCCCACCCTAACCTGACCCTGACGCTTACTCCAACCGTAACAGTTAACCGAAAACTAACAGTAGCCCTAAATATACTCCCTGAAACTAACTTCAAACCTAACCTAACCTGAAGCCTATATCAAACCATACACCTAACCATAACCCTAGTCGGACCCCTTAAGCTCAACTCCAACCCTAACCTGGCCCTGAGGCTAACTCCAACAGTAACAGTTACCCGAAAACTAACAGTAGCCCTAAACTTACTCCCTCAAACTAAATTCAAACCTAACCTACCTTGAAGCCTAACTCAAACCATAGACCTAAGCCTAACCCTAGGCGGACACCTGAAGCTCAATCACAAACCTAACCTGACCCTGACGCTATCTCCAACCGTAACACTGAACCGAAAACTAACAGTAGCCCTAAACTTACTCCCTCAAAATAAGTTCAAACCTACCCTAACCTGAATCCTAAGTCAAACCACAGACCTAACCCTAACCCCAGGAGGACACCTTAAGCTCAACCCCAAACCTAACCTAACCCTCACTATAACTCGAACCGTAACACTGATCCGAAAACTAACAGTAGCCCTAAACTTACTCCCTCAAACTACGTTCAAACCTAACCTAACCTGAAGCCTAACTCAAACAATAGACCTAAACCTAACCCTAGGCGGACACCTTAAGCTTGACCCCAACCCTAACCTGACCCTTAGGCTAAATTCAACCATAACACTGAACCAAAAAATACAATAGGCCTAAACTTACTCCCTCAAACTAAGTTCAAACCTAACCTAAAATGAAGCCTAACTCAAACCATAGACCTAACCCTAACACTATGCGGACAACTGAATCTCAACCACAAACCTAACCTGACCCTGATGCTATCTCTAACCGTAACAGTTAACCGAAAACTAACAGTAGCCCTAAACTTACGCCCTCAAACTAAGTTCAAACCTAACCTAACCTGGAGCCTAAATCAAACCATACACCTATCCGTAACTCTAGGCGGACACCTTAAGCTCAACCCCAACCCTAACCTGGCCCTGACGCTAACTCCAACAGTAACAGTTACCCAAAAACTAACAGTAGCCCTAAACTTACTCCCTCAAACTAAGTTCAAACCTAACCTAACCTGAAGTCTAAATCTAACCATACACCGAACCCTAACCCTAGGCGGACACCTTAAGCTCAACCCCAACCCTAACGTGACCCTCACGCTATCTCCAACCGTAACACTGAACCGAAAACTAAGAGTAGCCCTAAACTGACTCCTTCAAACTAAGTTCAAACCTAACCTAACCTGAAGCCTAAATCAAATTTTAGACATAACCCTAACCCTAGGAGGACACCTTATGCATAACCCCACCCTAACCTGACCCTGACGCTTACTCCAACTGTAACAGTTAACCGAAAACTAACAGTAGCCCTAAACTTACTCCATCAAACTAACTTCAAACGTAAAATAACCTTAAGCCTAAATGAAACCATACACCTAACCCTAACCCTAGGCGGACACCTTAAGCTGAACCCCAACCCTAACCTGACCTCCAGGCTAACTCCAACCATATCACTGAACCGAAAACTAAGAGTAGCCCTAAACTGACTCCCTCAATAAGTTCAAACCTAACCTATCCTGAAACCTAAATCAAATCTTAGACCTAACCCTAACTCTAGGCGGACACCTTAAGCTCAACCCCAACCCTAACCGGACCCTCACGCTAACTCCAAACGTAACACTGAACCGAAAACTAACAGTAGCCCTAAACTTACTCCCTCAAACTAAGTTCAATCCTAACCTAACCTGAAGCCTAAATGAAACCATAGACCTAACCCTAACCCTAGGCGGACACCTCAAGCTAACCCCAACCCTAACCTGACCCTGACGCTAACTAAAACCATAATACTGAACCGAAAACAGTAGCCCTAAACTTACTCCCTCAAACTAAGTTCAAAGCTAACCTAACCTGAAGCCTAAATCAAACCATACACCTAACCCTAACCCTATGCGGACACCTTAAGCTCAACCCCAAACCTAACCTGATCCTGACGCTTACTCCAACCGTAACAGTTAACCGAAAACTAACAGTAGCGCTAAACTGACTCCCTCAAACTAAGTTCAAACCTAACCTAACCTGAAGCCTAAATCAAATCATAGACCTAACCCTAACCTTAGGCGGACACCTTATGCTTAACCCCCACCCTACCCTGACCCTGACGCTTACTCCAACTGTAACAGTTAACCGAAAACTAACAGTAGCCCTAAACTGACTCCCTCAAACTAAGTTCAAACTTAACCTAACGTGAAGCCTAACTCAAACCATAGACCTAACCCTAACCCTAGGCGGACACTCGAAGCTCAACCACAACCCTAACCTGACCCTCACGCAATCTCCAACCGTAACACTGAACCGAAAACTAAGAGTAGCCCTAAACTGACTGCTTCAAACTAAGTTCAAACCTAACCTAACCTGAAGCCTAAATCAAATTTTAGACATAATCCTAACCCTAGGCGGACACCTTATGCATAACCCCACCCTAACCTGACCCTGACGCTTACTCCAACCGTAACAGTTAAACGAAAACTAACAGTAGCCCTAAACTTACTCCCTCAAACTAAGTTCAAACCTAACCTAACCTGAAGCCTGAATCAAACCATACACCTAACCATAACCCTAGGCGGACACCTTAAGCTCAACCCCAACCTAACCTGACCCTGACGCTTACTCCAACCGTAACAGTTAACCGAAAACTAACAGGAGCCCTAAACTGACTCCCTCAAACTAAGTTCAAACCTAACCTAACCTGTAGCCTAAATCAAACCATAAACCTAACCCTAACCCTGGGCGGACACCTTAAGCTCAACCCCAAACCTAACCTGGCCCTGACGCTAACTCCAACAGTAACAGTTACCCGAAAACTAAGAGTAGCCCTAAACTTACTCCCTCAAACTAAGTTCAAACCTAACCTAACCTGAAGCCTAAATCTAACCATACACCGAACCCTAACCCTAGGCGGACACCTTAAGCTCAACCCCAACCCTAACGTGACGCTCACGCTGACTCCAACCGTAACACTGAACCGAAAACTAAGAGTAGCCCTAAACTTACTCCCTCAAACTAAGTTCAAACTTAACCTAACGTGAAGCCTAACTCAAACAATAGACCTAACCCTAACCCTAGGCCGACACTCGAAGCTCAACCACAACCCTAACCTGACCCTCACGCTATCTCCAACGGTAACACTGAACCGAAAACTAACAGTAGCCCTAAACTTACTCCCTCAAACTAAGTTCAAACCTAACATAATCTAAACCCTAACTCAAACCACAGACCTAACCCTAACCCTAGGCGGACACCTTAAGCTCAACCCCAGCACTAACCGGACCCTAATGCTAACTCCAAACGTAACACTGAACCGAAAACTAACAGTAGCCCTAAACTTACTCCCTCAAACTAAGTTCAATCCTAACCTAACCTGAAGCCTAAATGAAACCATAGACCTAACCCTAAACCTAGGCGGACACCTTATGCTTAACCCCCACCTTAACTGACCCTGACGCTTACTCCAACTGTAACATTTAACCGAAAACTAACAGTAGCCCTAAACTTACTCCCTGAAACTAACTTCAAACCTAACCTAACCTGAAGCCTAAATCAAACCATACACCTAACCATAACCCTAGGCGGACACCTTAAGCTCAACCCCAACCTAACCTGACCCTGACGCTTACTCCAACCGTAACAGTTAACCGAAAACTAACAGGAGCCCTAAACTGACTCCCTCAAACTAAGTTCAAACCTAACCTAACCTGTAGCCTAAATCAAACCATAAACCTAACCCTAACCCTGGGCGGACACCTTAAGCTCAACCCCAAACCTAACCTGGCCCTGACGCTAACTCCAACAGTAACAGTTACCCGAAAACTAAGAGTAGCCCTAAACTTACTCCCTCAAACTAAGTTCAAACCTAACCTAACCTGAAGCCTAAATCTAACCATACACCGAACCCTAACCCTAGGCGGACACCTTAAGCTCAACCCCAACCCTAACGTGACGCTCACGCTGACTCCAACCGTAACACTGAACCGAAAACTAAGAGTAGCCCTAAACTTACTCCCTCAAACTAAGTTCAAACTTAACCTAACGTGAAGCCTAACTCAAACAATAGACCTAACCCTAACCCTAGGCCGACACTCGAAGCTCAACCACAACCCTAACCTGACCCTCACGCTATCTCCAACCGTAACACTGAAACGAAAACTAACAGTAGCCCTAAACTTACTCCCTCAAACTAAGTTCAAACCTAACATAATCTAAACCCTAACTCAAACCACAGACCTAACCCTAACCCTAGGCGGACACCTTAAGCTCAACCCCAGCACTAACCGGACCCTAATGCTAACTCCAAACGTAACACTGAACCGAAAACTAACAGTAGCCCTAAACTTACTCCCTCAAACTAAGTTCAATCCTAACCTAACCTGAAGCCTAAATGAAACCATAGACCTAACCCTAAACCTAGGCGGACACCTTATGCTTAACCCCCACCTTAACTGACCCTGACGCTTACTCCAACTGTAACATTTAACCGAAAACTAACAGTAGCCCTAAACTTACTCCCTGAAACTAACTTCAAACCTAACCTAACCTGAAGCCTAAATCAAACCATACACCTAACCATAACCCTAGGCGGACACCTTAAGCTCAACCCAAACCCTAACCTGACCTCCAGGCTAAATTCAACCATATCACTGAACCGAAAACTAAGAGTAGTCCTAAACTTACTCGCTCAAACTAAGTTCAAACCTAACCTAACCTGAAGCCTAACTCAAATCATAGACCTAACCCTAACAATAGGCGGACACCTGAAGATCAACCCCAACCCTAACCTGACCCTGAGGCTATCTCCAACCGTAACACGGAACCGAAAACTAACAGTAGCCATAAACTTACTCACTCAAACTAAGTTCAAACCCAACCTAACCTGAAGCCTAACTCAAAACACAGACCTAACCCTAACCCTAGGCGGACACCTTAAGCTCAACCCCAACCCTAACCGGACCCTCATGCTAACTCCAAACGTAACACTGAACCAAAAACTAACAGTAGGCCTAAACTTACTCCCACAAACTAAGTTTAATCCTAACCTAACCTGAAGCCTAAATGACACCATAGACCTAAAGCTAACCCTAGGCGGACACCTTATGCTTAACCCCAACCCTAACCTGACCCTGATGCTTACTCCAACTGTAACAGTTAACCGAAAACTAACAGTAGCCCTAAACTAACTCTCTGAAAGTAACTTAAAACCTAACCTAACCTGAAGCCTAAATCAAACCATACACCTAACCCTAACCCTGGGCGGACAACTTAAGCTCAACCCCAACCCTAACCTGACCCTGACGCTAACTCCAACCGTAACAGTTACCCGAAAACTAAGAGTACCCCTATACTTACTCCCTCAAACTAAGTTCAAACCTAACCTAACCAGAAGCCAAAATCAAACCATACACCTAACCCTAACCCTAAGCGAATGCCTTAAGCTCAACCCCAACCCTAACCTGACCCTCACGCTAACTCCAACCATAACACTGAACCGAAAACTAACAGTAGCCCTAATCTTACTCCTTGAGACTAAGTTCAAACCTAAAAAAACCTGAAGCATAACTCAAACCATAGACCTAACCCTAACCCTAGGCGGACACCTTATGCTTAACCCCCACCCTAACCTGACCCTGACGCTTACTCCAACCATAACAGTTAAACGAAAACTAACAGTAGCCCTAAACTTACTCCCTCAAACTAAGTTCAAACCTAACCTAACCTGAAGCCTATCTCAAATCACAGACCTAACCCTAACCCTAGGCGGACACCTTAGGCTCAACCCCAACCCTAACCGGACACTCACGCTAACTCCAAATGTAACACAGAACCAAAAACTAACAGTAGCCCTAAACTTACTCCCTCAAACTAAGTTCAAACCTAACCTAACCTGAAGCCTAAATCAAACAATAGACCTAACCCTAACCCTAGGCAGACACCTTAAGCTTAACCCCAACCCTAACCTTACCTTGAGGTTAAATCCAACCGTAACACTGAACCGAAAAGTAACAGTAGCCCTAAACCTACTCCCTCAAACTAAGTTCAATCCTAACCTAACCTGAAGCCTAAATGAAACCATAGTCCTAACCCTAACACTATGTGGACACCTTATGCTTAACCCCCACCCTAACCTAACCCTGACGCTTACTCCAACCGTAACAGTTAAACGAAAACTAACAGTAGCCCTAAACTTACTCCCTCAAACTAAGTTCAAACATAACCTAACCTGAAGCCTAACTCAAACCATAGACCTAACCGTAACCCTAGGCGGACACCTGAAGCTCAACCCCAACCCTAACCTGACCCTGACGCTATCTACAACCGTAACACTGAACCGAAAACTAACAGTAGCACTAAACTTATTCCCTCAAACTAACTTCAAACATAACCTAACCTGAAGCCTCACTCAAACCACAGACCTAACCCTAACCCTAGGCGGACACCTTAACCTCAACCCCAACCCTAACCGGACCCTCACGCTAACTCCAAACGTAACATTGAACCGAAAACTAACAGTAGCCCTAAACTTACTCCCTCAAACTAAGTTCAATCCTAACCTAACCTGCAGCCTAAATGAAGCCATAGACCTAACCCTAACCCTAGGCGGACACCTTATGCTTACCCCCACCCTAACCTGACCCTGACGCTTACTCCAACCGTAACAGTTAACCGAAAACTAACAGTAGCCCTAAATATACTCCCTGAAACTAACTTCAAACCTAACCTAACCTGAAGCCTATATCAAACCATACACCTAACCATAACCCTAGTCGGACCCCTTAAGCTCAACCCCAACCCTAACCTGGCCCTGAGGCTAACTCCAACAGTAACAGTTACCCGAAAACTAACAGTAGCCCTAAACTTACTCGCTCAAACTAAATTCAAACCTAACCTACCTTGAAGCCTAACTCAAACCATAGACCTAAGCCTAACCCTAGGCGGACACCTGAAGCTCAATCACAAACCTAACCTGACCCTGACGCTATCTCCAACCCTAACACTGAACCGAAAACTAACAGTAGCCCTAAACTTACTCCCTCAAAATAAGTTCAAACCTACCCTAACCTGAATCCTAAGTCAAACCACAGACCTAACCCTAACCCCAGGAGGACACCTTAAGCTCAACCCCAAACCTAACCTAACCCTCACTATAACTCGAACCGTAACACTGATCCGAAAACTAACAGTAGCCCTAAACTTACTCCCTCAAACTACGTTCAAACCTAACCTAACCTGAAGCCTAACTCAAACAATAGACCTAAACCTAACCCTAGGCGGACACCTTAAGCTTGACCCTAACCCTAACCTGACCCTTAGGCTAAATTCAACCATAACACTGAACCAAAAAATACAATAGGCCTAAACTTACTCCCTCAAACTAAGTTCAAACCTAACCTAAAATGAAGCCTAACTCAAACCATAGACCTAACCCTAACCCTATGCGGACAACTGAATCTCAACCACAAACCTAACCTGACCCTGATGCTATCTCTAACCGTAACAGTTAACCGAAAACTAACAGTAGCCCTAAACTTACGCCCTCAAACTAAGTTCAAACCTAACCTAACCTGGAGCCTAAATCAAACCATACACCTATCCGTAACTCTAGGCGGACACCTTAAGCTCAACCCCAACCCTAACCTGGCCCTGACGCTAACTCCAACAGTAACAGTTACCCAAAAACTAACAGTAGCCCTAAACTTACTCCCTCAAACTAAGTTCAAACCTAACCTAACCTGAAGCCTAAATCTAACCATACACCGAACCCTAACCCTAGGCGGACACCTTAAGCTCAACCCCAACCCTAACGTGACCCTCACGCTATCTCCAACCGTAACACTGAACCGAAAACTAAGAGTAGCCCTAAACTGACTCCTTCAAACTAAGTTCAAACCTAACCTAACCTGAAGCCTAAATCAAATTTTAGACATAACCCTAACCCTAGGAGGACACCTTATGCATAACCCCACCCTAACCTGACCCTGACGCTTACTCCAACTGTAACAGTTAACCGAAAACTAACAGTAGCCCTAAACTTACTCCATCAAACTAACTTCAAACGTAACCTAACCTTAAGCCTAAATGAAACCATACACCTAACCCTAACCCTAGGCGGACACCTTAAGCTGAACCCCAACCCTAACCTGACCTCCAGGCTAACTCCAACCATATCACTGAACCGAAAACTAAGAGTAGCCCTAAACTGACTCCCTCAATAAGTTCAAACCTAACCTATCCTGAAACCTAAATCAAATCTTAGACCTAACCCTAACTCTAGGCGGACACCTTAAGCTCAACCCCAACCCTAACCGGACCCTCACGCTAACTCCAAACGTAACACTGAACCGAAAACTAACAGTAGCCCTAAACTTACTCCCTCAAACTAAGTTCAATCCTAACCTAACCTGAAGCCTAAATGAAACCATAGACCTAACCCTAACCCTAGCGGACATCTTGTGCTTAACCCCCAACCTAACCTGACCGTGAGGCTTACTCCAACCATAACAGTTAACCGAAAACTAACAGTAGCCCTAAACTTACTCCCTCAAACTAAGTTCAAACCTAACCTAACCTGAAGCCTAACTCAAACCATAGACCTAACCCTAACCCTAGGCGGACACCTTCAGCTCAACCCCAACCCTAACCTGACCCTCACGCTACCTCCAACCGTAACACTGAACCGAAAACTAACAGTAGCCCTAAACTTACTCCCTCAAACTAAGTTCAATCCTAACCTAACCTGAAGCCTAACTCAAACCACAGACCTAACCCTAACCCTAGGCGGACAACTTAAGCTCAACCCCAACCCTAACCTGAACCTCACGCTAACTTCAACCGTAACACTGAACCGAAAACTAACAGTAGCCCTAAACTTACTCCCTCAAACTAAGTTCAAACCTAACCTAACCTGAAGCCTAACTCAAAAAATAGACCTAACCCTAACCCTAGGCAGACACCTTATGCTTAACCCCCACCCTAACCTGACCCTGACACTAACTCCAACCGTAACAGTTAAACGAAAACTAACAGTAGCCCTAAACTTACTCCCTCAAACTAAGTTCAAACCTAAACTAACCTGAAGCCTAAATCAAACCATACACCTAACCCTTACCCTAGACGGACACCTTAAGCTCAACACCAACCCTAACCTGACCCTCACGCTAAGTCCATCTGTAACACTGAACCGAAAACTAATAGTAGCCATAAACTTACTCCCTCAAACTAAGTTCAAACCTAACCTAACCTGAAGCGTAACTCAAACCATAGACATAACCCTAACCCTAGGCGGACACCTGAAGCTCAACCCCAACCATAACCTGACCCTGACGCTATCTCCAACCGTAACACTGAACCGAAAACTACCAGTAGCCCTAAACTTACTCCCTCAAACTAAGTTCATTCCTAAGCTTACCTGAAGCCTAAATGAAACCATAGACCTAACCCTAACCCTAGGCGGACACACTAAGCTCAACCCCAACCCTAACCTGGCCCTGACACTAACTCCAACAGTAACAGTTACCCGAAAACTAAGAGTAGCCCTAAACTTACTCCCTCAAACTAAGTTCAAACCTAACCTAACCTGAAGCCTAAATCTAACCATACACCGAACCCTAACCCTAGGCGGACACCTTAAGCTCAACCCCAACCCTAACGTGACGCTCACGCTGACTCCAACCGTAACACTGAACCGAAAACTAAGAGTAGCCCTAAACTTACTCCCTCAAACTAAGTTCAAACTTAACCTAACGTGAAGCCTAACTCAAATAATAGACCTAACCCTAACCCTAGGCCGACACTCGAAGCTCAACCACAACCCTAACCTGACCCTCACGCTATCTCCAACCGTAACACTGAACCGAAAACTAACAGTAGCCCTAAACTTACTCCCTCAAACTAAGTTCAAACCTAACATAATCTAAACCCTAACTCAAACCACAGACCTAACCCTAACCCTAGGCGGACACCTTAAGCTCAACCCCAGCACTAACCGGACCCTAATGCTAACTCCAAACGTAACACTGAACCGAAAACTAACAGTAGCCCTAAACTTACTCACTCAAACTAAGTTCAAACCTAACCTAACCTGAAGCCTAACTCAAACCACAGACCTAACCCTAACCCTAGGCGGACACCTTAAGCTCAACCCCAACCCTAACCGGACCCTCATGCTAACTCCAAACGTAACACTGAACCAAAAACTAACAGTAGCCCTAAACTTACTCCCACAAACTAAGTTTAATCCTAACCTAACCTGAAGCCTAAATGACACCATAGACCTAAAGCTAACCCTAGGCGGACACCTTATGCTTAACCCCAACCCTAACCTGACCCTGACGCTTACTCCAACTGTAACAGTTAACCGAAAACTAACAGTAGCCCTAAACTAACTCTCTGAAAGTAACTTAAAACCTAACCTAACCTGAAGCCTAAATCAAACCATACACCTAACCCTAACACTGGGCGGACACCTTAAGCTCAACCCCAACCCTAACCTGACCCTGATGCTAACTCCAACCGTAACAGTTACCCGAAAACTAAGAGTACCCCTATACTTACTCCCTCAAACTAAGTTCAAACCTAACCTAACCAGAAGCCAAAATCAAACCATACACCTAACACTAACCCTAGGCGAATGCCTTAAGCTCAACCCCAACCCTAACCTGACCCTCACGCTAACTCCAACCGTAACACTGAACCGAAAACTAACAGTAGCCCTAATCTTACTCCCTGAGACTAAGTTCAAACCTAAAATAACCTGAAGCATAACTCAAACCATAGACCTAACCCTAACCCTAGGCGGACACCTTATGCTTAACCCCCACCCTAACCTGACCCTGACGCTTACTCCAACCATAACAGTTAAACGAAAACTAACAGTAGCCCTAAACTTACTCCCTCAAACTAAGTTCAAACCTAACCTAACCTGAAGCCTATCTCAAATCACAGACCTAACCCTAACCCTAGGCGGACACCTTAGGCTCAACCCCAACCCTAACCGGACACTCACGCTAACTCCAAATGTAACACAGAACCAAAAACTAACAGTAGCCCTAAACTTACTCCCTCAAACTAAGTTCAAACCTAACCTAACCTGAAGCCTAAATCAAACAATAGACCTAACCCTAACCCTAGGCAGACACCTTAAGCTTAACCCCAACCCTAACCTTACCTTGAGGTTAAATCCAACCGTAACACTGAACCGAAAAGTAACAGTAGCCCTAAACTTACTCCCTCAAACTAAGTTCAATCCTAACCTAACCTGAAGCCTAAATGAAACCATAGTCCTAACCCTAACACTATGTGGACACCTTATGCTTAACCCCCACCCTAACCTAACCCTGACGCTTACTCCAACCGTAACAGTTAAACGAAAACTAACAGTAGCCCTAAACTTACTCCCTCAAACTAAGTTCAAACATAACCTAACCTGAAGCTTAACTCAAACCATAGACCTAACCCTAACCCTAGGCGGACACCTGAAGTTCAACCCCAACCCTAACCTGACCCTGACGCTATCTACAACCGTAACACTGAACCGAAAACTAACAGTAGCACTAAACTTATTCCCTCAAACTAACTTCAAACATAACCTAACCTGAAGCCTCACTCAAACCACAGACCTAACCCTAACCCTAGGCGGACACCTTAACCTCAACCCCAACCCTAACCGGACCCTCACGCTAACTCCAAACGTAACATTGAACCGAAAACTAACAGTAGCCCTAAACTTACTCCCTCAAACTAAGTTCAATCCTAACCTAACCTGCAGCCTAAATGAAGCCATAGACCTAACCCTAACCCTAGGCGGACACCTTAAGCTCAACCCCAACCATAACCTGGCCCTGAAGCTAACTCCAACAGTAACAGTTACCCGAAAACTAACAGTAGCCCTAAACTTACTCCCTCAAACTAAGTTCAAACTTAACCTAACGTGAAGCCTAACTCAAACCATAGACCTAACCCTAACCCTAGGCGGACACTCGAAGCTCAACCACAACCCTAACCTGACCCTCACGCTATCTCCAACCGTAACACTGAACCGAAAACTAAGAGTAGCCCTAAACTGACTCCTTGAAACTAAGTTCAAACCTAACCTAACCTGAAGCCTAAATCAAATTTTAGACATAACCCTAACCCTAGGCGGACACCTTATGCATAACCCCACCCTAACCTGACCCTGACGCTTACTCCAACTGTAACAGTTAACCGAAAACTAACAGTAGCCCTAAACTTACTCCATCAAACTAACTTCAAACGTAACCTAACCTTAAGCCTAAATGAAACCATACACCTAACCCTAACCATAGGCGGACACCTTAATCTCAACCCCAACCCTAACCTGGCCCTGACGCTAACTCCAACCGTAACATTTTCCCGAAAACTAACAGTAGCCCTAAACTTACTCCCTCAAACTAAGTTCAAACCTAACCTAACCTGAAGCCTATATCAAAGCATACACCTAACCCTAACCCTAGGCGGACACCTTAAGCTGAACCCCAACCCTAACCTGACCTCCAGGCTAACTCCAACCATATCACTGAACCGAAAACTAAGAGTAGCCCTAAACTGACTCCCTCAATAAGTTCAAACCTAACCTATCCTGAAACCTAAATCAAATCTTAGACCTAACCCTAACCCTAGGCGGACACCTTAAGCTCAACCCCAACCCTAACCGGACCCTCACGCTAACTCCAAACGTAACACTGAACCGAAAACTAACAGTAGCCCTAAACTTACTCCCTCAAACTAAGTTCAATCCTAACCTAACCTGAAGCCTAAATGAAACCATAGACCTAACCCTAACCCTAGCGGACATCTAGTGCTTAACCCCCAACCTAACCTGACCGTGAGGCTTACTCCAACCATAACAGTTAACCGAAAACTAACAGTAGCCCTAAACTTACTCCCTCAAACTAAGTTCAAACCTAACCTAACCTGAAGCCTAACTCAAACCATAGACCTAACCCTAACCCTAGGCGGACACCTTAAGCTCAACCCCAACCCTAACCTGACCCTCACGCTACCTCCAACCGTAACACTGAACCGAAAACTAACAGTAGCCCTAAACTTACTCCCTCAAACTAAGTTCAATCCTAACCTAACCTGAAGCCTAACTCAAACCACAGACCTAACCCTAACCCTAGGCGGACAACTTAAGCTCAACCCCAACCCTAACCTGAACCTCACGCTAACTCCAACCGTAACACTGAACCGAAAACTAACAGTAGCCCTAAACTTACTCCCTCAAACTAAGTTCAAACCTAACCTAACCTGAAGCGTAACTCAAAAAATAGACCTAACCCTAACCCTAGGCAGACACCTTATGCTTAACCCCCACCCTAACCTGACCCTGACACTAACTCCAACCATAACAGTTAAACGAAAACTAACAGTAGCCCTAAACTTACTCCCTCAAACTAAGTTCAAACCTAAACTAACCTGAAGCCTAAATCAAACCATACACCTAACCCTTACCCTAGACGGACACCTTAAGCTCAACACCAACCCTAACCTGACCCTCACGCTAAGTCCATCTGTAACACTGAACCGAAAACTAATAGTAGCCATAAACTTACTCCCTCAAACTAAGTTCAAACCTAACCTAACCTGAAGCCTAACTCAAACCATAGACATAACCCTAACCCTAGGCGGACACCTGAAGCTCAACCCCAACCATAACCTGACCCTTACGCTATCTCCAACCGTAACACTGAACCGAAAACTACCAGTAGCCCTAAACTTACTCCCTCAAACTAAGTTCATTCCTAAGCTTACCTGAAGCCTAAATGAAACCATAGACCTAACCCTAACCCTAGGCGGACACACTAAGCTCAACCCCAACCCTAAACTGGCCCTGACACTAACTCCAACAGTAACAGTTACCCGAAAACTAACAGTAGCCCTAAACTTATTCCCTCAAACTAAGTTCAAACCTAACCTAACCTGAAGCCTATCTCAAACCACAGACCTAACCCTAAATCTAGGCGGACACCGAAAGCTCAACCCAGACCCTAACCGGACACTCACGCTAACTCCAAATGTAACACTGAACCAAAAATTAACAGTAGCCCTAAACTTACTCCCTCAAACTAAGTTCAAACCTAACCTAAAATGAAGCCTAAATCAAACCATGCACCTAACCCTAAACCCTAGGCGGACAACTTAAGCTCTACCCCAAAACTAATCTGACCCTGACGCTTATTCCAACCGTAAGATTTAACCGAAAACTAACAGTAGCCCTAAACTGACTCCCTCAAACTAAGTTCAAACCTAACCTAACCTGAAGCCTAAATGAAATCATAGACCTAACCCTAACCATAGGCGGACAACTTATGCTTAACTCCCACCCTAACCTGACCCTGACACTTACTCCAACTGTAACAGTTAACCGAAAACTAACAGTAGCCCTGAACTTACACCCTCAAACTAACTTCAAACCTAATCTAACCTGAAGCCTAACTCAAACGATAGACCTAACGCTAACCCTAGGCGGACACCTGAAGCACAACCCCAACCCTAACCTGACCTCCAGGCTAACTCCAACCATATCACTGAACCGAAAACTAAGAGTAGCCCTAAACTTACTCCCTCAAACTAAGTTCAATCCTAACCTAACCTGAAGCCTAAATGAAACCATAGACCTAACCATAACCCTAGGCGGACACCTTATGGTTAACCCCCACCCTAACCTGACCCTGACGCTTACTCAAACTGTAACAGTTAACCGAAAACTAACAGTAGCCCTAAACTGACTCCCTGAAACTAAGTTCAAACCTAACCTAACCTGAAGCCTAAATCAAATCTTAGACCTAACCCTAAACCTAGGCGGACACGTTATGCTTAACCCCTACCCTAACCTGACCCTGACGCTTACTCCAACCGTAACAGTTAACCAAAAACTAACAGTAGCCCTAAACTTACTCCATCAAACTAACTTCAAACCTAACCTAACCTTAAGCCTAAGTGACACCATACACCTAACCCTAACCCTAGGCAGATACCTTAATCTCAACCCCAACCCTAACCTGGCCCTGACGCTAACTCCAACCTTAACAGTTTCCCGAAAACTAACAGTAGCCCTAAACTTACTCCCTCAAACTACGTTCAAACCTAACCTAACCTGAAGCCTAAATCAAAGCATTCACCTAACCCTAACCCTAGGCGGATACCTTAAGCTCAACCCCAAAACTAACCTGACCCTGACACTTTCACCAACAGTAACAGTTAACCGAAAACTAACAATAGCCCTAAACTGACTCCCTCAAACTAAGTTCAAACCTAACCTAACCTGAAGCCTAAATCAAACCTTAGACCTCACCCTAACCCTAGGCGGACACCTTATGCTTAACCCCCACCCTAACCTGACCCTGACACTTACTCCAACCGTAACAGTTAACCGAAAACTAACAGTAGCCCTAAACTGACTCCCTCAAACTACGTTCAAACCTAACCTAACCTGAAGCCTAAATCAAATCATAGACCTAACCCTAACAATAAGCGGACACCTGAAGCTCAACCCCAACCCTAACCTGACCCTGACGCTATCTCCAACCGTAACACTGAACCGAAAACTAACAGTAGCCCTAAACTTACTCACTCAAACTAAGTTCAAATGTAACCTAACCTGAAACCTAAATCAAACCGCAGTACTAAACCTAACCCGAGGAGGACACCTTAAGCTCAACTCCAACCCTAACTTGACCCTGACGCTATCTCCAACCGTAACACTGAACCGAAAACTAACAGTAGCCCTAAACTTACTCACTCAAACTAAGTTCAAACGTAACCTAACCTGTAGCCTAAATCTAACCATGGACCTAACCCTAACCCTAGGCGGACACCTCAAGCTAACCCCAACCCTAACCTGACCCTGACGCTAACTAAAACCATAATACTGAACCGAAGACAGTAGCCCTAAACTTACTCCCTCAAACTAAGTTCAAAGCTAACCTAACCTGAAGCCTAAATCAAACCATACACCTAACCCTAACCCTATGCGGACACCTTAAGCTCAACCCCAAACCTAACCTGATCCTGACGCTTACTCCAACCGTAACAGTTAACCGAAAACTAACAGTAGCGCTAAACTGACTCCCTCAAACTAAGTTCAAACCTAACCTAACCTGAAGCCTAAATCAAATCATAGACCTAACCCTAACCTTAGGCGGACACCTTATGCTTAACTCCCACCCTACCCTGACCCTGACGCTTACTCCAACTGTAACAGTTAACCGAAAACTAACAGTAGCCCTAAACTGACTCCCTCAAACTAAGTTCAAACTTAACCTAACGTGAAGCCTAACTCAAACCATAGACCTAACCCTAACCCTAGGCGGACACTCGAAGCTCAACCACAACCCTAACCTGACCCTCACGCAATCTCCAACCGTAACACTGAACCGAAAACTAAGAGTAGCCCTAAACTGACTGCTTCAAACTAAGTTCAAACCTAACCTAACCTGAAGCCTAAATCAAATTTTAGACATAATCCTAACCCTAGGCGGACACCTTATGCATAACCCCACCCTAACCTGACCCTGACGCTTACTCCAACCGTAACAGTTAAACGAAAACTAACAGTAGCCCTAAACTTACTCCCTCAAACTAAGTTCAAACCTAACCTAACCTGAAGCCTAAATCAAACCATACACCTAACCATAACCCTAGGCGGACACCTTAAGCTCAACCCCAACCTAACCTGACCCTGACGCTTACTCCAACCGTAACAGTTAACCGAAAACTAACAGGAGCCCTAAACTGACTCCCTCAAACTAAGTTCAAACCTAACCTAACCTGTAGCCTAAATCAAACCATAAACCTAACCCTAACCCTGGGCGGACACCTTAAGCTCAACCCCAAACCTAACCTGGCCCTGACGCTAACTCCAACAGTAACAGTTACCCGAAAACTAAGAGTAGCCCTAAACTTACTCCCTCAAACTAAGTTCAAACCTAACCTAACCTGAAGCCTAAATCTAACCATACACCGAACCCTAACCCTAGGCGGACACCTTAAGCTCAACCCCAACCCTAACGTGACGCTCACGCTGACTCCAACCGTAACACTGAACCGAAAACTAAGAGTAGCCCTAAACTTACTCCCTCAAACTAAGTTCAAACTTAACCTAACGTGAAGCCTAACTCAAACAATAGTCCTAACCCTAACCCTAGGCCGACACTCGAAGCTCAACCACAACCCTAACCTGACCCTCACGCTATCTCCAACCGTAACACTGAAACGAAAACTAACAGTAGCCCTAAACTTACTCACTCAAACTAAGTTCAAACCTAACATAATCTAAACCCTAACTCAAACCACAGACCTAACCCTAACCCTAGGCGGACACCTTAAGCTCAACCCCAGCACTAACCGGACCCTAATGCTAACTCCAAACGTAACACTGAACCGAAAACTAACAGTAGCCCTAAACTTACTCCCTCAAACTAAGTTCAATCCTAACCTAACCTGAAGCCTAAATGAAACCATAGACCTAACCCTAAACCTAGGCGGACACCTTATGCTTAACCCCCACCTTAACTGACCCTGACGCTTACTCCAACTGTAACATTTAACCGAAAACTAACAGTAGCCCTAAACTTACTCCCTGAAACTAACTTCAAACCTAACCTAACCTGAAGCCTAAATCAAACCATACACCTAACCATAACCCTAGGCGGACACCTTAAGCTCAACCCAAACCCTAACCTGACCTCCAGGCTATATTCAACCATATCACTGAACCGAAAACTAAGAGTAGTCCTAAACTTACTCGCTCAAACTAAGTTCAAACCTAACCTAACCTGAAGCCTAACTCAAATCATAGACCTAACCCTAACAATAGGCGGACACCTGAAGATCAACCCCAACCCTAACCTGACCCTGAGGCTATCTCCAACTGTAACACGGAACCGAAAACTAACAGTAGCCATAAACTTACTCACTCAAACTAAGTTCAAACCCAACCTAACCTGAAGCCTAACTCAAAACACAGACCTAACCCTAACCCTAGGCGGACACCTTAAGCTCAACCCCAACCCTAACCGGACCCTCATGCTAACTCCAAACGTAACACTGAACCAAAAACTAACAGTAGCCCTAAACTTACTCCCACAAACTAAGTTTAATCCTAACCTAACCTGAAGCCTAAATGACACCATAGACCTAAAGCTAACCCTAGGCGGACACCTTATGCTTAACCCCAACCCTAACCTGACCCTGATGCTTACTCCAACTGTAACAGTTAACCGAAAACTAACAGTAGCCCTAAACTAACTCTCTGAAAGTAACTTAAAACCTAACCTAACCTGAAGCCTAAATCAAACCATACACCTAACCCTAACCCTGGGCGGACACCTTAAGCTCAACCCCAACCCTAACCTGACCCTGACGCTAACTCCAACCGTAACAGTTACCCGAAAACTAAGAGTACCCCTATACTTACTCCCTCAAACTAAGTTCAAACCTAACCTAACCAGAAGCCAAAATCAAACCATACACCTAACCCTAACCCTAAGCGAATGCCTTAAGCTCAACCCCAACCCTAACCTGACCCTCACGCTAACTCCAACCATAACACTGAACCGAAAACTAACAGTAGCCCTAATCTTACTCCTTGAGACTAAGTTCAAACCTAAAATAACCTGAAGCATAACTCAAACCATAGACCTAACCCTAACCCTAGGCGGACACCTTATGCTTAACCCCCACCCTAACCTGACCCTGACGCTTACTCCAACCATAACAGTTAAACGAAAACTAACAGTAGCCCTAAACTTACTCCCTCAAACTAAGTTCAAACCTAACCTAACCTGAAGCCTATCTCAAATCACAGACCTAACCCTAACCCTAGGCGGACACCTTAGGCTCAACCCCAACCCTAACCGGACACTCACGCTAACTCCAAATGTAACACAGAACCAAAAACTAACAGTAGCCCTAAACTTACTCCCTCAAACTAAGTTCAAACCTAACCTAACCTGAAGCCTAAATCAAACAATAGACCTAACCCTAACCCTAGGCAGACACCTTAAGCTTAACCCCAACCCTAACCTTACCTTGAGGTTAAATCCAACCGTAACACTGAACCGAAAAGTAACAGTAGCCCTAAACCTACTCCCTCAAACTAAGTTCAATCCTAACCTAACCTGAAGCCTAAATGAAACCATAGTCCTAACCCTAACACTATGTGGACACCTTATGCTTAACCCCCACCCTAACCTAACCCTGACGCTTACTCCAACCGTAACAGTTAAACGAAAACTAACAGTAGCCCTAAACTTACTCCCTCAAACTAAGTTCAAACATAACCTAACCTGAAGCCTAACTCAAACCATAGACCTAACCGTAACCCTAGGCGGACACCTGAAGCTCAACCCCAACCCTAACCTGACCCTGACGCTATCTACAACCGTAACACTGAACCGAAAACTAACAGTAGCACTAAACTTATTCCCTCAAACTAACTTCAAACATAACCTAACCTGAAGCCTCACTCAAACCACAGACCTAACCCTAACCCTAGGCGGACACCTTAACCTCAACCCCAACCCTAACCGGACCCTCACGCTAACTCCAAACGTAACATTGAACCGAAAACTAACAGTAGCCCTAAACTTACTCCCTCAAACTAAGTTCAATCCTAACCTAACCTGCAGCCTAAATGAAGCCATAGACCTAACCCTAACCCTAGGCGGACACCTTATGCTTACCCCCACCCTAACCTGACCCTGACGCTTACTCCAACCGTAACAGTTAACCGAAAACTAACAGTAGCCCTAAATATACTCCCTGAAACTAACTTCAAACCTAACCTAACCTGAAGCCTATATCAAACCATACACCTAACCATAACCCTAGTCGGACCCCTTAAGCTCAACTCCAACCCTAACCTGGCCCTGAGGCTAACTCCAACAGTAACAGTTACCCGAAAACTAACAGTAGCCCTAAACTTACTCCCTCAAACTAAATTCAAACCTAACCTACCTTGAAGCCTAACTCAAACCATAGACCTAAGCCTAACCCTAGGCGGACACCTGAAGCTCAATCACAAACCTAACCTGACCCTGACGCTATCTCCAACCGTAACACTGAACCGAAAACTAACAGTAGCCCTAAACTTACTCCCTCAAAATAAGTTCAAACCTACCCTAACCTGAATCCTAAGTCAAACCACAGACCTAACCCTAACCCCAGGAGGACACCTTAAGCTCAACCCCAAACCTAACCTAACCCTCACTATAACTCGAACCGTAACACTGATCCGAAAACTAACAGTAGCCCTAAACTTACTCCCTCAAACTACGTTCAAACCTAACCTAACCTGAAGCCTAACTCAAACAATAGACCTAAACCTAACCCTAGGCGGACACCTTAAGCTTGACCCCAACCCTAACCTGACCCTTAGGCTAAATTCAACCATAACACTGAACCAAAAAATACAATAGGCCTAAACTTACTCCCTCAAACTAAGTTCAAACCTAACCTAAAATGAAGCCTAACTCAAACCATAGACCTAACCCTAACACTATGCGGACAACTGAATCTCAACCACAAACCTAACCTGACCCTGATGCTATCTCTAACCGTAACAGTTAACCGAAAACTAACAGTAGCCCTAAACTTACGCCCTCAAACTAAGTTCAAACCTAACCTAACCTGGAGCCTAAATCAAACCATACACCTATCCGTAACTCTAGGCGGACACCTTAAGCTCAACCCCAACCCTAACCTGGCCCTGACGCTAACTCCAACAGTAACAGTTACCCAAAAACTAACAGTAGCCCTAAACTTACTCCCTCAAACTAAGTTCAAACCTAACCTAACCTGAAGTCTAAATCTAACCATACACCGAACCCTAACCCTAGGCGGACACCTTAAGCTCAACCCCAACCCTAACGTGACCCTCACGCTATCTCCAACCGTAACACTGAACCGAAAACTAAGAGTAGCCCTAAACTGACTCCTTCAAACTAAGTTCAAACCTAACCTAACCTGAAGCCTAAATCAAATTTTAGACATAACCCTAACCCTAGGAGGACACCTTATGCATAACCCCACCCTAACCTGACCCTGACGCTTACTCCAACTGTAACAGTTAACCGAAAACTAACAGTAGCCCTAAACTTACTCCATCAAACTAACTTCAAACGTAAAATAACCTTAAGCCTAAATGAAACCATACACCTAACCCTAACCCTAGGCGGACACCTTAAGCTGAACCCCAACCCTAACCTGACCTCCAGGCTAACTCCAACCATATCACTGAACCGAAAACTAAGAGTAGCCCTAAACTGACTCCCTCAATAAGTTCAAACCTAACCTATCCTGAAACCTAAATCAAATCTTAGACCTAACCCTAACTCTAGGCGGACACCTTAAGCTCAACCCCAACCCTAACCGGACCCTCACGCTAACTCCAAACGTAACACTGAACCGAAAACTAACAGTAGCCCTAAACTTACTCCCTCAAACTAAGTTCAATCCTAACCTAACCTGAAGCCTAAATGAAACCATAGACCTAACCCTAACCCTAGGCGGACACCTCAAGCTAACCCCAACCCTAACCTGACCCTGACGCTAACTAAAACCATAATACTGAACCGAAAACAGTAGCCCTAAACTTACTCCCTCAAACTAAGTTCAAAGCTAACCTAACCTGAAGCCTAAATCAAACCATACACCTAACCCTAACCCTATGCGGACACCTTAAGCTCAACCCCAAACCTAACCTGATCCTGACGCTTACTCCAACCGTAACAGTTAACCGAAAACTAACAGTAGCGCTAAACTGACTCCCTCAAACTAAGTTCAAACCTAACCTAACCTGAAGCCTAAATCAAATCATAGACCTAACCCTAACCTTAGGCGGACACCTTATGCTTAACCCCCACCCTACCCTGACCCTGACGCTTACTCCAACTGTAACAGTTAACCGAAAACTAACAGTAGCCCTAAACTGACTCCCTCAAACTAAGTTCAAACTTAACCTAACGTGAAGCCTAACTCAAACCATAGACCTAACCCTAACCCTAGGCGGACACTCGAAGCTCAACCACAACCCTAACCTGACCCTCACGCAATCTCCAACCGTAACACTGAACCGAAAACTAAGAGTAGCCCTAAACTGACTGCTTCAAACTAAGTTCAAACCTAACCTAACCTGAAGCCTAAATCAAATTTTAGACATAATCCTAACCCTAGGCGGACACCTTATGCATAACCCCACCCTAACCTGACCCTGACGCTTACTCCAACCGTAACAGTTAAACGAAAACTAACAGTAGCCCTAAACTTACTCCCTCAAACTAAGTTCAAACCTAACCTAACCTGAAGCCTGAATCAAACCATACACCTAACCATAACCCTAGGCGGACACCTTAAGCTCAACCCCAACCTAACCTGACCCTGACGCTTACTCCAACCGTAACAGTTAACCGAAAACTAACAGGAGCCCTAAACTGACTCCCTCAAACTAAGTTCAAACCTAACCTAACCTGTAGCCTAAATCAAACCATAAACCTAACCCTAACCCTGGGCGGACACCTTAAGCTCAACCCCAAACCTAACCTGGCCCTGACGCTAACTCCAACAGTAACAGTTACCCGAAAACTAAGAGTAGCCCTAAACTTACTCCCTCAAACTAAGTTCAAACCTAACCTAACCTGAAGCCTAAATCTAACCATACACCGAACCCTAACCCTAGGCGGACACCTTAAGCTCAACCCCAACCCTAACGTGACGCTCACGCTGACTCCAACCGTAACACTGAACCGAAAACTAAGAGTAGCCCTAAACTTACTCCCTCAAACTAAGTTCAAACTTAACCTAACGTGAAGCCTAACTCAAACAATAGACCTAACCCTAACCCTAGGCCGACACTCGAAGCTCAACCACAACCCTAACCTGACCCTCACGCTATCTCCAACGGTAACACTGAACCGAAAACTAACAGTAGCCCTAAACTTACTCCCTCAAACTAAGTTCAAACCTAACATAATCTAAACCCTAACTCAAACCACAGACCTAACCCTAACCCTAGGCGGACACCTTAAGCTCAACCCCAGCACTAACCGGACCCTAATGCTAACTCCAAACGTAACACTGAACCGAAAACTAACAGTAGCCCTAAACTTACTCCCTCAAACTAAGTTCAATCCTAACCTAACCTGAAGCCTAAATGAAACCATAGACCTAACCCTAAACCTAGGCGGACACCTTATGCTTAACCCCCACCTTAACTGACCCTGACGCTTACTCCAACTGTAACATATAACCGAAAACTAACAGTAGCCCTAAACTTACTCCCTGAAACTAACTTCAAACCTAACCTAACCTGAAGCCTAAATCAAACCATACACCTAACCATAACCCTAGGCGGACACCTTAAGCTCAACCCCAACCTAACCTGACCCTGACGCTTACTCCAACCGTAACAGTTAACCGAAAACTAACAGGAGTCCTAAACTGACTCCCTCAAACTAAGTTCAAACCTAACCTAACCTGTAGCCTAAATCAAACCATAAACCTAACCCTAACCCTGGGCGGACACCTTAAGCTCAACCCCAAACCTAACCTGGCCCTGACGCTAACTCCAACAGTAACAGTTACCCGAAAACTAAGAGTAGCCCTAAACTTACTCCCTCAAACTAAGTTCAAACCTAACCTAACCTGAAGCCTAAATCTAACCATACACCGAACCCTAACCCTAGGCGGACACCTTAAGCTCAACCCCAACCCTAACGTGACGCTCACGCTGACTCCAACCGTAACACTGAACCGAAAACTAAGAGTAGCCCTAAACTTACTCCCTCAAACTAAGTTCAAACTTAACCTAACGTGAAGCCTAACTCAAACAATAGACCTAACCCTAACCCTAGGCCGACACTCGAAGCTCAACCACAACCCTAACCTGACCCTCACGCTATCTCCAACCGTAACACTGAAACGAAAACTAACAGTAGCCCTAAACTTACTCCCTCAAACTAAGTTCAAACCTAACATAATCTAAACCCTAACTCAAACCACAGACCTAACCCTAACCCTAGGCGGACACCTTAAGCTCAACCCCAGCACTAACCGGACCCTAATGCTAACTCCAAACGTAACACTGAACCGAAAACTAACAGTAGCCCTAAACTTACTCCCTCAAACTAAGTTCAATCCTAACCTAACCTGAAGCCTAAATGAAACCATAGACCTAACCCTAAACCTAGGCGGACACCTTATGCTTAACCCCCACCTTAACTGACCCTGACGCTTACTCCAACTGTAATATTTAACCGAAAACTAACAGTAGCCCTAAACTTACTCCCTGAAACTAACTTCAAACCTAACCTAACCTGAAGCCTAAATCAAACCATACACCTAACCATAACCCTAGGCGGACACCTTAAGCTCAACCCAAACCCTAACCTGACCTCCAGGCTAAATTCAACCATATCACTGAACCGAAAACTAAGAGTAGTCCTAAACTTACTCGCTCAAACTAAGTTCAAACCTAACCTAACCTGAAGCCTAACTCAAATCATAGACCTAACCCTAACAATAGGCGGACACCTGAAGATCAACCCCAACCCTAACCTGACCCTGAGGCTATCTCCAACCGTAACACGGAACCGAAAACTAACAGTAGCCATAAACTTACTCACTCAAACTAAGTTCAAACCCAACCTAACCTGAAGCCTAACTCAAAACACAGACCTAACCCTAACCCTAGGCGGACACCTTAAGCTCAACCCCAACCCTAACCGGACCCTCATGCTAACTCCAAACGTAACACTGAACCAAAAACTAACAGTAGGCCTAAACTTACTCCCACAAACTAAGTTTAATCCTAACCTAACCTGAAGCCTAAATGACACCATAGACCTAAAGCTAACCCTAGGCGGACACCTTATGCTTAACCCCAACCCTAACCTGACCCTGATGCTTACTCCAACTGTAACAGTTAACCGAAAACTAACAGTAGCCCTAAACTAACTCTCTGAAAGTAACTTAAAACCTAACCTAACCTGAAGCCTAAATCAAACCATACACCTAACCCTAACCCTGGGCGGACAACTTAAGCTCAACCCCAACCCTAACCTGACCCTGACGCTAACTCCAACCGTAACAGTTACCCGAAAACTAAGAGTACCCCTATACTTACTCCCTCAAACTAAGTTCAAACCTAACCTAACCAGAAGCCAAAATCAAACCATACACCTAACCCTAACCCTAAGCGAATGCCTTAAGCTCAACCCCAACCCTAACCTGACCCTCACGCTAACTCCAACCATAACACTGAACCGAAAACTAACAGTAGCCCTAATCTTACTCCTTGTGACTAAGTTCAAACCTAAAAAAACCTGAAGCATAACTCAAACCATAGACCTAACCCTAACCCTAGGCGGACACCTTATGCTTAACCCCCACCCTAACCTGACCCTGACGCTTACTCCAACCATAACAGTTAAACGAAAACTAACAGTAGCCCTAAACTTACTCCCTCAAACTAAGTTCAAACCTAACCTAACCTGAAGCCTATCTCAAATCACAGACCTAACCCTAACCCTAGGCGGACACCTTAGGCTCAACCCCAACCCTAACCGGACACTCACGCTAACTCCAAATGTAACACAGAACCAAAAACTAACAGTAGCCCTAAACTTACTCCCTCAAACTAAGTTCAAACCTAACCTAACCTGAAGCCTAAATCAAACAATAGACCTAACCCTAACCCTAGGCAGACACCTTAAGCTTAACCCCAACCCTAACCTTACCTTGAGGTTAAATCCAACCGTAACACTGAACCGAAAAGTAACAGTAGCCCTAAACCTACTCCCTCAAACTAAGTTCAATCCTAACCTAACCTGAAGCCTAAATGAAACCATAGTCCTAACCCTAACACTATGTGGACACCTTATGCTTAACCCCCACCCTAACCTAACCCTGACGCTTACTCCAACCGTAACAGTTAAACGAAAACTAACAGTAGCCCTAAACTTACTCCCTCAAACTAAGTTCAAACATAACCTAACCTGAAGCCTAACTCAAACCATAGACCTAACCGTAACCCTAGGCGGACACCTGAAGCTCAACCCCAACCCTAACCTGACCCTGACGCTATCTACAACCGTAACACTGAACCGAAAACTAACAGTAGCACTAAACTTATTCCCTCAAACTAACTTCAAACATAACCTAACCTGAAGCCTCACTCAAACCACAGACCTAACCCTAACCCTAGGCGGACACCTTAACCTCAACCCCAACCCTAACCGGACCCTCACGCTAACTCCAAACGTAACATTGAACCGAAAACTAACAGTAGCCCTAAACTTACTCCCTCAAACTAAGTTCAATCCTAACCTAACCTGCAGCCTAAATGAAGCCATAGACCTAACCCTAACCCTAGGCGGACACCTTATGCTTACCCCCACCCTAACCTGACCCTGACGCTTACTCCAACCGTAACAGTTAACCGAAAACTAACAGTAGCCCTAAATATACTCCCTGAAACTAACTTCAAACCTAACCTAACCTGAAGCCTATATCAAACCATACACCTAACCATAACCCTAGTCGGACCCCTTAAGCTCAACCCCAACCCTAACCTGGCCCTGAGGCTAACTCCAACAGTAACAGTTACCCGAAAACTAACAGTAGCCCTAAACTTACTCGCTCAAACTAAATTCAAACCTAACCTACCTTGAAGCCTAACTCAAACCATAGACCTAAGCCTAACCCTAGGCGGACACCTGAAGCTCAATCACAAACCTAACCTGACCCTGACGCTATCTCCAACCCTAACACTGAACCGAAAACTAACAGTAGCCCTAAACTTACTCCCTCAAAATAAGTTCAAACCTACCCTAACCTGAATCCTAAGTCAAACCACAGACCTAACCCTAACCCCAGGAGGACACCTTAAGCTCAACCCCAAACCTAACCTAACCCTCACTATAACTCGAACCGTAACACTGATCCGAAAACTAACAGTAGCCCTAAACTTACTCCCTCAAACTACGTTCAAACCTAACCTAACCTGAAGCCTAACTCAAACAATAGACCTAAACCTAACCCTAGGCGGACACCTTAAGCTTGACCCTAACCCTAACCTGACCCTTAGGCTAAATTCAACCATAACACTGAACCAAAAAATACAATAGGCCTAAACTTACTCCCTCAAACTAAGTTCAAACCTAACCTAAAATGAAGCCTAACTCAAACCATAGACCTAACCCTAACCCTATGCGGACAACTGAATCTCAACCACAAACCTAACCTGACCCTGATGCTATCTCTAACCGTAACAGTTAACCGAAAACTAACAGTAGCCCTAAACTTACGCCCTCAAACTAAGTTCAAACCTAACCTAACCTGGAGCCTAAATCAAACCATACACCTATCCGTAACTCTAGGCGGACACCTTAAGCTCAACCCCAACCCTAACCTGGCCCTGACGCTAACTCCAACAGTAACAGTTACCCAAAAACTAACAGTAGCCCTAAACTTACTCCCTCAAACTAAGTTCAAACCTAACCTAACCTGAAGCCTAAATCTAACCATACACCGAACCCTAACCCTAGGCGGACACCTTAAGCTCAACCCCAACCCTAACGTGACCCTCACGCTATCTCCAACCGTAACACTGAACCGAAAACTAAGAGTAGCCCTAAACTGACTCCTTCAAACTAAGTTCAAACCTAACCTAACCTGAAGCCTAAATCAAATTTTAGACATAACCCTAACCCTAGGAGGACACCTTATGCATAACCCCACCCTAACCTGACCCTGACGCTTACTCCAACTGTAACAGTTAACCGAAAACTAACAGTAGCCCTAAACTTACTCCATCAAACTAACTTCAAACGTAACCTAACCTTAAGCCTAAATGAAACCATACACCTAACCCTAACCCTAGGCGGACACCTTAAGCTGAACCCCAACCCTAACCTGACCTCCAGGCTAACTCCAACCATATCACTGAACCGAAAACTAAGAGTAGCCCTAAACTGACTCCCTCAATAAGTTCAAACCTAACCTATCCTGAAACCTAAATCAAATCTTAGACCTAACCCTAACTCTAGGCGGACACCTTAAGCTCAACCCCAACCCTAACCGGACCCTCACGCTAACTCCAAACGTAACACTGAACCGAAAACTAACAGTAGCCCTAAACTTACTCCCTCAAACTAAGTTCAATCCTAACCTAACCTGAAGCCTAAATGAAACCATAGACCTAACCCTAACCCTAGCGGACATCTTGTGCTTAACCCCCAACCTAACCTGACCGTGAGGCTTACTCCAACCATAACAGTTAACCGAAAACTAACAGTAGCCCTAAACTTACTCCCTCAAACTAAGTTCAAACCTAACCTAACCTGAAGCCTAACTCAAACCATAGACCTAACCCTAACCCTAGGCGGACACCTTCAGCTCAACCCCAACCCTAACCTGACCCTCACGCTACCTCCAACCGTAACACTGAACCGAAAACTAACAGTAGCCCTAAACTTACTCCCTCAAACTAAGTTCAATCCTAACCTAACCTGAAGCCTAACTCAAACCACAGACCTAACCCTAACCCTAGGCGGACAACTTAAGCTCAACCCCAACCCTAACCTGAACCTCACGCTAACTTCAACCGTAACACTGAACCGAAAACTAACAGTAGCCCTAAACTTACTCCCTCAAACTAAGTTCAAACCTAACCTAACCTGAAGCCTAACTCAAAAAATAGACCTAACCCTAACCCTAGGCAGACACCTTATGCTTAACCCCCACCCTAACCTGACCCTGACACTAACTCCAACCGTAACAGTTAAACGAAAACTAACAGTAGCCCTAAACTTACTCCCTCAAACTAAGTTCAAACCTAAACTAACCTGAAGCCTAAATCAAACCATACACCTAACCCTTACCCTAGACGGACACCTTAAGCTCAACACCAACCCTAACCTGACCCTCACGCTAAGTCCATCTGTAACACTGAACCGAAAACTAATAGTAGCCATAAACTTACTCCCTCAAACTAAGTTCAAACCTAACCTAACCTGAAGCGTAACTCAAACCATAGACATAACCCTAACCCTAGGCGGACACCTGAAGCTCAACCCCAACCATAACCTGACCCTGACGCTATCTCCAACCGTAACACTGAACCGAAAACTACCAGTAGCCCTAAACTTACTCCCTCAAACTAAGTTCATTCCTAAGCTTACCTGAAGCCTAAATGAAACCATAGACCTAACCCTAACCCTAGGCGGACACACTAAGCTCAACCCCAACCCTAACCTGGCCCTGACACTAACTCCAACAGTAACAGTTACCCGAAAACTAAGAGTAGCCCTAAACTTACTCCCTCAAACTAAGTTCAAACCTAACCTAACCTGAAGCCTAAATCTAACCATACACCGAACCCTAACCCTAGGCGGACACCTTAAGCTCAACCCCAACCCTAACGTGACGCTCACGCTGACTCCAACCGTAACACTGAACCGAAAACTAAGAGTAGCCCTAAACTTACTCCCTCAAACTAAGTTCAAACTTAACCTAACGTGAAGCCTAACTCAAATAATAGACCTAACCCTAACCCTAGGCCGACACTCGAAGCTCAACCCCAACCCTAACCTGACCCTCACGCTATCTCCAACGGTAACACTGAACCGAAAACTAACAGTAGCCCTAAACTTACTCCCTCAAACTAAGTTCAAACCTAACATAATCTAAACCCTAACTCAAACCACAGACCTAACCCTAACCCTAGGCGGACACCTTAAGCTCAACCCCAGCACTAACCGGACCCTAATGCTAACTCCAAACGGAACACTGAACCGAAAACTAACAGTAGCCCTAAACTTACTCCCTCAAACTAAGTTCAATCCTAACCTAACCTGAAGCCTAAATGAAACCATAGACCTAACCCTAAACCTAGGCGGACACCTTATGCTTAACCCCCACCTTAACTGACCCTGACGCTTACTCCAACTGTAACAGTTAACCGAAAACTAACAGTAGCCCTAAACTTACTCCCTGAAACTAACTTCAAACCTAACCTAACCTGAAGCCTAAATCAAACCATACACCTAACCATAACCCTAGGCGGACACCTTAAGCTCAACCCAAACCCTAACCTGACCTCCAGGCTAAGTCCAACCATATCACTGAACTGAAAACTAAGAGTAGTCCTAAACTTACTCGCTCAAACTAAGTTCAAACCTAACCTAACCTGAAGCCTAACTCAAATCATAGACCTAACCCTAACAATAGGCGGACACCTGAAGATCAACCCCAACCCTAACCTGACCCTGAGGCTATCTCCAACCGTAACACTGAACCGAAAACTAACAGTAGCCATAAACTTACTCACTCAAACTAAGTTCAAACCTAACCTAACCTGAAGCCTAACTCAAACCACACACCTAACCCTAACCCTAGGCGGACACCTTAAGCTCAACCCCAACCCTAACCGGACCCTCATGCTAACTCCAAACGTAACACTGAACCAAAAACTAACAGTAGCCCTAAACTTACTCCCACAAACTAAGTTTAATCCTAACCTAACCTGAAGCCTAAATGACACCATAGACCTAAAGCTAACCTTAGGCGGACACCTTATGCTTAACCCCAACCCTAACCTGACCCTGACGCTTACTCCAACTGTAACAGTTAACCGAAAACTAACAGTAGCCCTAAACTAACTCTCTGAAAGTAACTTAAAACCTAACCTAACCTGAAGCCTAAATCAAACCATACACCTAACCCTAACCCTGGGCGGACACCTTAAGCTCAACCCCAACCCTAACCTGACCCTGACGCTAACTCCAACCGTAACAGTTACCCGAAAACTAAGAGTACCCCTATACTTACTCCCTCAAACTAAGTTCAAACCTAACCTAACCTGAAGCCTAAATGACACCATACACCTAACCCTAACCCTGGGCGGACACCTTAGGCTCAACCCCAACCCTAACCGGACACTCACGCTAACTCCAAATGTAACACAGAACCAAAAACTAACAGTAGCCCTAAACTTACTCCCTCAAACTAAGTTCAAACCTAACCTAACCTGAAGCCTAAATCAAACAATAGACCTAACCCTAACCCTAGGCAGACACCTTAAGCTTAACCCCAACCCTAACCTTACCTTGAGGTTAAATCCAACCGTAACACTGAACCGAAAAGTAACAGTAGCCCTAAACTTACTCCCTCAAACTAAGTTCAATCGTAACCTAACCTGAAGCCTAAATGAAACCATAGTCCTAACCCTAACACTATGTGGACACCTTATGCTTAACCCCCACCCTAACCTAACCCTGACGCTTACTCAAACCGTAACAGTTAAACGAAAACTAACAGTAGCCCTAAACTTACTCCCTCAAACTAAGTTCAAACCTAAACTAACCTGAAGCCTAAATCAAACCATACACCTAACCCTTACCCTAGACGGACACCTTAAGCTCAACACCAAACCTAACCTGACCCTCACGCTAAGTCCATCTGTAACACTGAACCGAAAACTAATAGTAGCCATAAACTTACTCCCTCAAACTAAGTTCAAACCTAACCTAACCTGAAGCCTAACTCAAACCATAGACATAACCCTAACCCTAGGCGGACACCTGAAGTTCAAGCCCAACCATAACCTAACCCTGACGCTATCTCCAACCGTAACACTGAACCGAAAACTACCAGTAACCCTAAACTTACTCCCTCAAACTAAGTTCATTCCTAAGCTTACCTGAAGCCTAAATGAAACCATAGACCTAACCCTAACCCTAGGCGGACACCGTAAGCTCAACCCCAAACCTAACCTGACCCTGAGGCTAAATCCAACCATAACACTCAACTGAAAACTAACAGTAGCACTAAACTAACTCCCTCAAACTAAGTTCAAACCTAAACTAACCTGAAGCATAAATGAAACCATAGAACTCACCCTAACGCTGGGCGCACACCTTAAGCTCAACCCCAAACCTAACCTGACCCTGACGCTTACTCCAACCGTAACAGTTAAACGAAAACTAACAGTAGCCCTAAACTGACTCCCTCAAACTAAGTTCAATCCTAACCTAACCTGAAGCCTAAATCAAATCATAGACCTAACCCTAACCCTAGGCGGACACCTTATGCTTAACCCCCACCCTACTCTGACCCTGACTCTTACTCCAACTGTAACAGTTAACCGAAAACTAACAGTAACCCTAAACTTACTCCCTCAAACTAACTTCAACCCTAACCTAACCTGAAGCCTAAATCAAACCATACACCTAACCCTAAACCTAGGCGAACACCTTAATCCCAACCCCAACCCTAACCTGGCCCTGACACTATCTCCAACCGTAACACTGAACAGAAAACTAACAGTAGCCCTAAACTTACTCCCACAAACTAAGTTTAATCCTAACCTAACCTGAAGCCTAAATGACACCATAGACCTAAAGCTAACCTTAGGCGGACACCTTATGCTTAACCCCAACCCTAACCTGACCCTGACGCTTACTCCAACTGTAACAGTTAACCGAAAACTAACAGTAGCCCTAAACTAACTCTCTGAAAGTAACTTAAAACCTAACCTAACCTGAAGCCTAAATCAAACCATACACCTAACCCTAACCCTGGGCGGACACCTTAAGCTCAACCCCAACCCTAACCTGACCCTGACGCTAACTCCAACCGTACCAGTTACCCGAAAACTAAGAGTACCCCTATACTTACTCCCTCAAACTAAGTTCAAACCTAACCTAACCTGAAGCCTAAATGACACCATACACCTAACCCTAACCCTGGGCGGACACCTTAGGCTCAACCCCAACCCTAACCGGACACTCACGCTAACTCCAAATGTAACACAGAACCAAAAACTAACAGTAGCCCTAAACTTACTCCCTCAAACTAAGTTCAAACCTAACCTAACCTGAAGCCTAAATCAAACAATAGACCTAACCCTAACCCTAGGCAGACACCTTAAGCTTAACCCCAACCCTAACCTTACCTTGAGGTTAAATCCAACCGTAACACTGAACCGAAAAGTAACAGTAGCCCTAAACTTACTCCCTCAAACTAAGTTCAATCGTAACCTAACCTGAAGCCTAAATGAAACCATAGTCCTAACCCTAACACTATGTGGACACCTTATGCTTAACCCCCACCCTAACCTAACCCTGACGCTTACTCAAACCGTAACAGTTAAACGAAAACTAACAGTAGCCCTAAACTTACTCCCTCAAACTAAGTTCAAACCTAAACTAACCTGAAGCCTAAATCAAACCATACACCTAACCCTTACCCTAGACGGACACCTTAAGCTCAACACCAAACCTAACCTGACCCTCACGCTAAGTCCATCTGTAACACTGAACCGAAAACTAATAGTAGCCATAAACTTACTCCCTCAAACTAAGTTCAAACCTAACCTAACCTGAAGCCTAACTCAAACCATAGACATAACCCTAACCCTAGGCGGACACCTGAAGTTCAAGCCCAACCATAACCTAACCCTGACGCTATCTCCAACCGTAACACTGAACCGAAAACTACCAGTAACCCTAAACTTACTCCCTCAAACTAAGTTCATTCCTAAGCTTACCTGAAGCCTAAATGAAACCATAGACCTAACCCTAACCCTAGGCGGACACCGTAAGCTCAACCCCAAACCTAACCTGACCCTGAGGCTAAATCCAACCATAACACTCAACTGAAAACTAACAGTAGCACTAAACTAACTCCCTCAAACTAAGTTCAAACCTAAACTAACCTGAAGCATAAATGAAACCATAGAACTAACCCTAACGCTGGGCGCACACCTTAAGCTCAACCCCAAACCTAACCTGACCCTGACGCTTACTCCAACCGTAACAGTTAAACGAAAACTAACAGTAGCCCTAAACTGACTCCCTCAAACTAAGTTCAATCCTAACCTAACCTGAAGCCTAAATCAAATCATAGACCTAACCCTAACCCTAGGCGGACACCTTATGCTTAACCCCCACCCTACTCTGACCCTGACTCTTACTCCAACTGTAACAGTTAACCGAAAACTAACAGTAACCCTAAACTTACTCCCTCAAACTAACTTCAACCCTAACCTAACCTGAAGCCTAAATCAAACCATACACCTAACCCTAAACCTAGGCGAACACCTTAATCCCAACCCCAACCCTAACCTGGCCCTGACACTATCTCCAACCGTAACACTGAACAGAAAACTAACAGTAGCCCTAAACTTACTCCCTCAAACTAAGTTCAAACCTAACCTAACCTGAAGCCTAAATCAAACCATACACCTAACCCTAACCCTAGGCAGAAACCTTAAGCTCAACCCCAAACCTAACCTGACCCTGACGCTAACTCCAACCGTAACAGTTTCCCGAAAACTAACAGTAGCCCTAAACTTACTCCCTCAACCTAAGTTCAAACCTAACCTAACTTGAACCCTAAATCAAACCATACACCTAACCCTAACCCTAGGCGGACACTTTAAGCTGAACCCCAACCCTAACCAGACCTCCAGGCTAACTCCAACCATATCACTGAACCGAAAACTAAGAGTAGCCCTAAACTTACTCGCTCAAACTAAGTTCAAACCTAACCTAACCTGAAGCCTAACTCAAATCATAGACCTAACCCTAACAATAGGCGGACACCTGAAGCTCAACCCCAACCCTAACCTGACCCTGACGCTATCTCCAACCGTAACACTGAACCGAAAACTAACAGTAGCCCTAAACTTACTCACTCAAACTAAGTTCAAACGTAACCTAACCTGAAGCCTCAATCAAACCATAGACCTCACCCTAACCCTATGCGGACACCTTATGCATAACCCCCACCCTAACCTGACCCTGACGCTTACTCCAACCGTAACAGTTACACGAAAACTAACAGTAGCCCTAAATTTACTCCCTCAAACTAAGTTCAAACCTAAACTAACCTGAAGCCTAAATCAAACCATACACCTAACCCTAACCCAAGGCGGACACCTGAAGCTCTACCCCAAACCTAACCTGACCCTGACGCTTACTCCAACCATAACAGTTAACCGAAAACTAACAGTAGCACTAAACTTACTCCATCAAACTAAGTTCAAACCTAACCTTTCCTGAAGCCTAAATCAAATCATAGACCTAACCCTAACCCTAGGCGGACACCTTATGCTTAACCCCCACCCTAACCTGACCCTGACGAGTACTCCAACTGTAACAGTTAACCGAAAACTAACAGTAGCCCTAAACTTACTCCCTCAAACTAACTTCAAACCTAACCTAACCTGAAGCTTAAATCTAACCATACACCTAACCCTAACCCTAGGCGGACACCTTAAGCTCAACCCCAAACCTAACCTGACCCTCACGCTAACACCAACCGTAACACTGAACCGAAAACTAACAGTAGCCCTAAACTTACTCCCTCAAACTAAGTTCAAACCTAACCTAACCTGAAGCCTAACTCAAACCATAGACCTAACCCTAACGCTAGGCGAACACCTGAAGCTCAACCACAACCCTAACCTGACCCTGAGGCTAATTCCAACCGTAACACTGAACCGAAAACTGACAGTAGCCCTAAATTTACTCCCTCAATCTAAGTTCAATCCTAACCTAACCTGAAGCCTAAATGAACCCATAGACCTAACCCTAACCCTAGGCGCACACCTTAAGCTTAACCCCAAACCTAACCTGACCCTGAGGATAAATCCAACCGTAACACTGAATGGAAAACTAACAGTAGGCCTAAACGTACTCCCTCAAACTAAGTTCAATCCTAACCTAACCTGAAGCCTAACACAAACCATAGACCTAACCCTAACCCTAGTCGGACAACTGAATCTCAACCCCAACCCTAACCTGACCCTGACGCTATCTCCAACCGTAACACTGAACCGAAAACTAACAGTAGCCCTAAACTTACTCCGTAAAACTAAGTTCAAACCTAACCTAACCAGTAGACTAAATCAAACCATACACCTAACCCTAACCCTAGGCAGACACCTTAAGCTCAACCCCAATCCTAACCTGACCCTGACGCTTACTCCAACCATAACAGTTAACCGAAAACTAACAGTAGCCCTACACTGACTCCCTCAAACTAAGTTCAAACCTAACCTAACCTGAAGCCTAACTCAAACCATAGACCTAACGCTAACCCTAGGCAGACACCTGAAGCTCAACCACAACCCTAACCTGACCGTGACGCTATCTCCAACCGTACCACTGAACCGAAAACTAACAGTAGCCCTAAACTTACTCCCTCAAACTAACTTCAAACCTAACCTAACCTGAAGCCTAACTCAAACCATAGACCTAACCCTTACCCTTGGCGGACACCTTAAGCTCAACCCCAGTCCTAAAATGGCCCTGACGCTAACTCCAACCATAACAGTTACCCGAAAACTAACAGTAGCCCTAAACTTACTCCCTCAAACTAAGTTCAAACCTAACCTAACCTGAAGCCTAAATCTAACCATACACCTAACCCTAACCCTAGGCGGACACCTTAAGCTCAACCCCAAACCTAACCTGACCCTCACGCTAACACCAACCGTAACACTGAACCGAAAACTAACAGTAGCCCTAAACTTACTCCCTCAAACTAAGTTCAAACCTAACCTAACCTGAAGCCTAACTCAAACCATAGACGTAACCCTAACGCTAGGCGGACACCTGAAGCACAACCACAACCCTAACCTGACCCTGAGGCTACTTCCAACCGTAACACTGAACCGAAAACTGACAGTAGCCCTAAACTTACTCCCTCAATCTAAGTTCAATCCTAACCTAACCTGAAGCCTAAATGAACCCATAGACCTAACCCTAACCCTAGACGCACACCTTAAGCTTAACCCCAACCCTAACCTGACCCTGACGGTATCTCCAACCGTAACACTGAACCGAAAACTAACAGTAGCCCTAAACATACTCACTCAAACTAAGTTCAAACGTAACATAACCTGAAGAATAAATCAAACCACATACCTAACCCTAACCCTAGGCGGACACCTTATGCTCAACTCCAACCCTAACCTGACCCTGACGCTATCTCCAACCTTAAAACTGAACCGAAAATTAACAGTAGCCCGAAACTTACTCACTCAAACTAAGTTCAAACGTAACCTAAGCTGGAGCCTAAATCAAACCATGGACCTAACCCTAGCCCTAGGCGGACACCTCAAGCTAACCCCAACCCTAACCTGACCCTGACGCTAACTCCAACCATAATACTGAACCGAAAACTAACAGTAGCCCTAAACTTACTCCCTCCAAGTAAGTTCAAACATAACCTAACCTGAAGCCTAAATCAAAATATACACCTAATCCTAACCCTAGGGGGAGACCTTAAGCTCAACCCCAACCCTAACCTGGCCCTGACGCTAACTCCAACCGTAACAGTTACCCGAAAACTAACAGTAGCCCTAAACTTACTCCCTCAAACTAAGTTCAAACCTAACCTAACCTGAAGCCTAAATCAAACCATACACCTAACCCTAACCCTAGGCGGACACCTTAAGCTCAACCCCAAACCTAACCTGACCTCCAGGCTAACTCCAACCAAATCACTGAACCGAAAAATAAGAGTAGCCCTAAACTTACTTGCTAAAACTAAGTTCAAACATAACCTAACCTGAAGCCTAACTCAAATCATAGACCTAACCCTAACAATAAGCGGACACCTGAAGCTCAACCCCAACCCTAACCTGACCCTGACGCTATCTCCAACCGTAACACTGAACCGAAAACTAACAGTAGCCCTAAACTTACTCTCTCAAACTAAGTTCAAATGTAACCTAACCTGAAGCCTAAATCAAACCACAGACCTAACCCTAACCCTAGGCGGACACCTTAAGCTCAACTCCAACCCTAACCTGACCCTGACGCTATCTCCAACCGTAACACTGAACCGAAAACTAACAGTAGCCCTAAACTTACTCACTCAAACTAAGTTCAAACATAACCTAACCTGGAGCCTAAATCAAACCATGGACCTAACCCTAACCCTAGGCGGACACCTCAAGCTAACCCCAACCCTAACCTGACCCTGACGCTAACTCTAACCATAATACTGAATCAAAACTTAAGAGTAGCCCTAAACTGACTCCCTCAAACTAAGTTCAAACCTAACCTAACCTGAAGCCTAACTCACATCATAGACATAACCCTAACAATAGGCGGACACCTGAAGCTCAACCCCAACGCTAACCTGACCCTGACACTATCTTCAACCGTAACACTGAACAGAAAACTAACAGTAGCCCTAAACTTACTCACTCAAACTAACTTCAAATGTAACCTAACCTGAAGCCTAAATCAAACCACAGACCTAACCCTAAACCTAGACGTACACCTTAAGCTCAATTCCAACCCTAACCTGACACTGACGCTATCTCCAACCGTAACACTGAACCGAAAACTAACAGTAGCCCTAAACTTACTCACTCAAACTAAGTTCAAACGTAACCTAACCTGGAGCCTAATCAAACCATGGATCTAACCCTAACCCTAGGCGGACACCTCAAGCTAACCCCAACCCTAACCTGACCCTGACGCTAACTCCAACCGTAACAGTTAACCGAAAACTAACAGTAGCCCTAAACTTACTCCCTCAACTAACTTCAAACCTAACATAACCTGAAGCCTAAATCAAACCATACACCTAACCCTAACCCTAGGCGGACACCTTAAGCTCAACCATAACTCTAACCTGACCTCCAGTCTAACTGCAACCATATCACTGCACCGAAAACTAAGATTAGCCCTAAACTTACTCCCTCAAACTAAGTTCAATCCTAACCTAACCTGAAGCCTAAATGAAACCATAGACCTAACCCTAACCCTAGGCGGACACCTTATGCTAAACCCCCACCCTAACGTGACCCTGACGCTTACTCCAACTGTAACAGTTAACCGAAAACTAACAGTAGCCCTAAACTTACTCCCAGAAACTAACTTCAAACCTAACCTAACCTGAAGCCTAAATCAAACCATACACCTAACCCTAACCCTAGGCAGAAACCTTAAGCTCAACCCCAACCCTAACCTGACCCTGACGCTAAATCCAACCGTAACAGTTACCCGAAAACTAACAGTAGCCATAAACTTACTCCCTCAAACAAAGTTCAAAGCTAACCTAACCTGAAGCCTAAATCAAAGCATACACCTAACCCTAATCCTAGGCGGACACCTTGAGCTCAACCCCAACCCTAACCTGACCCTCACGCCAACTCCAACCGTAACACTGAACAGAAAACTAACAGTAGCACTAAATTTACTCCCTCAAACTAACTTCAAACCTAACCTAACCTGAAGCCTAACTCAAACCATAGACCTAACCCTAACCCTAGGCGGACACCTGAAGCTCAACCACAACCCTAACCTGACCCTGACGCTATCTCCAACCGTAACACTGAACCGAAAATAACAGTAGCGCTAAACTTACTCCCTCAAACTAAGTTCAAACCTAACCTAACCTGGAGCCTAACTCAAACCATAGACCTAACCCTAACCATAGGCGGACACCTGAAGCTCAACCCCAACCATAACCTGACCCTGACGCTATCTCCAACCGTAACACTGAACCGACAACTACCAGTAGCCCTAAACTTACTCCCTCAAACTAAGTTCAATCCTAACCTTACCTGAAGCCTAAATGAAACCATAGACCTAGCCCTAATCCTAGGCGGACACCTTAAGCTCAACCCCAACCCTAACCTGGCCCTGACAGTAACTCCAACAGTAACAGTTACCCAAAAACTAAGAGTAGCCCTAAACTTACTCCCTCAAACTAAGTTCAAACCTAACCTAACCTGAAGCCTAACTCAAACCACAGACCTAACCCTAACCCTAGGCTGTCAACTTAAGCTGAAACCCAACCCTAACCGGACCCTCATGCTAAATCCAAACGTAACACTAAACCAAAAACTAACAGTAGCCCTAAACTTACTCCCTCTAACTAAGTTCAAACCTAACCTAACCTGAAGCCTTAATCAAACCATACACCTAACCCTAACCCTAGGCGGACACCTTAAGCTCAACCCCAAAACTAACCTGACCGTGACGCTTACTCCAACCGTAACAGTTAACCGAAAACTAACAGTAGCCCTAAACTGACTCCCTCAAACCAAGTTCAAACCTTACCTAACCTGAAGCCTAAATCAAATCATAGACCTAACACTAACCCTAGGCGGACACCTTATTCTTAACCCCCACCCTACCCTGACCCTGATGCTTACTCCAACTGTAACAGTTAACCGAACACTAACAGTAGCCCTAAACTTACTCCCTCAAACTAAGTTCAAACCTAACCTAACCTGAAGCCTAAATCAAACCATACACCTAACCCTAACTCTAGGCGGACACCTTAAGCTCAACCTCAACCCTAACCTGACACTCACGCTAACTCCAACCGTAACACTGATACTAAAACTAACAGTAGCCCTAAACTTACTCCCTAAAACTAAGTTCAAACCTAACCTAACCTGAAGCCTATGTCAAACCATAGACCTAACCCTAACCCTAGGCGGCCACCTGAAGCTCAACCCCAACCCTAACCTGACCCTGACGCTATCTCCAACCGTAACACTGAACCGAAAACTAACAGTAGCCCTAAACTTACTCCCTGAAACTAACTTCAAACCTAACCTAACCTGAAGCCTAAATCAAACCATACACCTAACCCTAACCCTAGGCGGACACCTTAATCTCAACCCCAACCCTAACCTGACCCTGACGCTTCCTCCAACCGTAACAGTTACCCAAAAATTAACAGTAGCCCTAAACTTACTCCCTCAAACTAAGTTTAAACCTAACCTAACCAGAAGCCAAAATCAAACCATACACCTAACCCTAACCCTAGGCGGACACCTTAAGCTCAACCCCAACCCTAACCTGACCCTCACGCTAACTCCAACCGTAACACTGAACCGAAAACTAACAGTAGCCCTAAACTTACTCCCTCAAACTAAGTTCAAACCTAACCTAACCTGAAGCCTAACTCAAACCATAGACCTAACCCTAACCCTAGGCGGACACCTGAAGCTCAACCCCAAACCTAACCTGACCCTGACGCTTACTCCAACCGTAACACTTAACCGAAAACTAACAGTAGCCCTGAACTGACTCCCTCAAACCAAGATCAAACCTAACCTAACCTGAAGCCTAAATCAAATCATAGACCTAACCCTAACCCTAGGCGGACACCTTATTCTAAACCCCCACCCTACCCTGACCCTGACGCTTACTCCAACTGAAACAGTTAAACGAAAGCTAACAATAGCCCTAAACTTACTCCCTCAAACTAACTTCAAACCTAACCTAACCTGAAGCCTAAATCAAACAGTACACCTAACCCTAACCCTAGGCGGACCCCTTAATCTCAACCCCAACCCTAACCTGGCCCTGACGCTAACTCCAACCATAACAGTTTCCCGAATTCTAACAGTAGCCCTAAACTTACTCCCTCAAACTAAGTTCAAACCTAACCTAACCTGAAGCCTAAATCAAACCATACACCTAACCCTAACCCTAAGCGGACACCTTAAGCTCAACCCCAACCCTAACCTGGCCCTGACTCTAACTCCAACAGTAACAGTTACCCGAAAACTAACAGTAGCCCTAAACTTACTCCCTCAAACTAACTTCAAACCTAACCGAACTTGAAGCCTAGCTCAAACCAAAGACCTAACCCTAACCCTAGGCGGACACCTGAAACTCAACCACAACCCTAACCAGATCCTGACGCTACCTCCAACCATAACACTGAACCGAAAACTAACAGTAGCCCTAAACTTACTCCCTCAAACTAAGTTCAAACCTAACCTAACCTGGAGCCTAACTCAAACCATAGACCTAACCCTAACCCTAGGCGGACACATGAAGCTCAATCACAACCCTAACCTGACCCTGACGCAATCTCCAACCGTAACACTGAACCGAATACTAACAGTAGCCCTAAACTTACTCCCTCAAACTAAGTTCAAACCTAACCTAACCTGAAGCCTAACTCAAACCACAGACCTAACCCTAACCCTAGGAGGACACCTTAAGCTCAACCCCAACCCTAACCTGACCCTGAAACTATCTCCAACCGTAACACTGAACCGAAAACTAACAGTAGCCCTAAACTTACTCACTCAAACTAAGTTCAAACGTAACCTAACCTGGAGCCTATATCAAACCATGGACCTAACCCTAACCCTAGGCGGACACCTTAAGCTAACCCCAACCCTAACCTGACCCTGACGCTAACTCCAACCGTAACACTGAACCGAAAACTAACAGTAGCCATAAACTTACTCACTCATACTAAGTTCAAACCTAACCTAACCTGGAGCCTAACTCAAACCACAGACCTAACCCTAACACTAGGAGGACACCTTAAGCTCAACCCCAACCCTAACCTGACCCTCACGCTAACTCCAACCGTAACAGTGAACCGAAAACTAACAGTAGCCATAAACTTACTCCCTCAAACTAAGTTCAAACCTAACCTAAGCTGAAGCCCAACTCAAACAATAGACCTAACCCTAACACTAGGCGGACACCTTAAGCTTGACCCCAACCCTAACCTGACCCAGAGGCTAAATTCAACCGTAACACTGAACCGAAAAATACAATAGGCCTAAACTTACTCCCTCAAACTAAGTTCAAACCTAACCTAACCTGAAGCCTAACTCAAACCATAGACCTAACCCTCACCCTAGGTGGACACCTGAATCTCAACCCCAACCCTAACTTGACCATGACGCTATCTCCAACCGTAACACTGAAGCGAAAACTAGCAGTAGCCCTAAACTTACTCCCTCAAACTAAGTTCAAACCTAACCTAACCTGAAGCCTAACTCAAACCACAGACCTAACCCTAACCCTAGGCGGACAGCTTAAGCTCAACCCCAACCCTAACCTGACCCTCACGCTAACTCCAACCGTAACACTGAACCGAAAACTAACAGTAGCCCTAAACTTACTCCCTCAAACTAAGTTCAAACGTAACCTAACCTGAAGCCTAAATCAAACCATGGACCTAACCCTAACCCTAGGCGGACACCTCATACTAACCCCAACCCTAACCTGACCCTGACGCTAACTCCAACCATAATACTGAACCGAGAACTAACAGTAGCCCTAAACTTACTCCCTCAAACTAAGTTCTAACCTAACCTAACCTGAAGCTTAAATCAAACCATAGACCTAACCCTAAACCCAGGCGGACACCTTATGCTTAACCCCCACCCTAACCTGACCCTGACGCTTACTCCAACCGTAACAGTTAAACGAAAACTAACAGTAGCCCTAAACTTACTCCCTCAAACTAAGTTCAAACCTAACCTAACCTGAAGCCTTAATCAAACCATACACCTAACCCTAACCCTAGGCGGACACCTTAAGCTCAACCCCAAACCTAACCTGACCGTGACGCTTACTCCAACCGTAACAGTTAACCGAAAACTAACAGTAGCCCTAAACTGACTCCCTCAAACTAAGTTCAAACCTAACCTAACCTGAAGCCTAAATCAAATCATAGACCTAACCCTAACCCTAGGCGGACACCTTATTCTTAACCCCCACCCTACCCTGACCCTGATGCTTACTCCAACTGTAACTGTTAACCGAACACTAACAGTAGCCCTAAACTTACTCCCTCAAACTAAGTTCAAACCTAACCTAACCTGAAGCCTAAATCAAACCATACACCTAGCCCTAACGCTAGGCGGACACCTTAAGCTCAACCTCAACCCTAACCTGACACTCACGCTAACTCCAACCGTAACACTGATACTAAAACTAACAGTAGCCCTAAACTTACTCCCTAAAACTAAGTTCAAACCTAACCTAACCTGAAGCCTATGTCAAACCATAGACCTAACCCTAACCCTAGGCGGACACCTGAAGCTCAACCCCAACCCTAACCTAACCCTGACGCTATCTCCAACCGTAACACTGAACCGAAAACTAACAGTAGCCCTAAACTTACTCCCTCAAACTAAGTTCAAACCTAACCTAACCTGAAGCCTAAATCAAATCATAGACCTAATCCTAACCGTAGGAGGACACCTTATGCTTAACCCCCACCCTAACCTGACCCTGACGCTTACACCAACCGTAACAGTTACCCGAAAATTAACAGTAGCCCTAAACTTACTCCCTCAAACTAAGTTCAAACCTAACCTAACCAGAAGCCAAAATCAAACCATACACCTAACCCTAACCCTAGGCGGACACCTTAAGCTCAACCCCAACCCTAACCTGACCATCACGCTAACTCCAACCGTAACACTGAACCGAAAACTAACAGTAGCCCTAAACTTACTCCCTCAAACTAAGTTCAAACCTAACCTAACCTGAAGCCTAACTCAAACCATAGACCTAACCCTAACCCTAGGCGGACACCTGAAGCTCAACCCCAAACCTAACCTGACCCTGACGCTTACTCCAACCGTAACACTTAACCGAAAACTAACAGTAGCCCTGAACTGACTCACTCAAACCAAGATCAAACCTAACCTAACCTGAAGCCTAAATCAAATCATAGACCTAACCCTAACCCTAGGCGGACACCTTATTCTCAACCCCCACCCTACCCTGACCCTGACGCTTACTCCAACTGAAACAGTTAAACGAAAACTAAAAATAGCCCTAAACTTACTCCCTCAAACTAACTTCAAACCTAACCTACCCTGAAGCCTAAATCAAACAGTACACCTAACCCTAACCCTAGGCTGACCCCTTAATCTCAACCCCAATCCTAACCTGGCCCTGACGCTAACTCCAACCATAACAGTTTCCCGAATTCTAACAGTAGCCCTAAACTTACTCACTCAAACTAAGTTCAAACCTAACCTAACCAGAAGCCAAAATCAAACCATACACCTAACCCTAACCCTAGGCGGACACCTTAAGCTCAACCCCGACCCTAACCTGACCCTCACGCTAACTCCAACCGTAACACTGAACCGAAAACTAACAGTAGCCCTAAACTTACTCCCTCAAACTAAGTTCAAACCTAACCTAACCTGAAGCCTAACTCAAACCATAGACCTAACCCTAACCCTAGGCGGACACCTGAAGCTCAACCCCAAACCTAACCTGACCCTGATGCTTACTCCAACCGTAACACTTAACCGAAAACTAACAGTAGCCCTGAACTGACTCCCTCAAACCAAGATCAAACCTAACCTAACCTGAAGCCTAAATCAAATCATAGACCTAACCCTAACCCTAGGCGGACACCTTATTCTCAACCCCCACCCTACCCTGACCCTGACGCTTACTCCAACTGAAACAGTTAAACGAAAACTAAAAATAGCCCTAAACTTACTCCCTCAAACTAACTTCAAACCTAACCTAACCTGAAGCCTAAATCAAACAGTACACCTAACCCTAACCCTAGGCTGACCCCTTAATCTCAACCCCAACCCTAACCTGGCCCTGACGCTAACTCCAACCATAACAGTTTCCCGAATTCTAACAGTAGCCCTAAACTTACTCCCTCAAACTAAATTCAAACCTAACCTAACCTGAAGCCTAAATCAAACCATACACCTAACCCTAACCCTAAACGGACACCTTAAGCTCAACCCCAACCCTAACCTGACCTCCAGGCTAACTCCAACCATATAACTGAACCGAAAACTAAGAGTAGTCCTAAACTTACTCGCTCAAACTAAGTTCAAACCTACCCTAACCTGAAGCCAAACTCAAATCATAGACCTAACCCTAACCCTAGGTGGACACCTTAAGCTCAACCCCAACCCTAACCTGGCCCTGACTCTAACTCCAACAGTAACAGTTACCAGAAAACTAACAGTAGCCCTAAACTTACTCCCTCAAACTAACTTCAAACCTAACCGAACTTGAAGCCTAGCTCAAACCATAGACCTAACCCTAACACTAGGCGGACACCTGAAACTCAACCACAACCCTAACCAGATCCTGACGCTATCTCCAACCATAACACTGAACCGAAAACTAACAGTAGCCCTAAACTTACTCCCTCAAACTAAGTTCAAACGTAACCTAACCTGGAGCCTAACTCACACCATAGACCTAACCCTAACCCTAGGCGGACACCTGAAGCTCAATCACAACCCTAACCTGACCCTGACGCAATCTCCAACCGTAACACTGAACCGAATACTAACAGTAGCCCTAAACTTACTCCCTCAAACTAAGTTCAAACCTAACTTAACCTGAAGCCTAACTCAAACCACAGACCTAACCCTAACCCTAGGAGGACACCTTAAGCTCAACCCCAACCCTAACCTGACCCTGACGCTATCTCCAACCGTAACACTGAACCGAAAACTAACAGTAGCCCTAAACTTACTCACTCAAACTAAGTTCAAACGTAACCTAACCTGGAGCCTATATCAAACCATGGACCTAACCCTAACCCTAGGCGGACACCTTAAGCTAACCCCAACCCTAACCTGACACTGACGCTAACTCCAACCATAACACTGAACCGAAAATTAACAGTAGCCCTAAACTTACTCACTCATACTACGTTCAAACCTAACCTAACCTGGAGCCTAACTCAAACCACAGACCTAACCCTAACACTAGGAGGACACCTTAAGCTCAACCCCAACCCTAACCTGACCCTCACGCTAACTCCAACCGTAACAGTGAACCGAAAACTAACAGTAGCCATAAACTTACTCCCTCAAACTAAGTTCAAACCTAACCTAACCTGAAGCCCAACTCAAACAATAGACCTAACCCTAACACTAGGCGGACACCTTAAGCTTGACCCCAACCCTAACCTGACCCAGAGGCTAAATTCAACCGTAACACTGAACCGAAAAATACAATAGGCCTAAACTTACTCCCTCAAACTAAGTTCAAACCTAACCTAACCTGAAGCCTAACTCAAACCATAGACCTAACCCTAACCCTAGGTGGACACCTGAATCTCAACCCCAACCCCAACTTGACCATGACGCTATCTCCAACCGTAACACTGAACCGAAAACTAGCAGTAGCCCTAAACTTACTCCCTCAAACTAAGTTCAAACCTAACCTAACCTGAAGCCTAACTCAAACCACAGACCTAACCCTAACCCTAGGCGGACAGCTTAAGCTCAACCCCAACCCTAACCTGACCCTGACGCTAACTCCAACCGTAACACTGAACCGAAAACTAACAGTAGCCCTAAACTTACTCCCTCAAACTAAGTTCAAACCTAACCTAACCTGAAGCCTCACTCAAACAATAGACCTAACCCTAACCCTAGGCGGACACCTTAAGCTTAACCCCAACCCTAACCTGACCCTGAGGCTAAATCCAACCATAACACTGAATCGAAAACTAACAGTAGCCCTAAACTTACTCACTCAAACTAAGTTCTAACGTAACCTAACCTGAAGCCTAAATCAAACCATGGACCTAACCATAACCCTAGGCGGACACCTCAAGCTAACCCAAACCCTAACCTGACCCTGACGCTAACTCCAACAATAATACTGAACCGAGAACTAACAGTAGCCCTAAACTTACTCCCTCAAACTAAGTTCAAACCTAACCTAACCTGAAGCTTAAATCAAACCATAGACCTAACCCTAACCCTAGGCGGACACCTTATGCTTAACCCCCACCCTAACCTGACCCTGACGCTTACTCCAACCGTAAAAGTTAAACGAAAACTAACAGTAGCCCTAAACTTACTCCCTCAAACTAAGTTCAAACATAACCTAACCTGAAGCCTAAATCAAACCATACACCTAACCCTAACCCTAGGTGGACACCTTAAGCTCAACCCCAAACCTAACCTGACCCTGACGCTTACTCCAACCTTAAGAGTTAACCGAAAACTAACAGTATACCTAAACTGACTCCCTCAAATTAAGTTCAAACCTAACCTAACCTGAAGCCTAAATCAAATCATAGACCTAACCCTAAGCGTAGGAGGACACCTTATGCTTAACCCCCCCCCTACCCTGACCCTGACGCTTACTCCAACCGTAACAGTTTCCCGAAAACTAACAGTAGCCCTAAACTTACTCCCTCAAACTAAGTTCAAACCTAACCTAACCTGAAGCCTAAATCAAACCATACACCTAACCCTAACGCTAGGTGGACACCTTAAGCTCAACCTCAACCCTAACCTGACACTCACGCGAACTCCAACCGTAACACTGATACTAAAACTAACAGTAGCCCTAAACTTACTCCCTAAAACTAAGTTCAAACCTAACCTAACCTGAAGCCTATGTCAAACCATAGACCTAACCCTAACCCTAGGCGGACACCTGAAGCTCAACCCCAACCCTAACCTGACCCTGACGCTATCTCCAACCGTAACACTGAACCGAAAACTAACAGTAGCCCTAAACTTACTCCCTGAAACTAACTTCAAACCTAACCTCACCTGAAGCCTAAATCAAACCATACACCTAACCCTAACCCTAGGCGGACACCTTAATCTCAACCCCAACCCTAACCTGACCCTGACGCTAACTCCAACTGTAACAGTTACCCGAAAATTAACAGTAGCCCTAAACTTACTCCCTCAAACTAAGTTCAAACCTAACCTAACCAGAAGCCAAAATCAAACCATACACCTAACCCTAACCCTAGGCGGACACCTTAAGCTCAACCCCAACCCAAACCTGACCCTCACGCTAACTCCAACCGTAACACTGAACCGAAAACTAACAGTATCCCTAAACTTACTCCCTCAAACTAAGTTCAAACCTAACCTAACCTGAAGCCTAACTCAAACCATAGACCTAACCCTAACCCTAGGCGGACACCTGAAGCTCAACCCCAAACCTAACCTGACCCTGACGCTTCCTCCAACCGTAACACTTAACCGAAAACTAACAGTAGCCCTGAACTGACTCCCTCAAACCAAGTTCAAACCTAACCTAACCTGAAGCCCAAATCAAATCATAGACCTAACCCTAACCCTAGGCGGACACCTTATTCTCAACCCCACCCTACCCTGACCCTGACGCTTACTCCAACTGAAACAGTTAAACGAAAACTAACAATAGCCCTAAACTTACTCCCTCAAACTAAGTTCAAACCTAACCTAACCTGAAGCCTCACTCAAACAATAGACCTAACCCTAACCCTAGGCGGACACCTTAAGCTTAACCCCAACCCTAACCTGACCCTGAGGCTAAATCCAACCATAACACTGAATCGAAAACTAACAGTAGCCCTAAACTTACTCACTCAAACTAAGTTCTAACGTAACCTAACCTGAAGCCTAAATCAAACCATGGACCTAACCATAACCCTAGGCGGACACCTCAAGCTAACCCAAACCCTAACCTGACCCTGACGCTAACTCCAACAATAATACTGAACCGAGAACTAACAGTAGCCCTAAACTTACTCCCTCAAACTAAGTTCAAACCTAACCTAACCTGAAGCTTAAATCAAACCATAGACCTAACCCTAACCCTAGGCGGACACCTTATGCTTAACCCCCACCCTAACCTGACCCTGACGCTTACTCCAACCGTAAAAGTTAAACGAAAACTAACAGTAGCCCTAAACTTACTCCCTCAAACTAAGTTCAAACATAACCTAACCTGAAGCCTAAATCAAACCATACACCTAACCCTAACCCTAGGTGGACACCTTAAGCTCAACCCCAAACCTAACCTGACCCTGACGCTTACTCCAACCTTAAGAGTTAACCGAAAACTAACAGTATACCTAAACTGACTCCCTCAAATTAAGTTCAAACCTAACCTAACCTGAAGCCTAAATCAAATCATAGACCTAACCCTAAGCGTAGGAGGACACCTTATGCTTAACCCCCCCCCCTACCCTGACCCTGACGCTTACTCCAACCGTAACAGTTTCCCGAAAACTAACAGTAGCCCTAAACTTACTCCCTCAAACTAAGTTCAAACCTAACCTAACCTGAAGCCTAAATCAAACCATACACCTAACCCTAACGCTAGGCGGACACCTTAAGCTCAACCTCAACCCTAACCTGACACTCACGCGAACTCCAACCGTAACACTGATACTAAAACTAACAGTAGCCCTAAACTTACTCCCTAAAACTAAGTTCAAACCTAACCTAACCTGAAGCCTATGTCAAACCATAGACCTAACCCTAACCCTAGGCGGACACCTGAAGCTCAACCCCAACCCTAACCTGACCCTGACGCTAACTCCAACCGTAACAGTTACCCGAAAATTAACAGTAGCCCTAAACTTACTCCCTCAAACTCAGTTCAAACCTAACCTAACCAGAAGCCAAAATCAAACCATACACCTAACCCTAACCCTAGGCGGACACCTTAAGCTCAACCCCAACCCAAACCTGACCCTCACGCTAACTCCAACCGTAACACTGAACCGAAAACTAACAGTATCCCTAAACTTACTCCCTCAAACTAAGTTCAAACCTAACCTAACCTGAAGCCTAACTCAAACCATAGACCTAACCCTAACCCTAGGCGGACACCTGAAGCTCAACCCCAAACCTAACCTGACCCTGACGCTTCCTCCAACCGTAACACTTAACCGAAAACTAACAGTAGCCCTGAACTGACTCCCTCAAACCAAGTTCAAACCTAACCTAACCTGAAGCCCAAATCAAATCATAGACCTAACCCTAACCCTAGGCGGACACCTTATTCTCAACCCCACCCTACCCTGACCCTGACGCTTACTCCAACTGAAACAGTTAAACGAAAACTAACAATAGCCCTAAACTTACTCCCTCAAACTAACTTCAAACCTAAGCTAACCTGAAGCCTAAATCAAACAGTACACCTAACCCTAACCCTAGGCGGACCCCTTAATCTCAACCCCAACCCTAACCTGGCCCTGACGCTAACTCCAACCATAACAGTTTCCCGAATTCTAACAGTAGCCCTAAACTTACTCTCTCAAACTAAGTTCAAACCTAACCTAACCTGAAGCCTAAATCAACCCATACACCTAACCCTAACGCTAAGCAGACACCTTAAGCTCAACCCCAACCCTAACCTGACCTCCAGGCTAACTCCAACCATATAACTGAACCGAAAACTAAGAGTAGTCCTAAACTTACACGCTCAAACTAAGTTCACACCTAACCTAACCTGAAGCCTAACTCAAATCATAGACCTAACCCTAACCCTAGGCGGACACCTTAAGCTCAACCCCAACCCTAACCTGACCCTCACGCTAACTCCAACCGTAACAGTGAACCGAAAACTAACAGTAGCCATAAACTTACTCCCTCAAACTAAGTTCAAACCTAACCTAACCTGAAGCCCAACTCAAACAATAGACCTAACCCTAACACTAGGCGGACACCTTAAGCTTGACCCCAACCCTAACCTGACCCAGAGGCTAAATTCAACCGTAACACTGAACCGAAAAATACAATAGGCCTAAACTTACTCCCTCAAACTAAGTTCAAACCTAACCTAACCTGAAGCCTAACTCAAACCATAGACCTAACCCTAACCCTAGGTGGACACCTGAATCTCAACCCCAACCCTAACTTGACCATGACGCTATCTCCAACCGTAACACTGAACCGAAAACTAGCAGTAGCCCTAAACTTACTCCCTCAAACTAAGTTCAAACCTAACCTAACCTGAAGCCTAACTCAAACCACAGACCTAACCCTAACCCTAGGCGGACAGCTTAAGCTCAACCCCAACCCTAACCTGACCCTCACGCTAACTCCAACCGTAACACTGATACTAAAACTAACAGTAGCCCTAAACTTACTCCCTAAAACTAAGTTCAAACCTAACCTAACCTGAAGCCTATGTCAAACCATAGACCTAACCCTAACCCTAGGCGGACACCTGAAGCTCAACCCCAACCCTAACCTAACCCTGACGCTATCTCCAACCGTAACACTGAACCGAAAACTAACAGTAGCCCTAAACTTACTCCCTGAAACTAACTTCAAACCTAACCTAACCTGAAGCCTAAATCAAACCATACACGTAACCCTAACCCTAGGCGGACACCTTAATCTCAACCCCAACCCTAACCTGACCCTGACGCTAACTCCAACCGTAACAGTTACCCGAAAATTAACAGTAGCCCTAAACTTACTCCCTCAAACTAAGTTCAAACCTAACCTAACCAGAAGCCAAAATCAAACCATACACCTAACCCTAACCCTAGGCGGACACCTTAAGCTCAACCCCAACCCTAACCTGACCCTCACGCTAACTCCAACCGTAACACTGAACCGAAAACTAACAGTAGCCCTAAACTTACTCCCTCAAACTAAGTTCAAACCTAACCTAACCTGAAGCCTAACTCAAACCATAGACCTAACCCTAACCCTAGGCGGACACCTGAAGCTCAACCCCAAACCTAACCTGACCCTGACGCTTACTCCAACCGTAACACTTAACCGAAAACTAACAGTAGCCCTGAACTGACTCCCTCAAACCAAGATCAAACCTAACCTAACCTGAAGCCTAAATCAAATCATAGACCTAACCCTAACCCTAGGCGGACACCTTATTCTCAACCCCCACCCTACCCTGACCCTGACGCTTACTCCAACTGAAACAGTTAAACGAAAACTAACAATAGCCCTAAACTTACTCCCTCAAACTAACTTCAAACCTAACCTAACCTGAAGCCTAAATCAAACAGTACACCTAACCCTAACCCTAGGCGGACCCCTTAATCTCAACCCCAACCCTAACCTGGCCCTGACGCTAACTCCAACCATAACAGTTTCCCGAATTCTAACAGTAGCCCTAAACTTACTCCCTCAAACTAAGTTCAAACCTAACCTAACCTGAAGCCTAAATCAAACCATACACCTAACCCTAACCCTAAACGGACACCTTAAGCTCAACCCCAACCCTAACCTGGCCCTGACTCTAACTCCAACAGTAACAGTTACGCGAAAACTAACAGTAGCCCAAAACTTACTCCCTCAAACTAACTTCAAACCTAACCGAACTTGAAGCCTAGCTCAAACCATAGACCTAACCCTAACCCTAGGCGGACACCTGAAACTCAACCACAACCCTAACCAGATCCTGACGCTACCTCCAACCATAACACTGAACCGAAAACTAACAGTAGCCCTAAACTTACTCCCTCAAACTAAGTTCAAACCTAACCTAACCTGGAGCCTAACTCAAACCATAGACCTAACCCTAACCCTAGGCGGACACCTGAAGCTCAATCACAACCCTAACCTGACCCTGACGCAATCTCCAACCGTAACACTGAACCGAATACTAACAGTAGCCCTAAACTTACTCCCTCAAACTAAGTTCAAACCTAACCTAACCTGAAGCCTAAATCAAACCACAGACCTAACCCTAAACCTAGGAGGACACCTTAAGCTCAACCCCAACCCTATCCTGACCCTGAAACTATCTCCAACCGTAACACTGAACCGAAAACTAACAGTAGCCCTAAACTTACTCACTCAAACTAAGTTCAAACGTAACCTAACCTGGAGCCTATATCAAACCATGGACCTAACCCTAACCCTAGGCGGACACCTTAAGCTAACCCCAACCCTAACCTGACCCTGACGCTAACTCCAACCGTAACACTGAACCGAAAACTAACAGTAGCCCTAAACTTACTCACTCATACTAAGTTCAAACCTAACCTAACCTGGAGCCTAACTCAAACCACAGACCTAACCCTAACACTAGGAGGACACCTTAAGCTCAACCCCAACCCTAAGCTGACCCTCACGCTAACTCCAACCGTAACAGTGAACCGAAAACTAACAGTAGCCATAAACTTACTCCCTCAAACTAAGTTCAAACCTAACCTAACCTGAAGCCCAACTCAAACAATAGACCTAACCCTAACACTAGGCGGACACCTTAAGCTTGACCCCAACCCTAACCTGACCCAGAGGCTAAATTCAACCGTAACACTGAACCGAAAAATACAATAGGCCTAAACTTACTCCCTCAAACTAAGTTCAAACCTAACCTAACCTGAAGCCTAACTCAAACCATAGACCTAACCCTAACCCTAGGTGGACACCTGAATCTCAACCCCAACCCTAACTTGACCATGACGCTATCTCCAACCGTAACACTGAACCGAAAACTAGCAGTAGCCCTAAACTTACTCCCTCAAACTAAGTTCAAACCTAACCTAACCTGAAGCCTAACTCAAACCACAGACCTAACCCTAACCCTAGGCGGACAGCTTAAGCTCAACCCCAACCCTAACCTGACCCTCACGCTAACTCCAACCGTAACACTGAACCGAAAACTAACAGTAGCCCTAAACTTACTCCCTCAAACTAAGTTCAAACCTAACCTAACCTGAAGCCTCACTCAAACAATAGACCTAACCCTAACCCTAGGTGGACACCTTAAGCTCAACCCCAAACCTAACCTGACCCTGACGCTTACTCCAACCTTAAGAGTTAACCGAAAACTAACAGTATACCTAAACTGACTCCCTCAAATTAAGTTCAAACCTAACCTAACCTGAAGCCTAAATCAAATCATAGACCTAACCCTAACCGTAGGAGGACACCTTATGCTTAACCCCCCCCTACCCTGACCCTGACGCTTACTCCAACCGTAACAGTTTCCCGAAAACTAACAGTAGCCCTAAACTTACTCCCTCAAACTAAGTTCAAACCTAACCTAACCTGAAGCCTAAATCAAACCATACACCTAACCCTAACGCTAGGCGGACACCTTAAGCTCAACCTCAACCCTAACCTGACACTCACGCGAACTCCAACCGTAACACTGATACTAAAACTAACAGTAGCCCTAAACTTACTCCCTAAAACTAAGTTCAAACCTAACCTAACCTGAAGCCTATGTCAAACCATAGACCTAACCCTAACCCTAGGCGGACACCTGAAGCTCAACCCCAACCCTAACCTGACCCTGACGCTATCTCCAACCGTAACACTGAACCGAAAACTAACAGTAGCCCTAAACTTACTCCCTGAAACTAACTTCAAACCTAACCTCACCTGAAGCCTAAATCAAACCATACACCTAACCCTAACCCTAGGCGGACACCTTAATCTCAACCCCAACCCTAACCTGACCCTGACGCTAACTCCAACCGTAACAGTTACCCGAAAATTAACAGTAGCCCTAAACTTACTCCCTCAAACTAAGTTCAAACCTAACCTAACCAGAAGCCAAAATCAAACCATACACCTAACCCTAACCCTAGGCGGACACCTTAAGCTCAACCCCAACCCAAACCTTACCCTCACGCTAACTCCAACCGTAACACTGAACCGAAAACTAACAGTATCCCTAAACTTACTCCCTCAAACTAAGTTCAAACCTAACCTAACCTGAAGCCTAACTCAAACCATAGACCTAACCCTAACCCTAGGCGGACACCTGAAGCTCAACCCCAAACCTAACCTGACCCTGACGCTTACTCCAACCGTAACACTTAACCGAAAACTAACAGTAGCCCTGAACTGACTCCCTCAAACCAAGTTCAAACCTAACCTAACCTGAAGCCCAAATCAAATCATAGACCTAACCCTAACCCTAGGCGGACACCTTATTCTCAACCCCACCCTACCCTAACCCTGACGCTTACTCCAACTGAAACAGTTAAACGAAAACTAACAATAGCCCTAAACTTACTCCCTCAAACTAACTTCAAACCTAAGCTAACCTGAAGCCTAAATCAAACAGTACACCTAACCCTAACCCTAGGCGGACCCCTTAATCTCAACCCCAACCCTAACCTGGCCCTGACGCTAACTCCAACCATAACAGTTTCCCGAATTCTAACAGTAGCCCTAAACTTACTCTCTCAAACTAAGTTCAAACCTAACCTAACCTGAAGCCTAAATCAACCCATACACCTAACCCTAACGCTAAGCGGACACCTTAAGCTCAACCCCAACCCTAACCTGACCTCCAGGCTAACTCCAACCATATAACTGAACCGAAAACTAAGAGTAGTCCTAAACTTACACGCTCAAACTAAGTTCACACCTAACCTAACCTGAAGCCTAACTCAAATCATAGACCTAACCCTAACCCTAGGCGGACACCTTAAGCTCAACCCCAACCCTAACCTGACCCTTACGCTAACTCCAACCGTAACAGTGAACCAAAAACTAACAGTAGCCATAAACTTACTCCCTCAAACTAAGTTCAAACCTAACCCAACCTGAAGCCCAACTCAAACATTAGACCTAACCCTAACACTAGGCGGACACCTTAAGCTTGACCCCAACCCTAACCTGACCCAGAGGCTAAATTCAACCGTAACACTGAACCGAAAAATACAATAGGCCTAAACTTACTCCCTCAAACTAAGTTCAAACCTAACCTAACCTGAAACCTAACTCAAACCATAGACCTAACCCTAACCCTAGGTGGACACCTGAATCTCAACCCCAACCCTAACTTGACCATGACGCTATCTCCAACCGTAACACTGAACCGAAAACTAGCAGTAGCCCTAAACTTACTCCCTCAAACTAAGTTCAAACCTAACCTAACCTGAAGCCTAACTCAAACCACAGACCTAACCCTAACCCTAGGCGGACAGCTTAAGCTCAACCCCAACCCTAACCTGACCCTCACGCTAACTCCAACCGTAACACTGAACCGAAAACTAACAGTAGCCCTAAACTTACTCCCTCAAACTAAGTTCAAACCTAACCTAACCTGAAGCCTCACTCAAACAATAGACCTAACCCTAACCCTAGGCGGACACCTTAAGCTTAACCCCAACCCAAACCTGACCCTGAGGCTAAATCCAACCATAACACTGAACCGAAAACTAACAGCAGCCCTAAACTTACTCCCTCAAACTAAGTTCAAACGTAACCTAACCTGAAGCCTAAATCAAACCATGGACCTAAACCTAACCCTAGGCGGACACCTCAAGCTAACCCCAACCCTAACCTGACCCTGACGCTAACTCCAACCATAATACTGAACCGAGAACTAACAGTAGCCCTAAACTTACTCCCTCAAACTAACTTCAAACCTAACCTAACCTGACGCCGAAATTAAACCATACACCTAACCCTAACCCTAGGCGGACACCGTAAGCTCAACTCCAACCCTAACCTGACCTCCAGGCTAACTCCAACCATATCACTGAACCGAAAATTAAGAGTAGTTCTAAACTTACTCCCTCAAACTAAGTTCAATCCTAACCTAACCTGAAGCCTAAATGACACCATAGACCTAACCCTAACCCTAGGCGGACACCTTATGGTTAACCCCCACCATAACCTGACCATGACGCTTACTCCAACCGTAACAGTTAAACGAATACTAACAATAGCCCTAAACTTACTCCCTCAAACTAAGTTCAAACCTATCCTAACCTGAAGCTTAAATCAAACCATACACCTAACCCTAACACTAGGCGGATACCTTAAGCTCAAACCCAAACCTAACCTGACCCTGACACTTACACCAAACGTAACAGTTAACCGAAAACTAACAGTAGCCCTAAACTTACTCCCTCAAACTAAGTTCAAACCTAACCTAACCTGAAGCCTAAATCAAATCTTAGACCTAACCCTAACCCTAGGCTGACACCTTATGCTTAACCCCACCCTAACCTGACCCTGACGCTTACTCCAACCGTAACAGTTAACCGAAAACTAACAGTAGCCCTAAATTTACTCCATCAAACTAACTTCAAACCTTAACTAACCTTAAGCCTAAATGAAACCATACACCTAACCCTAACCCTAGGCGGACACCTTAATCTCAACCCCAACCCTAACCTTGACCTGACGCTAACTCCAACCATAACAGTTTCCCGAAAACTAAGAGTAGCCCTAAACTTACTCCCTCAAACTAAGTTCAAACCTAACCTAACCTGAAGCCTAACTCAAAAAATACACCTAACCCTAACCCTAGGCGGACACCTTAAGCTCAACCCCAACCCTTACCTGACCTTCACGCTAACTCCAACCGTAACACTGAACCGAAAACTAACAGTAGCCCTAAACTTACTCCCTCAAACTAAGTTCAAACCTAACCTAACCTGGAGCCTAACTCAAACCATAGACCTAACCCTAACCCTAGACGGACACCTGAAGCTCAATCACAACCCTAACCTGACCCTGACGCAATCTCCAACCGTAACACTGAACCGAAAACTAACAGTAGCCCTAAACTTACTCCCTCAAACTATGTTCAAACCTAACGTAACCTGAAGCCTAACTCAAACCACACAACTAACCCTAACCCTAGGCGGACACCTTAACTTCAACCCCAAACCTAACCTTACCCTGAGGCTTACTCCAACTGTAACAGTTAACCGAAAACTAACACTAGCCCTAAACTTACTCCCTCAAACTAACTTCAAACCTAACCTAACCTGAAGCCTAAATCAAACCATACACCTAACCCTAACGCTAGGCGGACACCTTAAGCTCAACCCCAACCCTAACCTGGCCCTGACGCTAACTCCAACAGTAACAGTTACCCGAAAACTAACAGTAGCCCTAAACGTACTCCCTCAAACTAACTTCAAACCTAACCGAACTGGAAGCCTAACTCAAACCATAGACTTAACCCTAACCCTAGGCGGACACCTGAAACTCAACCACAACCCTAAACAGACCCTGACGCTATCTCCAACCGTAACACTGAACCGAAAACTAACAGTAGCCCTAAAGTTACTCCCTCAAACTAAGTTCAAACCTAACCTAACCTGGAGCCTAACTCAAACCATAGACCTAACCCTAACCCTAGGCGGACACCTGAAGCTCAATCACAATCCTAACCTGACCCTGACGCTATCTCCAACCGTAACACTGAACCGAAAACTAACAGTAGCCCTAAACTTACTCCCTCAAACTAATTTCAAACCTAACCTAACCTGAAGCCTAAATCAAACCACAGACCTAACCCTAACCCTAGGAGGACACCTTAAGCTCAACCCCAACCCTAACCTGACACTCACGCTAACTCCATCCGTAACACTGAACCGAAAACTAACAGTAGCCCTAAACTTACTGCCTCAAACTAAGTTCAAACCTAACCTAACCTGAAGCCTAACTCAAACAATAGACCTAACCCTAACCCTAGGCGGACACCTTAAGCTTGACCCCAACCCTAACCTGACCCTGAGGCTAAATTCAACAGTAACACTGAACCAAAAAATACAATAGCCCTAAACTTACTCCCTCAAACTAAGTTCAAACCTAACCTAACCTGAAGCCTAAATCAAACCATACACCTGACCCTAACCCTAGGCGGACACCTGAAGCTCAAACCCAACCCTAACCTGACCCACACGCTAACTCCAACCGTAACACTGATCCTAAAACTAGCAGTAGCCCTAAACTTACTCCCTCAAACTAAGTTCAAACCTAACCTAACCTGAAGCCTAACTCAAACCACAGACCTAACCCTAACCCTAGGCGGACAGCTTAAGCTCAACCCCAACCCTAACCTGACCCTCACGCTAACTCCAACCGTAACACTGAACTGAAAACTAACAGTAGCCCTAAACTTACTCCCTCAAACTAAGTTCAAACCTAACCTAACCTGAAGCCTCACTCAAACAATAGACCTAACCCTAACCCTAGGCGGACACCTTAAGCTTAACCCCAACCCAAACCTGACCCTGAGGCTAAATCCAACCATAACACTGAACCGAAAACTAACAGTAGCCCTAAACTTACTCCCTCAAACTAAGTTCAAACGTAACCTAACCTGAAGCCTAAATCAAACCATGGACCTAAACCTAACCCTAGGCGGACACCTCAAGCTAACCCCAACCCTAACCTGACCCTGACGCTAACTCCAACCATAATACTGAACCGAGAACTAACAGTAGCCCTAAACTTACTCCGTCAAACTAACTTCAAACCTAACCTAACCTGACGCCGAAATTAAACCATACACCTAACCCTAACCCTAGGCGGACACCGTAAGCTCAACTCCAACCCTAACCTGACCTCCAGGCTAATTCCAACCATATCACTGAACCGAAAACTAAGAGTAGTTCTAAACTTACTCCCTCAAACTAAGTTCAATCCTAACCTAACCTGAAGCCTAAATGACACCATAGACCTAACCCTAACCCTAGGCGGACACCTTATGGTTAACCCCCACCATAACCTGACCATGACGCTTACTCCAACCGTAACAGTTAAACGAATACTAACAATAGCCCTAAACTTACTCCCTCAAACTAAGTTCAAACCTATCCTAACCTGAAGCCTAAATCAAACCATACACCTAACCCTAACACTAGGCGGATACCTTAAGCTCAAACCCAAACCTAACCTGACCCTGACACTTACACCAAACGTAACAGTTAACCGAAAACTAACAGTAGCCCTAAACTTACTCCCTCAAACTAAGTTCAAACCTAACCTAACCTGAAGCCTATCTCTAACCATAGACCTAACCCTATCCCTAGGCGGACACCTGAAGCTTAACCCCAACCATAACCTGACCCTGACGCTATGTCCAACCGTAACACTGAACCGAAAACAAACAGTAGCCCTAATTTACTCCCTCAAACTAAGTTCAAACCTAACCTAACCTGAAGCCTAACTCAAACCACAGACCTAACGCTAACCCTATGCGGACACCTTAATCTCAACCCCAACCCTAACCGGACCCTCATGCTAACTCCAAACGTAACACTGAAGCGAAAACTAACAGTAGCCCTAAACTTACTCCCTCAAACTAAGTTCAATCCTTACCTAACCTGAAGCCTAAATGAAACCATAGACCTAACCCTAACCCTAGGCGGACAACATATGCTTAACCCCCACCCTAACCTGACCCTGACGCTTACTCCAACTGTAACAGTTAACCGAAAACTAAAAGTAGGTCTAAACTTACTCCCTGAAACTAACTTCAAACGTAACCTAACCTGAAGCCTAAATCAAACCATACACCTAACATTAACCCTAGGCGAACACCTTAAGCTCAACCCCAACCCTAACCTGACCCTGACGCTAACTCCAACCGTAACAGTTACCCGAAAACTAGCAGTAGCCTTAAACTTACTCCCTCAAACTAAGTTCAAGCCTAACCTAACCAGAAGCCAAAATCAAACCACAGACCTAAACCTAACCCTAGGCGGATACCTTAAGCTTAACCCCAACCCTAACCTGACCCTCACGCTAAGTTCAACCGTAACACTGAACCGAAAACTAACAGTAGCCCTAAACTTACTCCCTCAAACTAAGGTCAAACCTAACCTAACCTGAACCCTATCTCAAATCACAGACCTAACCCTAACCCTAGGTGGACACCTTAAGCTCAACCCCAACCCTAACCAGACACTCACGCTAACTCCAAATGTAACACTGAACCAAAAACTAACAGTAGCCCTAAACTTACTCCCTCAAACTAAGTTCAAACCTAACCTAACCTGAAGCCTAAATGAAACCAAAGACCTAACCCTAACCCTAGGCGGACACCTGAAGCTTAACCCCAACCATAACCTGACCCTGACGCTATGTCCAACCATAACACTGAACCGAAAACTAACAGTAGTCCTAAACTTACTCCCTCAAACTAAGGTCAAACCTAACCTAACCTGAAGCCTAACTCAAATCATAGACCTTACCCTAACCCTAGGCCAACAGCTGAAGCTCAACCACAACCCTAACCTGACCCTGACGCTATCTCCAACCGTAACACTGAACCGAAAACTAACAGTAGCCCTAAACTTACTCCCTCAAACTAAGTTCAAACCTAACCTAACCTGAACCCTATCTCAAACCACAGACCTAACCCTAACCCTAGGTGGAAACCTCAAGCTCAACCCCAACCCTAACCAGACACTCACGCTAACTCCAAATGTAACACTGAACCAAAAACTAACAGTAGCCCTAAACTTACTCCCTCAAACTAAGTTCAAACCTAACCTAACCTGAAGCCTAAATCAAACCATACACCTAACCCTAACCCTTGGCGGACACCTTAAGCTCAACCCCAAACCTAACCTGAGCCTGACGCTTACTCCAACCGTAACAATTAACCGAAAACTAACAGTAGCCCTAAACTGACTCCCTCAAACTAAGTTCAAACCTAACATAACCTGAAGCCTAAATCAAATCATAGACCTAACCCTAACCCTAGGCTGACAATTTATGCTTAACCCCCACCCTAACCTGACCTTGACGCTTACTCCAACTGTAACAGTTAACCGAAAACTAACAGTAGCCCTGAACTTACACCCTCAAACTAACTTCAAACCTAATCTAACCTGAAGCCTAACTCAAACCATAGACCTAACCCTAACCCTAGGCGGACACCTTAAGCTCAACCCCAACCCTAACCTGACCCTGACGCTGTCTCCAACCGTAACACTGAACCGAAAACAAACAGTAGCCCTGAACTTACTCCCTCAAACTAAGTTCAAACCTAACCTAACCTGAAGCCTAACTCAAACCACAGACCTAACCCTAACCCTAGGCGGACACCGTAAGCTTATCCCCAACCCTAACCTGACCCTCACGCTAAGTCCAACCGTAACACTGAACCGAAAACTAACAGTAGCCCTAAACTTACTCCCTCAAACTAACTTCAAACCTAACCTAACCTGAAGCCTAAATTAAACCATACACCTAACCCTAACCATAGGCGGACACCTTAAGCTTAACCCCAACCCTAACCTGACCCTCATGCTAACTCCAAACGTAACACTGAAGCGAAAACTAACAGTAGCCCTAAACTTACTCCCTCAAACTAAGTTCAATCCTAACCTAACCTGAAGCCTAAATGAAACCATAGACCTAACCCTAACCCTAGGAGGACACCTTGTGCTTAACCCCCACCCTAACCTGACCCTGACGCTTACTCCAACTGTAACAGTTAACCGAAAACTAACAGTAGGTCTAAACTTACTCCCTGAAACTAACTTCAAACCCAACCTAACCTGAAGCCTAAATCAAACCATACACCTAACACTAACCATAGGCGGACACCTTAAGCTCAACCCCAACCCTAACCTGACCCTGACGCTAACTCCAACCGTAACAGTTACCCGAAAATTAACAGTAGCCCTAAACTTACTCCCTCAAACTAAGTTCAAACCTAACCTAACCAGAAGCCAGAATCAAACCATACACCTAACCCTAACCCTAGGCGGACACCTTAAGCTCAACCCCAACCCTAACCTTACCCTGAAGCTAACTCCAAGCGTAACAGTTACCTGAAAACTAACAGTAGCCCTAAACTTACTCCCTCAAACTACGTTCAAACCTAACCTAACCAGAAGCCAAAATCAAACTATACACCTAACCCTAACCCTAGGCGGACACCTTAAGCTCAACCACAACCCTAACCTGAACCTCACGCTAACTCCAACTGTAACACTGAACCGAAAACTAACAGTAGCCCTAAACTTACTCCCTCAAACTAAGTTCAAACCTAACCTAACCTGAAGCCTAACTCAAACCATAGACCTAACCCTAACCCTAGGCGGACACCTGAAGCTCAACCCCAACCCTAACCTGACCCTGACGCTATCTCCAACCATAACACTGAACCGAAAACTAACAGTAGCCCTAAACTTACTCCCTCAAACTAAGTTCAAACCTAACCTAACCGGAAGCCTAACTCAAACCACAGACCTAACCCTAACCCTAGGCGGACACCTTAATCTCAACCCCAACCCTAACCTGACCCTCACGCTAACTCCAACCGTAACACTGAACCGAAAACTAACAGTAGCCCTAAACTTACTCCCTCAAACTAACTTCAAACCTAACCTAACCTGAAGCCTAAATCTAACCATACACCTAACCGGAACCCTAGGCGGACACCTTATGCTTAAACTCCACCCTAACCTGACCCTGACGCTTACTCCAACTGTAACAGTTAACCGAAAATTAAGAGTAGCCCTAAACTTACTCCCTCAAACTAAGTTCAAACGTAACCTAACCTGAAGCCTAAATCTAACCATACACCTAACCCTAACCCTAGGCGGGCACCTTAAGCTCAACCCCAACCCTAACGTGACCCTCACGCTAACTCCAACCATAACACTGAATCGAAAACTAACAGTAGCCCTAAACTTACTCCATCAAACTAACTTCAAACCTTACCTAACCTTAAGCCTAAATGAAACCATACACCTAACCCTAACCCTTTGCGGACACCTTAAGCTCAACCCCAACCCTAACCTGACCTCCAGGCTAACTCCAACCATATCACTGAACCGAAAACTAAGAGTAGACCTAAACTGACTCCCTCAAACTAAGTTCAAACCTAACCTAACCTGAAGCCGAACTCAAACAATAGATCTAACCCTAACCGTAGGCGGACACCTTAAGCTTAACCCCAAACCTAACCTGACCCTGAGGCTAAATCCAACCGTAACACTGAACCGAAAACTAACAGTAGCCCTAAACTTACTCCCTCAAACTAAGTTCAAACCTAACCTAACCTGAAGCCTAAATCAAATCATAGACCTAACCCTAAGCCTAGGCGGACACCTTATGCTTAAACCCCACCCTACCCTGACCCTGACGTTTACTCCAACCGTAACACTGAACCGAAAACTTACAGTAGTCCTAAACTTACTCACTCAAAATAAGTTCAAATGTAACCTAACCTGAAGCCTAAATCAAACCACGGACCTTACCCTAACCCTAGGCGGACACCTCAAGCTAACCCCAACCCTAACCTTACCCTGACGCTAACTCCAAACATAATACTGAACCGAAAACTAACAGTAGCCCTAAACTTACTCCCTCAAACTAAGTTCAAACCTAACCTAACCTGAAGCCTAAATCAAACCATACACCTAACCCTAACCCTAGGCGGACACCTTAACTTCAACCCCAAAACTAACCTGACCCTGACGCTTACTCAAACTGTAACAGTTAACCGAAAACTAACAGTAGCCCTAAACTTACTCCCTCAAACTAAGTTCAAACCTAACCTAACCTGAAGCCTAAATCAAACCATACAACTAACCCTAACCCTACGCGGACAAGTGAAGCTCAATCCCAACCCTAACCTGATCCTCACGCTAACTCCAACCGTAACACTGAACCTAAAACTAACAGTAGCCCTAAACTTAATCCCTAAAACTAAGTTCAAACCTAACCTAACCTGAAGCCTAACTCAAACCATAGACCTAACCCTAACCTTAGGCGGTCAACCCCAACCCTAACCTGACCCTGATGCTATCACCAACCGTAACACTGAACCGAAAACTAACAATAGCCCTAAACTTACTACCTCAAACTAATTTCAAACCTAACCTAACCTGAAGCCTAACTCAAACCATAGATCTAACCCTAACCCTAGGTGGACACCTCAAGCTAACCCCAACCCTAACCTGACCCTGACACTAACTCCAACCATAATATTGAACAGAAAACTAACAGTAGCCCTAAACTTACTCCCTCAAACTAAGTTCAAACCTAACCTAACCTGAAGCCTAACTCAAACCACAAACCTAACCCTTACCCTAGGCGGACACCTTAAGCTCAACCCCAACACTAACCTGGCCCTGACGCTAACTCCAACCGTAACAGTTTCCCGAAAACTAACAGTAGCCCTAAACTTACTCCCTCAAACTAAGTTGAAACCTAACCTAACCTGAAGCCTAAATTAAACCATACACCTAATCCTAAACCTAGGCGGACACCTGAAGCTCAAACCCAACCCTAACCTGACCCTCACGCTAACTCCAACCGTAACACTGAACCTAAAACTAACAGTAGCCCTAAACTTACTCCCTAAAACTAAGTTCAAACCTAACCTAGCCTGAAGCCTAACTCAAACCATAGACCTAACCCTAACCCTAGGCCGACACCAGAAGCTCAACCCCAACCCTAACCTGACCCTGACGCTATCTCCAACCATAACACTGAACCGAAAACTAACAGTAGCCCTAAACTTACTCCCTAAAACTAAGTTCAAACCTAACCTAACCTGAACCCTATCTCAAACCACAGACCTAACCCTAACCCTAGGTGGACACCTTAAGCTCAACCCCAAACCTAACCAGACACTCACGCTAACTCCAAATGTAACACTGAACCAAAAACTAACAGTAGCCCTAAACTTACTCCCTCAAACTAAGTTCAAACCTAACCTAACCTGAAGCCTACATAAAACCATACAACTAACCCTAACCCTAGGCGGACACCTTAAGCTCAACCCCAAACCTAACCTGACCCTGACGCTTACTCCAACCGTAACTGTTAACCGAAAACTTACAGTAGCCCTAAACTTACTCCCTCAAACAAAGTTCAAACCTAACCTAACCTGAAGCCTAACTCAAACCACAGACCTAATCCTAACCCTAGGCGGACACCTTAAGCTCAACCCCAACCCTAACCTGACACTCACGCTAACTCCAACCGTAACACTGAACCGAAAACTAACAGTAGCCCTAAACTTACTCCCTCAAACAAAGTTCAAACCTAACCTATACTGAAGCCTAACTCAAACAATAGACCTAACCCTAACCCTAGGCGGACACCTTAAGCTTAACCCCAACACTAAACTGACCCTGACGCTTACTCCAACCGTAACAGTTAAACGAAAACTAACAGTAGCCCTAAACTTACTCCCTCAAACTGAGTTCAATCCTAACCTAACCTGAAGCCTAAATGAAACCATAGACCTAACCCTAAACCTAGGCGGATACCTTATGCTTAACCCCAACCCTAACCTGACCCTCACGCTAACTCCAACTGTAACAATGAACCGAAAACTAACAGTAGCCCTAAACTCACTCCCTCAAACTAAGTTCAAACCTAACCTAACCTGAAGCCTAACTCAAAGAATAGACCTAACCCTATCCCTAGGCGGACACCTGAAGCTCAAACCCAACCATAACCTTACCCTGACGCTATCTCCAACCGTAACACTGAACCGAAAACTACCAGTAGCCCTAAACTTACTCCCTCAAACTAAGTTCAATCCTAACCTTACCTGAAGCCTGAATGAAACCATAGACCTAACCCTAACCCTAGATGGACACCTTAAGCTCAACCCCAACCCTAACCTGGCCCTGAAACAAACTCCAACAGAAACAGTTACCCGAAAACTAAGAGTAGCCCTAAACTTACTCCCTCAAACTCAGTTCAAACCTAACCTAACCTGAAGCCTAACTCAAACCACAGACCTAACCCTAACCATAGGCGGACACCTTAAGCTCAACCCCAACCCTAACCGGACCCTCACACTAACTCCAAACGTAACACTGAACCAAAAACTAACAGTAGCCCTAAACTTACTCCCTCAAACTAAGTTCAAACCTAACCAAACCTGAAGCCTAACTCAAACAATAGACCTAACCCTAACCCTACGCGGACACCTTAAGCTTAACCCCAACCCTAACCTGACCCTGAGGATAAATCCAACCGTAACACTGAACCGAAAACTAACAGTAGCCCTAAACTTACTCCCTCAAACTAAGTTCAATCCTAAACTAACCTGAAGCCTAAATGAAACCATACACCTAACCCTAACCCTAGGCGGACACCTTATGCTTAACTCCCACCCTAACCTGACCCTGACGCTTATTCCAACTATAACAGTTAACCGAAAACTAACTTTAGCTCTAAACTTACTCCCTGAAACTAACTTCAAACCTAACCTAACCTGAAGCCTAAATCAAACCATACACCTAACCCTAACCCTAGGCGGACACCTTAATCTCAACCCCAACCCTAACCTGACCCTGACGCTATCTCCAACCGTAACACTGAACCGAAAACTAACAGTAGCCCTAAACTTACTCCCTCAAACTAAGTTCAAACCTAACCTAACCTGAAGCCTAACTCAAACCACATACCTAACCCTAACCCTAGGCGGACACCTTAAGCTCAACCCCAAACCTAACCTGACCCTGTCGCTTACTCCAACCGTAACAGTAAACCGAAAACTAACAGTAGCCCTAAACTTACTCCCTCAAACAAAGTTCAAACCTAACCTAACCTGAAGGCTAACTCAAACAATAGACCTAACCCTAACCCTAGGCGGACACCTTAAGCTTAACCCCAACCCTAAACTGAACCTGAGGCTAAATCCAACCGGAACACTGAACCGAAAATTAACAGTAGCCCTAAACTTACTCCCTCAAACTAAGTTCAATCCTAACCTAACCTGAAGCCTAAATGAAACCATAGACCTAACCCTAACCCTAGGCGGAAACCTTATGCTTAACCCCCACCCTAACCTGACCCTGAGGCTAAATTTAACCGTAACACTGAACCGAAAAATAAAATAGGCCTAAACTTACTCCCTCAAACTAAGTTCAATCCTAACGTAACCTGAAGCCTAAATGAAACCATACACCTAACCCTAACCCTAGGCGGACACCTTATGCTTAACCCCCACCCTAACCTGACCCTGACGCTTACTCCAACTGTAACAGTTAACCGAAAACTAACTGTAGCCCTAAACTTACTCCCTGAAACTAACTTCAAACCTAACCTAACCTGAAGCCTAAATCAAACCAGACACCTAACCCTAACTCTAGGCGGACACCTTAAGCTCAACCCCAACCCTAACCTGACCTCCCAGCTAACTCCAATCATATCACTGAACCGAAAACTAAGAGTAGCCCTAAACTTACTCCCACAAACTAAGTTCAATCCTAACCTAACCTGAAGCCTAAATGAAACCATAGACCTAACTCTAACCCTAGGCGGACAACTTATGGTTAACCCCCACCATAACCTGACCCTGACGCTTACTCCAACCGTAACAGTTAAAAGAAAACTAACAGTAGCCCTAAACTTACTCCCTCAAACTAAGTTCAAACCTATCCTAACCTGAAGCCTAAATCAAACCATACACCTAACACTAACCCTAGGTGGATACCTTAAACTCAACCCCAAACCTAACCTGACCCTGACACTTACACCAACAGTAACAGTTAACCGAAAACTAACAGTAGCCCTAAACTGACTCCCTCAAACTGAGTTCAAACCTAACCTAACCTGAAGCCTAAATCTAATCTTAGACCTAACCCTAACCCTAGGCGGACACCTTATGCTTAACCCCTACCCTAACCTGACCCTGACGCTTACTCCAACCGTAACAGTTAACCGAAAACTAACAGTAGCCCTAAACTTACTCCATCAAACTAACTTCAAACCTAACCTAACCTTAAGCCTAAATGAAACGATACACCTAACCCTAACCCTAGGCGAACACCTTAATCTCAACCCCAACCCTAACCTGACCCTGACGCTATCTCCAACCGTAACACTGAACCGAAAACTAACAGTAGCCCTAAACTTACTCCCTCAAACTAAGTTCAAACCTAACCTAACCTGAAGCCTAACTCAAACCACAAACCTAACCCTAAACCTAGGCGGACACCTGAAGCTCAAACCCAACCCTAACCTGACCCTCACGCTAACTCCAACCGTAACACTGAACCTAAAACTAACAGTATCCCTAAACTTACTCCCTCAAACTAAGTTCAAACCTAACATAACCTGAAGCCTAAATCAAACCATACACCTAACCCTAACCCTAGGCGGACACCTTAAGCTCAACCCCAAACCTAACCTGACCCTGACGCTTACTCCAACCGTAACAGTTAACCGAAAACTAACAGTAGCCCTAAACTTACTCCATCAAACTAACTTCAAACCTAACCTAACCTTAAGCCTAAATGAAACCATACACCTAACCCTAACCCTAGGCGGACACCTTAATCTCAACCCCAACCCTAACCTGACGCTGACGCTATCTCCAACCGTAACACTGAACCGAAAACTAACAGTAGCCCTAAACTTACTCCCTCAAACTAAGTTCAAACCTAACCTAACCTGAAGCCTAACTCAAACCACAAACCTAACCCTATCCCTAGGCGGACACCTTAAGCTCAACCCCAAACCTAACCTGACCCTGACGCTTACTCCAACCGTAACAGTTAACCGAAAACTAACAGTAGCCCTAAACTTACTCCCTCAAACAAAGTTCAAACCTAACCTAACCTGAAGCCTAACTCAAACCACAGACCTAATCCTAACCCTAGGCGGAAACCTTAAGCTCAACCCCAACCCTAACCTGACCCTCACGCTAACTCCAACAGTAACACTGAACCGAAAACTAACAGAAGCCCTAAACTTACTCCCTCAAACAAAGTTCAAACCTAACCTAACCTGAAGCCTAACTCAAACAATAGACCTAACCCTAATCCTAGGCGGACACCTTAAGCTTAACCCCAACCCTAAACTGACCCTGAGGCTAAATCCAACCGGAACACTGAACCGAAAACTAACAGTAGCCCTAAACTTACTCCCTCAAACTAAGTTCAATCCTAACCTAACCTGAAGCCTAAATGAAACCATATACCTAACCCTAAACCTAGGCGGACACCTTATGCTTAACCCCCACCCTAACCTGACCCTGACGCTTATTCCAACCGTAACAGTTAAACGAAAACTAACAGTAGCCCTAAACTTACTCCCTCAAACTGAGTTCAATCCTAACCTAACCTGAAGCCTAAATGAAACCATAGACCTAACCCTAAACCTAGGCGGACACCTTATGCTTAACCCCCACCCTAACCTGACCCCTGACGCTTACTCCAACCGTAACAGTTAAACGAAAACTAACAGTAGCCCTAAACTTACTCCCTCAAACTAAGTTCAAACCTAACCTAACCTGAAGCCTAACTCAAACAATAGACCTAACCCTAACCCTAGGCGGACACCTTAAGCTCAACCCCAAACCTAACCTGGCCCTGACGCTAACTCCAACAATAACAGTTACCCGAAAACTAACAGTAGCCCTAAACTTACTCCCTCAAACTAAGTACAAACCTAACCTAACCTGAAGCCTAACTCAAACCACAGACCTAACCCTAACCCTAGGCAGACACCTTAAGCTCAAACCCAACCCTAACCTGACCCTCACGCTATCTCCAACCGTAACACTGAACCGAAAAACTAACAGTAGCCCTAAACTTACTCCCTCAAACTAAGTTCAAACCTAACCTAACCTGAAGCCTAACTCAAACAATAGACCTAACCCTAACCCTAGGTGGACACCTTAAGCTTGACCCCCAACCCAAACCTGACCCTGAGGCTAAATTTAACCCTAACACTGAACCGAAAAATAAAATAGGCCTAAACTTACTCCCTCAAACTAAGTTCAATCCTAACCTAACCTGAAGCCTAAATGAAACCATACACCTAACCGTAACCCTAGGCGGACACCTTATGCTTAACCCGCACCCTAACCTGACCGTGACGCTTACTCCAACTGTAACAGTTAACCGAAAACTAACAGTAACCCTAAACTTACTCCCTGAAACTAACTTCAAACCTAACCTAACCTGAAGCCTAAATCAAACCATACACCTAACCCTAACCCTAGGCGGACACCTTATGCTTAACCCCCACCCTAACCGGACCCTGACGCTTACTCCAACTGTAACAGTTAACCGAAAAACTAACAGTAGCCCTAAACTGACTCCCTCAAACTAAGTTCAAACCTAACCTAACCTGAAGCCTAAATCAAATCTTAGACCTAACCCTTACCCTAGGCGGACACCTTAAGCTCAAACCCAACTCTAACCTGTCCCTGACGCTAACTACAACCGTAACAGTTTCCCGAAAACTAACAGAAGCCCTAAACTTACTCCCTCAAACAAAGTTCAAACCTAACCTATACTGAAGCCTAACTCAAACAATAGACCTAACCCTAACCCTAGGCGGACACCTTAAGCTTAACCCCAACCCTAAACTGACCCTGACGCTTACTCCAACCGTAACAGTTAAACGAAAACTAACAGTAGCCCTAAACTTACTCCCTCAAACTGAGTTCAATCCTAACCTAACCTGAAGCCTAAATGAAACCATAGACCTAACCCTAAACCTAGTCAGACACCTTATGCTTAACCCCCAACCCTAACCTGACCCTCACGCTAACTCCAACTGTAACAATGAACCGAAAACTAACAGTAGCCCTAAACTCACTCCCTCAAACTAAGTTCAAACCTAACCTAACCTGAAGCCTAACTCAAAGAATAGACCTAACCCTATCCCTAGGCGGACACCTGAAGCTCAAACCCAACCATAACCTTACCCTGACGCTATCTCCAACCGTAACACTGAACCGAAAAACTACCAGTAGCACTAAACTTACTCCCTCAAACTAAGTTCAATCCTAACCTTACCTGAAGCCTGAATGAAACCATAGACCTAACCCTAACCCTAGATGGACACCTTAAGCTCAACCCCAACCCTAACCTGGCCCTGAAACAAACTCCAACAGAAACAGTTACCCGAAAACTAAGAGTAGCCCTAAACTTACTCCCTCAAACTCAGTTCAAACCTAACCTAACCTGAAGCCTAACTCAAACCACAGACCTAACCCTAACCATAGGCGGACACCTTAAGCTCAACCCCAACCCTAACCGGACCCTCACACTAACTCCAAACGTAACACTGAACCAAAAACTAACAGTAGCCCTAAACTTACTCCCTCAAACTAAGTTCAAACCTAACCAAACCTGAAGCCTAACTCAAACAATAGACCTAACCCTAACCCTACGCGGACACCTTAAGCTTAACCCCAACCCTAACCTGACCCTGAGGATAAATCCAACCGTAACACTGAACCGAAAACTAACAGTAGCCCTAAACTTACTCCCTCAAACTAAGTTCAATCCTAACCTAACCTGAAGCCTAAATGAAACCATACACCTAACCCTAACCCTAGGCGGACACCTTATGCTTAACTCCCACCCTAACCTGACCCTGACGCTTACTCCAACTGTAACAGTTAACCGAAAACTAACTTTAGCTCTAAACTTACTCCCTGAAACTAACTTCAAACCTAACCTAACCTGAAGCCTAAATCAAACCATACACCTAACCCTAACCCTAGGCGGACACCTTAATCTCAACCCCAACCCTAACCTGACCCTGACGCTATCTCCAACCGTAACACTGAACCGAAAACTAACAGTAGCCCTAAACTTACTCCCTCAAACTAAGTTCAAACCTAACCTAACCTGAAGCCTAACTCAAACCACATACCTAACCCTAACCCTAGGCGGACACCTTAAGCTCAACCCCAAACCTAACCTGACCCTGTCGCTTACTCCAACCGTAACAGTTAACCGAAAACTAACAGTAGCCCTAAACTTACTCCCTCAAACAAAGTTCAAACCTAACCTAACCTGAAGCCTAACTCAAACCACAAACCTAATCCTAACCCTAGGCGGACACCTTAAGCTCAACCCCAACCCTAACCTGACCCTCACGCTAACTCCAACAGTAACACTGAACCGAAAACTAACAGAAGCCCTAAACTTACTCCCTTAAACAAAGTTCAAACCTAACCTAACCTGAAGCCTAACTCAAACAATAGACCTAACCCTAACCCTAGGCGGACACCTTAAGCTTAACCCCAACCCTAAACTGAACCTGAGGCTAAATCCAACCGGAACACTGAACCGAAAATTAACAGTAGCCCTAAACTTACTCCCTCAAACTAAGTTCAATCCTAACCTAACCTGAATCCTAAATGAAACCATAGACCTAACCCTAACCCTAGGCGGAAACCTTATGCTTAACCCCCACCCTAACCTGACCCTGAGGCTAAATTTAACCGTAACACTGAACCGAAAAATAAAATAGGCCTAAACTTACTCCCTCAAACTAAGTTCAATCCTAACGTAACCTGAAGCCTAAATGAAACCATACACCTAACCCTAACCCTAGGCGGACACCTTATGCTTAACCCCCACCCTAACCTGACCCTGACGCTTACTCCAACTGTAACAGTTAACCGAAAACTAACTGTAGCCCTAAACTTACTCCCTGAAACTAACTTAAAACCTAACCTAACCTGAAGCCTAAATCAAACCATACACCTAACCCTAACTCTAGGCGGACACCTTAAGCTCAACCCCAACCCTAACCTGACCTCCCAGCTAACTCCAATCATATCACTGAACCGAAAACTAAGAGTAGCCCTAAACTTACTCCCACAAACTAAGTTCAATCCTAACCTAACCTGAAGCCTAAATGAAACCATAGACCTAACTCTAACCCTAGGCGGACAACTTATGGTTAACCCCCACCATAACCTGACCCTGACGCTTACTCCAACCGTAACAGTTAAAAGAAAACTAACAGTAGCCCTAAACTTACTCCCTCAAACTAAGTTCAAACCTATCCTAACCTGAAGCCTAAATCAAACCATACACCTAACACTAACCCTAGGCGGATACCTTAAACTCAACCCCAAACCTAACCTGACCCTGACACTTACACCAACAGTAACAGTTAACCGAAAACTAACAGTAGCCCTAAACTGACTCCCTCAAACTGAGTTCAAACCTAACCTAACCTGAAGCCTAAATCTAATCTTAGACCTAACACTAACCCTAGGCGGACACCTTATGCTTAACCCCCACCCTAACCTGACCCTGACGCTTACTCCAACCGTAACAGTTAACCGAGAACTAACAGTAGCCCTAAACTTACTCCATCAAACTAACTTCAAACCTAACCTAACCTTAAGCCTAAATGAAACCATACACCTAACCCTAACCCTAGGCGGACACCTTAATCTCAACCCCAAGCCTAACCTGACCCTGACGCTATCTCCAACCGTAACACTGAACCGAAAACTAACAGTAGCCCTAAACTTACTCCCTCAAACTAAGTTCAAACCTAACCTAACCTGAAGCCTAACTCAAACCACAAACCTAACCCTAAACCTAGGCGGACACCTGAAGCTCAAACCCAACCCTAACCTGACCCTCACGCTAACTCCAACCGTAACACTGAACCTAAAACTAACAGTATCCCTAAACTTACTACCTCAAACTAAGTTCAAACCTAACATAACCTGAAGCCTAAATCAAACCATACACCTAACCCTAACCCTAGGCGGACACCTTAAGCTCAACCCCAAACCTAACCTGACCCTGACGCTTACTCCAACCGTAACAGTTAACCGAAAACTAACAGTAGCCCTAAACTTACTCCATCAAACTAACTTCAAACCTAACCTAACCTTAAGCCTAAATGAAACCACAGACCTAATCCTAACCCTAGGCGGAAACCTTAAGCTCAACCCCAACCCTAACCTGACCCTCACGCTAACTCCAACAGTAACACTGAACCGAAAACTAACAGAAGCCCTAAACTTACTCCCTCAAACAAAGTTCAAACCTAACCTAACCTGAAGCCTAACTCAAACAATAGACCTAACCCTAATCCTAGGCGGACACCTTAAGCTTAACCCCAACCCTAAACTGACCCTGAGGCTAAATCCAACCGTAACACTGAACCGAAAACTAACAGTAGCCCTAAACTTACTCCCTCAAACTAAGTTCAATCCTAACCTAACCTGAAGCCTAAATGAAACCATATACCTAACCCTAAACCTAGGCGGACACCTTATGCTTAACCCCCACCCTAACCTGACCCTGACGCTTACTCCAACCGTAACAGTTAAACGAAAACTAACAGTAGCCCTAAACGTACTCCCTCTAACTGAGTTCAATCCTAACCTAACCTGAAGCCTAAATGAAACCATAGACCTAACCCTAAACCTAGGCGGACACCTTATGCTTAACCCCCACCCTAACCTGACCCTGACGCTTACTCCAACCGTAACAGTTAAACGAAAACTAACAGTAGCCCTAAACTTACTCCCTCAAACTAAGTTCAAACCTAACCTAACCTGAAGCCTAACTCAAACAATAGACCTAACCCTAACCCTAGGCGGACACCTTAAGCTCAACCCCAAACCTAACCTGGCCCTGACGCTAACTCCAACAGTAACAGTTACCCGAAAACTAACAGTAGCCCTAAACTTACTCCCTCAAACTAAGTACAAACCTAACCTAACCTGAAGCCTAACTCAAACCACAGACCTAACCCTAACCCTAGGCGGACACCTTAAGCTCAAACCCAACCCTAACCTGACCCTCACGCTATCTCCAACCGTAACACTGAACCGAAAACTAACAGTAGCCCTAAACTTACTCCCTCAAACTAAGTTCAAACCTAACCTAACCTGAAGCCTAACTCAAACAATAGACCTAACCCTAACCCTAGGTGGACACCCTAAGCTTGACCCCAACCCTAACCTGACCCTGAGGCTAAATTTAACCGTAACACTGAACCGAAAAATAAAATAGGCCTAAACTTACTCCCTCAAACTAAGTTCAATCCTAACCTAACCTGAAGCCTAAATGAAACCATACACCTAACCGTAACCCTAGGCGGACACCTTATGCTTAACCCGCACCCTAACCTGACCGTGACGCTTACTCCAACTGTAACAGTTAACCGAAAACTAACAGTAGCCCTAAACTTACTCCCTGAAACTAACTTCAAACCTAACCTAACCTGAAGCCTAAATCAAACCATACACCTAACCCTAACCCTAGGCGGACACCTTATGCTTAACCCCCACCCTAACTGGACCCTGACGCTTACTCCAACTGTAACAGTTAACCGAAAACTAACAGTAGCCCTAAACTGACTCCCTCAAACTAAGTTCAAACCTAACCTAACCTGAAGCCTAAATCAAATCTTAGACCTAACCCTTACCCTAGGCGGACACCTTAAGCTCAAACCCAACTCTAACCTGGCCCTGACGCTAACTCCAACCGTAACAGTTTCCCGAAAACTAACAGTAGCCCTAAACTTACTCCCTCAAACTAAGTTGAAACCTAACCTAACCTGAAGCCTAAATTAAACCATACACCTAACCCTAAACCTAGGCGGACACCTGAAGCTCAAACCCAACCCTAACCTGACCCTCACGCTAACTCCAACCGTAACACTGAACCTAAAACTAACAGTAGCCCTATACTTACTCCCTAAAACTAAGTTCAAACCTAACCTAACCTGAAGCCTAACTCAAACCATAGACCTAACCCTAACCCTAGGCCGACACCAGAAGATAAACCCCAATCATAACCTGACCTGTCGCTATCTCCAACCATAACACTGAACCGAAAACTAACAGTAGCCCTAAACTTACTCACTAAAACTAAGTTCAAACCTAACCTAACATGAACCCTATCTCAAACCACAGACCTAACCTTAACCCTAGGTGGACACCTTAAGCTAAACCCCAACACTAACCAGACACTCACGCTTACTCCAAATGTAACACTGAACCAAAAACTAACAGTAGCCCTAAACTTACTCCCTCAAACTAAGTTCAAACCTAACCTAACCTGAAGCCTAAATCAAACCATACACCTAACCCTAACCCTAGGCGGACACCTTAAGCTCAACCCCAAACCTAACCTGACCCTGACGCTTACTCCAACCGTAACAGTTAACCGAAAACTAACAGTAGCCCTAAACTTACTCCCTCAAACTAAGTTCAAACCTAACCTAACCTGAAGCCTAACTCAAATCACAGACCTAACCCTAAACCTAGGCGGACACCTTAAGCTCAACCCCAACCTTAACCGGACCCTAACGCTAACTCCAAACGTAACACTGAACCGAAAACTAACAGTAGCTCTAAATTTACTCCCTCAAACTAAGTTCAATCCTAACCTAACCTGAAGACTAAAAGAAACCATAGACTTAACCCTATCCCTAGGCGGACACCTTATGCTTAACCCCCACCCTAACTTCACCCTGACGCTTACTCCAACCGTAACAGTTAACCGAAAACTAACAGTAGCCCTAAATTTACTCCCTCAAACTAAGTTCAATCCTAACCTAACCTGAAGCCTAAATGAAACCATAGACCTAACCCCAACCCTAGGCGGCAACCTTATGCTTAACCCCCACCCTAACCTGACCCTGACGCTTACTCCAACCGTAACAGTTAAACGAAAACTAACAGTAGCCCTAAACTTACTCTCTCAAACTAAGTTCAAACCTAACATAACCTGAAGTCTAAATCAAACCATACACCTAAACCTAACCCTAGGCGGACACCTTAAGCTCAACCCCAAACCTAACCTGACCCTGGCGCTTACTCCAACCGTAACTGTTAACCGAAAACTGACAGTAGCCCTAAACTTACTCCCTCAAACTAAGTTCAAACCTAACCTAACCTGAAGCCTAACTCAAACCACAGACCTAACCCTAACCTTAGGCGGACACGTTAAGCTCAACCCCAACCCTAACCTGACCCTCACGCTATCTCCAACCGTAACACTGAACCGAAAACTAACAGTAGCCCTAAACTTACTCCCTCAAACTAAGTTCAAACCTAACCTAACCTGAAGCCTAAATCAAACAATAGACCTAACCCTAACCCTAGGTGGACACCTTAAGCTTAACCCCAACCCTAACCTGACCCTGAGGTTAAATCCAACCGTAACACTGAACCAAAAACTAACAGTAGCCCTAAACTTACTCCCTCAAACTAAGTTCAATCCTAACCTAACCTAAAGCCTAAATGAAACTATAGACCTAACCCTAACCCTAGGCGGACACCTTATGCTTAACCCCCACCCTAACCTAACCCTGACGATTACTCCAACCGTAACACTTAAACGAAAACTAACAGTAGCCCTAAACTTACTCCCTCAAACTAAGTTCAACCTAACCTAACCTGAAGCCTAAATCAAACCATACACCTAACCCTAACCCTAAGTGGACACCTTATGCTCAACCCAAAACCTAACCTGACCCTGACGCTTACTCCAACCGTAACACTTAACCGAAAACTAACAGTAGCCCTAAACTTACTGCCTCAAACTAAGTTCAAACCTAACCTAACCTGAAGCCTAAATCAAACCATACACCTAACCGTAACCCAAGCGGACACCTGAAGTTCAAACCCAACCCTAACCTGACCCTCACGCTAACTCCAACCGTAACACTGAACCGAAAACTAACAGTAGCCCTAAACTGACTCCCTCAAACGAAGTTCAATCCTAACCTAACCTGAAGCCTAAATCAAACCATACACCTAACACTAACCCTAGGCGGATACCTTAAGCTCAACCCCAAACCTAACCTGACCCTGACACTTACACCAACAGTAACAGTTAACCGAAAACTGACAGTAGCCCTAAACTGACTCCCTCAAACTAAGTTCAAACCTAACCTAACCTGAAGCCTAAATCAAATCTTAGACCTAACCCTAACCCTAGGCGGACACCTTATGCTTAACACCCACCGTAACCTGACCCTGACACTTACTCCAACCGTAACAGTTAAACGAAAACTAACAGTAGCCCTAAACTTACTCCATCAAACTAACTTCAAACCTAACCTAACCTTAAGCCTAAATGAAACCATACACCTAACCCTAACCCTAGGCGGACACCTTAATCTCAACCCCAACCCTAACCTGACCCTGACGCTATCTCCAACCATAACACTGAACCGAAAACTAACAGTAGCCCTAAACTTACTCCCTCAAACTAAGTTCAAACCTAACCTAACCTGAACCCTAAATTAAATCATACACCTAACCCTAAACCTAGGCGGACACCTGAAACTCAAACCCAACCCTAACCTGACCCTCACGCTAACTCCAACCGTAACACTGAACCTAAAACTAACAGTAGCCCTAAACTTACTCCCTAAAACTAAGTTGAAACCTAACCTAACCTGAAGCCTAACTCAAACCATAGACGTAACCCTAACCCTAGGCCGACACCAGAAGCTCAACCCCAACCCTAACCTGACCCTGATGCTATCTCCAACCGTAACACTGAACCGAAAACTAACAGTAGCCCTAAACTTACTCCCTAAAACTAAGTTCAAACCTAACCTAACCTGAACCCTATCTCAAACCACAGACCTAACCCTAACCCTAGGTGGACACCTTAAGCTCAACCCCAACACTAACCAGACACTCACGCTAACTCCAAATGTAATACTGAACCAAAAACTAACAGTAGCCCTAAACTTACTCCCTCAAACTAAGTTCAAACCTAACCTAACCTGAAGCCTAAATCAAACCATACACCTAACCCTAACCCTAGGCGGACAACTTAAGCTCAACCCCAAACCTAACCTGACCCTGACGCTTACTCCAACCGTAACAGTTAACCGAAAACTAACATTAGCCCTAAACTTACTCCCTCAAACAAAGTTCAAACCTAACCTAACCTGAAGCCTAACTTAAACCACAGACCTAATACTAACCCTAGTCGGACACCTTAAGCTCAACCCCAACCCTAACCTGACCCTCACGCTAACTCCAACCGTAACACTGAACCGAAAACTAACAGTAGCCCTAAACTTACTCCCTCAAACAAAGTTCAAACCTATCCTAACCTGAAGCCTAACTCAAACAATAGACCTAACCCTAACCCTAGGCGGACACCTTAAGCTTAACCCCAACCCTAAACTGACCCTGACGCTTACTCCAACCGTAACAGTTAAACGAAAGCTAACAGTAGCCCTAAACTTACTCCCTCAAACTGAGTTCAATCCTAACCTAACCTGAAGCCTAAATGAAACCTTAGACCTAACCCTAAACCTAGGGGGACCCCTTATGCTTAACCCCCACCCTAACCTGACCCTGATGCTTACTCCAACCGTAACAGTTAAACGAAAACTAACAGTAGCCCTAAACTTACTCCCTCAAACTAAGTTCAAACCTAACCTTACCTGAAGCCTAACTCAAACAATAGACCTAACCCTAACCCTAGGCGGACACCTGAAACTCAACCACAACCCTAACCTGACCCTGAAGCTATCTCCAACAGTAACACTGAACCGAAAACTAACAGTAGCCCTAAACTTACTCCCTCAATCTAAGTTCAAACCTAACCTAACCTGAAGAATAACTCAAACCATAGACCTAACCCTAACCCTAGGCGGACACCTGAAGCTCAACCGCAACCCTAACCAGACCCTCACGCTATCTCAAACCGTAACACTGAACCGAAAACTAACAGTAGCCCTAAACTTACCCCTTCAATCTAAGTTCAAACCTAACCTAACCTGAAGCCTAACTCAAACCACAGACCTAACCCTAACCCTAGGCGGACACCTTAAGCTCAACCCCAACCCTAACCTGACCCTCACGCTAACTCCAACCGTAACACTGAACCGAAAACTAACAGTAGCCCTAAACTCACTCCCTCAAACTAAGTTCAAACCTAACCTAACCTGAAGCCTAACTCAAACAATAGACCTAACCCTATCCGTAGGCGGACACCTGAAGCTCAACCCCAACCATAACCTGACCCTGACGCTATCTCCAACCGTAACACTGAACCGAAAACTACCAGTAGCCCTAAACTTACTCCCTCAAACTAAGTTCAATCCTAACCTTACCTGAAGCCTAAATGAAACCATAGACCTAACCCTAACCCTAGGCGGACACCTTAAGCTCAACCCCAACCCTAACCTGGACCTGAAACTAAATCCAACAGTAACAGTTACCCGAAAACTAAGAGTAGCCCTAAACTTACTCCCTCAAACTAAGTTCAAACCTAACCTAACCTGAAGCATAAATCAAATCTTAGACCTAACCCTAACCCTAGGCGGACACCTTAAGCTTAACCCCAACCCTAACCTCTCCCTGACGCTTACTCCAACCGTAACAGTTTACCGAAAACTAACAGTAGCCCTAAACTTACTCCCTCTAACTAAGTTCAAACATAACCTAACCTGAAGCCTAAATCTAACCTTACACCTAACCGTAACCCTAGGCGGACACCTTAAGCTCAACCCCAACCATAACCTGTCCCTGACGCTTACTCCAACCGTAACAGTTTACCGAAAACTAACAGTAGCCCTAAACTTACTCCCTCAAACTAAGTTCAAACCTAAACTAACCTGAAGCCTAAATCAAACCATACACCTAACCCTAACCCTAGACGGACACCTGAAGCTCAACCCCAACCCTAACCAGACCCTGACGTTATCTCCAACCGTAACACTGAACCGAAAACTAACAGTAGCCCTAAACTTAGTCCCTCAAACTAAGTTCAAACCTAACCTAACCTGAAGCCTAACTCAAACCACAGACCTAAACCTAACCCTAGGCGGACACCTTAAGCTCAACCCCAACCCTAACCTGACCCTCACGCTCACTCCAACCGTAACACTGAACCGAAAACTAACAGTAGCCCTAAACTCACTCCCTCAAAGTAAGTTCAAACCTAACCTAACCTGAAGCCTAACTCAAATAATAGAACTAACCCTATCCGTAGGCGGACACCTGAAGCTCAACCCCAACCATAACCTGACCCTGACGCTATCTCCAACCGTAACACTGAACCGAAAACTACCAGTAGCCCTAAACTTACTCCCTCAAACTAAGTTCAATCCTAACCTTACCTGAAGCCTAAATGAAACCATAGACCTAACCCTAACCCTAGGCGGACACCTTAAGCTCAACCCCAACCCTAACCTGGCCCTGAAACTAACTCCAACAGTAACAGTTACCCGAAAACTAAGAGTAGCCCTAAACTTACTCCCTCAAACTAAGTTAAAACCTAACCTAACCTGAAGCCTAACTCAAACCACAGACCTAACCCTAACCCTAGACGGACACCTTAAGCTCAACCCCAACCCTAACCGGACCCTCACACTAACTCCAAAAGTAACACTGAACCAAAAACTAACAGTAGCCCTAAACTTACTCCCTCAAACTAAGTTCAAACCTAACCTAACCTGAAGCCTAACTCAAACAATAGACCTAACCCTAACCCTAGGCGGACACCTTAAGATTGACCCCAATCCTAACCTGACCCTGAGGCTAAATTTAACCGTAACACTGAACCGAAAAATAAAATAGGCCTAAACATACTCCCTCAAACTAAGTTCAAACCTAACCTAACCTGAACCCTAACTCAAACCATAGACCTAACCCTAAACCTAGGCGGACACCTGAATCTTAATCCCAACCCTAACTTGACCATGACGCTATCTCCAACCGTAACACTGAACCTAAAACTAACAGTAGCCATAAACTTACTCCCTCAAACTAAGTTCAAACCTAACCTAACCTGAAGCCTAACTCAAACCACAGACCTAACCCTAACCCTCGGCGGACACCTTAAGCTCAACCCCAACCCTAACCTGACCCTCACGCTAACTCCAACCGTAACACTGAACCGAAAACTAACAGTAGCCCTAAACTTACTCCCTCAAACTAAGTTCAAACCTAACCTAACCTGAAGCCTAACTCAAACAATAGACCTAACCCTAACCCTAGGTGGACACCTTAAGCTTAACCCCAACCCTAACCTGACCCTGACGCTTACTCCAACCGTAACAGTCAACCGAAAACTAACAGTAGCCCTAAACTTACTCCCTCTAACTAAGTTCAAACATAACCTAACCTGAAGCCTAAATCAAACCTTACACCTAACTGTAACCCTAGGCGGACACCTTAAGCTCAACCCCAACCATAACCAGGCCCTGACGCTAACTCCAATCGTAACAGTTACCCGAAAACTAAGAGTAGCCCTAAACTTACTCCCTCAAACTAAGTTCAAACCTAAACTAACCTGAAGCGTAAATCAAACCATACACCTAACCCTAACCCTAGACGGACACCTGAAGCTCAACCCCAACCCTAACCAGACCCTGACGCTATCTCCAACCGTAACACTGAACCGAAAACTAATAGTAGCCCTAAACTTACTCCCTCAAACTAAGTTCAAACCTAACCTAACCTGAAGCCTAACTCAAACCATAGACCTAACACTAACCCTAGGCGGACACCTGAAGCTCAACCACAACCCTAACCTGACCCTGACGCTATCTCCAACCGTAACACTGAACCGAAAACTAACAGTAGCCCTAAACTTACTCCCTCAAACTAAGTTCAAACCTAACCTAACCTGAAGCCTAACTCAAACCACAGACCTAACCCTAAACCTAGGCGGACACCTTAAGCTCAACCCCAACCCTAACCTGACCCTCACGCTAACTCCAACCGTAACACTGAACCAAAAACTAACAGTATCCCTAAACTCACTCCCTCAAACTAAGTTCAAACCTAACCTAACCTGAAGCCTAACTCAAACAATAGAACTAACCCTATCCCTAGGCGGAGCCTGAAGCTCAACCCCAACCATAACCTGACCCTGACGCTATCTCCAACCGTAACACTGAACCGAAAACTACCAGTAGCCCTAAACTTACTCCCTCAAACTAAGTTCAATCCTAACCTTACCTGAAGCCTAAATGAAACCATAGACCTAACCCTAACCCTAGGCGGACACCTTAAGCTCAACCCCAACCCTAACCTGGCCCTGAAACTAACTCCAACAGTAACAGTTACCCGAAAACTAAGAGTAGCCCTAAACTTACTCCCTCAAACTAAGTTCAAACCTAACCTAACCTGAAGCCTAACTCAAACCACAGACCTAACCCTAACCCTAGACGGACACCTTAAGCTCAACCCCAACCCTAACCGGACCCTCACACTAACTCCAAAAGTAACACTGAACCAAAAACTAACAGTAGCCCTAAACTTACTCCCTCAAACTAAGTTCAAACCTAACCTAACCTGAAGCCTAACTCAAACAATAGACCTAACCCTAACCCTAGGCGGACACCTTAAGATTGACCCCAATCCTAACCTGACCCTGAGGCTAAATTTAACCGTAACACTGAACCGAAAAATAAAATAGGCCTAAACTTACTCCCTCAAACTAAGTTCAAACCTAACCTAACCTGGACCCTAACTCAAACCATAGACCTAACCCTAAACCTAGGCGGACACCTGAATCTTAATCCCAACCCTAACTTGACCATGACGCTATCTCCAACCGTAACACTGAACCTAAAACTAACAGTAGCCCTAAACTTACTCCCTCAAACTAAGTTCAAACCTAACCTAACCTGAACCCTAACTCAAACCATAGACCTAACCCTAAACCTAGGCGGACACCTGAATCTTAATCCCAACCCTAACTTGACCATGACGCTGTCTCCAACCGTAACACTGAACCTAAAACTAACAGTAGCCCTAAACTTACTCCCTCAAACTAAGTTCAAACCTAACCTAACCTGAAGCCTAACTCAAACCACAGACCTAACCCTAACCCTCGGCGGACACCTTAAGCTCAACCCCAACACTAACCTGACCCTCACGCTAACTCAAACCGTAACACTGAACCGAAAACTAACAGTAGCCCTAAACTTACTCCCTCAAACTAAGTTCAAACCTAACCTAACCTGAAGCCTAACTCAAACAATAGACCTAACCCTAACCCTAGGTGGACACCTTAAGCTTAACCCCAACCCTAACCTGACCCTGACGCTTACTCCAACCGTAACAGTCAACCGAAAACTAACAGTAGCCCTAAACTTACTCCCTCTAACTAAGTTCAAACATAACCTAACCTGAAGCCTAAATCAAACCTTACACCTAACTGTAACCCTAGGCGGACACCTTAAGCTCAACCCCAACCATAACCAGGCCCTGACGCTAACTCCAATCGTAAAAGTTACCCGAAAACTAAGAGTAGCCCTAAACTTACTCCCTCAAACTAAGTTCAAACCTAAACTAACCTGAAGCTAAATCAAACCATACACCTAACCCTAACCCTAGACGGACACCTGAAGCTCAACCCCAAACCTAACCAGACCTTGACGCTATCTCCAACCGTAACACTGAACCGAAAACTAACAGTAGCCCTAAACTTACTCCCTCAAACTAAGTTCAAACCTAACCTAACCTGAAGCCTAACTCAAACCATAGACCTAACCCTAACCCTAGGCGGACACCTGAAGCTCAACCACAACCCTAACCTGACCCTGACGCTATCTCCAACCGTAACACTGAACCGAATACTAACAGTAGCCCTAAACTTACACCCTCAAACTAAGTTCAAACCTAACATAACCTGAAGCCTAACTCAAACCACAGACCTAACCCTAAACCTAGGCGGACACCTTAAGCTCAACCCCAACCCTAACCTGACCCTCACGCTAACTCCAACCGTAACACTGAACCGAAAACTAACAGTAGCCCTAAACTCACTCCCTCAAACTAAGTTCAAACCTAACCTAACCTGAAGCCTAACTCAAACAATACACCTAACCCTATCCCTAGGCGGACACCTGAAGCTCAACCCCAACCATAACCTGACCCTGACGCTATCTCCAACCGTAACACTGAACCGAAAACTACCAGTAGCCCTAAACTTACTCCCTCAAACTAAGTTCAATCCTAACCTTACCTGAAGCCTAAATGAAACCATAGACCTAACCCTAACCCTAGGCGGACACCTTAAGCTCAACCCCAACCCTAACCTGGCCCTGAAAAAAATCCAACAGTAACAGTTACCCGAAAACTAAGAGTACCCCTAAACTTACTCCCTCAAACTAAGTTCAAACCTAACCTAACCTGAAGCCTAACTCAAACCATAGACCTAACCCTAACCCTAGGCGGACACCTTAAGCTCAACCCCAACCCTAACCTGACCCTCACGCTAACTCCAACCGTAACACTGAACCGAAAACTAACAGTAGCCCTAAACTTATTCCCTCAAACTAAGTTCAAACCTAACCTAACCTGAAGCCTAACTCAAACAATAGACCTAACCCTAACCCTAGGCGGACACCTTAAGCTTAACCCGAACCCTAACCTGACCCTGAGGCTAACCACAACCGTAACACTGAACCGAAAACTAACAGTAGCCCTAAACTTACTCCCTCAAACTAAGTTCAATCCTAACCTAACCTGAAGCCTAAATGAAACCATAGACCTAACCGTAAACCTAGGCGGACACCTTATGCTTAACCACCACCCTAACCTGACCCTGACGCTTACTCCAACCGTAACAGTTAAACGAAAACTAACAGTAGCGCTAAACTTACTCCCTCAAACTAAGTTCAAACCTAACCTAACCTGAAGCCTAAATCAAACAATAGACCTAACCCTAACCCTAGGCGGACACCTTAAGCTTAACCCCAACCCTAACCTGACCCTGAGGCTAAATCCAACCGTAACACTGAACCGAAAACTAACAGTAGCCCTAAACTTACTCCCTCAAACTAAGTTCAATCCTAACCTAACCTGAAGCCTAAATGAAACCATAGACCTAACCCTAACCCTAGGCGGACACCTTATGCTTAACCCCCACCCTAACCTGACCCTGACGCTTACTCCAACCGTAACAGTTACCCGAAAACTAAGAGTAGCCCTAAACTTACTCCCTCAAACTAAGTTCAAACCTAACCTAACCTGAAGCCTAAATCAAACCATACACCTAACCCTAACCCTACGCGGACACCTTAAGCTCAACCCCAAACCTAACCTGACCCTGACGCTTACTCCAACCGTAACAGTTAACCGAAAACTGACAGTAGCCCTAAACTTACTCCCTCAAACTAAGTTCAAACCTAACCTAACCTAAAGCCTAACTCAAACCACAGACCTAACCCTAACCCTAGGCGGACACCTTAAGCTCAACCCCAACCCTAACCTGACCCTCACGCTATCTCCAACCGTAACACTGAACCGAAAACTAACAGTAGCCCTAAAATTACTCCATCAATCTAAGTTCAAACCTAACTTAACCTGAAGCCTAACTCAAACAATAGACCTAACCCTAACCCTAGGCTGTCTCCTTAAGCTTGACCCCAACCCTAACCTGACCCTGAGGCTAAATTTAACCGTAACACTGAACCGAAAAATAAAATAGGCCTAAACTTACTCCCTCAAACTAAGTTCAATCCTAACCTAACCTGAAGCCTAAATCAAACCATAGACCTAACCCTAACCCTAGGCGGACACCTGAATCTTAATCCCAACCCTAACTTGACCATGACGCTATCTCCAACCGTAACACTGAACCTTAAACTAACAGTAGCCCTAAACTTACTCCCTCAAACAAAGTTCAAACCTAACCTAACCTGAACCCTAACTCAAACCACAGACCTAACCCTAACCCTCGGCGGACACCTTAAGCTCAACCCCAACCCTAACCTGACCCTCACGCTAACACCAACCATACCACTGAACCGAAAAGTAACAGTAGCCCTAAACTTACTCCCTCAAACTAAGTTCAAACCTAACCTAAAATGAAACCTAACTCAAACAATAGACCTAACCCTAACCCTAGGCGGACACCTTAAGCTTAACCCCAACCCTAACCTGTCCCTGACGCTTACTCCAACCGTAACAGTTTACCGAAAACTAACAGTAGCCCTAAACTTACTCCCTCAAACTAAGTTCAAACATAATCTAACCTGAAGCCTAAATCTAACCTTACACCTAACCGTAACCCTAGGCGGACACCTTAAGCTCAACCCCAACCTTAACCAGGCCCTGACGCTAACTCCAATCGTAACAGTTACCCGAAAACTAACAGTAGCCCTAAACTTACTCCCTCAAACTAAGTTCAAACCTAAACTAACCTGAAGCCTAAATCAAACCATACACCTAACCCTAACCCTAGACGGACACCTGAAGCTCAACCCCAACCCTAACCAGACCCTGACGTTATCTCCAACCGTAACACTGAACCGAAAACTAACAGTAGCCCTAAACTTACTCCCTCAAACTAAGTTCAAACCTAACCTAACCTGAAGCCTAACTCAAACCACAGACCTAAACCTAACCCTAAGCGGACACCTTAAGCTCAACCCCAACCCTAACCTGACCCTCACGCTCACTCCAACCGTAACACTGAACCGAAAACTAACAGTAGCCCTAAACTCACTCCCTCAAAGTAAGTTCAAACCTAACCTAACCTGAAGCCTAACTCAAACAATAGAACTAACCCTATCCGTAGGCGGACACCTGAAGCTCAACCCCAACCATAACCTGACCCTGACGCTATCTCCAACCGTAACACTGAACCGAAAACTACCAGTAGCCCTAAACTTACTCCCTCAAACTAAGTTCAATCCTAACCTTACCTGAAGCCTAAATGAAACCATAGACCTAACCCTAACCCTAGGCGGACACCTTAAGCTCAACCCCAACCCTAACCTGGCCCTGAAACTAACTCCAACAGTAACAGTTACCCGAAAACTAAGAGTAGCCCTAAACTTACTCCCTCAAACTAAGTTCAAACCTAACCTAACCTGAAGCCTAACTCAAACCACAGACCTAACCCTAACCCTAGACGGACACCTTAAGCTCAACCCCAACCCTAACCGGACCCTCACACTAACTCCAAAAGTAACACTGAACCAAAAACTAACAGTAGCCCTAAACTTACTCCCTCAAACTAAGTTCAAACCTAACCTAACCTGAAGCCTAACTCAAACAACAGACCTAACCCTAACCCTAGGCGGACACCTTAAGATTGACCCCAATCCTAACCTGACCCTGAGGCTAAATTTAACCGTAACACTGAACCGAAAAATAAAATAGGCCTAAACTTACTCCCTCAAACTAAGTTCAAACCTAACCTAACCTGGACCCTAACTCAAACCATAGACCTAACCCTAAACCTAGGCGGACACCTGAATCTTAATCCCAACCCTAACTTGACCATGACGCTATCTCCAACCGTAACACTGAACCTAAAACTAACAGTAGCCCTAAACTTACTCCCTCAAACTAAGTTCAAACCTAACCTAACCTGAAGCCTAACTCAAACCACAGACCTAACCCTAACCCTCGGCGGACACCTTAAGCTCAACCCCAACCCTAACCTGACCCTCACGCTAACTCCAACCGTAACACTGAACCGAAAACGAACAGTAGCCCTAAACTTACTCCCTCAAACTAAGTTCAAACCTAACCTAACCTGAAGCCTAACTCAAACAATTGACCTAACCCTAACCCTAGGTGGACACCTTAAGCTTAAACCCAACCCTAACCTGACCCTGACGCTTACTCCAACCGTAACAGTCAACCGAAAACTAACAATAGCCCTAAACTTACTCCCTCTAACTAAGTTCAAACATAACCTAACCTGAAGCCTAAATCAAACCTTACACCTAACTATAACCCTAGGCGGACACCTTAAGCTCAACCCCAACCATAACAAGGCCCTGACGCTAACTCCAATCGTAACAGTTACCCGAAAACTAAGAGTAGCCCTAAACTTACTCCCTCAAACTAAGTTCAAACCTAAACTAACCTGAAGCCTAAATCAAACCATACACCTAACCCTAACCCTAGACGGACACCTGAAGCTCAACCCCAACCCTAACCAGACCCTGACGCTATCTCCAACCGTAACACTGAACCGAAAACTAATAGTAGCCCTAAACTTACTCCCTCAAACTAAGTTCAAACCTAACCTAACCTGAAGCCTAACTGAAACCATAGACCTAACCCTAACCCTAGGCGGACACCTGAAGCTCAACCACAACCCTAACCTGACCCTGACGCTATCTCCAACCGTAACACTGAACCGAAAACTAACAGTAGCCCTAAACTTACTCCCTCAAACTAAGTTCAAACCTAACCTAACCTGAAGCCTAACTCAAACCACAGACCTAACCCTAAACCTAGGCGGACACCTTAAGCTCAACCCCAACCCTAACCTGACCCTCACGCTAACTCCAACCGTAACACTGAACCGAAAACTAACAGTAGCCCTAAATTCACTCCCTCAAACTAAGTTCAAACCTAACCTAACCTGAAGCCTAACTCAAACAATAGACCTAACCCTATCCCTAGGCGGACACCTGAAGCTCAACCCCAACCATAACCTGACCCTGACGCTATCTCCAACCGTAACACTGAACCGAAAACTACCAGTAGCCCTAAACTTACTCCCTCAAACTAAGTTCAATCCTAACCTTACCTGAAGCCTAAATGAAACCATAGACCTAACCCTAACCCTAGGCGGACACCTTAAGCTCAACAACAACCCTAACCTGGCCCTGAAAAAAATCCAACAGTAACAGTTACCCGAAAACTAAGAGTAGCCCTAAACTTACTCCCTCAAACTAAGTTCAAACCTAACCTAACCTGAAGCCTAACTCAAACCATAGACCTAACCCTAACCCTAGGCGGACACCTTAAGCTCAACCCCAACCCTAACCTGACCCTCACGCTAACTCCAACCGTAACACTGAACCGAAAACTAACAGTAGCCCTAAACTTATTCCCTCAAACTAAGTTCAAACCTAACCTAACCTGAAGCCTAACTCAAACAATAGACCTAACCCTAACCCTAGTCGGACACCTTAAGCTTAACCCGAAACCTAACCTGACCCTGAGGCTAACCACAACCGTAACACTGAACCGAAAACTAACAGTAGCCCTAAACTTACTCCCTCAAACTAAGTTCAATCCTAACCTAACCTGAAGCCTAAATGAAACCATAGACCTAACCGTAAACCTAGGCGGACACCTTAGGCTTAACCACCACCCTAACCTGACCCTGACGCTTACTCCAACCGTAACAGTTAAACGAAAACTAACAGTAGCGCTAAACTTACTCCCTCAAACTAAGTTCAAACCTAACCTAACCTGAAGCCTAAATCAAACAATAGACCTAACCCTAACCCTAGGCGGACACCTTAAGCTTAACCCCAACCCTAACCTGACCCTGAGGCTAAATCCTACCGTAACACTGAACCGAAAACTAACAGTAGCCCTAAACTTACTCCCTCAAACTAAGTTCAATCCTAACCTAACCTGAAGCCTAAATGAAACCATAGACCTAACCCTAACCCTAGGCGGACACCTTATGCTTAACCCCCACCCTAAACTGACCCTGACGCTTACTCAAACCGTAACAGTTACCCGAAAACTAAGAGTAGCCCTAAACTTACTCCCTCAAACTAAGTTCAAACCTAACCTAACCTTAAGCCTAAATCAAACCATACACCTAACCCTAACCCTACGCGGACACCTTAAGCTCAACCCCAAACCTAACCTGACCCTGACGCTTACTCCAACCGTAACAGTTAACCGAAAACTGACAGTAGCCCTAAACTTACTCCCTCAAACTAAGTTCAAACCAACCTAACCTAAAGCCTAACTCAAACCACAGACCTAACCCTAACCCTAGGCGGACACCTTAAGCTCAACCCCAACCCTAACCTGACCCTCACGCTATCTCCAACCGTAACACTGAACCGAAAACTAACAGTAGCCCTAAACTTACTCCCTCAATCTAAGTTCAAACCTAACTTAACCTGAAGCCTAACTCAAACAATAGACCTAACCCTAACCCTAGGCGGTCTCCTTAAGCTTGACCCCAACCCTAACCTGACCCTGAGGCTAAATTTAACCGTAACACTGAACCGAAAAATAAAATAGGCCTAAACTTACTCCCTCAAACTAAGTTCAATCCTAACCTAACCTGAAGCCTAAATCAAACCATAGACCTAACCCTAACCCTAGGCGGACACCTGAATCTTAATCCCAACCCTAACTTGACCATGACGCTATCTCCAACCGTAACACTGAACCTTAAACTAACAGTAGCCCTAAACTTACTCCCTCAAACAAAGTTCAAACCTAACCTAACCTGAAGCCTAACTCAAACCACAGACCTAACCCTAACCCTCGGCGGACACCTTAAGCTCAACCCCAACCCTAACCTGACCCTCACGCTAACTCCAACCATAACACTGAACCGAAAAGTAACAGTAGCCCTAAACTTACTCCCTCAAACTAAGTTCAAACCTAACCTAAAATGAAACCTAACTCAAACAATAGACCTAACCCTAACCCTAGGCGGACACCTTAAGCTTAACCCCAACCCTAACCTGTCCCTGACGCTTACTCCAACCGTAACAGTTTACCGAAAACTAACAGTAGCCCTAAACTTACTCCCTCTAACTAAGTTCAAACATAATCTAACCTGAAGCCTAAATCAAACCTTACACCTAACCGTAACCCTAGGCGGACACCTTAAGCTCAACCCCAACCTTAACCAGGCCCTGACGCTAACTCGAATCGTAACAGTTACCCGAAAACTAACAGTAGCCCTAAACTTACTCCCTCAAACTAAGTTCAAACCTAAACTAACCTGAAGCCTAAATCAAACCATACACCTAACCCTAACCCTAGACGGACACCTGAAGCTCAACCCCAACCCTAACCAGACCCTGACGTTATCTCCAACCGTAACACTGAACCGAAAACTAACAGTAGCCCTAAACTTACTCCCTCAAACTAAGTTCAAACCTAACCTAACCTGAAGCCTAACTCAAACCACAGACCTAAACCTAACCCTAGGCGGACACCTTAAGCTCAACCCCAACCCTAACCTGACCCTCACGCTCACTCCAACCGTAACACTGAACCGAAAACTAACAGTAGCCCTAAACTCACTCCCTCAAAGTAAGTTCAAACCTAACCTAACCTGAAGCCTAACTCAAACAATAGAACTAACCCTATCCGTAGGCGGACACCTGAAGCTCAACCCCAACCATAACCTGACCCTGACGCTATCTCCAACCGTAACACTGAACCGAAAACTACCAGTAGCCCTAAACTTACTCCCTCAAACTAAGTTCAATCCTAACCTTACCTGAAGCCTAAATGAAACCATAGACCTAACCCTAACCCTAGGCGGACACCTTAAGCTCAACCCCAACCCTAACCTGGCCCTGAAACTAACTCCAACAGTAACAGTTACCCGAAAACTAAGAGTAGCCCTAAACTTACTCCCTCAAACTAAGTTCAAACCTAACCTAACCTGAAGCCTAACTCAAACCACAGACCTAACCCTAACCCTAGACGGACACCTTAAGCTCAACCCCAACCCTAACCGGACCCTCACACTAACTCCAAAAGTAACACTGAACCAAAAACTAAGAGTAGCCCTAAACTTACTCCCTCAAACTAAGTTCAAACCTAACCTAACCTGAAGCCTAACTCAAACAATAGACCTAACCCTAACCCTAGGCGGACACCTTAAGATTGACCCCAATCCTAACCTGACCCTGAGGCTAAATTTAACAGTAACACTGAACCGAAAAATAAAATAGGCCTAAACATACTCCCTCAAACTAAGTTCAAACCTAACCTAACCTGAACCCTAACTCAAACCATAGACCTAACCCTAAACCTAGGCGGACACCTGAATCTTAATCTCAACCCTAACTTGAACATGACGCTATCTCCAACCGTAACACTGAACCTAAAACTAACAGTAGCCCTAAACTTACTCCCTCAAACTAAGTTCAAACCTAACCTAACCTGAAGCCTAACTCAAACCACAGACCTAACCCTAACCCTCGGCGGACACCTTAAGCTCAACCCCAACCCTAACCTGACCCACACGCTAACTCCAACCGTAACACTGAACCGAAAACTAACAGTAGCCCGAAACTTACTCCCTCAAACTAAGTTCAAACCTAACCTAACCTGAAGCCTAACTCAAACAATAGACCTAACCCTAACCCTAGGTGGACACCTTAAGCTTAACCCCAACCCTAACCTGACCCTGACGCTTACTCCAACCGTAACAGTCAACCGAAAACTAACAGTAGCCCTAAACTTACTCCCTCTAACTAAGTTCAAACATAACCTAACCTGAAGCCTAAATCAAACCTTACACCTAACTGTAACCCTAGGCGGACACCTTAAGCTCAACCCCAACCATAACCAGGCCCTGACGCTAACTCCAATCGTAACAGTTACCCGAAAACTAAGAGTAGCCCTAAACTTACTCCCTCAAACTAAGTTCAAACCTAAACTAACCTGAAGCCTAAATCAAACCATACACCTAACCCTAACCCTAGACGGACACCTGAAGCTCAACCCCAACCCTAACCAGACCCTGACGCTATCTCCAACCGTAACACTGAACCGAAAACTAATAGTAGCCCTAAACTTACTCCCTCAAACTAAGTTCAAACCTAACCTAACCTGAAGCCTAACTCAAACCATAGACCTAACACTAACCCTAGGCGGACACCTGAAGCTCAACCACAACCCTAACCTGACCCTGACGCTATCTCCAACCGTAACACTGAACCGAAAACTAACAGTAGCCCTAAACTTACTCCCTCAAACTAAGTTCAAACCTAACCTAACCTGAAGCCTAACTCAAACCACAGACCTAACCCTAAACCTAGGCGGACACCTTAAGCTCAACCCCAACCCTAACCTGACCCTCACGCTAACTCCAACCGTAACACTGAACCGAAAACTTACAGTAGCCCTAAACTCACTCCCTCAAACTAAGTTCAAACCTAACCTAACCTGAAGCCTAACTCAAACAATAGAACTAACCCTATCCCTAGGCGGAGCCTGAAGATCAACCCCAACCATAACCTGACCCTGACGCTATCTCCAACCGTAACACTGAACCGAAAACTACCAGTAGCCCTAAACTTACTCCCTCAAACTAAGTTCAATCCTAACCTTACCTGAAGTCTAAATGAAACCATAGACCTAACCCTAACCCTAGGCGGACACCTTAAGCTCAACCCCAACCCTAACCTGGCCCTGAAACTAACTCCAACAGTAACAGTTACCCGAAAACTAAGAGTAGCCCTAAACTTACTCCCTCAAACTAAGTTCAAACCTAACCTAACCTGAAGCCTAACTCAAACCACAGACCTAACCCTAACCCTAGACGGACACCTTAAGCTCAACCCCAACCCTAACCGGACCCTCACACTAACTCCAAAAGTAACACTGAACCAAAAACTAACAGTAGCCCTAAACTTACTCCCTCAAACTAAGTTCAAACCTAACCTAACCTGAAGCCTAACTCAAACAATAGACCTAACCCTAACCCTAGGCGGACACCTTAAGATTGACCCCAATCCTAACCTGACCCTGAGGCTAAATTTAACCGTAACACTGAACCGAAAAATAAAATAGGCCTAAACTTACTCCCTCAAACTAAGTTCAAACCTAACCTAACCTGGACCCTAACTCAAACCATAGACCTAACCCTAAACCTAGGCGGACACCTGAATCTTAATCCCAACCCTAACTTGACCATGACGCTATCTCCAACCGTAACACTGAACCTAAAACTAACAGTAGCCCTAAATTTACTCCCTCAAACTAAGTTCAAACCTAACCTAACCTGAAGCCTAACTCAAACCACAGACCTAACCCTAACCCTCGGCGGACACCTTCAGCTCAACCCCAACCCTAACCTGACCCTCACGCTAACTCCAACCGTAACACTGAACCGAAAACGAACAGTAGCCCTAAACTTACTCCCTCAAACTAAGTTCAAACCTAACCTAACCTGAAGCCTAACTCAAACAATTGACCTAACCCTAACCCTAGGTGGACACCTTAAGCTTAAACCCAACCCTAACCTGACCCTGACGCTTACTCCAACCGTAACAGTCAACCGAAAACTAACAATAGCCCTAAACTTACTCCCTCTAACTAAGTTCAAACATAACCTAACCTGAAGCCTAAATCAAACCTTACACCTAACTATAACCCTAGGCGGACACCTTAAGCTCAACCCCAACCATAACCAGGCCCTGACGCTAACTCCAATCGTAACAGTTACCCGAAAACTAAGAGTAGCCCTAAACTTACTCCCTCAAACTAAGTTCAAACCTAAACTAACCTGAAGCCTAAATCAAACCATACACCTAACCCTAACCCTAGACGGACACCTGAAGCTCAACCCCAACCCTAACCAGACCCTGACGCTATCTCCAACCGTAACACTGAACCGAAAACTAATAGTAGCCCTAAACTTACTCCCTCAAACTAAGTTCAAACCTAACCTAACCTGAAGCCTAACTGAAACCATAGACCTAACCCTAACCCTAGGCGGACACCTGAAGCTCAACCACAACCCTAACCTGACCCTGACGCTATCTCCAACCGTAACACTGAACCGAAAACTAACAGTAGCCCTAAACTTACTCCCTCAAACTAAGTTCAAACCTAACCTAACCTGAAGCCTAACTCAAACCACAGACCTAACCCTAAACCTAGGCGGACACCTTAAGCTCAACCCCAACCCTAACCTGACCCTCACGCTAACTCCAACCGTAACACTGAACCGAAAACTAACAGTAGCCCTAAACTCACTCCCTCAAACTAAGTTCAAACCTAACCTAACCTGAAGCCTAACTCAAACAATAGACCTAACCCTATCCCTAGGCGGACACCTGAAGCTCAACCCCAACCATAACCTGACCCTGACGCTATCTCCAACCGTAACACTGAACCGAAAACTACCAGTAGCCCTAAACTTACTCCCTCAAACTAAGTTCAATCCTAACATTACCTGAAGCCTAAATGAAACCATAGACCTAACCCTAACCCTAGGCGGACACCTTAAGCTCAACCCCAACCCTAACCTGGCCCTGAAAAAAATCCAACAGTAACAGTTACCCGAAAACTAAGAGTAGCCCTAAACTTACTCCCTCAAACTAAGTTCAAACCTAACCTAACCTGAAGCCTAACTCAAACCATAGACCTAACCCTAACCCTAGGCGGACACCTTAAGCTCAACCCCAACCCTAACCTGACCCTCACGCTAACTCCAACCGTAACACTGAACCGAAAACTAACAGTAGCCCTAAACTTATTCCCTCAAACTAAGTTCAAACCTAACCTAACCTGAAGCCTAACTCAAACAATAGACCTAACCCTAACCCTAGTCGGACACCTTAAGCTTAACCCGAAACCTAACCTGACCCTGAGGCTAACCACAACCGTAACACTGAACCGAAAACTAACAGTAGCCCTAAACTTACTCCCTCAAACTAAGTTCAATCCTAACCTAACCTGAAGCCTAAATGAAACCATAGACCTAACCCTAACCCTAGGCGGACACCTTATGCTTAACCCCCACCCTAAACTGACCCTGACGCTTACTCCAACCGTAACAGTTACCCGAAAACTAACAGTAGCCCTAAACTTACTCCCTCAAACTAAGTTCAAACCTAACCTAACCTTAAGCCTAAATCAAACCATACACCTAACCCTAACCCTACGCGGACACCTTAAGCTCAACCCCAAACCTAACCTGACCCTGACGCTTACTCCAACCGTAACAGTTAACCGAAAACTGACAGTAGCCCTAAACTTACTCCCTCAAACTAAGTTCAAACCTAACCTAACCTAAAGCCTAACTCAAACCACAGACCTAACCCTAACCCTAGGCGGACACCTTAAGCTCAACCCCAACCCTAACCTGACCCTCACGCTATCTCCAACCGTAACACTGAACCGAAAACTAACAGTAGCCCTAAACTTACTCCCTCAATCTAAGTTCAAACCTAACTTAACCTGAAGCCTAACTCAAACAATAGACCTAACCCTAACCCTAGGCGGTCTCCTTAAGCTTGACCCCAACCCTAACCTGACCCTGAGGCTAAATTTAACCGTAACACTGAACCGAAAAATAAAATAGGCCTAAACTTACTCCCTCAAACTAAGTTCAATCCTAACCTAACCTGAAGCCTAAATCAAACCATAGACCTAACCCTAACCCTAGGCGGACACCTGAATCTTAATCCCAACCCTAACTTGACCATGACGCTATCTCCAACCGTAACACTGAACCTTAAACTAACAGTAGCCCTAAACTTACTCCCTCAAACTAAGTTCAAACCTAACCTAACCTGAAGCCTAACTCAAACCAGAGACCTAACCCTAACCCTCGGCCGACACCTTAAGCTCAACCCCAACCCTAACCTGACCCTCACGCTAACTCCAACCATACCACTGAACCGAAAAGTAACAGTAGCCCTAAACTTACTCCCTCAAACTAAGTTCAAACCTAACCTAAAATGAAACCTAACTCAAACAATAGACCTAACCCTAACCCTAGGCGGACACCTTAAGCTTAACCCCAACCCTAACCTGTCCCTGACGCTTACTCCAACCGTAACAGTTTACTGAAAACTAACAGTAGCCCTAAACTTACTCCCTCAAACTAAGTTCAAACATAATCTAACCTGAAGCCTAAATCTAACCTTACACCTAACCGTAACCCTAGGCGGACACCTTAAGCTCAACCCCAACCTTAACCAGGCCCTGACGCTAACTCCAATCGTAACAGTTACCCGAAAACTAACAGTAGCCCTAAACTTACTCCCTCAAACTAAGTTCAAACTTAAACTAACCTGAAGCCTAAATCAAACCATACACCTAACCCTAACCCTAGACGGACACCTGAAGCTCAACCCCAACCCTAACCAGACCCTGACGTTATCTCCAACCGTAACACTGAACCGAAAACTAACAGTAGCCCTAAACTTACTCCCTCAAACTAAGTTCAAACCTAACCTAACCTGAAGCCTAACTCAAACCACAGACCTAAACCTAACCCTAAGCGGACACCTTAAGCTCAACCCCAACCCTAACCTGACCCTCACGCTCACTCCAACCGTAACACTGAACCGAAAACTAACAGTAGCCCTAAACTCACTCCCTCAAAGTAAGTTCAAACCTAACCTAACCTGAAGCCTAACTCAAACAATAGAACTAACCCTATCCGTAGGCGGACACCTGAAGCTCAACCCCAACCATAACCTGACCCTGACGCTATCTCCAACCGTAACACTGAACCGAAAACTACCAGTAGCCCTAAACTTACTCCCTCAAACTAAGTTCAATCCTAACCTTACCTGAAGCCTAAATGAAACCATAGACCTAACCCTAACCCTAGGCGGACACCTTAAGCTCAACCCCAACCCTAACCTGGCCCTGAAACTAACTCCAACAGTAACAGTTACCCGAAAACTAAGAGTAGCCCTAAACTTACTCCCTCAAACTAAGTTCAAACCTAACCTAACCTGAAGCCTAACTCAAACCACAGACCTAACCCTAACCCTAGACGGACACCTTAAGCTCAACCCCAACCCTAACCGGACCCTCACACTAACTCCAAAAGTAACACTGAACCAAAAACTAACAGTAGCCCTAAACTTACTCCCTCAAACTAAGTTCAAACCTAACCTAACCTGAAGCCTAACTCAAACAATAGACCTAACCCTAACCCTAGGCGGACACCTTAAGATTGACCCCAATCCTAACCTGACCCTGAGGCTAAATTTAACAGTAACACTGAACCGAAAAATAAAATAGGCCTAAACATACTCCCTCAAACTAAGTTCAAACCTAACCTAACCTGAACCCTAACTCAAACCATAGACCTAACCCTAAACCTAGGCGGACACCTGAATCTTAATCTCAACCCTAACTTGACCATGACGCTATCTCCAACCGTAACACTGAACCTAAAACTAACAGTAGCCCTAAACTTACTCCCTCAAACTAAGTTCAAACCTAACCTAACCTGAAGCCTAACTCAAACCACAGACCTAACCCTAACCCTCGGCGGACACCTTAAGCTCAACCCCAACCCTAACCTGACCCTCACGCTAACTCCAACCGTAACACTGAACCGAAAACTAACAGTAGCCCGAAACTTACTCCCTCAAACTAAGTTCAAACCTAACCTAACCTGAAGCCTAACTCAAACAATAGACCTAACCCTAACCCTAGGTGGACACCTTAAGCTTAACCCCAACCCTAACCTGACCCTGACGCTTACTCCAACCGTAACAGTCAACCGAAAACTAACAGTAGCCCTAAACTTACTCCCTCTAACTAAGTTCAAACATAACCTAACCTGAAGCCTAAATCAAACCTTACACCTAACTGTAACCCTAGGCGGACACCTTAAGCTCAACCCCAACCATAACCAGGCCCTGACGCTAACTCCAATCGTAACAGTTACCCGAAAACTAAGAGTAGCCCTAAACTTACTCCCTCAAACTAAGTTCAAACCTAAACTAACCTGAAGCCTAAATCAAACCATACACCTAACCCTAACCCTAGACGGACACCTGAAGCTCAACCCCAACCCTAACCAGACCCTGACGCTATCTCCAACCGTAACACTGAACCGAAAACTAATAGTAGCCCTAAACTTACTCCCTCAAACTAAGTTCAAACCTAACCTAACCTGAAGCCTAACTCAAACCATAGACCTAACACTAACCCTAGGCGGACACCTGAAGCTCAACCACAACCCTAACGTGACCCTGACGCTATCTCCAACCGTAACACTGAACCGAAAACTAACAGTAGCCCTAAACTTACTCCCTCAAACTAAGTTCAAACCTAACCTAACCTGAAGCCTAACTCAAACCACAGACCTAACCCTAAACCTAGGCGGACACCTTAAGCTCAACCCCAACCCTAACCTGACCCTCACGCTAACTCCAACCGTAACACTGAACCGAAAACTAACAGTAGCCCTAAACTCACTCCCTCAAACTAAGTTCAAACCTAACCTAACCTGAAGCCTAACTCAAACAATAGAACTAACCCTATCCCTAGGCGGAGCCTGAAGATCAACCCCAACCATAACCTGACCCTGACGCTATCTCCAACCGTAACACTGAACCGAAAACTACCAGTAGCCCTAAACTTACTCCCTCAAACTAAGTTCAATCCTAACCTTACCTGAAGCCTAAATGAAACCATAGACCTAACCCTAACCCTAGGCGGACACCTTAAGCTCAACCCCAACCCTAACCTGGCCCTGAAACTAACTCCAACAGTAACAGTTACCCGAAAACTAAGAGTAGCCCTAAACTTACTCCCTCAAACTAAGTTCAAACCTAACCTAACCTGAAGCCTAACTCAAACCACAGACCTAACCCTAACCCTAGACGGACACCTTAAGCTCAACCCCAACCCTAACCGGACCCTCACACTAACTCCAAAAGTAACACTGAACCAAAAACTAACAGTAGCCCTAAACTTACTCCCTCAAACTAAGTTCAAACCTAACCTAACCTGAAGCCTAACTCAAACAATAGACCTAACCCTAACCCTAGGCGGACACCTTAAGATTGACCCCAATCCTAACCTGACCCTGAGGCTAAATTTAACCGTAACACTGAACCGAAAAATAAAATAGGCCTAAACTTACTCCCTCAAACTAAGTTCAAACCTAACCTAACCTGGACCCTAACTCAAACCATAGACCTAACCCTAAACCTAGGCGGACACCTGAATCTTAATCCCAACCCTAACTTGACCATGACGCTATCTCCAACCGTAACACTGAACCTAAAACTAACAGTAGCCCTAAACTTACTCCCTCAAACTAAGTTCAAACCTAACCTAACCTGAAGCCTAACTCAAACCACAGACCTAACCCTAACCCTCGGCGGACACCTTAAGCTCAACCCCAACCCTAACCTGACCCTCACGCTAACTCCAACCGTAACACTGAACCGAAAACGAACAGTAGCCCTAAACTTACTCCCTCAAACTAAGTTCAAACCTATCCTAACCTGAAGCCTAACTCAAACAATTGACCTAACCCTAACCCTAGGTGGACACCTTAAGCTTAAACCCAACCCTAACCTGACCCTGACGCTTACTCCAACCGTAACAGTCAACCGAAAACTAACAATAGCCCTAAACTTACTCCCTCTAACTAAGTTCAAACATAACCTAACCTGAAGCCTAAATCAAACCTTACACCTAACTATAACCCTAGGCGGACACCTTAAGCTCAACCCCAACCATAACCAGGCCCTGACGCTAACTCCAATCGTAACAGTTACCCGAAAACTAAGAGTAGCCCTAAACTTACTCCCTCAAACTAAGTTCAAACCTAAACTAACCTGAAGCCTAAATCAAACCATACACCTAACCCTAACCCTAGACGGACACCTGAAGCTCAACCCCAACCCTAACCAGACCCTGACGCTATCTCCAACCGTAACACTGAACCGAAAACTAATAGTAGCCCTAAACTTACTCCCTCAAACTAAGTTCAAACCTAACCTAACCTGAAGCCTAACTGAAACCATAGACCTAACCCTAACCCTAGGCGGACACCTGAAGCTCAACCACAACCCTAACCTGACCCTGACGCTATCTCCAACCGTAACACTGAACCGAAAACTAACAGTAGCCCTAAACTTACTCCCTCAAACTAAGTTCAAACCTAACCTAACCTGAAGCCTAACTCAAACCACAGACCTAACCCTAAACCTAGGCGGACACCTTAAGCTCAACCCCAACCCTAACCTGACCCTCACGCTAACTCCAACCGTAACACTGAACCGAAAACTAACAGTAGCCCTAAACTCACTCCCTCAAACTAAGTTCAAACCTAACCTAACCTGAAGCCTAACTCAAACAATAGACCTAACCCTATCCCTAGGCGGACACCTGAAGCTCAACCCCAACCATAACCTGACCCTGACGCTATCTCCAACCGTAACACTGAACCGAAAACTACCAGTAGCCCTAAACTTACTCCCTCAAACTAAGTTCAATCCTAACCTTACCTGAAGCCTAAATGAAACCATAGACCTAACCCTAACCCTAGGCGGACACCTTAAGCTCAACCCCAACCCTAACCTGGCCCTGAAAAAAATCCAACAGTAACAGTTACCCGAAAACTAAGAGTAGCCCTAAACTTACTCCCTCAAACTAAGTTCAAACCTAACCTAACCTGAAGCCTAACTCAAACCATAGACCTAACCCTAACCCTAGGCGGACACCTTAAGCTCAACCCCAACCCTAACCTGACCCTCACGCTAACTCCAACCGTAACACTGAACCGAAAACTAACAGTAGCCCTAAACTTATTCCCTCAAACTAAGTTCAAACCTAACCTAACCTGAAGCCTAACTCAAACAATAGACCTAACCCTAACCCTAGTCAGACACCTTAAGCTTAACCCGAAACCTAACCTGACCCTGAGGCTAACCACAACCGTAACACTGAACCGAAAACTAACAGTAGCCCTAAACTTACTCCCTCAAACTAAGTTCAATCCTAACCTAACCTGAAGCCTAAATGAAACCATAGACCTAACCGTAAACCTAGGCGGACACCTTAGGCTTAACCACAACCCTAACCTGACCCTGACGCTTACTCCAACCGTAACAGTTAAACGAAAACTAACAGTAGCGCTAAACTTACTCCCTCAAACTAAGTTCAAACCTAACCTAACCTGAAGCCTAAATCAAACAATAGACCTAACCCTAACCCTAGGCGGACACCTTAAGCTTAACCCCAACCCTAACCTGACCCTGAGGCTAAATCCAACCGTAACACTGAACCGAAAACTAACAGTAGCCCTAAACTTACTCCCTCAAACTAAGTTCAATCCTAACCTAACCTGAAGCCTAAATGAAACCATAGACCTAACCCTAACCCTAGGCGGACACCTTATGCTTAACCCCCACCCTAAACTGACCCTGACGCTTACTCCAACCGTAACAGTTACCCGAAAACTAAGAGTAGCCCTAAACTTACTCCCTCAAACTAAGTTCAAACCTAACCTAACCTTAAGCCTAAATCAAACCATACACCTAACCCTAACCCTACGCGGACACCTTAAGCTCAACCCCAAACCTAACCTGACCCTGACGCTTACTCCAACCGTAACAGTTAACCGAAAACTGACAGTAGCCCTAAACTTACTCCCTCAAACTAAGTTCAAACCTAACCTAACCTAAAGCCTAACTCAAACCACAGACCTAACCCTAACCCTAGGCGGACACCTTAAGCTCAACCCCAACCCTAACCTGACCCTCACGCTATCTCCAACCGTAACACTGAACCGAAAACTAACAGTAGCCCTAAACTTACTCCCTCAATCTAAGTTCAAACCTAACTTAACCTGAAGCCTAACTCAAACAATAGACCTAACCCTAACCCTAGGCGGTCTCCTTAAGCTTGACCCCAACCCTAACCTGACCCTGAGGCTAAATTTAACCGTAACACTGAACCGAAAAATAAAATAGGCCTAAACTTACTCCCTCAAACTAAGTTCAATCCTAACCTAACCTGAAGCCTAAATCAAACCATAGACCTAACCCTAACCCTAGGCGGACACCTGAATCTTAATCCCAACCCTAATTTGACCATGACGCTATCTCCAACCGTAACACTGAACCTTAAACTAACAGTAGCCCTAAACTTACTCCCTCAAACTAAGTTCAAACCTAACCTAACCTGAAGCCTAACTCAAACCAGACACCTAACCCTAACCCTCGGCCGACACCTTAAGCTCAACCCCAACCCTAACCTGACCCTCACGCTAACTCCAACCATAACACTGAACCGAAAAGTAACAGTAGCCCTAAACTTACTCCCTCAAACTAAGTTCAAACCTAACCTAACCTGAAACCTAACTCAAACAATAGACCTAACCCTAACCCTAGGCAGACACCTTAAGCTTAACCCCAACCCTAACCTGTCCCTGACGCTTACTCCAACCGTAACAGTTTACCGAAAACTAACAGTAGCCCTAAACTTACTCCCTCTAACTAAGTTCAAACATAATCTAACCTGAAGCCTAAATCAAACCTTACACCTATCCGTAACCCTAGGCGGACACCTTAAGCTCAACCCCAACCATAACCAGGCCCTGACGCTAACTCCAATCGTAACAGTTACCCGAAAACTAACAGTAGCCCTAAACTTACTCCCTCAAACTAAGTTCAAACCTAAACTAACCTGAAGCCTAAATCAAACAATACACCTAACCCTAACCCTAGACGGACACCTGAAGCTCAACCCCAACCCTAACCAGACCCTGACGCTATCTCCAACCGTAACACTGAACCGAAAACTAACAGTAGCCCTAAACTTACTCCCTCAAACTAAGTTCAAACCTAACCTAACCTGAAGCCTAACTCAAACCAAGGACCTAACCCTAACCCTAGGCGGACACCTGAAGCTCAACCACAACCCTAACCTGACCCTGACGCTATCTCCAACCGTAACACTGAAACGAAAAATAACAGTAGCCCTAAACTTACTCCATCAAACTAAGTTCAAACCTAACCTAACCTGAAGCCTAACTCAAACCACAGACCTAAACCTAACCCTAGCGGACACCTTAAGCTCAACCCCAACCCTAACCTGACCCTCACGCTAACTCCAACCGTAACAGTTACCCGAAAACTAACAGTAGCCCTAAACTCACTCCCTCAAACTAAGTTCAAACCTAACCTAACCTGAAGCCTAACTCAAACAATAGAACTAACCCTATCCGTAGGCGGACACCGGAAGCTCAACCCCAACCATAACCTGACCCTGACGCTTACTCCAACCGTAACAGTTACCCGAAAACTAAGAGTAGCCCTAAACTTACTCGCTCAAACTAAGTTCAAACCTAACCTAACCTGAAGCCTAAATCAAACCATACACCTTACCCTAACCCTACGCGGACACCTTAAGCTCAACCCCAAACCTAACCTGACCCTGACGCTTACTCCAACCGTAACAGTTAACCGAAAACTGACAGTAGCCCTAAACTTACTCCCTCAAACTACGTTCAAACCTAACCTAACCTGAAGCCTAACTCAAACCACAGACCTAACCCTATCCCTAGGCGGACACCTTAAGCTCAACTCCAACCCTAACCTGACCCTCACGCTATCTCCAACTGTAACACTGAACCAAAAAACTAACAGTAGCCCTAAACTTACACCCTCAAACTAAGTTCAAACCTAACTTAACCTGAAGCCTAACACAAACAGTAGACCCAACCCTAACCCTAGGCGGACACCTTAAGCTTAACCCCAACCCTAACCTGTCCCTGACGCTTACTCCAACCGTAACAGTTACCCGAAAACTAACAGTACCCCTAAACATACTCCCTCAAACTAAGTTCAAACCTAACCTAACCTGAAGCCTATCTCAAACCAGAGACCTAACCCTAACCCTAGGCGGACACCTGAATCTTAATCCCAACCCTAACTTGACCATGACGCTATCTCCAACCGTAACACTGAACCAAAAACTAACAGTAGCCCTAAACTTACTCCCTAAAACTAAGTTCAAACCTAACCTAACGTGAAGCCTAACTCAAACCACAGACCTAACCCTAACCCTAGGCGGACACCTTAAGCTCAACCCCAACCCTAACCTGACCCTCACGCTAACACCAACCGTAACACTGAACCGAAAACTAACAGTAGCCCTAAACTTACTCCCTCAAAATAAGTTCAAACCTAACCTAACCTGAAGCCTAACTCAAACAATAGACCTAACCCTAACCCTAGGCGGACACCTTAAGCTTAACCCGAACCCTAACCTGATCCTGAGGCTAACCCCAACCGTAACACTGAACCGAAAACTAACAGTAGCCCTAAACTTACTCCCTCAAACTAAATTCAATCCTAACCTAACCTGAAGCCTAAATGAAACCATAGACCTAACCCTAACCCTAGGCGGACACCTTATGCTTAACCCCCACCCTACCCTGACCCTGACGCTTACTCCAACCGTAACAGTTACCCGAAAATTAAGAGTAGCCCTAAACTTACTCCCTCAAACTAAGTTCAAACCTAACCTAACCTGAAGCCTAAATCAAACCATACACCTAACCCTACCCTAGGCGGACACCTTAAGCTTGACCCCAACCCTAACCTGACCCTGAGGCTAAATTTAACCGTAACACTGGACCGAAAAGTAAAATAGGCCTAAACTTACTCCCTCAAACTAAGTACAAACCTAACCTAACCTGAAGCCTAACTCAAACCATAGATCTAACCCTAACCCTAGGCGGACACCTGAATCTTAATCCCAACCCTAACTTGACCATGACGCTATCTCCAACCGTAACACTGAACCGAAAACTAACAGTAGCCCTAAACTTACTCCCTCAAGCTAAGTTCAAACCTAACCTAACCTGAAGCCTAACTCAAACCACAGACCTAACCCTAACCCTCGGCGGACACCTTAAGCTCAACCCCAACCCTAACCTGACCCTCACGCTAACTCCAACCGTAACACTGAACCGAAAACTAACAGTAGCACTAAACTTACTCCCTCAAACTAAGTTCAAACCTAACCTAACCTGAAGCCTAACTCAAACAATAGACCTAACCCTAACCCTAGGCGGACACCTTAAGCTTAACCCCAACCCTAACCTGACCCTGACGCTTACTCCAACCGTAACAGTTAACCGAAAACTAACAGTAGCCCTAAACTTACTCCCTCTAACTAAGCTCAAACATAACCTAACCTGAAGCCTAAATCAAACCTTACACCTAACCGTAACCCTAGGCGGACACCTTAAGCTGAACCCCACCATAACCAGGCCCTGACGCTAACTCCAATCGTAACAGTTACCCGAAAACTAAGAGTAGCCCTAAACTTACTCCCTCAAACTAAGTTCAAACCTAAACTTACCTGAAGCCTAAATCAAACCGTACACCTAACCCTAACCCTAGACGGACACCTGAAGCTCAACCCCAAACCTAACCAGAACCTGACGCTATCTCCAACCGTAACACTGAACCGAAAACTAACAGTAGCCCTAAACTTACTCCCTCAAACTAAGTTCAAACCTAACCTAACCTGAAGCCTTACTCAAACCATAGACCTAACCCTAACCCTAGGCGGACACCTGAAGCTCAACCACAACCCTAACCTGACCCTCACGCTAACTCCAACCGTAACACTGAACCGAAAACTAACAGTAACCCTAAACTCACTCCCTCAAACTAAGTTCAAACCTAACCTAACCTGAACCCTCACTCAAACAATAGACCTAACCCTATCCCTAGGCGGACACCTGAAGCTCAACCCAAACCATAACCTGACCCTGACGCTATCTCCTACCGTAACACTGAACCCAAAACTACCAGTAGCCCTAAACTTACTCCCTCAGACTAAGTTCAAACCTAACCTAACCTGAAGCATAACTCAAACCATAGACCTAAACCTAACCCTAGGCGGACACCTGAAGCTCAACCACAACCCTAACCTGACCCTGACGATATCTCCATCCGTAACACTGAACCGAAAACTAACAGTAGCCCTAAAATTACTCCCTCAAACTAAGTTCAAACCTAACCTAACCTGAAGCCTATCTCAAACCACAGACCTAACCCTAACCCTAGGCCGACACCCTGAGCTCAACCCCAACCCTAACCGGACACTCACGCTAACTCCAAATGTAACACTGAACCAAAAACTAACAGTAGCCCTAAACTTACTCCCTCAAACTAAGTTCACACCTAACCTAACCTAAAGCCTAAATCAAACAATAGACCTAACCCTAACCCTAGGCGGACACCTGAAGCTCAACCCCAACCCTAACCTGACCCTGATGCTATCTCCAACCGTAACACTCAACCGAAAACTAACAGTAGCCCTAAATTTACTCCCTCAAACTAAGTTCAAACCTAACCTAACCTGAAGCCTATATCAAATCATAGACATAACCCTAACCCTAGGCGGACACCTTACGCTTAACCCCCACCCTAACCTGACCCTGACGCTTACTCCAACTGTAAGAGATAACCGAAAACTAACAGTAGCCCTAAACTTACTCCCTCAATCTAACTTCAAACCTAACCTAACCTGAAGCCTAAATCAAACCATATTCCTAACCCTAAGCCTAGGCGGACACCTTAAGCTCAACCCAAACCCTAACATGGACCTGACGCTAACGGCAACAGTAACGGTTACCCGAAAACTAACAGTAGCCCTAAACTTACTCGCTCAAACTAACTACAAACCTAACCTAACCTGAAGCCTAACTCAAACCACAGACCTAACCCTAACCCTAGGAGGACACCTGAAGCTCAATCACAACCCTAACCTGACCCTGACCCTATCTCCAACCGTAACACTGAACGGAAAAATAACAGTAGCAATAAACTTACTCCCTCAAACTAAGTTCAAACCTAACCTAACCTAAAGCCTAACTCAAACAATAGAACTAACCCTAACCCTAGGCGTACACCTTAAGCTTGATCCCAACCCTAACCTGACCCTGAGGCTAAGTTCAACTGTAACACTGAACCAAAAAATACAATAGGCCTAAACTTACTCCCTCAAACTAAGTTCAAACCTAACCTAACTTGAAGCCTAACTCAAACCATAGTCCTAACACTAACAATAGGCGGACACCTGAAGCTCAACCCCAACCCTAACCTGACCCTGACGCTATCTCCAATCGTAACACTGAACCGAAAACTAACAGTAGCCCTAAACTTACTCACTCAAACTAAGCTCAAACGTAACCTAACCTGAACACTAAATCAAACCACAGACCTAACCCTAACCCTAGGCGGACACCTTAAGCTCAACTCCAACCCTAACCTGACCCTGACGCTATCTCCAACCGGAACACTTAACCGAAAACTAACAGTAGCCCTAAACTTACTCCCTCAAACTAAGTTCAAACCGAATGTAACCTGAAGCCTAAATCAAACCATACACCTAACCCTAACCCTAGGCGGACACCTTAACTTCAACCCCAAACCTAACCTGACCCTGACGCTTACTCCAACTGTAACAGTTACCCGAAAACTAACAGTAGCCCTAAACTTACTCCCTCAAACTAAGTTCAAACATAACATAACCTGAAGCCTAAATCAAACCAGACACCTAACCCTATCCCTAGGCGGACACCTTAAGCTCAACCCCAACACAAACCTGGCCGTGACGCTAACTCCAACCGTAACAGTTACCCGAAAACTAACAGTAGCCCTAAACTTACTCCCTCAAACTAAGTTCAATCCTAACCTAACCTGAAGCCTAAATCAAAACATACACCTAACCCTAACCCTAGGCGGACACCTGAAGCTCAAACCCAACCCTAACCTGACCCTCACGCTAACTCCAACCGTAACACTGATCCTAAAACTAACAGTAGCCCTAAGCTTACTCCCTAAAACTAAGTTCAAAGCTAATCTAACCTGAAGACTATCTCAAACCATAGACCTAACACTAACCCTAGGCGGACACTTGAAGCTCAACGGCAACCCTAACCTGACCCTGACGCTATCTCCAACCGTAACACTGAACCGAAAACTAACAGTAGCCCTAAACTTACTCCCTCAAACTAAGTTCAAACATAAACTAACCTGAAGCCTAACTCAAACCACAGACCTAACCCGAACCCTAGGCGGACACCTTAAGCTCAACCCCAACCCTAACCGGACCCTCATGCTAACTCCAAACGTAACACTGAACCGAAAACTAACAGTAGCCCTAAACTTACTCCCTCAAACTAAGTTCAATCCTAACCTAACCTGAAGCCTAAATGAAACCATAGACCTAACCCTAACCCTAGGCGGACACCTTATGCTTAACCCCCACCCTAACCTGACCCTGACGCTTACTCCAACTGTAACAGTTAACCGAAAACTAACAGTAGCCCTAAACTTACTCCCTGAAACTAACTTCAAACCTAACCTAACCTGAAGCCTAAATCAAACCATACACCTAACCCTAAGCCTAGCCGGACACCTTAAGCTCAACTCCAACCCAAACCTGACCCTGAGGCTAACTCCAACCGTAACAGTTACCCGAAAACTAACAGAAGCCCTAAACTTACTCCCTCAAACTAAGTTCAAACCTAACCTAACCTGAAGCCTAACTCAAACCATAGACCTAACCCTAACCCTAGGCGGACACCTGAAGCTCAACCACAACCCTAACCTGACCCTGACCCTATCTCCAACCGTAACACTGAACCGAAAACTAACAGTAGCCCTAAACTTACTCCCTCAAACTACGTTCAAACCTAACCTAACCTGAACCCTATCTCAAACCACAGACCTAACCCTAACACTAGGTGGACACCTTAAGCTCAACCCCAACCCTAAACAGACAGTGACGATAACTCCAAATGTAACACTGAACCAAAAACTAACCGGAGCCGTAAACTTAATCCCTCAAACTAAGTTCATACCTAACCTAAACTGAAGCCTAAATCAAACCATACACCTAACCCTAACCCTAGGCGGCCACCTTAAGCTCAACCCCAAACCTAACCTGACCCTGACGCTTACTCCAACCGTAACAGTTAACCGAAAACTAACAGTAGCCCTAAACTGACTCCCTCAAACTAAGTTCAAACCTAACCTAACCTGAAGCCTAAATCAAATCTTAGACCTAACCCTAACCCTAGGCGGACACCTTATGCTTAACCCCCACCCTAAACTGACCCTGACGCTTACTCCAACCGTAACAGTTAACCGAAAACTAACAGTAGCCCTAAACTTACTCCATCAAACTAACTTCAAACCTAACATAACCTTAAGCCTAAATGAAACCATACAACTAATCCTAACCCTAGGCGGAGACCTTAATCTCAACACCAACCCTAACCTGACCCTGACGCTATCTCCAACCGTAACACTGAACCGAAAACTAACAGTAGCCCTAAACTTACTCCCTCAAACTAAGTTCAAACCTAACCTATCCTGAAGCCTAACTCAAACCACAAACCTAAACCTAACCCTAGGCGGATACCTTAAGATCAACCCCAACCCTAACCGGACCCTCATGCTAACTCCAAACGTAACATTGAACCGAAAACTAATAGTAGCCCTAAACTTACTCCCTCAAACTAAGTTCAATCCTAACTTAACCTGAAGCCTAAATGAAACGATAGACCTAACCATAACCCTAGGCGGACACCTTATGCTTAACCCCCACCCTAACCTGATCCTGACGCTTACTCCAACTGTAACAGTTAACCGAAAACTAACAGTAGCCCTAAACTTACTCCCTGAAACTAACTTCAAACCTAACCTAACTTGAAGCCTCAATCCAACCATACACCTAACCCTAACCCTAGGCGGACACCTTAAGCTCAAATCCAACCCTAACCTGACCCTGACGCTAACTCCAACCGTAACAGTTACCCGAAAACTAAGAGTAGCCCTAAACTTACTCCCTCAAACTAAGTTCAAACCTAACCTAACCAGAAGCCAAAATCAAACCATACACTTAACCCTAACCCTAGGCGGACACCTTAAGCTCAACCACAACCCTAACCTGACCCTGACGCTATCTCGAACCGTAACACTGAACCGAAAACTAACAGTAGCCCTAAACTTACTCCCTCAATCTAAGTTCAAACCTAACCTAACCTGAAGCCTATCTCAAACCACAGACCTAACCCTAACCCTAGGCGGACACCGTAAGCTCAACCCCAACCCTAACCGGACACTCACGCTAACTCCAAATGTAACACTGAACCAAAAACTAACTGTAGCCCTAAACTTACTCACTCAAACTAAGTTCAAACCTAACCTAACCTGAAGCCTAACTCAAATCATAGACCTAACCCTAACAATAGGCGGAAACCTGAAGCTCAACCCCAACCCAAACCTGACCCTGACGCTACCTCCAAACGTAACACTGAACCGAAAACTAACAGTAGCCCTAAACTTACTCCTTCAAACTAAGTTCAAACCTAACCTAACCTGAAGTCTAACTCAAACCACAGACCAAACCCTAACCCTAGGCGGACACCTTAAGCTCAAATCCAACCCTAACCTGACCCTGACGCTAACTCCAACCGTAACAGTTACCCGAAAACTAAGAGTAGCCCTAAACTTACTCCCTCAAACTAAGTTCAAACCTAACTTAACCTGAAGCCTAACTCAAACCATAGACCTAATCCTAACCCTAGGCGGACACCTGAAGCTCAACCCCAACCATAACCTGACCCTGACGCTATCTCCAAACGTAACACTGAATCGAAAACTAACAGTAGCCCTAAACTTACTCCCTCAAACTAAGTTCAAACCTAACCTAACCTGAAGCCTAACTCAAACCACAGACCTAACCCTAACCGTAGGCGGACACCTTAAGTTCAACCCCAACCCTAACCTGAAACTCACGCTAATTCCAACCTTAACACTGAACCGAAAACAAACAGTAGCCCTAAACTTACTCCTTCAAACTAAGTTCAAACTTAACCTAACCTGAAGCCTAACTCAAACAATAGACCTAACCCTAACCCTAGGCGGACACCTTAAGCTTAACCCCAAACCTAACCTGACCCTGAGGCTAAATCCAACCGTAACACTGAACCGAAAACTAACAGTAGCCATAAACTTATTCCCTCAAACTAAGTTCAATCCTAACCTAACCTGAAGCCTAAATGAAACCATAGACCTAACCCTAACCCTAGGCGGACACCTTATGGTTAACCCCCACCCTAACCTGACCCTGACGCTTACTCCAACCCTAACAGTTAAACGAAAACTAACAGTAGCCCTAAACTTCCTCCCTCAATCTAAGTTCAAACCGATCCTAACCTGAAGCCTAAATCAAACCATACACCTAACCCTAACCCTAGGCGGATACCTTAAGCTCAACCCCAAACCTAACCTGACCCTGACACTTACACCAACCGAAACAGTTAACCGAAAACTAACAGTATCCCTAAACTGACTCCCTCAAACTAAGTTCAAACCTAACCTAACCTGAAGACTAACTCAAACCATAGACCTAACCCTAACCCTAGGCGGACACCTTAAGCTCAACCCCAACCCTAACCTGGCCCTGATGCTAACTCCAACCGTAACAGTTACACGAAAACTAACAGTAGCCCTAAACTTACTCCCTCAAACTAAGTTCAAACCTAACCTAACCTGAAGCCTTTCTAAAACCATAGACCTAACCATAACCCTAGGCGGACACCTGAAGCTCAACCCCAACCCTAACCTGACCCTGACGCTATCTCCAACCGTAACACTGAACCGAAAACTAACAGTATTCCTAAACTTACTCCCTCAAACTAAGTTCAAACCTAACCTAACCTGAAGCCTAACTCAACCACAGACCTAACCCTAACCCTAGGCAGAAACCTTAAGCTCAACCCCAACCCTAACCGGACCCTCATGCTAACTCCAAACGTAACACTGAACCGAAAACTAACAGTAGCCCTAAACTTACTCCCTCAAACTAAGCTCAATCCTAACCTAACCTGAAGCCTAAATGAAACCATAGACCTAACCCTAACCCTAGGCGGACACCTTATGCTTAACCCCCACCCTAACCTGACCCTGACGCTTACTCCAACTGTAACAGTTAACAGAAAACTAACAGTAGCCCTAAACTTACTCCCTGAAACTAACTTCAAACCTAACCTAACCTGAAGCCTAAATCAAACCATACACCTAACCCTAACGCTAGGCGGACACCTTAAGCTCCACCCCAACCCTAACCGGACCCTCACGCTAACTCCAAACGTAACACTGAACCGAAAACTAACAGTAGCCCTTAACTTACTCCCTCAAACTAAGTTCAAACCTAACCTAACCTGAAGCCTAAATCAAATCATAGACCTAACCCTAACCCTAGGCGGACACCTTATGCTTAACCCCCACCCTAATCTGACCCTGACACTTACTCCAACTGTAACAATTAACCGAAAACTAACAGTAGCCCTAAACTTACTCCCTGAAACTAACTTCAAACCTAACCTAACCTGAAGCCTAAATCAAACCATGCACCTAACCCTAACCCTAGGCGGACACCTTAAGCTCAATCCCAACCCTAACCTGGCCCTGACGCTATCTCCAACCGTAGCAGTTACCCGAAAACTAACAGTACCCCTAAACTTACTCTATCAAACTAAGTTCATACCTAACCTAACCAGAAGCCAAAATCAAACCATACACCTAACCCTAATCCTAGGCGGACACCTTAAGCTCAATCCCAACCCTAACCTGACCCTCACGCTAACGCCAACCGTAACACTGAACCGAAAACTAACAATAGCCCTAAACTTACTCCCTCAAACTAAGTTCAAACCTAACCTAACCTGAAGCCTAACTCAAACCACAGACCTAACCCTAACCCTAGGCGGACACCTTAATCTTAACCCCAACCCTAACCTGACCCTGAGGCTAAATCCAACCGTAACAGTTAACCAAAAACTAACAGTAGCCCTAAACTGACTCGGTCAAACTAAGTTCAATCCTAACCTAACCTGAAGCCTAAATGAAACCATAGACCTAACCCTAACCCTAGGCAGACAACTTATGCTTAACACCCACCCTAACCTGACCCTGATGCTTACTCCAACTGTAACAGTTAACCAAAAACTAAAAGTAGCCCTAAACTTACTCCCTCAAACTAAGTTCAAACCTAACCTAACCTGAAGCCTAAATCAAACCATACACCTAACCCTAACCCTAGGAGGACACCTTAAGCTCAACCCCAAACCTAACTTGACCCTGACGCTTACTCCAACCGTAACACTTAACTGAAAACAAACAGTAGCCCTAAACTGACTCGCTCAAACTAAGTTCAATCCTAACCTAACCTGAAGCCTAAATGAAACCATAGACCTAACCCTAACCCTATGCTGACAACTTATGATTAACACCCACCCTAACCTGACCCTGACGCTTACTCCAACTGTAACAGTTAACCGAAAACTAAAAGTAGCCCTAAACTTACTCCCTCAAACTAAGTTCAAACCTAACCTAACCTGAAGCCTATCTCAAACCATAGACCTAACCCTAACCCTAGGCGGAAACCTGAAGCTCAACCCCAACCCTAACCTGACCCTCACGCTAACTCCAACCGTTACACTGAACCTAAAACTAACAGTAGCCCTAAACTTAATCCCTAAAACTAAGTTCAACCCTAACCTACCCTGAAGCCTAACTCAAACCATAGACCTAACCCTAACCCTAGGCCGACACCTGAAGCTCAACCACAACCCTAACCCGACCCTGACGCTATCTCCAACCCTAACACTGAGCCGAAAATAACAGTAGCCCTAAACTTACTCCCTGAAACTAAATTCAAACCTAACCTAACCTGAAGCCTAAATCAAACCATGCACCTAACCCTAACCCCAGGCGGAGAACTTAAGCTCAATCCCAACCCTAACCTGGCCCTGACGCTAACTCCAACCGTAACACTTACCCGAAATCTAACAGTACCCCTCAACTTACTCTCTCAAACTAAGTTCAAACCTAACCTAACCAGAAGCCACAATCAAACCATACACCTAACCCTAACCCTAGGCGGACACATTATGCTCAATCCCAACCCTAACCTGACCCTCACGCTAACTCCAACAGTAACACTGAACCGAATACTAACAGTAGCCCTAAACTTACTCCCTCAAACTAAGTTCAAACCTAACCTAACCTGAAGCCTAACTCAAACCATAGACCTAATCCTAACCCTAGGCGGACACCTTAAGTTCAACCCCAACCCTAACCTGACCCTCACGCTAATTCCAACCGTAACACTGAACCGAAAACAAACAGTAGCCCTAAACTTACTCCTTCAAACTAAGTTCAAACTTAACCTAACCTGAAGCCTAACTCAAACAATAGACCTAACCCTAACCCTAGGCGGACACCTTAAGCGTAACCCCAACCCTATCCTGACCCTGAGGCTAAATCCAACCGTAACACTGAACCGAAAACTAACAGTAGCCATAAACTTATTCCCTCAAACTAAGTTCAATCCTAACCTAACCTGAAGCCTAAATGAAACCATAGACCTAACCCTAACCCTAGGCGGACACCTTAAGGTTAACCCCCACCCTAACCTGACCCTGACGCTTACTCCAACCGTAACAGTTAAACGAAAACTAACAGTAGCCCTAAACTTACTCCCTCAAACTAAGTTCAAACCTATCCTAACCTGAAGCCTAAATCAAACCATACACCTAACCCTAACCCTAGGCGGATACCTTAAGTTCAACCCCAAACCTAACCTGACCCTGACACTTACACCAACCGTAACAGTTAACCGAAAACTAACAGTAGCCCTAAACTGACTCCCTCAAACTAAGTTCAAACCTAACCTAACCTGAAGACTAAATGAAACCATACACCTAACCCTAACCCTAGGCGGACACCTTAAGCTCAACCCCAACCCTAACCTGGCCCTGATGCTAACTCCAACCGTAACAGTTACACGAAAACTAACAGTAGCCCTAAACTTACTCCCTCAAACTAAGTTCAAACCTAACCTAACCTGAAGCCTATCTCAAACCATAGACCTAACCCTAACCCTAGGCGGACACCTGAAGCTCAACCCCAACCCTAACCTGACCCTGACGCTATCTCCAACTGTAACACTGAACCGAAAACTAACAGTATTCCTAAACTTACTCCCTCAAACTAAGTTCAAACCTAACCTAACCTGAAGCCTAACTCAACCACACACCTAACCCTAACCCTAGGCGGAAACCTTAAGCTCAACCCCAACCCTAACCGGACCCTCATGCTAACTCCAAACGTAACACTGAACCGAAAACTAACAGTAGCCCTAAACTTACTCCCTCAAACTAAGCTCAATCCTAACCTAACCTGAAGCCTAAATGAAACCATAGAGCTAACCCTAACCCTAGGCGGACACCTTATGCTTAACCCCCACCCTAACCTGACCCTGACGCTTACTCCAACTGTAACAGTTAACCGAAAACTAACAGTAGCCCTAAACTTACTCGCTGAAACTAACTTCAAATCTAACCTAACCTGAAGCCTAAATCAAACCACACACCTAACCCTAACCCTAGGCGGACACCTTAAGCTCAACCCCAAACCTAACCTGACCCTGACACTTACACCAACCGTAACAGTTAACCGAAAACTAACAGTAGCGCTAAACTGACTCCCTCAAACTAAGTTCAAACCTAACCTAACCTGAAGACTAACTCAAACCATAGACCTAAGCCTAACCCTAGGCGGACACCTTATGCTTAACCCCCAGCCTAAACTGACCCTGACGCTTACTCCAACTGTAACAGTTAACCGAAAACTAACAGTAGCCCTAAACTGACTCCCTCAAACTAAGTTCAAACCTAACCTAACCTGAAGCCTAAATGAAACCATACACCTAACCCTAACCCTAGGCGGACACCTTAAGCTAAACCCCAACCCTAACCTGGCCCTGATGCTAACTCCAACCATAACAGTTACACGAAAACTAACAGTAGCCCTAAACTTACTCCCTCAAACTAAGTTCCAACCTAACCTAACCTGAAACCTTTCTCAAACCATAGACCTAACCCTAACCCTAGGCGGACACCTGAAGCTCAACCCCAACCCTAACCTGACCCTGACGCTATCTCCAACCGTAACACTGAACCGAAAACTAACAGTATTCCTAAACTTACTCCCTCAAACTAAGTTCAAACCTAACCTAACCTGAAGCCTAACTCAACCACAGACCTAACCCTAACCCTAGGCAGAAACCTTAAGCTCAACCCCAACCCTAACCGGACCCTCATGCTAACTCCAAACGTAACACTGAACTGAAAACTAACAGTAGCCCTAAACTTACTCCCTCAAACTAAGCTCAATCCTAACCTAACCTGAAGCCTAAATGAAACCATAGACCTAACCCTAACCCTAGGCGGACACCTTATGCTTAACCCCCACCCTAACCTGACCCTGACGCTTACTCCAACTGTAACAGTTAACAGAAAACTAACAGTAGCCCTAAACTTACTCCCTGAAACTAACTTCAAACCTAACCTAACCTGAAGCCTAAATCAAACCATACACCTAACCCTAACGCTAGGCGGACACCTTAAGCTCCACCCCAACCCTAACCGGACCCTCACGCTAACTCCAAACGTAACACTGAACCGAAAACTAACAGTAGCCCTTAACTTACTCCCTCAAACTAAGTTCAAACCTAACCTAACCTGAAGCCTAAATCAAATCATAGACCTAACCCTAACCCTAGGCGGACACCTTATGCTTAACCCCCACCCTAATCTGACCCTGACACTTACTCCAACTGTAACAATTAACCGAAAACTAACAGTAGCCCTAAACTTACTCCCTGAAACTAACTTCAAACCTAACCTAACCTGAAGCCTAAATCAAACCATGCACCTAACCCTAACCCTAGGCGGACACCTTAAACTCAATCCCAACCCTAACCTGGCCCTGACGCTATCTCCAACCGTAGCAGTTACCCGAAAACTAACAGTACCCCTAAACTTACTCTATCAAACTAAGTTCAAACCTAACCTAACCAGAAGCCAAAATCAAACCATACACCTAACCCTAATCCTAGGCGGACACCTTAAGCTCAATCCCAACCCTAACCTGACCCTCACGCTAACGCCAACCGTAACACTGAACCGAAAACTAACAATAGCCCTAAACTTACTCCCTCAAACTAAGTTCAAACCTAACCTAACCTGAAGCCTAACTCAAACCACAGACCTAACCCTAACCCTAGGCGGACACCTTAATCTTAACCCCAACCCTAACCTGACCCTGAGGCTAAATCCAACCGTAACAGTTAACCAAAAACTAACAGTAGCCCTAAACTGACTCGGTCAAACTAAGTTCAATCCTAACCTAACCTGAAGCCTAAATGAAACCATAGACCTAACCCTAACCCTAGGCAGACAACTTATGCTTAACACCCACCCTAACCTGACCCTGATGCTTACTCCAACTGTAACAGTTAACCAAAAACTAAAAGTAGCCCTAAACTTACTCCCTCAAACTAAGTTCAAACCTAACCTAACCTGAAGCCTAAATCAAACCATACACCTAACCCTAACCCTAGGAGGACACCTTAAGCTCAACCCCAAACCTAACTTGACCCTGACGCTTACTCCAACCGTAACACTTAACTGAAAACAAACAGTAGCCCTAAACTGACTCGCTCAAACTAAGTTCAATCCTAACCTAACCTGAAGCCTAAATGAAACCATAGACCTAACCCTAACCCTATGCTGACAACTTATGATTAACACCCACCCTAACCTGACCCTGACGCTTACTCCAACTGTAACAGTTAACCGAAAACTAAAAGTAGCCCTAAACTTACTCCCTCAAACTAAGTTCAAACCTAACCTAACCTGAAGCCTATCTCAAACCATAGACCTAACCCTAACCCTAGGCGGAAACCTGAAGCTCAACCCCAACCCTAACCTGACCCTCACGCTAACTCCAACCGTTACACTGAACCTAAAACTAACAGTAGCCCTAAACTTAATCCCTAAAACTAAGTTCAACCCTAACCTACCCTGAAGCCTAACTCAAACCATAGACCTAACCCTAACCCTAGGCCGACACCTGAAGCTCAACCACAACCCTAACCCGACCCTGACGCTATCTCCAACCCTAACACTGAGCCGAAAATAACAGTAGCCCTAAACTTACTCCCTGAAACTAACTTCAAACCTAACCTAACCTGAAGCCTAAATCAAACCATGCACCTAACCCTAACCCCAGGCGGAGAACTTAAGCTCAATCCCAACCCTAACCTGGCCCTGACGCTAACTCCAACCGTAACACTTACCCGAAAACTAACAGTACCCCTCAACTTACTCTCTCAAACTAAGTTCAAACCTAACCTAACCAGAAGCCACAATCAAACCATACACCTAACCCTAACCCTAGGCGGACACATTATGCTCAATCCCAACCCTAACCTGACCCTCACGCTAACTCCAACAGTAACACTGAACCGAATACTAACAGTAGCCCTAAACTTACTCCCTCAAACTAAGTTCAAACCTAACCTAACCTGAAGCCTAACTCAAACCATAGACCTAATCCTAACCCTAGGCGGACACCTTAAGTTCAACCCCAACCCTAACCTGACCCTCACGCTAATTCCAACCGTAACACTGAACCGAAAACAAACAGTAGCCCTAAACTTACTCCTTCAAACTAAGTTCAAACTTAACCTAACCTGAAGCCTAACTCAAACAATAGACCTAACCCTAACCCTAGGCGGACACCTTAAGCGTAACCCCAACCCTATCCTGACCCTGAGGCTAAATCCAACCGTAACACTGAACCGAAAACTAACAGTAGCCATAAACTTATTCCCTCAAACTAAGTTCAATCCTAACCTAACCTGAAGCCTAAATGAAACCATAGACCTAACCCTAACCCTAGGCGGACACCTTAAGGTTAACCCCCACCCTAACCTGACCCTGACGCTTACTCCAACCGTAACAGTTAAACGAAAACTAACAGTAGCCCTAAACTTACTCCCTCAAACTAAGTTCAAACCTATCCTAACCTGAAGCCTAAATCAAACCATACACCTAACCCTAACCCTAGGCGGATACCTTAAGTTCAACCCCAAACCTAACCTGACCCTGACACTTACACCAACCGTAACAGTTAACCGAAAACTAACAGTAGCCCTAAACTGACTCCCTCAAACTAAGTTCAAACCTAACCTAACCTGAAGACTAAATGAAACCATACACCTAACCCTAACCCTAGGGGGACACCTTAAGCTCAACCCCAACCCTAACCTGGCCCTGATGCTAACTCCAACCGTAACAGTTACACGAAAACTAACAGTAGCCCTAAACTTACTCCCTCAAACTAAGTTCAAACCTAACCTAACCTGAAGCCTATCTCAAACCATAGACCTAACCCTAACCCTAGGCGGACACCTGAAGCTCAACCCCAACCCTAACCTGACCCTGACGCTATCTCCAACTGTAACACTGAACCGAAAACTAACAGTATTCCTAAACTTACTCCCTCAAACTAAGTTCAAACCTAACCTAACCTGAAGCCTAACTCAACCACACACCTAACCCTAACCCTAGGCGGAAACCTTAAGCTCAACCCCAACCCTAACCGGACCCTCATGCTAACTCCAAACGTAACACTGAACCGAAAACTAACAGTAGCCCTAAACTTACTCCCTCAAACTAAGCTCAATCCTAACCTAACCTGAAGCCTAAATGAAACCATAGAGCTAACCCTAACCCTAGGCGGACACCTTATGCTTAACCCCCACCCTAACCTGACCCTGACGCTTACTCCAACTGTAACAGTTAACCGAAAACTAACAGTAGCCCTAAACTTACTCGCTGAAACTAACTTCAAATCTAACCTAACCTGAAGCCTAAATCAAACCACACACCTAACCCTAACCCTAGGCGGACACCTTAAGCTCAACCCCAAACCTAACCTGACCCTGACACTTACACCAACCGTAACATTTAACCGAAAACTAACAGTAGCGCTAAACTGACTCCCTCAAACTAAGTTCAAACCTAACCTAACCTGAAGACTAACTCAAACCATAGACCTAAGCCTAACCCTAGGCGGACACCTTATGCTTAACCCCCAGCCTAAACTGACCCTGACGCTTACTCCAACTGTAACAGTTAACCGAAAACTAACAGTAGCCCTAAACTGACTCCCTCAAACTAAGTTCAAACCTAACCTAACCTGAAGCCTAAATGAAACCATACACCTAACCCTAACCCTAGGCGGACACCTTAAGCTAAACCCCAACCCTAACCTGGCCCTGATGCTAACTCCAACCATAACAGTTACACGAAAACTAACAGTAGCCCTAAACTTACTCCCTCAAACTAAGTTCCAACCTAACCTAACCTGAAACCTTTCTCAAACCATAGACCTAACCCTAACCCTAGGCGGACACCTGAAGCTCAACCCCAACCCTAACCTGACCCTGACGCTATCTCCAACCGTAACACTGAACCGAAAACTAACAGTATTCCTAAACTTACTCCCTCAAACTAAGTTCAAACCTAACCTAACCTGAAGCCTAACTCAACCACAGACCTAACCCTAACCCTAGGCAGAAACCTTAAGCTCAACCCCAACCCTAACCGGACCCTCATGCTAACTCCAAACGTAACACTGAACCGAAAACTAACAGTAGCCCTAAACTTACTCCCTCAATCTAAGCTCAATCCTAACCTAACCTGAAGCCTAAATGAAACCATAGACCTAACCCTAACCCTAGGCGGACACCTTATGCTTAACCCCCACCCTAACCTGACCCTGACGCTTACTCCAACTGTAACAGTTAACAGAAAACTAACAGTAGCCCTAAACTTACTCCCTGAAACTAACTTCAAACCTAACCTAACCTGAAGCCTAAATCAAACCATACACCTAACCCTAACGCTAGGCGGACACCTTAATCTCCACCCCAACCCTAACCGGACCCTCACGCTAACTCCAAACGTAACACTGAACCGAAAACTAACAGTAGCCCTTAACTTACTCCCTCAAACTAAGTTCAAACCTAACCTAACCTGAAGCCTAAATCAAATCATAGACCTAACCCTAACCCTAGGCGGACACCTTATGCTTAACCCCCACCCTAATCTGACCCTGACGCTTACTCCAACTGTAACAATTAACCGAAAACTAACAGTAGCCCTAAACTTACTCCCTGAAACTAACTTCAAACCTAACCTAACCTGAAGCCTAAATCAAACCATGCACCTAACCCTAACCCTAGGCGGACACCTTAAGCTCAATCCCAACCCTAACCTGGCCCTGACGCTATCTCCAACCGTAGCAGTTACCCGAAAACTAACAGTACCCCTAAACTTACTCTATCAAACTAAGTTCAAACCTAACCTAACCAGAAGCCAAAATCAAACCATACACCTAACCCTAATCCTAGGCGGACACCTTAAGCTCAATCCCAACCCTAACCTGACCCTCACGCTAACGCCAACCGTAACACTGAACCGAAAACTAACAGTAGCCCTAAACTTACTCCCTCAAACTAAGTTCAAACCTAACCTAACCTGAAGCCTAACTCAAACCACAGACCTAACCCTAACCCTAGGCGGACACCTTAATCTTAACCCCAACCCTAACCTGACCCTGAGGCTAAATCCAACCGTAACAGTTAACCGAAAACTAACAGTAGCCCTAAACTGACTCGGTCAAACTAAGTTCAATCCTAACCTAACCTGAAGCCTAAATGAAACCATAGACCTAACCCTAACCCTAGGCAGACAACTTATGCTTAACACCCACCCTAACCTGACCCTGATGCTTACTCCAACTGTAACAGTTAACCAAAAACTAAAAGTAGCCCTAAACTTACTCCCTCAAACTAAGTTCAAACCTAACCTAACCTGAAGCCTAAATCAAACCATACACCTAACCCTAACCCTAGGAGGACACCTTAAGCTCAACCCCAAACCTAACTTGACCCTGACGCTTACTCCAACCGTAACACTTAACTGAAAACAAACAGTAGCCCTAAACTGACTCGCTCAAACTAAGTTCAATCCTAACCTAACCTGAAGCCTAAATGAAACCATAGACCTAACCCTAACCCTATGCTGACAACTTATGATTAACACCCACCCTAACCTGACCCTGACGCTTATTCCAACTGTAACAGTTAACCGAAAACTAAAAGTAGCCCTAAACTTACTCCCTCAAACTAAGTTCAAACCTAACCTAACCTGAAGCCTATCTCAAACCATAGACCTAACCCTAACCCTAGGCGGACACCTGAAGCTCTACCCCAACCCTAACCTGACCCTCACGCTAACTCCAACCGTTACACTGAACCTAAAACTAACAGTAGCCCTAAACTTAATCCCTAAAACTAAGTTCAACCCTAACCTACCCTGAAGCCTAACTCAAACCATAGACCTAACCCTAACCCTAGGCCGACACCTGAAGCTCAACCACAACCCTAACCCGACCCTGACGCTATCTCCAACCCTAACACTGAGCCGAAAATAACAGTAGCCCTAAACTTACTCCCTGAAACTAACTTCAAACCTAACCTAACCTGAAGCCTAAATCAAACCATGCACCTAACCCTAACCCCAGGCGGAGAACTTAAGCTCAATCCCAACCCTAACCTGGCCCTGACGCTAACTCCAACCGTAACACTTACCCGAAAACTAACAGTACCCCTCAACTTACTCTCTCAAACTAAGTTCAAACCTAACCTAACCAGAAGCCACAATCAAACCATACACCTAACCCTAACCCTGGGCGGACACATTATGCTCAATCCCAACCCTAACCTGACCCTCACGCTAACTCCAACAGTAACACTGAACCGAATACTAACAGTAGCCCTAAACTTACTCCCTCAAACTAAGTTCAAACCTAACCTAACCTGAAGCCTAACTCAAACCATAGACCTAATCCTAACCCTAGGCGGACACCTTAAGTTCAACCCCAACCCTAACCTGACCCTCACGCTAATTCCAACCGTAACACTGAACCGAAAACAAACAGTAGCCCTAAACTTACTCCTTCAAACTAAGTTCAAACTTAACCTAACCTGAAGCCTAAATCAAACCAAACACCTAACCCTAACCCTAGGCAGACAACTTAAGCTCAACCCCAACCCTACCCTGGCCCTGACGCTAACTCCAACCATAACAATTACACGAAAACTAACAGTAGCCCTAAACTTACTCCCTCAAACTAAATTCAAACCTAACCTAACCTGAAGCCTAAATCAAACCATACAACTAACCCTAACCGTAGGCGGACACATGAAGCTCAAACCCAACCCTAACCTGACACTCACGCTAACTCCAACCGTAACACTGAACCTAAAACTAACAGTAGCCCTAAACTTAATCCCTAAAACTAATTTCAAAACTAACCTAACCTGAAGCCTAACTCAAACCATAGACCTAACCCTAACCTTAGGCCGACACCTGAAGCTCAACCACAACCCTAACCTGACCCTCACGCTAACTCCAACCGTAACACTGAACCGAAAACTAACAGTAGCCCTAAACTTACTCTCTAAAACTAAGTTCAAACCTAACCTAACCTGAAGCCTAACTCAAATCACAGACCTAACCCTAACCCTAGGCGGACACCATAAGCTCCACCCCAACCCTAACCGGACCCTCACGCTAACCCCAAACGTAACACTGAACCGAAAACTAACAGTAGCCCTAAACTTACTCCCTCAAACTAAGTTCAATCCTAACCTAACCTGAAGCCTAAATGAAACCATAGACCTTACCCTAACCCTAGCGGACACCTTATGCTTAACCCCCATCCTAACCTGACCCTGACGCTTACTCCAACCGTTACAGTTAACCGAAAACTAACAGCAGCCCTAAACTGACTCCCTCAAACTAAGTTTAAACCTAACCTAACCTGAAGCCTAAATCAAATCATAGACCTAACCCTAACCCTAGGCGGACACCTTATGCTTAACCCCCACCCAAACCTGACCCTGACGCTTACTCCAACTGTAACAATTAACCGAAAACTAACAGTAGCCCTAAACTTACTAGCTGAAACTAACTTCAAACCTAACCTAACCTGAAGCCTAAATCAAACCATGCACCTAACCCTAACCTTAGACGGACACCTTAAGCTCAATCCCAACCCTAACCTGGCCCTGACGCTAACTCCAACCGTAACAGTTACCCGAAAACTAACAGTACCCCTAAACTTACTCTCTCAAACTAAGTTCAAACCTAACCTAACCAGAAGCCAGAATCAAACCATACACCTAACCCTAAAACTAGGCGGACACCTTAAGCATAACCCCAACCCTAACCTGACCCTCACGCTAACGCCAACCGTAACACTGAACCGAAAACTAACAGTAACCCTAAACTTACTCCCTCAAACTAAGTTCAAACCTAACCTAACCGGAAGCCTAACTCAAACCACAGACCTAACCCTAACCCTAGGCAGACACCTTAAGCTTAACCCCAACCCTAACCTGACCCTCAGGCTAAATCCAACCATAAGAGTTAACCGAAAACTAACAGTAGACCTAAACTGACTCGCTCAAACTAAGTTCAATCCTAACCTAACCTGAAGCCTAAATGAAACCATAGACCTAACCCTAACCCTAGGCGGACAACTTAGGCTTAACACCCACCCTAACCTGACCCTGACGCTTACTACAACTGTAACAGTTAACCAAAAAGTAAAAGTAGCCCTAAACTTACTCCCTCAAACTAAGTTCAAACCTAACCTAACCTGAAGCCTAAATCAAACCATACACCTAACCCTAACCCTAGGCGGACACCTTAAGCTCAACCCCAAACCTAACCTGACCCTGACGCTTACTCCAACCGTAACACTTAACCGAAAACTAACAGTAGTCCTAAACTGACTCCCTCAAACTAAGTTCAAACCTAACCTAACCTGAAGCCTAAATCAAATCATAGACCTAACCCTAACCCTAGGCGGACACCTAATGCTTAAACCCCACCCTAACCTGACCCTGACACTTTCTCCAACTGTAACAGTTAACCGAAAACTAACAGTAGCCCTAAACGTACTCCCTCAAACTAAGTTCAAACCTAACCTAACCTGAAGACTAACTCAAAACATAGACCTAAGCCTAACCCTAGGCGGACACCTTATGCTTAACCCCCAGCCTAACCTGACCCTGACGCTTACTCCAACTGTAACAGTTAACCGAAAACTAACAGTAGCCCTAAACTGAATCCCTCAAACTAACTTCAAACCTAACCTAACCTGAACCCTAAATGAAAACCTACACCTAACCCTAACCCTAGGCGGACACCTTAAGCTCAACCCCAACCCTAACCTGGCCCTGATGCTAACTCCAACCGTAACAGTTACACGAAAACTAACAGTAGCCCTAAACTTACTCCCTCAAACTAAGTTCAAACCTAACCTAACCTTAAGCCTATCTCAAACCATAGACCTAACCCTAACCCTAGGCGAACACCTGAAGCTCAACCCCAACCCTAACCTGACCCTCACGCTATCTCCAACCGTAACACTGAACCGAAAACTAACAGTAGTCCTAAACTTACTCCCTCAAACTAAGTTCATACCTAACCTAACCTGAAGCCTAACTCAAACCACAGACCTAACCCTAACCCTAGGCGGACACCTTAAGCTCCACCCCAACCCTAACCGGACCCTCATGCTAACTCCAAACGTAACACTGAACCGAAAACTAACAGTAGACCTAAACTTTCTCCCTCAAACTAAGTTCAATCCTAACCTAACCTGAAGCCAAAATGAAACCATAGACCTAACCCTAACCCTAGGCGGACACCTTATGCTTAACCCCCACCCTAACCTGACCCTGACGCTTACTCCAACTGTAACAGTTAACCGAAAACTAACAGTAGCCCTAAACTTACTCCCTGAAACTAACTTCAAACCTAACCTAACCTGAAGCCTAAATCAAACCATACACCTAACCCTAGCCGTAGGCAGACACCTTAAGCTCCACTCCAACCCTAACCGGACCATCACGCTAACTCCAAACGTAACACTGAACCGAAAACTAACAGTAGCCCTAAACTTACTCCCTCAAACTAAGTTCAATCCTAACCTAACCTGAAGCCTAAATGATACCATAGACCTAACCCTAACCCTAGCGGACACATTATGCTTAACCCCGAACATAACCTGACCCTGACGCTTACTCCAACCGTAACAGTTAACCGAAAACGAACAGTAGCCCTAAACTGACTCCCTCAAACTAAGTTCAAACCTAACCTAACCTGAAGCCTAAATCAAATCATAGACCTAACCCTAACCCTAGGCGGACACCTTATGCTTAACCCCCACCCTAACCTGACCATGACGCTTACTCCAACTGTAACAATTAACCGAAAACTAACAGTAGCCCTAAACTTACTCCCTGAAACTAACTTCAAACCTAACTTAACCTGAAGCCAAAATCAAACCATGCACCTAACCCTAACCCTAGGCGGACACCTTAACCTCAATCCCAACCCTAACCTGGCCCTGACGCTAACTCCAACCGTAACAGTTACCCGAAAACTAACAGTACCCCTAAACTTACTCTCTCAAACTAAGTTCAAACCTAACCTAACCAGAAGCCAAAATCAAACCATACACCTAACCCTAAACCTAGGCGGACACCTTAAACTCAACCCAACACTAACCTGACCCTCACGCTAACGCCAACTGTAACACTGAACCGAAAACTAACAGTAGCCCTAAACTTACTCCCTCAAACTAAGTTCAAACCTAACCTAACCTGAAGCCTAACTCAAACCACAGACCTAGCCCTAACCCTAGGCGGACACCTTAAGCTTAACCCCAACCCTAACCTGACCCTGAGGCTACATCCAAACGTAAGAGTTAACCGAAAACTAACAGTAGCCATAAACTGACTCGCTCAAACTAAGTTCAATCCTAACCTAACCTGAAGCCTAAATGAAACCATAGACCTAACCCTTACCCAAGGCGGACAACTTATGCTTAACACCCACCCTAACATGACCCTGACGTTTACTCCAACTGTAACAGTTAACCGAAAACTAAAAGTAGCCCTAAACTTACTCCCTCAAACTAAGTTCAAACCTAACCTAACCTGAAGCCTAAATCAAACCATTCACCTAACCCTAAACCTAGGCGGACACCTTAAGCTCAACCCCTAACCTAACCTGACCCTGACGCTTACTCCAACCGTAACACTTAACCGAAAACTAACAGTAGCCCTAAACTTACTCCCTGAAACTAACTTCAAACCTAACCTAACCTGAAGCCTAAATCAAACCATGCAACTAACCCTAACCCTAGGCGGACACCTTAAGCTCAATCCCAACCCTAACCTGGGCCTGACGCTAACTCCAACCGTAACAGTTACCCGAAAACTAACAGTACCCCTAAACTTACTCTCTCAAACTAAGTTCAAACCTAACCTAACCAGAAGCCAAAATCAAACCATAGACCTAACCCTAACCCTAGGCGGACACCTGAAGCTCAACCCCAACCCTAACCGGACACTGACGCTATCTCCAACCGTAACACTGAACCGAAAACTAACAGTAGCCCTAAACTTACTCCCTCAAACTAAGTTCAAACCTAACCTAACCTGAAGCCTAACTCAAACCACAGACCAAACCCTAAACCTAGGCGGAGACCTTAAGCTCAACCACAACCCTAACCGGACCCTCATGCTAACTCCAAACGTAATACTGAACCTAAAACTAACAGTAGCCCTAAACTTACTCCCTCAAACTAAGTTCAATCCTAACCTAACCTGAAGCCTAAATGAAACCATACACCTAAACCTAAACCTAGGCGGACACCTTAAGCTCAACCCCAAACCTAACCTGACCCTGACGCTATCTCCAACCGTAACACTGAACCGAAAACTAACAGTAGCCCTAAACTTACTCCCTCAAACTAAATTCAAACCTAACCTAACCTGAAGCCTAAATCAAACCATACACCTAACCCTAACCCTAGGCGGACACCTTAAGCTCAAACCCAACCCTAACCAGACACTGACGCTAACTCCAAATGTAACACTGAACCAAAAACTAACAGTAGCCCTAAACTTACTCCATCAAACTAAGTTCAAACCTAACCTAACGTGAAGCCTAACTCAAATAATAGACCTAACCCTAACCCTAGGCGGACACCTTATGCTTAAACCCCACCCTACCCTGACCCTGACGATTACTCCAACTGTAACAGTTAACCAAAAACTAACAGTAGCCCTAAACTTACTCCCTCAAACTAACTTCAAACCTAACCTAACCTGAAGCCTAAATCAAACCATACACCTAACCCTAACCCTAGGCGGACACCTTTAGCTCAACCCCAACCCTAACCTGACCTCCAGGCTAACTCCAACCATATCACTGAACCGAAAACTAAGAGTAGCCCTAAACTTACTCGCTCAAACTAAGTTCAAACCTAACCTAACCTGAAGCCTAACTCAAATCAAAGACATAACCCTAACAATAGGAGGACACCTGAAGCTCAACCCGAACCCTTACATGACCCTGACGCTATCTCCAAACGTAACAGTTACCCGAAAACTAACAGTAGCCCTAAACTTACTCCCTCAAACTAAGTTCAAATGTAACCTAACCTGGAGCCTAAATCAAACCATGGACCTAACCCTAACCCTAGGCAGACACATCAAGCTAACCCCAACCCTAAACTGACCCTGACGCTAACTCCAACGATAATACTGAACCGAAAACTAACAGTAGCCCTAAACTTACTCCCTCAAACTAAGTTCAAACCAAACCTAACCTGAATCCTAATCAAACCATACACCTAACCCTAACCCTAGGCGGACACCTTAACTTCAACCCCAAACCAACCTGACCCTAACGCTTACTCCAACCGTAACAGTTAAACGAAAACTAACAGTAGCCCTAAACTTACTCCCTCAAACTAAGTTCAAACCTAACCTAACCTGAAGCCTAAATCAAACCATACACCTAACCCTAACCCTAACCCTAGGCGGACACCTTAATCACAACCCCAAACCTAACCTGACCCTGAGGCTAAATTCAACCATAACACTGAACCGAAAAATAAAATAGGCCTAAACATACTCCCTCAAACTAAGTTCAAACCTAACCTAACCTGAAGCCTAACTCAAACCATAGAACTAACCCTAACCCTAGGCGGACACCTGAATCTTAATCCCAACCCTAACTTTTCCATGACGCTATCTCCAACCGTAACACTGAAACGAAAACTAACAGTAGCCATAAACTTACTCCCTCAAACTAAGTTCAAACCTAACCTAACCAGAAGCCAAAATCAAACCATACACCTAACCCTAAACCTAGGCGGACACCTTAAGCTCAACCCCAACCCTAACCTGACCCTCACGCTAACTCCAATCGTAACACTGAACCAAAAACTAAGAATAGCCCTAAACTTACTCCCTCAAACTAAGTTCAAACCTAACCTAACCTGAAGCCTAACTCAAACAATAGACCTAGCCCTAACCCTAGGCGGACACCTTAAGCTTAACCCCACACCTAACCTGAACCTGAGGCTAAATGCAACCGGAACACTGAACCGAAAACTCACAGTAGGCCTAAACTTACTCCCTCAAACTAAGTTCAATCCTAACCTAACCAGAAGCCTAAATGAAACCATAGCCCTAACCCTAACCCTAGGCGGACACCTTATGCTTAATCCCCACCCTAACCTAACCCTGAGGCTTAATCCAACCATAACAGTTAAACGAAAACTAACAGTAGCCCTAAACTTACTCCCTCAAACTAAGTTCAAACCTAACCTAACCTGCAGCCTAAATCAAACCATACACCTAACCCTAACCCTAGGCGGACACCTTAAGCTCAACCCCAAACCTAACCTGGCCCTGACGCTAACTCCAACAGTAACAGTTACCCGAAAACAAACAGTAGCCCTAAACTTACTCACTCAAACTAAGTTCAAACCTAACCTAACCTGAATCCTAACTCAAACCATAGACCTAACCCTAACCCTAGGCGGACACCTGAAACTCAACCACAACCCTAACCATACCCTGACGCTATCTCCAACCGTAACACTGAACCGAAAACTAAGAGTAGCCCTAAACTTACTCCCTCAAGCTAAGTTCAAACCTAACCTAACCTGAAGCCTAACTCAAACCATAGACCTAACCCTAACCCTAGGCGGACACCTGAAGCTCAACCACAACCCTAACCTGACCCTGACGCTATCTCCAACCGTAACACTGAAACGAAAACTAACAATAGCCCCAAACTTACTCCCTCAAACTCAGTCCAAACCTAACCTAACCTGAAGCCTAAATCAAATCATAAACCTAACCCTAACCCTAGGCGGACACCTTAATCTCAACCCCAAACCTAACCTGGCCCTCATGCTAACTCCAACCGTAACAGTTTCCCGAAAACTAACAGTAGCCCTAAACTTACTCCCTCAAACTAAGTTCAAACCTAACCTAACCTGAAGCCTAAATCAAACCATACACCTAACCCTAACCCTAGGCGGACACCTTAAGCTCAACCCCAACACTAACCTGACCTCCAGGCTAACTCCAACCATATCACTGAACCGAAAACTAAGAGTAGCCCTAAACTTACTCCCTGAAACTAAGTTCAAACCTAACCTAACCTGAAGCCTAACTCAAACAATAGACATAGCCCTAACCCTAGGCGGACACCTTAAGCTTAACCCCAGCCCTAACCTGAACCTGAGGCTAAATCCAACCGGAACACTGAACCGAAAACTAACAGTAGCCCTAAACTTACTCCCTCAAACTAAGTTCAAACCTAACCTAACCTGAAGCCTAACTCAAACCACAGACCTAACCCTAACCCTAGGCGGACACCTTAAGCTCAACCCCAACCCTAACCTGACCATCACGCTAACTCCAACCGTAACACTGAACCGAAAACTAACAGTAGCCCTAAACTTACTCACTCAAACTAAGTTCAAACGTAACCTAACCTGGAGCCTAAATCAAACCATGGACCTAACCCTAACCCTAGGCGGACACCTCAAGCTAACCCCAACCCTAACCTGAACCTGACGCTAACTCCAACCATAATACTGAACCGAAAATTAACAGTAGCCCTAAACTTACTCCCTCAAACTAAGTTCAAACCTAACCTAACCTGAAGCCTAAATCAAACCATACACCTAACCCTAACCCTAGGCGGACACCTTATGGTAAACCCCCACCCTAACCTGACCCTGACGCTTACTCCAACCGTAACAGTTAAACGAAAACTAACATTAGCCATAAACTTACTCCCTCAAACTAAGTTCAAATCTATCCTAACCTGCAGCCTAACTCAAACCATACACCTAACCCTAACCCTAGGCGGATACCTTAAGCTCAACCCCAAACCTAACCTGACCCTGACACTTACACCAACTGTAACAGTTAACCGAAAACTAACCGTACCCCTAAACTTACTCCCTCAAACTAAGTTCAAACCTAACCTAACCTGAAGCCTAAATCAAATCTTAGACCTAACCCTAACCCTAGGCGGACACCTTATGCTTAACCCCCACCCTAACCTGACCCTGACGCTTACTCCAACTGTAACACGTAACCGAAAACTAACAGTAGACCTAAACTTACTCCCTGAAACAAACTTCAAACCTAACCTAACCTGAAGCCAAAATCAAACCATACACCTAACCCTAACCCTAGGCGGACACCTTAATCTCAACCCCAACCCTAACCTGACCCTGACGCTAACTCCAACCGTAACAGTTACCAGAAAACTAACAGTAGCCCTAAACTTACTCCCTCAAACTAAGTTCAAACCTAACCTAACCAGAAGCCAAAATCCAACCATACACCTAACCCTAACCCTAGGCGGACACCTTAAGCTCAACCCCAACCCTAACCTGACCCTCACGCTAACTCCAACCGTAACATTTAACCGAAAACTAACAGTAGCCCTAAACTTACTCCCTCAAACTAAGTTCAAACCTACCCTAACCTGAAGCCTAAATCAAATCATAGACCTAACCCTAACCCTAGGCGGACAACTTATGCTTAACACCCACCCTAACCTGACCCTGACGCTTACTGCAACTGTAACAGTTAACCGAAAACTAACAGTAGCCCTGAACTTACACCCTCAAACTAACTTCAAACCTAATCTAACCTGAAGCCTAACTCAAACCATAGACCTAACCCTAACCCTAGGCGGACACCTGAAGCCCAACCCCAACCCTAACCTGTCCCTAACGCTATCTCCAACCATAACACTGAACCGAAAACTAACAGTAGCCCTAAACTTACTCCCTCAAATTAAGTTCAAACCTTACCTTACATGAAGCCTAACTCTAACCACAGACCTAACCCTAACCCTAGGCGGACACCTTAAGCTCAACCCCAACCCTAACCTGACCCTCACGCTAACTCCAACCGTAACACTGAACCGAAAACTAACAGTAGCCCTAAACTTACTCGCTCAAACTAAGTTCAAACCTAACCTAACCTGAAGCCTAACTCAAATCAAAGACATAACCCTAACAATAGGAGGACACCTGAAGCTCAACCCGAACCCTTACCTGACCCTGACGCTATCTCCAAACGTAACAGTTACCCGAAAACTAACAGTAGCCCTAAACTTACTCCCTCAAACTAAGTTCAAATGTAACCTAACCTGGAGCCTAAATCAAACCATGGACCTAACCCTAACCCTAGGCAGACACATCAAGCTAACCCCAACCCTAAACTGACCCTGACGCTAACTCCAACGATAATACTGAACCGAAAACTAACAGTAGCCCTAAACTTACTCCCTCAAACTAAGTTCAAACCAAACCTAACCTGAATCCTAATCAAACCATACACCTAACCCTAACCCTAGGCGGACACCTTAACTTCAACCCCAAACCAACCTGACCCTAACGCTTACTCCAACCGTAACAGTTAAACGAAAACTAACAGTAGCCCTAAACTTACTCCCTCAAACTAAGTTCAAACCTAACCTAACCTGAAGCCTAAATCAAACCATACACCTAACCCTAACCCTAACCCTAGGCGGACACCTTAATCACAACCCCAAACCTAACCTGACCCTGAGGCTAAATTCAACCATAACACTGAACCGAAAAATAAAATAGGCCTAAACATACTCCCTCAAACTAAGTTCAAACCTAACCTAACCTGAAGCCTAACTCAAACCATAGAACTAACCCTAACCCTAGGCGGACACCTGAATCTTAATCCCAACCCTAACTTTTCCATGACGCTATCTCCAACCGTAACACTGAAACGAAAACTAACAGTAGCCCTAAACTTACTCCCTCAAACTAAGTTCAAACCTAACCTAACCTGAAGCCTAACTCAAACAATAGACCTAGCCCTAACCCTAGGCGGACACCTTAAGCTTAACCCCACACCTAACCTGAACCTGAGGCTAAATGCAACCGGAACACTGAACCGAAAACTCACAGTAGGCCTAAACTTACTCCCTCAAACTAAGTTCAATCCTAACCTAACCAGAAGCCTAAATGAAACCATAGCCCTAACCCTAACCCTAGGCGGACACCTTATGCTTAATCCCCACCCTAACCTAACCCTGAGGCTTAATCCAACCATAACAGTTAAACGAAAACTAACAGTAGCCCTAAACTTACTCCCTCAAACTAAGTTCAAACCTAACCTAACCTGCAGCCTAAATCAAACCATACACCTAACCCTAACCCTAGGCGGACACCTTAAGCTCAACCCCAAACCTAACCTGGCCCTGACGCTAACTCCAACAGTAACAGTTACCCGAAAACAAACAGTAGCCCTAAACTTACTCCCTCAAACTAAGTTCAAACCTAACCTAACCTGAATCCTAACTCAAACCATAGACCTAACCCTAACCCTAGGCGGACACCTGAAACTCAACCACAACCCTAACCATACCCTGACGCTATCTCCAACCGTAACACTGAACCGAAAACTAAGAGTAGCCCTAAACTTACTCCCTCAAACTAAGTTCAAACCTAACCTAACCTGAAGCCTAACTCAAACCATAGACCTAACCCTAACCCTAGGCGGACACCTGAAGCTCAACCACAACCCTAACCTGACCCTGACGCTATCTCCAACCGTAACACTGAAACGAAAACTAACAATAGCCCCAAACTTACTCCCTCAAACTCAGTCCAAACCTAACCTAACCTGAAGCCTAAATCAAATCATAAACCTAACCCTAACCCTAGGCGGACACCTTAATCTCAACCCCAAACCTAACCTGGCCCTCATGCTAACTCCAACCGTAACAGTTTCCCGAAAACTAACAGTAGCCCTAAACTTACTCCCTCAAACTAAGTTCAAACCTAACCTAACCTGAAGCCTAAATCAAACCATACACCTAACCCTAACCCTAGGCGGACACCTTAAGCTCAACCCCAACACTAACCTGACCTCCAGGCTAACTCCAACCATATCACTGAACCGAAAACTAAGAGTAGCCCTAAACTTACTCCCTGAAACTAAGTTCAAACCTAACCTAACCTGAAGCCTAACTCAAACAATAGACATAGCCCTAACCCTAGGCGGACACCTTAAGCTTAACCCCAGCCCTAACCTGAACCTGAGGCTAAATCCAACCGGAACACTGAACCGAAAACTAACAGTAGCCCTAAACTTACTCCCTCAAACTAAGTTCAAACCTAACCTAACCTGAAGCCTAACTCAAACCACAGACCTAACCCTAACCCTAGGCGGACACCTTAAGCTCAACCCCAACCCTAACCTGACCATCACGCTAACTCCAACCGTAACACTGAACCGAAAACTAACAGTAGCCCTAAACTTACTCACTCAAACTAAGTTCAAACGTAACCTAACCTGGAGCCTAAATCAAACCATGGACCTAACCCTAACCCTAGGCGGACACCTCAAGCTAACCCCAACCCTAACCTGAACCTGACGCTAACTCCAACCATAATACTGAACCGAAAATTAACAGTAGCCCTAAACTTACTCCCTCAAACTAAGTTCAAACCTAACCTAACCTGAAGCCTAAATCAAACCATACACCTAACCCTAACCCTAGGCGGACACCTTATGGTAAACCCCCACCCTAACCTGACCCTGACGCTTACTCCAACCGTAACAGTTAAACGAAAACTAACATTAGCCATAAACTTACTCCCTCAAACTAAGTTCAAATCTATCCTAACCTGCAGCCTAACTCAAACCATACACCTAACCCTAACCCTAGGCGGATACCTTAAGCTCAACCCCAAACCTAACCTGACCCTGACACTTACACCAACTGTAACAGTTAACCGAAAACTAACCGTACCCCTAAACTTACTCCCTCAAACTAAGTTCAAACCTAACCTAACCTGAAGCCTAAATCAAATCTTAGACCTAACCCTAACCCTAGGCGGACACCTTATGCTTAACCCCCACCCTAACCTGACCCTGACGCTTACTCCAACTGTAACACGTAACCGAAAACTAACAGTAGACCTAAACTTACTCCCTGAAACAAACTTCAAACCTAACCTAACCTGAAGCCAAAATCAAACCATACACCTAACCCTAACCCTAGGCGGACACCTTAATCTCAACCCCAACCCTAACCTGACCCTGACGCTAACTCCAACCGTAACAGTTACCAGAAAACTAACAGTAGCCCTAAACTTACTCCCTCAAACTAAGTTCAAACCTAACCTAACCAGAAGCCAAAATCCAACCATACACCTAACCCTAACCCTAGGCGGACACCTTAAGCTCAACCCCAACCCTAACCTGACCCTCACGCTAACTCCAACCGTAACATTTAACCGAAAACTAACAGTAGCCCTAAACTTACTCCCTCAAACTAAGTTCAAACCTACCCTAACCTGAAGCCTAAATCAAATCATAGACCTAACCCTAACCCTAGGCGGACAACTTATGCTTAACACCCACCCTAACCTGACCCTGACACTTACTGCAACTGTAACAGTTAACCGAAAACTAACAGTAGCCCTGAACTTACACCCTCAAACTAACTTCAAACCTAATCTAACCTGAAGCCTAACTCAAACCATAGACCTAACCCTAACCCTAGGCGGACACCTGAAGCCCAACCCCAACCCTAACCTGACCCTAACGCTATCTCCAACCATAACACTGAACCGAAAACTAACAGTAGCCCTAAACTTACTCCCTCAAATTAAGTTCAAACCTTACCTTACATGAAGCCTAACTCTAACCACAGACCTAACCCTAACCCTAGGCGGACACCTTAAGCTCAACCCCAACCCTAACGTGACCCTCACGCTAACTCCAACCGTAACACTGAACCGAAAACTAACAGTAGCCCTAAACTTACTCGCTCAAACTAAGTTCAAACCTAACCTAACCTGAAGCCTAACTCAAATCAAAGACATAACCCTAACAATAGGAGGACACCTGAAGCTCAACCCGAACCCTTACCTGACCCTGACGCTATCTCCAAACGTAACAGTTACCCGAAAACTAACAGTAGCCCTAAACTTACTCCCTCAAACTAAGTTCAAATGTAACCTAACCTGGAGCCCAAATCAAACCATGGACCTAACCCTAACCCTAGGCAGACACATCAAGCTAACCCCAACCCTAAACTGACCCTGACGCTAACTCCAACGATAATACTGAACCGAAAACTAACAGTAGCCCTAAACTTACTCCCTCAAACTAAGTTCAAACCAAACCTAACCTGAATCCTAATCAAACCATACACCTAACCCTAACCCTAGGCGGACACCTTAACTTCAACCCCAAACCAACCTGACCCTAACGCTTACTCCAACCGTAACAGTTAAACGAAAACTAACAGTAGCCCTAAACTTACTCCCTCAAACTAAGTTCAAACCTAACCTAACCTGAAGCCTAAATCAAACCATACACCTAACCCTAACCCTAACCCTAGGCGGACACCTTAATCACAACCCCAAACCTAACCTGACCCTGAGGCTAAATTCAACCATAACACTGAACCGAAAAATAAAATAGGCCTAAACATACTCCCTCAAACTAAGTTCAAACCTAACCTAACCTGAAGCCTAACTCAAACCATAGAACTAACCCTAACCCTAGGCGGACACCTGAATCTTAATCCCAACCCTAACTTTTCCATGACGCTATCTCCAACCGTAACACTGAAACGAAAACTAACAGTAGCCATAAACTTACTCCCTCAAACTAAGTTCAAACCTAACCTAACCAGAAGCCAAAATCAAACCATACACCTAACCCTAAACCTAGGCGGACACCTTAAGCTCAACCCCAACCCTAACCTGACCCTCACGCTAACTCCAATCGTAACACTGAACCAAAAACTAAGAGTAGCCCTAAACTTACTCCCTCAAACTAAGTTCAAACCTAACCTAACCTGAAGCCTAACTCAAACAATAGACCTAGCCCTAACCCTAGGCGGACACCTTAAGCTTAACCCCACACCTAACCTGAACCTGAGGCTAAATGCAACCGGAACACTGAACCGAAAACTCACAGTAGGCCTAAACTTACTCCCTCAAACTAAGTTCAATCCTAACCTAACCAGAAGCCTAAATGAAACCATAGCCCTAACCCTAACCCTAGGCAGACACCTTATGCTTAATCCCCACCCTAACCTAACCCTGAGGCTTAATCCAACCATAACAGTTAAACGAAAACTAACAGTAGCCCTAAACTTACTCCCTCAAACTAAGTTCAAACCTAACCTAACCTGCAGCCTAAATCAAACCATACACCTAACCCTAACCCTAGGCGGACACCTTAAGCTCAACCCCAAACCTAACCTGGCCCTGACGCTAACTCCAACAGTAACAGTTACCCGAAAACAAACAGTAGCCCTAAACTTACTCCCTCAAACTAAGTTCAAACCTAACCTAACCTGAATCCTAACTCAAACCATAGACCTAACCCTAACCCTAGGCGGACACCTGAAACTCAACCACAACCCTAACCATACCCTGACGCTATCTCCAACCGTAACACTGAACCGAAAACTAACAGTAGCCCTAAACTTACTCCCTCAAACTAAGTTCAAACCTAACCTAACCTGAAGCCTAACTCAAACCATAGACCTAACCCTAACCCTAGGCGGACACCTGAAGCTCAACCACAACCCTAACCTGACCCTGACGCTATCTCCAACCGTAACACTGAAACGAAAACTAACAATAGCCCCAAACTTACTCCCTCAAACTCAGTCCAAACCTAACCTAACCTGAAGCCTAAATCAAATCATAAACCTAACCCTAACCCTAGGCGGACACCTTAATCTCAACCCCAAACCTAACCTGGCCCTCATGCTAACTCCAACCGTAACAGTTTCCCGAAAACTAACAGTAGCCCTAAACTTACTCCCTGAAACTAAGTTCAAACCTAACCTAACCTGAAGCCTAAATCAAACCATACACCTAACCCTAACCCTAGGCGGACACCTTAAGCTCAACCCCAACACTAACCTGACCTCCAGGCTAACTCCAACCATATCACTGAACCGAAAACTAAGAGTAGCCCTAAACTTACTCCCTGAAACTAAGTTCAAACCTAACCTAACCTGAAGCCTAACTCAAACAATAGACATAGCCCTAACCCTAGGCGGACACCTTAAGCTTAACCCCAGCCCTAACCTGAACCTGAGGCTAAATCCAACCGGAACACTGAACCGAAAACTAACAGTAGCCCTAAACTTACTCCCTCAAACTAAGTTCAAACCTAACCTAACCTGAAGCCTAACTCAAACCACAGACCTAACCCTAACCCTAGGCGGACACCTTAAGCTCAACCCCAACCCTAACCTGACCATCACGCTAACTCCAACCGTAACACTGAACCGAAAACTAACAGTAGCCCTAAACTTACTCACTCAAACTAAGTTCAAACGTAACCTAACCTGGAGCCTAAATCAAACCATGGACCTAACCCTAACCCTAGGCGGACACCTCAAGCTAACCCCAACCCTAACCTGAACCTGACGCTAACTCCAACCATAATACTGAACCGAAAATTAACAGTAGCCCTAAACTTACTCCCTCAAACTAAGTTCAAACCTAACCTAACCTGAAGCCTAAATCAAACCATACACCTAACCCTAACCCTAGGCGGACACCTTATGGTAAACCCCCACCCTAACCTGACCCTGACGCTTACTCCAACCGTAACAGTTAAACGAAAACTAACATTAGCCATAAACTTACTCCCTCAAACTAAGTTCAAATCTATCCTAACCTGCAGCCTAACTCAAACCATACACCTAACCCTAACCCTAGGCGGACACCTTAAGCTCAACCCCAACCCTAACCTGACCCTCACGCTAACTCCAACCGTAACATTTAACCGAAAACTAACAGTAGCCCTAAACTTACTCCCTCAAACTAAGTTCAAACCTACCCTAACCTGAAGCCTAAATCAAATCATAGACCTAACCCTAACCCTAGGCGGACAACTTATGCTTAACACCCACCCTAACCTGACCCTGACGCTTACTGCAACTGTAACAGTTAACCGAAAACTAACAGTAGCCCTGAACTTACACCCTCAAACTAACTTCAAACCTAATCTAACCTGAAGCCTAACTCAAACCATAGACCTAACCCTAACCCTAGGCGGACACCTGAAGCCCAACCCCAACCCTAACCTGTCCCTAACGCTATCTCCAACCATAACACTGAACCGAAAACTAACAGTAGCCCTAAACTTACTCCCTCAAATTAAGTTCAAACCTTACCTTACATGAAGCCTAACTCTAACCACAGACCTAACCCTAACCCTAGGCGGACACCTTAAGCTCAACCCCAACCCTAACCTGACCCTCACGCTAACTCCAACCGTAACACTGAACCGAAAACTAACAGTAGCCCTAAACTTACTCGCTCAAACTAAGTTCAAACCTAACCTAACCTGAAGCCTAACTCAAATCAAAGACATAACCCTAACAATAGGAGGACACCTGAAGCTCAACCCGAACCCTTACCTGACCCTGACGCTATCTCCAAACGTAACAGTTACCCGAAAACTAACAGTAGCCCTAAACTTACTCCCTCAAACTAAGTTCAAATGTAACCTAACCTGGAGCCTAAATCAAACCATGGACCTAACCCTAACCCTAGGCAGACACATCAAGCTAACCCCAACCCTAAACTGACCCTGACGCTAACTCCAACGATAATACTGAACCGAAAACTAACAGTAGCCCTAAACTTACTCCCTCAAACTAAGTTCAAACCAAACCTAACCTGAATCCTAATCAAACCATACACCTAACCCTAACCCTAGGCGGACACCTTAACTTCAACCCCAAACCAACCTGACCCTAACGCTTACTCCAACCGTAACAGTTAAACGAAAACTAACAGTAGCCCTAAACTTACTCCCTCAAACTAAGTTCAAACCTAACCTAACCTGAAGCCTAAATCAAACCATACACCTAACCCTAACCCTAACCCTAGGCGGACACCTTAATCACAACCCCAAACCTAACCTGACCCTGAGGCTAAATTCAACCATAACACTGAACCGAAAAATAAAATAGGCCTAAACATACTCCCTCAAACTAAGTTCAAACCTAACCTAACCTGAAGCCTAACTCAAACCATAGAACTAACCCTAACCCTAGGCGGACACCTGAATCTTAATCCCAACCCTAACTTTTCCATGACGCTATCTCCAACCGTAACACTGAAACGAAAACTAACAGTAGCCCTAAACTTACTCCCTCAAACTAAGTTCAAACCTAACCTAACCTGAAGCCTAACTCAAACAATAGACCTAGCCCTAACCCTAGGCGGACACCTTAAGCTTAACCCCACACCTAACCTGAACCTGAGGCTAAATGCAACCGGAACACTGAACCGAAAACTCACAGTAGGCCTAAACTTACTCCCTCAAACTAAGTTCAATCCTAACCTAACCAGAAGCCTAAATGAAACCATAGCCCTAACCCTAACCCTAGGCGGACACCTTATGCTTAATCCCCACCCTAACCTAACCCTGAGGCTTAATCCAACCATAACAGTTAAACGAAAACTAACAGTAGCCCTAAACTTACTCCCTCAAACTAAGTTCAAACCTAACCTAACCTGCAGCCTAAATCAAACCATACACCTAACCCTAACCCTAGGCGGACACCTTAAGCTCAACCCCAAACCTAACCTGGCCCTGACGCTAACTCCAACAGTAACAGTTACCCGAAAACAAACAGTAGCCCTAAACTTACTCCCTCAAACTAAGTTCAAACCTAACCTAACCTGAATCCTAACTCAAACCATAGACCTAACCCTAACCCTAGGCGGACACCTGAAACTCAACCACAACCCTAACCATACCCTGACGCTATCTCCAACCGTAACACTGAACCGAAAACTAAGAGTAGCCCTAAACTTACTCCCTCAAACTAAGTTCAAACCTAACCTAACCTGAAGCCTAACTCAAACCATAGACCTAACCCTAACCCTAGGCGGACACCTGAAGCTCAACCACAACCCTAACCTGACCCTGACGCTATCTCCAACCGTAACACTGAAACGAAAACTAACAATAGCCCCAAACTTACTCCCTCAAACTCAGTCCAAACCTAACCTAACCTGAAGCCTAAATCAAATCATAAACCTAACCCTAACCCTAGGCGGACACCTTAATCTCAACCCCAAACCTAACCTGGCCCTCATGCTAACTCCAACCGTAACAGTTTCCCGAAAACTAACAGTAGCCCTAAACTTACTCCCTCAAACTAAGTTCAAACCTAACCTAACCTGAAGCCTAAATCAAACCATACACCTAACCCTAACCCTAGGCGGACACCTTAAGCTCAACCCCAACACTAACCTGACCTCCAGGCTAACTCCAACCATATCACTGAACCGAAAACTAAGAGTAGCCCTAAACTTACTCCCTGAAACTAAGTTCAAACCTAACCTAACCTGAAGCCTAACTCAAACAATAGACATAGCCCTAACCCTAGGCGGACACCTTAAGCTTAACCCCAGCCCTAACCTGAACCTGAGGCTAAATCCAACCGGAACACTGAACCGAAAACTAACAGTAGCCCTAAACTTACTCCCTCAAACTAAGTTCAAACCTAACCTAACCTGAAGCCTAACTCAAACCACAGACCTAACCCTAACCCTAGGCGGACACCTTAAGCTCAACCCCAACCCTAACCTGACCATCACGCTAACTCCAACCGTAACACTGAACCGAAAACTAACAGTAGCCCTAAACTTACTCACTCAAACTAAGTTCAAACGTAACCTAACCTGGAGCCTAAATCAAACCATGGACCTAACCCTAACCCTAGGCGGACACCTCAAGCTAACCCCAACCCTAACCTGAACCTGACGCTAACTCCAACCATAATACTGAACCGAAAATTAACAGTAGCCCTAAACTTACTCCCTCAAACTAAGTTCAAACCTAACCTAACCTGAAGCCTAAATCAAACCATACACCTAACCCTAACCCTAGGCGGACACCTTATGGTAAACCCCCACCCTAACCTGACCCTGACGCTTACTCCAACCGTAACAGTTAAACGAAAACTAACATTAGCCATAAACTTACTCCCTCAAACTAAGTTCAAATCTATCCTAACCTGCAGCCTAACTCAAACCATACACCTAACCCTAACCCTAGGCGGATACCTTAAGCTCAACCCCAAACCTAACCTGACCCTGACACTTACACCAACTGTAACAGTTAACCGAAAACTAACCGTACCCCTAAACTTACTCCCTCAAACTAAGTTCAAACCTAACCTAACCTGAAGCCTAAATCAAATCTTAGACCTAACCCTAACCCTAGGCGGACACCTTATGCTTAACCCCCCACCCTAACCTGACCCTGACGCTTACTCCAACTGTAACACGTAACCGAAAACTAACAGTAGACCTAAACTTACTCCCTGAAACAAACTTCAAACCTAACCTAACCTGAAGCCAAAATCAAACCATACACCTAACCCTAACCCTAGGCGGACACCTTAATCTCAACCCCAACCCTAACCTGACCCTGACGCTAACTCCAACCGTAACAGTTACCAGAAAACTAACAGTAGCCCTAAACTTACTCCCTCAAACTAAGTTCAAACCTAACCTAACCAGAAGCCAAAATCCAACCATACACCTAACCCTAACCCTAGGCGGACACCTTAAGCTCAACCCCAACCCTAACCTGACCCTCACGCTAACTCCAACCGTAACATTTAACCGAAAACTAACAGTAGCCCTAAACTTACTCCCTCAAACTAAGTTCAAACCTACCCTAACCTGAAGCCTAAATCAAATCATAGACCTAACCCTAACCCTAGGCGGACAACTTATGCTTAACACCCACCCTAACCTGACCCTGACACTTACTGCAACTGTAACAGTTAACCGAAAACTAACAGTAGCCCTGAACTTACACCCTCAAACTAACTTCAAACCTAATCTAACCTGAAGCCTAACTCAAACCATAGACCTAACCCCTAACCCTAGGCGGACACCTGAAGCCCAACCCCAACCCTAACCTGACCCTAACGCTATCTCCAACCATAACACTGAACCGAAAACTAACAGTAGCCCTAAACTTACTCCCTCAAATTAAGTTCAAACCTTACCTTACATGAAGCCTAACTCTAACCACAGACCTAACCCTAACCCTAGGCGGACACCTTAAGCTCAACCCCAACCCTAACGTGACCCTCACGCTAACTCCAACCGTAACACTGAACCGAAAACTAACAGTAGCCCTAAACTTACTCGCTCAAACTAAGTTCAAACCTAACCTAACCTGAAGCCTAACTCAAATCAAAGACATAACCCTAACAATAGGAGGACACCTGAAGCTCAACCCGAACCCTTACCTGACCCTGACGCTATCTCCAAACGTAACAGTTACCCGAAAACTAACAGTAGCCCTAAACTTACTCCCTCAAACTAAGTTCAAATGTAACCTAACCTGGAGCCCAAATCAAACCATGGACCTAACCCTAACCCTAGGCAGACACATCAAGCTAACCCCAACCCTAAACTGACCCTGACGCTAACTCCAACGATAATACTGAACCGAAAACTAACAGTAGCCCTAAACTTACTCCCTCAAACTAAGTTCAAACCAAACCTAACCTGAATCCTAATCAAACCATACACCTAACCCTAACCCTAGGCGGACACCTTAACTTCAACCCCAAACCAACCTGACCCTAACGCTTACTCCAACCGTAACAGTTAAACGAAAACTAACAGTAGCCCTAAACTTACTCCCTCAAACTAAGTTCAAACCTAACCTAACCTGAAGCCTAAATCAAACCATACACCTAACCCTAACCCTAACCCTAGGCGGACACCTTAATCACAACCCCAAACCTAACCTGACCCTGAGGCTAAATTCAACCATAACACTGAACCGAAAAATAAAATAGGCCTAAACATACTCCCTCAAACTAAGTTCAAACCTAACCTAACCTGAAGCCTAACTCAAACCATAGAACTAACCCTAACCCTAGGCGGACACCTGAATCTTAATCCCAACCCTAACTTTTCCATGACGCTATCTCCAACCGTAACACTGAAACGAAAACTAACAGTAGCCATAAACTTACTCCCTCAAACTAAGTTCAAACCTTAACCTAACCAGAAGCCAAAATCAAACCATACACCTAACCCTAAACCTAGGCGGACACCTTAAGCTCAACCCCACCCTAACCTGACCCTCACGCTAACTCCAATCGTAACACTGAACCAAAAACTAAGAGTAGCCCTAAACTTACTCCCTCAAACTAAGTTCAAACCTAACCTAACCTGAAGCCTAACTCAAACAATAGACCTAGCCCTAACCCTAGGCGGACACCTTAAGCTTAACCCCACACCTAACCTGAACCTGAGGCTAAATGCAACCGGAACACTGAACCGAAAACTCACAGTAGGGCCTAAACTTACTCCCTCAAACTAAGTTCAATCCTAACCTAACCAGAAGCCTAAATGAAACCATAGCCCTAACCCTAACCCTAGGCAGACACCTTATGCTTAATCCCCACCCTATACCTAACCCTGAGGCTTAATCCAACCATAACAGTTAAACGAAAACTAACAGTAGCCCTAAACTTACTCCCTCAAACTAAGTTCAAACCTAACCTAACCTGCAGCCTAAATCAAACCATACACCTAACCCTAACCCTAGGCGGACACCTTAAGCTCAACCCCAAACCTAACCTGGCCCTGACGCTAACTCCAACAGTAACAGTTACCCGAAAACAAACAGTAGCCCTAAACTTACTCCCTCAAACTAAGTTCAAACCTAACCTAACCTGAATCCTAACTCAAACCATAGACCTAACCCTAACCCTAGGCGGACACCTGAAACTCAACCACAACCCTAACCATACCCTGACGCTATCTCCAACCGTAACACTGAACCGAAAACTAACAGTAGCCCTAAACTTACTCCCTCAAACTAAGTTCAAACCTAACCTAACCTGAAGCCTAACTCAAACCATAGACCTAACCCTAACCCTAGGCGGACACCTGAAGCTCAACCACAACCCTAACCTGACCCTGACGCTATCTCCAAACCGTAACACTGAAACGAAAACTAACAATAGCCCCAAACTTACTCCCTCAAACTCAGTCCAAACCTAACCTAACCTGAAGCCTAAATCAAATCATAAACCTAACCCTAACCCTAGGCGGACACCTTAATCTCAACCCCAAACCTAACCTGGCCCTCATGCTAACTCCAACCGTAACAGTTTCCCGAAAACTAACAGTAGCCCTAAACTTACTCCCTCAAACTAAGTTCAAACCTAACCTAACCTGAAGCCTAAATCAAACCATACACCTAACCCTAACCCTAGGCGGACACCTTAAGCTCAACCCCAACACTAACCTGACCTCCAGGCTAACTCCAACCATATCACTGAACCGAAAACTAAGAGTAGCCCTAAACTTACTCCCTGAAACTAAGTTCAAACCTAACCTAACCTGAAGCCTAACTCAAACAATAGACATAGCCCCTAACCCTAGGCGGACACCTTAAGCTTAACCCCAGCCCTAACCTGAACCTGAGGCTAAATCCAACCGGAACACTGAACCGAAAACTAACAGTAGCCCTAAACTTACTCCCTCAAACTAAGTTCAAACCTAACCTAACCTGAAGCCTAACTCAAACCACAGACCTAACCCTAACCCTAGGCGGACACCTTAAGCTCAACCCCAACCCTAACCTGACCATCACGCTAACTCCAACCGTAACACTGAACCGAAAACTAACAGTAGCCCTAAACTTACTCACTCAAACTAAGTTCAAACGTAACCTAACCTGGAGCCTAAATCAAACCATGGACCTAACCCTAACCCTAGGCGGACACCTCAAGCTAACCCCAACCCTAACCTGAACCTGACGCTAACTCCAACCATAATACTGAACCGAAAATTAACAGTAGCCCTAAACTTACTCCCTCAAACTAAGTTCAAACCTAACCTAACCTGAAGCCTAAATCAAACCATACACCTAACCCTAACCCTAGGCGGACACCTTATGGTAAACCCCCACCCTAACCTGACCCTGACGCTTACTCCAACCGTAACAGTTAAACGAAAACTAACATTAGCCATAAACTTACTCCCTCAAACTAAGTTCAAATCTATCCTAACCTGCAGCCTAACTCAAACCATACACCTAACCCTAACCCTAGGCGGATACCTTAAGCTCAACCCCAAACCTAACCTGACCCTGACACTTACACCAACTGTAACAGTTAACCGAAAACTAACCGTACCCCTAAACTTACTCCCTCAAACTAAGTTCAAACCTAACCTAACCTGAAGCCTAAATCAAATCTTAGACCTAACCCTAACCCTAGGCGGACACCTTATGCTTAACCCCCACCCTAACCTGACCCTGACGCTTACTCCAACTGTAACACGTAACCGAAAACTAACAGTAGACCTAAACTTACTCCCTGAAACAAACTTCAAACCTAACCTAACCTGAAGCCAAAATCAAACCATACACCTAACCCTAACCCTAGGCGGACACCTTAATCTCAACCCCAACCCTAACCTGACCCTGACGCTAACTCCAACCGTAACAGTTACCAGAAAACTAACAGTAGCCCTAAACTTACTCCCTCAAACTAAGTTCAAACCTAACCTAACCAGAAGCCAAAATCCAACCATACACCTAACCCTAACCCTAGGCGGACACCTTAAGCTCAACCCCAACCCTAACCTGACCCTCACGCTAACTCCAACCGTAACATTTAACCGAAAACTAACAGTAGCCCTAAACTTACTCCCTCAAACTAAGTTCAAACCTACCCTAACCTGAAGCCTAAATCAAATCATAGACCTAACCCTAACCCTAGGCGGACAACTTATGCTTAACACCCACCCTAACCTGACCCTGACGCTTACTGCAACTGTAACAGTTAACCGAAAACTAACAGTAGCCCCTGAACTTACACCCTCAAACTAACTTCAAACCTAATCTAACCTGAAGCCTAACTCAAACCATAGACCTAACCCTAACCCTAGGCGGACACCTGAAGCCCAACCCCAACCCTAACCTGACCCTAACGCTATCTCCAACCATAACACTGAACCGAAAACTAACAGTAGCCCTAAACTTACTCCCTCAAATTAAGTTCAAACCTTACCTTACATGAAGCCTAACTCTAACCACAGACCTAACCCTAACCCTAGGCGGACACCTTAACCTCAACCCCAACCCTAACCTGACCCTCACGCTAACTCCAACCGTAACACTGAACCGAAAACTAACAGTAGCCCTAAACTTACTCGCTCAAACTAAGTTCAAACCTAACCTAACCTGAAGCCTAACTCAAATCAAAGACATAACCCTAACAATAGGAGGACACCTGAAGCTCAACCCGAACCCTTACCTGACCCTGACGCTATCTCCAAACGTAACAGTTACCCGAAAACTAACAGTAGCCCTAAACTTACTCCCTCAAACTAAGTTCAAATGTAACCTAACCTGGAGCCTAAATCAAACCATGGACCTAACCCTAACCCTAGGCAGACACATCAAGCTAACCCCAACCCTAAACTGACCCTGACGCTAACTCCAACGATAATACTGAACCGAAAACTAACAGTAGCCTAAACTTACTCCCTCAAACTAAGTTCAAACCAAACCTAACCTGAATCCTAATCAAACCATACACCTAACCCCTAACCCTAGGCGGACACCTTAACTTCAACCCCAAACCAACCTGACCCTAACGCTTACTCCAACCGTAACAGTTAAACGAAAACTAACAGTAGCCCTAAACTTACTCCCTCAAACTAAGTTCAAACCTAACCTAACCTGAAGCCTAAATCAAACCATACACCTAACCCTAACCCTAACCCTAGGCGGACACCTTAATCACAACCCCAAACCTAACCTGACCCTGAGGCTAAATTCAACCATAACACTGAACCGAAAAATAAAATAGGCCTAAACATACTCCCTCAAACTAAGTTCAAACCTAACCTAACCTGAAGCCTAACTCAAACCATAGAACTAACCCTAACCCTAGGCGGACACCTGAATCTTAATCCCAACCCTAACTTTTCCATGACGCTATCTCCAACCGTAACACTGAAACGAAAACTAACAGTAGCCATAAACTTACTCCCTCAAACTAAGTTCAAACCTAACCTAACCAGAAGCCAAAATCAAACCATACACCTAACCCTAAACCTAGGCGGACACCTTAAGCTCAACCCCAACCCTAACCTGACCCTCACGCTAACTCCAATCGTAACACTGAACCAAAAACTAAGAGTAGCCCTAAACTTACTCCCTCAACTAAGTTCAAACCTAACCTAACCTGAAGCCTAACTCAAACAATAGACCTAGCCCTAACCCTAGGCGGACACCTTAAGCTTAACCCCACACCTAACCTGAACCTGAGGCTAAATGCAACCGGAACACTGAACCGAAAACTCACAGTAGGCCTAAACTTACTCCCTCAAACTAAGTTCAATCCTAACCTAACCAGAAGCCTAAATGAAACCATAGCCCTAACCCTAACCCTAGGCGGACACCTTATGCTTAATCCCCACCCTAACCTAACCCTGAGGCTTAATCCAACCATAACAGTTAAACGAAAACTAACAGTAGCCCTAAACTTACTCCCTCAAACTAAGTTCAAACCTAACCTAACCTGCAGCCTAAATCAAACCATACACCTAACCCTAACCCTAGGCGGACACCTTAAGCTCAACCCCAAACCTAACCTGGCCCTGACGCTAACTCCAACAGTAACAGTTACCCGAAAACAAACAGTAGCCCTAAACTTACTCCTCAAACTAAGTTCAAACCTAACCTAACTGAATCCTAACTCAAACCATAGACCTAACCCTAACCCTAGGCGGACACCTGAAACTCAACCACAACCCTAACCATACCCTGACGCTATCTCCAACCGTAACACTGAACCGAAAACTAACAGTAGCCCTAAACTTACTCCCTCAAACTAAGTTCAAACCTAACCTAACCTGAAGCCTAACTCAAACCATAGACCTAACCCTAACCCTAGGCGGACACCTGAAGCTCAACACAACCCTAACCTGACCCTGACGCTATCTCCAACCGTAACACTGAAACGAAAACTAACAATAGCCCAAACTTACTCCCTCAAACTCAGTCCAAACCTAACCTAACCTGAAGCCTAAATCAAATCATAAACCTAACCCTAACCCTAGGCGGACACCTTAATCTCAACCCCAAACCTAACCTGGCCCTCATGCTAACTCCAACCGTAACAGTTTCCCGAAAACTAACAGTAGCCCTAAACTTACTCCCTCAAACTAAGTTCAAACCTAACCTAACCTGAAGCCTAAATCAAACCATACACCTAACCCTAACCCTAGGCGGACACCTTAAGCTCAACCCCAACACTAACCTGACCTCCAGGCTAACTCCAACCATATCACTGAACCGAAAACTAAGAGTAGCCCTAAACTTACTCCCTGAAACTAAGTTCAAACCTAACCTAACCTGAAGCCTAACTCAAACAATAGACATAGCCCTAACCCTAGGCGGACACCTTAAGCTTAACCCCAGCCCTAACCTGAACCTGAGGGCTAAATCCAACGGAACACTGAACCGAAAACTAACAGTAGCCCTAAACTTACTCCCTCAAACTAAGTTCAAACCTAACCTAACCTGAAGCCTAACTCAAACCACAGACCTAACCCTAACCCTAGGCGGACACCTTAAGCTCAACCCCAACCCTAACCTGACCATCACGCTAACTCCAACCGTAACACTGAACCGAAAACTAACAGTAGCCCTAAACTTACTCACTCAAACTAAGTTCAAACGTAACCTAACCTGGAGCCTAAATCAAACCATGGACCTAACCCTAACCCTAGGCGGACACCTCAAGCTAACCCCAACCCTAACCTGAACCTGACGCTAACTCCAACCATAATACTGAACCGAAAATTAACAGTAGCCCTAAACTTACTCCCTCAAACTAAGTTCAAACCTAACCTAACCTGAAGCCTAAATCAAACCATACACCTAACCCTAACCCTAGGCGGACACCTTATGGTAAACCCCCACCCTAACCTGACCCTGACGCTTACTCCAACCGTAACAGTTAAACGAAAACTAACATTAGCCATAAACTTACTCCCTCAAACTAAGTTCAAATCTATCCTAACCTGCAGCCTAACTCAAACCATACACCTAACCCTAACCCTAGGCGGACACCTTAAGCTCAACCCCAACCCTAACCTGACCCTCACGCTAACTCCAACCGTAACATTTAACCGAAAACTAACAGTAGCCCTAAACTTACTCCCTCAAACTAAGTTCAAACCTACCCTAACCTGAAGCCTAAATCAAATCATAGACCTAACCCTAACCCTAGGCGGACAACTTATGCTTAACACCCACCCTAACCTGACCCTGACGCTTACTGCAACTGTAACAGTTAACCGAAAACTAACAGTAGCCCTGAACTTACACCCTCAAACTAACTTCAAACCTAATCTAACCTGAAGCCTAACTCAAACCATAGACCTAACCCTAACCCTAGGCGGACACCTGAAGCCCAACCCCAACCCTAACCTGTCCCCTAACGCTATCTCCAACCATAACACTGAACCGAAAACTAACAGTAGCCCTAAACTTACTCCCTCAAATTAAGTTCAAACCTTACCTTACATGAAGCCTAACTCTAACCACAGACCTAACCCTAACCCTAGGCGGACACCTTAAGCTCAACCCCAACCCTAACCTGACCCTCACGCTAACTCCAACCGTAACACTGAACCGAAAACTAACAGTAGCCCTAAACTTACTCGCTCAAACTAAGTTCAAACCTAACCTAACCTGAAGCCTAACTCAAATCAAAGACATAACCCTAACAATAGGAGGACACCTGAAGCTCAACCCGAACCCTTACCTGACCCTGACGCTATCTCCAAACGTAACAGTTACCCGAAAACTAACAGTAGCCCTAAACTTACTCCCTCAAACTAAGTTCAAATGTAACCTAACCTGGAGCCTAAATCAAACCATGGACCTAACCCTAACCCTAGGCAGACACATCAAGCTAACCCCAACCCTAAACTGACCCTGACGCTAACTCCAACGATAATACTGAACCGAAAACTAACAGTAGCCCTAAACTTACTCCCTCAAACTAAGTTCAAACCAAACCTAACCTGAATCCTAATCAAACCATACACCTAACCCTAACCCTAGGCGGACACCTTAACTTCAACCCCAAACCAACCTGACCCTAACGCTTACTCCAACCGTAACAGTTAAACGAAAACTAACAGTAGCCCTAAACTTACTCCCTCAAACTAAGTTCAAACCTAACCTAACCTGAAGCCTAAATCAAACCATACACCTAACCCTAACCCTAACCCTAGGCGGACACCTTAATCACAACCCCAAACCTAACCTGACCCTGAGGCTAAATTCAACCATAACACTGAACCGAAAAATAAAATAGGCCTAAACATACTCCCTCAAACTAAGTTCAAACCTAACCTAACCTGAAGCCTAACTCAAACCATAGAACTAACCCTAACCCTAGGCGGACACCTGAATCTTAATCCCAACCCTAACTTTTCCATGACGCTATCTCCAACCGTAACACTGAAACGAAAAACTAACAGTAGCCCTAAACTTACTCCCTCAAACTAAGTTCAAACCTAACCTAACCTGAAGCCTAACTCAAACAATAGACCTAGCCCTAACCCTAGGCGGACACCTTAAGCTTAACCCCACACCTAACCTGAACCTGAGGCTAAATGCAACCGGAACACTGAACCGAAAACTCACAGTAGGCCTAAACTTACTCCCTCAAACTAAGTTCAATCCTAACCTAACCAGAAGCCTAAATGAAACCATAGCCCTAACCCTAACCCTAGGCGGACACCTTATGCTTAATCCCCACCCTAACCTAACCCTGAGGCTTAATCCAACCATAACAGTTAAACGAAAACTAACAGTAGCCCTAAACTTACTCCCTCAAAACTAAGTTCAAACCTAACCTAACCTGCAGCCTAAATCAAACCATACACCTAACCCTAACCCTAGGCGGACACCTTAAGCTCAACCCCAAACCTAACCTGGCCCTGACGCTAACTCCAACAGTAACAGTTACCCGAAAACAAACAGTAGCCCTAAACTTACTCCCTCAAACTAAGTTCAAACCTAACCTAACCTGAATCCTAACTCAAACCATAGACCTAACCCTAACCCTAGGCGGACACCTGAAACTCAACCACAACCCTAACCATACCCTGACGCTATCTCCAACCGTAACACTGAACCGAAAACTAAGAGTAGCCCTAAACTTACTCCCTCAAACTAAGTTCAAACCTAACCTAACCTGAAGCCTAACTCAAACCATAGACCTAACCCTAACCCTAGGCGGACACCTGAAGCTCAACCACAACCCTAACCTGACCCTGACGCTATCTCCAACCGTAACACTGAAACGAAAACTAACAATAGCCCCAAACTTACTCCCTCAAACTCAGTCCAAACCTAACCTAACCTGAAGCCTAAATCAAATCATAAACCTAACCCTAACCCTAGGCGGACACCTTAATCTCAACCCCAAACCTAACCTGGCCCTCATGCTAACTCCAACCGTAACAGTTTCCCGAAAACTAACAGTAGCCCTAAACTTACTCCCTCAAACTAAGTTCAAACCTAACCTAACCTGAAGCCTAAATCAAACCATACACCTAACCCTAACCCTAGGCGGACACCTTAAGCTCAACCCCAACACTAACCTGACCTCCAGGCTAACTCCAACCATATCACTGAACCGAAAACTAAGAGTAGCCCTAAACTTACTCCCTGAAACTAAGTTCAAACCTAACCTAACCTGAAGCCTAACTCAAACAATAGACATAGCCCTAACCCTAGGCGGACACCTTAAGCTTAACCCCAGCCCTAACCTGAACCTGAGGCTAAATCCAACCGGAACACTGAACCGAAAACTAACAGTAGCCCTAAACTTACTCCCTCAAACTAAGTTCAAACCTAACCTAACCTGAAGCCTAACTCAAACCACAGACCTAACCCTAACCCTAGGCGGACACCTTAAGCTCAACCCCAACCCTAACCTGACCATCACGCTAACTCCAACCGTAACACTGAACCGAAAACTAACAGTAGCCCTAAACTTACTCACTCAAACTAAGTTCAAACGTAACCTAACCTGGAGCCTAAATCAAACCATGGACCTAACCCTAACCCTAGGCGGACACCTCAAGCTAACCCCAACCCTAACCTGAACCTGACGCTAACTCCAACCATAATACTGAACCGAAAATTAACAGTAGCCCTAAACTTACTCCCTCAAACTAAGTTCAAACCTAACCTAACCTGAAGCCTAAATCAAACCATACACCTAACCCTAACCCTAGGCGGACACCTTATGGTAAACCCCCACCCTAACCTGACCCTGACGCTTACTCCAACCGTAACAGTTAAACGAAAACTAACATTAGCCATAAACTTACTCCCTCAAACTAAGTTCAAATCTATCCTAACCTGCAGCCTAACTCAAACCATACACCTAACCCTAACCCTAGGCGGATACCTTAAGCTCAACCCCAAACCTAACCTGACCCTGACACTTACACCAACTGTAACAGTTAACCGAAAACTAACCGTACCCCTAAACTTACTCCCTCAAACTAAGTTCAAACCTAACCTAACCTGAAGCCTAAATCAAATCTTAGACCTAACCCTAACCCTAGGCGGACACCTTATGCTTAACCCCCACCCTAACCTGACCCTGACGCTTACTCCAACTGTAACACGTAACCGAAAACTAACAGTAGACCTAAACTTACTCCCTGAAACAAACTTCAAACCTAACCTAACCTGAAGCCAAAATCAAACCATACACCTAACCCTAACCCTAGGCGGACACCTTAATCTCAACCCCAACCCTAACCTGACCCTGACGCTAACTCCAACCGTAACAGTTACCAGAAAACTAACAGTAGCCCTAAACTTACTCCCTCAAACTAAGTTCAAACCTAACCTAACCAGAAGCCAAAATCCAACCATACACCTAACCCTAACCCTAGGCGGACACCTTAAGCTCAACCCCAACCCTAACCTGACCCTCACGCTAACTCCAACCGTAACATTTAACCGAAAACTAACAGTAGCCCTAAACTTACTCCCTCAAACTAAGTTCAAACCTACCCTAACCTGAAGCCTAAATCAAATCATAGACCTAACCCTAACCCTAGGCGGACAACTTATGCTTAACACCCACCCTAACCTGACCCTGACACTTACTGCAACTGTAACAGTTAACCGAAAACTAACAGTAGCCCTGAACTTACACCCTCAAACTAACTTCAAACCTAATCTAACCTGAAGCCTAACTCAAACCATAGACCTAACCCTAACCCTAGGCGGACACCTGAAGCCCAACCCCAACCCTAACCTGACCCTAACGCTATCTCCAACCATAACACTGAACCGAAAACTAACAGTAGCCCTAAACTTACTCCCTCAAATTAAGTTCAAACCTTACCTTACATGAAGCCTAACTCTAACCACAGACCTAACCCTAACCCTAGGCGGACACCTTAAGCTCAACCCCAACCCTAACGTGACCCTCACGCTAACTCCAACCGTAACACTGAACCGAAAACTAACAGTAGCCCTAAACTTACTCGCTCAAACTAAGTTCAAACCTAACCTAACCTGAAGCCTAACTCAAATCAAAGACATAACCCTAACAATAGGAGGACACCTGAAGCTCAACCCGAACCCTTACCTGACCCTGACGCTATCTCCAAACGTAACAGTTACCCGAAAACTAACAGTAGCCCTAAACTTACTCCCTCAAACTAAGTTCAAATGTAACCTAACCTGGAGCCCAAATCAAACCATGGACCTAACCCTAACCCTAGGCAGACACATCAAGCTAACCCCAACCCTAAACTGACCCTGACGCTAACTCCAACGATAATACTGAACCGAAAACTAACAGTAGCCCTAAACTTACTCCCTCAAACTAAGTTCAAACCAAACCTAACCTGAATCCTAATCAAACCATACACCTAACCCTAACCCTAGGCGGACACCTTAACTTCAACCCCAAACCAACCTGACCCTAACGCTTACTCCAACCGTAACAGTTAAACGAAAACTAACAGTAGCCCTAAACTTACTCCCTCAAACTAAGTTCAAACCTAACCTAACCTGAAGCCTAAATCAAACCATACACCTAACCCTAACCCTAACCCTAGGCGGACACCTTAATCACAACCCCAAACCTAACCTGACCCTGAGGCTAAATTCAACCATAACACTGAACCGAAAAATAAAATAGGCCTAAACATACTCCCTCAAACTAAGTTCAAACCTAACCTAACCTGAAGCCTAACTCAAACCATAGAACTAACCCTAACCCTAGGCGGACACCTGAATCTTAATCCCAACCCTAACTTTTCCATGACGCTATCTCCAACCGTAACACTGAAACGAAAACTAACAGTAGCCATAAACTTACTCCCTCAAACTAAGTTCAAACCTAACCTAACCAGAAGCCAAAATCAAACCATACACCTAACCCTAAACCTAGGCGGACACCTTAAGCTCAACCCCAACCCTAACCTGACCCTCACGCTAACTCCAATCGTAACACTGAACCAAAAACTAAGAGTAGCCCTAAACTTACTCCCTCAAACTAAGTTCAAACCTAACCTAACCTGAAGCCTAACTCAAACAATAGACCTAGCCCTAACCCTAGGCGGACACCTTAAGCTTAACCCCACACCTAACCTGAACCTGAGGCTAAATGCAACCGGAACACTGAACCGAAAACTCACAGTAGGCCTAAACTTACTCCCTCAAACTAAGTTCAATCCTAACCTAACCAGAAGCCTAAATGAAACCATAGCCCTAACCCTAACCCTAGGCAGACACCTTATGCTTAATCCCCACCCTAACCTAACCCTGAGGCTTAATCCAACCATAACAGTTAAACGAAAACTAACAGTAGCCCTAAACTTACTCCCTCAAACTAAGTTCAAACCTAACCTAACCTGCAGCCTAAATCAAACCATACACCTAACCCTAACCCTAGGCGGACACCTTAAGCTCAACCCCAAACCTAACCTGGCCCTGACGCTAACTCCAACAGTAACAGTTACCCGAAAACAAACAGTAGCCCTAAACTTACTCCCTCAAACTAAGTTCAAACCTAACCTAACCTGAATCCTAACTCAAACCATAGACCTAACCCTAACCCTAGGCGGACACCTGAAACTCAACCACAACCCTAACCATACCCTGACGCTATCTCCAACCGTAACACTGAACCGAAAACTAACAGTAGCCCTAAACTTACTCCCTCAAACTAAGTTCAAACCTAACCTAACCTGAAGCCTAACTCAAACCATAGACCTAACCCTAACCCTAGGCGGACACCTGAAGCTCAACCACAACCCTAACCTGACCCTGACGCTATCTCCAACCGTAACACTGAAACGAAAACTAACAATAGCCCCAAACTTACTCCCTCAAACTCAGTCCAAACCTAACCTAACCTGAAGCCTAAATCAAATCATAAACCTAACCCTAACCCTAGGCGGACACCTTAATCTCAACCCCAAACCTAACCTGGCCCTCATGCTAACTCCAACCGTAACAGTTTCCCGAAAACTAACAGTAGCCCTAAACTTACTCCCTGAAACTAAGTTCAAACCTAACCTAACCTGAAGCCTAAATCAAACCATACACCTAACCCTAACCCTAGGCGGACACCTTAAGCTCAACCCCAACACTAACCTGACCTCCAGGCTAACTCCAACCATATCACTGAACCGAAAACTAAGAGTAGCCCTAAACTTACTCCCTGAAACTAAGTTCAAACCTAACCTAACCTGAAGCCTAACTCAAACAATAGACATAGCCCTAACCCTAGGCGGACACCTTAAGCTTAACCCCAGCCCTAACCTGAACCTGAGGCTAAATCCAACCGGAACACTGAACCGAAAACTAACAGTAGCCCTAAACTTACTCCCTCAAACTAAGTTCAAACCTAACCTAACCTGAAGCCTAACTCAAACCACAGACCTAACCCTAACCCTAGGCGGACACCTTAAGCTCAACCCCAACCCTAACCTGACCATCACGCTAACTCCAACCGTAACACTGAACCGAAAACTAACAGTAGCCCTAAACTTACTCACTCAAACTAAGTTCAAACGTAACCTAACCTGGAGCCTAAATCAAACCATGGACCTAACCCTAACCCTAGGCGGACACCTCAAGCTAACCCCAACCCTAACCTGAACCTGACGCTAACTCCAACCATAATACTGAACCGAAAATTAACAGTAGCCCTAAACTTACTCCCTCAAACTAAGTTCAAACCTAACCTAACCTGAAGCCTAAATCAAACCATACACCTAACCCTAACCCTAGGCGGACACCTTATGGTAAACCCCCACCCTAACCTGACCCTGACGCTTACTCCAACCGTAACAGTTAAACGAAAACTAACATTAGCCATAAACTTACTCCCTCAAACTAAGTTCAAATCTATCCTAACCTGCAGCCTAACTCAAACCATACACCTAACCCTAACCCTAGGCGGATACCTTAAGCTCAACCCCAAACCTAACCTGACCCTGACACTTACACCAACTGTAACAGTTAACCGAAAACTAACCGTACCCCTAAACTTACTCCCTCAAACTAAGTTCAAACCTAACCTAACCTGAAGCCTAAATCAAATCTTAGACCTAACCCTAACCCTAGGCGGACACCTTATGCTTAACCCCCACCCTAACCTGACCCTGACGCTTACTCCAACTGTAACACGTAACCGAAAACTAACAGTAGACCTAAACTTACTCCCTGAAACAAACTTCAAACCTAACCTAACCTGAAGCCAAAATCAAACCATACACCTAACCCTAACCCTAGGCGGACACCTTAATCTCAACCCCAACCCTAACCTGACCCTGACGCTAACTCCAACCGTAACAGTTACCAGAAAACTAACAGTAGCCCTAAACTTACTCCCTCAAACTAAGTTCAAACCTAACCTAACCAGAAGCCAAAATCCAACCATACACCTAACCCTAACCCTAGGCGGACACCTTAAGCTCAACCCCAACCCTAACCTGACCCTCACGCTAACTCCAACCGTAACATTTAACCGAAAACTAACAGTAGCCCTAAACTTACTCCCTCAAACTAAGTTCAAACCTACCCTAACCTGAAGCCTAAATCAAATCATAGACCTAACCCTAACCCTAGGCGGACAACTTATGCTTAACACCCACCCTAACCTGACCCTGACGCTTACTGCAACTGTAACAGTTAACCGAAAACTAACAGTAGCCCTGAACTTACACCCTCAAACTAACTTCAAACCTAATCTAACCTGAAGCCTAACTCAAACCATAGACCTAACCCTAACCCTAGGCGGACACCTGAAGCCCAACCCCAACCCTAACCTGACCCTAACGCTATCTCCAACCATAACACTGAACCGAAAACTAACAGTAGCCCTAAACTTACTCCCTCAAATTAAGTTCAAACCTTACCTTACATGAAGCCTAACTCTAACCACAGACCTAACCCTAACCCTAGGCGGACACCTTAACCTCAACCCCAACCCTAACCTGACCCTCACGCTAACTCCAACCGTAACACTGAACCGAAAACTAACAGTAGCCCTAAACTTACTCGCTCAAACTAAGTTCAAACCTAACCTAACCTGAAGCCTAACTCAAATCAAAGACATAACCCTAACAATAGGAGGACACCTGAAGCTCAACCCGAACCCTTACCTGACCCTGACGCTATCTCCAAACGTAACAGTTACCCGAAAACTAACAGTAGCCCTAAACTTACTCCCTCAAACTAAGTTCAAATGTAACCTAACCTGGAGCCTAAATCAAACCATGGACCTAACCCTAACCCTAGGCAGACACATCAAGCTAACCCCAACCCTAAACTGACCCTGACGCTAACTCCAACGATAATACTGAACCGAAAACTAACAGTAGCCCTAAACTTACTCCCTCAAACTAAGTTCAAACCAAACCTAACCTGAATCCTAATCAAACCATACACCTAACCCTAACCCTAGGCGGACACCTTAACTTCAACCCCAAACCAACCTGACCCTAACGCTTACTCCAACCGTAACAGTTAAACGAAAACTAACAGTAGCCCTAAACTTACTCCCTCAAACTAAGTTCAAACCTAACCTAACCTGAAGCCTAAATCAAACCATACACCTAACCCTAACCCTAACCCTAGGCGGACACCTTAATCACAACCCCAAACCTAACCTGACCCTGAGGCTAAATTCAACCATAACACTGAACCGAAAAATAAAATAGGCCTAAACATACTCCCTCAAACTAAGTTCAAACCTAACCTAACCTGAAGCCTAACTCAAACCATAGAACTAACCCTAACCCTAGGCGGACACCTGAATCTTAATCCCAACCCTAACTTTTCCATGACGCTATCTCCAACCGTAACACTGAAACGAAAACTAACAGTAGCCATAAACTTACTCCCTCAAACTAAGTTCAAACCTAACCTAACCAGAAGCCAAAATCAAACCATACACCTAACCCTAAACCTAGGCGGACACCTTAAGCTCAACCCCAACCCTAACCTGACCCTCACGCTAACTCCAATCGTAACACTGAACCAAAAACTAAGAGTAGCCCTAAACTTACTCCCTCAAACTAAGTTCAAACCTAACCTAACCTGAAGCCTAACTCAAACAATAGACCTAGCCCTAACCCTAGGCGGACACCTTAAGCTTAACCCCACACCTAACCTGAACCTGAGGCTAAATGCAACCGGAACACTGAACCGAAAACTCACAGTAGGCCTAAACTTACTCCCTCAAACTAAGTTCAATCCTAACCTAACCAGAAGCCTAAATGAAACCATAGCCCTAACCCTAACCCTAGGCGGACACCTTATGCTTAATCCCCACCCTAACCTAACCCTGAGGCTTAATCCAACCATAACAGTTAAACGAAAACTAACAGTAGCCCTAAACTTACTCCCTCAAACTAAGTTCAAACCTAACCTAACCTGCAGCCTAAATCAAACCATACACCTAACCCTAACCCTAGGCGGACACCTTAAGCTCAACCCCAAACCTAACCTGGCCCTGACGCTAACTCCAACAGTAACAGTTACCCGAAAACAAACAGTAGCCCTAAACTTACTCCCTCAAACTAAGTTCAAACCTAACCTAACCTGAATCCTAACTCAAACCATAGACCTAACCCTAACCCTAGGCGGACACCTGAAACTCAACCACAACCCTAACCATACCCTGACGCTATCTCCAACCGTAACACTGAACCGAAAACTAACAGTAGCCCTAAACTTACTCCCTCAAACTAAGTTCAAACCTAACCTAACCTGAAGCCTAACTCAAACCATAGACCTAACCCTAACCCTAGGCGGACACCTGAAGCTCAACCACAACCCTAACCTGACCCTGACGCTATCTCCAACCGTAACACTGAAACGAAAACTAACAATAGCCCCAAACTTACTCCCTCAAACTCAGTCCAAACCTAACCTAACCTGAAGCCTAAATCAAATCATAAACCTAACCCTAACCCTAGGCGGACACCTTAATCTCAACCCCAAACCTAACCTGGCCCTCATGCTAACTCCAACCGTAACAGTTTCCCGAAAACTAACAGTAGCCCTAAACTTACTCCCTCAAACTAAGTTCAAACCTAACCTAACCTGAAGCCTAAATCAAACCATACACCTAACCCTAACCCTAGGCGGACACCTTAAGCTCAACCCCAACACTAACCTGACCTCCAGGCTAACTCCAACCATATCACTGAACCGAAAACTAAGAGTAGCCCTAAACTTACTCCCTGAAACTAAGTTCAAACCTAACCTAACCTGAAGCCTAACTCAAACAATAGACATAGCCCTAACCCTAGGCGGACACCTTAAGCTTAACCCCAGCCCTAACCTGAACCTGAGGCTAAATCCAACCGGAACACTGAACCGAAAACTAACAGTAGCCCTAAACTTACTCCCTCAAACTAAGTTCAAACCTAACCTAACCTGAAGCCTAACTCAAACCACAGACCTAACCCTAACCCTAGGCGGACACCTTAAGCTCAACCCCAACCCTAACCTGACCATCACGCTAACTCCAACCGTAACACTGAACCGAAAACTAACAGTAGCCCTAAACTTACTCACTCAAACTAAGTTCAAACGTAACCTAACCTGGAGCCTAAATCAAACCATGGACCTAACCCTAACCCTAGGCGGACACCTCAAGCTAACCCCAACCCTAACCTGAACCTGACGCTAACTCCAACCATAATACTGAACCGAAAATTAACAGTAGCCCTAAACTTACTCCCTCAAACTAAGTTCAAACCTAACCTAACCTGAAGCCTAAATCAAACCATACACCTAACCCTAACCCTAGGCGGACACCTTATGGTAAACCCCCACCCTAACCTGACCCTGACGCTTACTCCAACCGTAACAGTTAAACGAAAACTAACATTAGCCATAAACTTACTCCCTCAAACTAAGTTCAAATCTATCCTAACCTGCAGCCTAACTCAAACCATACACCTAACCCTAACCCTAGGCGGATACCTTAAGCTCAACCCCAAACCTAACCTGACCCTGACACTTACACCAACTGTAACAGTTAACCGAAAACTAACCGTACCCCTAAACTTACTCCCTCAAACTAAGTTCAAACCTAACCTAACCTGAAGCCTAAATCAAATCTTAGACCTAACCCTAACTCTAGGCGGACACCTTATGCTTAACCCCCACCCTAACCTGACCCTGACGCTTACTCCAACTGTAACACGTAACCGAAAACTAACAGTAGACCTAAACTTACTCCCTGAAACAAACTTCAAACCTAACCTAACCTGAAGCCAAAATCAAACCATACACCTAACCCTAACCCTAGGCGGACACCTTAATCTCAACCCCAACCCTAACCTGACCCTGACGCTAACTCCAACCGTAACAGTTACCAGAAAACTAACAGTAGCCCTAAACTTACTCCCTCAAACTAAGTTCAAACCTAACCTAACCAGAAGCCAAAATCCAACCATACACCTAACCCTAACCCTAGGCGGACACCTTAAGCTCAACCCCAACCCTAACCTGACCCTCACGCTAACTCCAACCGTAACATTTAACCGAAAACTAACAGTAGCCCTAAACTTACTCCCTCAAACTAAGTTCAAACCTACCCTAACCTGAAGCCTAAATCAAATCATAGACCTAACCCTAACCCTAGGCGGACAACTTATGCTTAACACCCACCCTAACCTGACCCTGACGCTTACTGCAACTGTAACAGTTAACCGAAAACTAACAGTAGCCCTGAACTTACACCCTCAAACTAACTTCAAACCTAATCTAACCTGAAGCCTAACTCAAACCATAGACCTAACCCTAACCCTAGGCGGACACCTGAAGCCCAACCCCAACCCTAACCTGACCCTAACGCTATCTCCAACCATAACACTGAACCGAAAACTAACAGTAGCCCTAAACTTACTCCCTCAAATTAAGTTCAAACCTTACCTTACATGAAGCCTAACTCTAACCACAGACCTAACCCTAACCCTAGGCGGACACCTTAAGCTCAACCCCAACCCTAACCTGACCCTCACGCTAACTCCAACCGTAACACTGAACCGAAAACTAACAGTAGCCCTAAACTTACTCCCTCAAACTAACATCAAACCTAACCTAACCTGAAGTCTAAATCAAATCATAAACCTAACCCTAACCCTAGGCGGACACCTTATGCTTAAACTCCAACCTAACCTGACCCTGACGCTTACTCAAACTGTAACAGTTAACCGAAAACTAACAGTAGCCCTAAACTTACTCCCTCAAACTAAGTTCAAACCTAACCTAACCTGAAGCCTAAATCAAACCATAAACCTAACCCTAACCCTAGGCGGATATCTGAAGCTCAACCACAACCCTAACCTGACCCTGACGCTATCTCCAACCGTAACACTGAACTGAAAACTAACAGTATCCCTAAAATTACTCCCTCAAACTAAGTTCAAACCTTACCTAACCTGATGCCTAACTCATACCACAGACCTAACCCTAACCCTAGGCGGACACCTTAAGCTCAACCCCAACCCTAACCGGACCCTCACGCTAACTCCAAACGTAACACTGAACCAAAAACTAACAGTAGCCCTAAACTTACTCCCTCAAACTAAGTTCAAACCTAACCTAACCTGAAGCCTAACTCAAACAATAGACCTAACCCTAACCCTAGGCAGACACCTTAAGCTTAACCCCAACCCTAACCTGACCCTGAGGCTAAATCCAACCGAAATACTGAACCGAAAACTAACAGTAGCCCTAAACTGACTCCCTCAAACTAAGTTCAAACCTAACATAACCTGAAGCCTAAATCAAATCGTAGAACTACCCTAACCCTAGGCGGACACCTTATGCTTAAACCCCACCCTACCCTGACCCTGATGCTTACTCCAACTGTAACAGTTAACCGAAAACTAACAGTAGCCCTAAACTAACTCCCTCAAACTAACTTCAAACCTAACCTAACCTGAAGCCTAAATCAAACCATACACCTATCCCTAACCAGAGGCGTACACCTTAAGGTCAACCCCAAACCTAACCTGACCCTGACGCTATCTCCAATCGTAACAGTTAACCGAAAACTAACAGTAGCCCTAAACTTACGCCCTCAAACTAAGTTCAAACATATCCTAACCTGAAGCCTAAATCAAACCATACACGTAACCGTAACTCTAGGCGGACACCTTAAGCTCAACCCCAACCATAACCGGGCTTTAACGCTAACTCCAACAGTAACAGTTACCCGAAAACTAACAATAGCCCTAAACTTACTCCCTCAAACTAAGTTCAAACCTAACCTAACATGAACCCTAAATCAAACCATAAACCTAACCCTAACCCTAGGCGGACACCTTAAGCTCAACCCCAACCCTAACCTGACCCTCACGCTAACTCCAACAGTAACACTGAACCGAATAATAACAGTAGCCCTAAACTTACTCCCTCAAACTAAGTTCAAACCTAACCTAACCTGAAGCCTAACTCAAACCATAGACCTAATCCTAACCCTAGGCGGACACCTGAAGCTCAACCCCAACCATAACCTGACCCTGACGCTATCTCCAACCATAACACTGAATTGAAAACTAACGATAGTCCTAAACTTACTCCCTCAAACTCAGTTCAAACCTAACCTAACCTGAAGCCTAACTCAAACCACAGACCTAACCCTAACCGTAGGCGGACACCTTACGTTCAATCACAACCCTAACCTGACCCTGACGCTAATTCCAACCGTAACACTGAACCGAAAACTAACAGTAGCCCTAAACTTACTCCCTCAAACTAAGTTCAAACTTAACCTAACCTGAAGCCTAACTCAAACAATAGACCTAACCCTAACCCTAGGCGGACACCTTAAGCTTAACCCCAAACCTATCCTGACCCTGAGGCTAAATCCAACCTTAACACTGAACCGAAAACTAACAGTAGCCCTAAACTTATTCCCTCAAACTAAGTTCAATCCTAACCTAACCTGAAGCCTAAATGAAACCATAGACCTAACCCTAACCCTAGGCGGACACCTTATGGTAAACCCCCACCCTAACCTGACCTTGACGCTTACACCAACCGTAACAGTTAAACGAAAACTAACATTAGCCGTAAACTTACTCCCTCAAACTAAGTTCAAACCTATCCTAACCTGCAGCCTAACACAAACCATACACCTAACCATAACCTTAGGCGGATACCTTAAGCTCAACCCCAAACCTAACCTGACCCTGACACTTACACCAACTGTAACAGTTAACCGAAAACTAACAGTAGCCCTAAACTTACTCCCTCAAACTAAGTTCAAACCTAACATAACCTGAAGCCTAAATCAAATCTTAGACCTAACCCTAACCCTAGGCGGACACCTTATGCTTAACCCCCACCATAACCTGACCCTGACGCTTACTCCAACTGTAACAGTTAACCGAAAACTAACAGTAGCCCTAAACTTACTCCCTGAAACTAACTTCAAACCTAACCTAACCTGAAGCCAAAATCAAACCATACACCTAACCCTAACCCTAGGCGGACACCTTAATCTCAACCCCAACCCTAACCTGACCCTCACGCTAACTCCAACCGTAACAGTTAACCGAAAACTAACAGTAGCCCTAAACTTACTCCCTCAAATTAAGTTCAAACCTAACCTAACCTGAAGCCTAAATCAAATCATAGACCTAACCCTAACCCTAGGTGGACAACTTATGCTTAAAACCCACCCTAACCTGACCCTGACGCTTACTCCAACTGTAACAGTTAACCGAAAACTAACAGTAACCCTGAACTTACACCCTCAAACTAACTTCAAACCTAATCTAACCTGAAGCCTAACTCAAACCATAGACCTAACCCTAACCCTAGGCGGACCCCTGAAGCTCAACCCCAACCCTAACCTGACCCTAACGCTATCTCCAACCATAACACTGAACCGAAAACTAACAGTAGCCCTAAACTTACTCCCTCAAATTAAGTTCAAACCTAACCTAACCTGAAGCCTAACTCTAACCACAGACCTAACCCTAACCCTAGGCGGACACCTTAATCTCCTAACCCAACCCTAACCAGACCCTCACACTAACTCCAACCGTAACACTGAACTGAAAACTAACAGTAGCCCTAAACTTACTCTCTCAAACTAAGTTGAAACCTAACCTAACCTGAAGCCTAAATCAAACCATAAACCTAACCCTAACCCTAGGCGGACACCTTAAGCTCAACCCCAACCCTAACCTTGCCCTGACGCTAATTCCAACAATAACAGTTACCCGAAAACTAAGAGTAGCCCTAAACTTACTCCCTCAAACTAAGTTCAAAGCTAACCTAACCTGAAGCCTAAATCTAACCATACACCTAACCCTAACCCTAGGCGGACACCTTAAACACAACCCCAGCCAAACGTGACCCTCACGCTAACTCCAACCGTAACACTGAACCAAAAACTAACAGTAGCCCTAAACTTACTCCATCAAACTAAGTTCAAACCAAACCTAACCTGAAGCCTAACTCAAACCATAGACCTAATCCTAACCCTAGGCGGACACCTGAAGCTCAACCCCAACCATAACCTGAACCTGACGCTATCTCCAAACATAACACTGAATCGAAAACTAACAGTAGCCCTAAACTTACTCCCTCAAACTAAGTTCAAACCTAACCTAACCTGAAGCCTAACTCAAACCACAGACCTAACCCTAACCGTAGGCGGACACCTTAAGTTCAACCCCAACCCTAACCTGACCCTCACGCTAACTCCAACCGTAACACTGAACCAAAAACTAACAGTAGCCCTAAACTTACTCCTTCAAACTAAGTTCAAACTTAACCTAACCTGAAGCCTAACTCAAACAATAAAACAAACCCTAACCCTAGGCGGACACCTTAAGCTTAACCCCAACCATAACCTGACCCTGACGCTTACTCCAACCGTAACAGTTAACCGAAAACTAACAGTAGCCCTAAAATGACTCCCTCAAACTAAGTTCAAACCTAACCTAACCTGAAGCCTAAATCAAATCATAAACCTAACCCTAACCCTAGTCGGACACCTTATGCTTAACCCCCACCCTACCCTGACCCTGACGCTTACTCCAACTGTAACAGTTAAGTGAAAACTAACAGTAGCCCTAAACTTACTCCCTGAAACTAACTTCAAACCTAACCTAACCTGAAGCCTAAATCAAACCATACACCTAACCCTAACCCTAGGCGGACCCCTTAATCTCAACCCCAACCCTAACCTGGCCCTGACGTTAACTCCAACCGTAACAGTTACCCGAAAACTAACAGTAGCCCTAAACTTACTGCCTCAAACTAAGTTTAAACCTAACCTAACCTGAAGCCTAAATCAAACCATACACCTAACCCTAACCCTAGGCGGACACCTGAAGTTCAAACCCAACCCTAACCTGACCCTGAGGCTTACTCCAACTGTAACAGTTAACCGAAAACTAACAGTAGCCCTGAACTTACACCCTCAAACTAACTTCAAACCTAATCTAACCTGAAGCCTAACTCAAACCATAGTCCTCACCCTAACCCTAGGCGGACACCTTAATCTCAACCCCAACCCTAACCTGACCCTGACGCTTACTCCAACCGTAACAGTTAACCGAAAACTAACAGTAGCCCTAAACTTACTCCCTCAAACTAAGTTCAAACCTAACCTAACCTGAAGCCTAACTCAAACCACAGACCTAACCCTAACCCTAGGCGGACACCTTAAGCTTAACCCCAACCCTAACCTGACCCTCTCGCTAACTCAAACCGTAACACTGAACCGAAAACTAACAGTAGCCCTAAACTTACTCCCTCAAACTAAGTTCAAACCTAACCTAACCTGAAGCCTAAATTAAACCATACACCTAACCCTAACACTAGGCGGACACCTTAAGCTCAACCCCAACCCTAACCTGACCTCCAGGCTAACTCCAACCATATCACTGAACCGAAAACTAAGAGTAGCCCTAAAATTACTCCCTCAAACTAAGTTCAATCCTAACCTAACCTGAAGCCTAAATGAAACCATAGACCTAACCCTAACCCTAGGCGGACACCTTATGGTTAACCCCCACCATAACCTGACCCTGACGCTTACTCCAACCGTAACAGTTAAACGAAAACTAACAGTAGCCCTAAACTTACTCCCTCAAACTAAGTTCAAACCTATCCTAACCTGCAGCCTAAATCAAACCATACACCAAACCCTAACCCTAGGCGGATACCTTAAGCTCAACCCCAAACCTAACCTGACCCTGACACTTACACCAACTGTAACAGTTAACCGAAAAGTAACAGTAGCCCTAAACTTACTCCCTCAAACTAAGTTCAAACCTAACCTAACCTGAAGCCTAAATCATATCTTAGACCTAACCCTAACCCTAGGCGGACACCTTATGCTTAACCCCCACCCTAACCTGACCCTGACGCTTACTCCAACTGTAACAGTTACCCGAAAACTAACAGTAGCCCTAAACTTACTCCCTCAAACTAAGTTCAAACCTAACCTACCCAGAAGCCTAAATCAAACCATACACCTAACCCTAACCCTAGGCGGACACCTTAAACTCAACCCCAACCCTAACCTGACCCTCACGCTAACTCCAACCGTAATACTGAACCGAAACCTATCAGTAGCCCTAAACTTAGTCCCTCAAACTAAGTTCAAACCTAACCTAACCTGTAGCCTAACACAAACCATAGACCTAACCCTAACACAAGGCGGACACCTGAAGCTCAACCACGACCCTAATCTGACCCTGACGCTGTCTCCAACCGTAACACTGAACCGAAAACTAACAGTAGCCCTAAACTTACTCCCTCAAACTAAGTTCTAACCTAACCTAACCTGAAGCCTATCTCTAACCACAGACCTAGCCCTAACCCTAGGCGGACACCATAAGCTCAACCCCAACCATAACCGGACACTCACGCTAACTCCAAATGTAACACTGAATCAAAAACTAACAGTAGCCCTAAACTTACTCCCTCAAACTAAGTTCAAACCTAACCTAACCTGAAGCCTAAATCAAACCATACGCCTAACCCTAACCATAGGCGGACACCTTGAGCTCAACCCCAAACCTAACCTGACCCTGACGCTTACTCCAACCGTAACAGTTAACCGAAAACTAACAGTAGCACTTAACTGACTCCCTCAAACTAAGTTCAAACCTAACCTAACCTGAAGCCTAAATCAAATCATAGACCTAAGCCTAACCCTAGGCGGACAACTTATGCTTAACACCCACACTAACCTGACCCTGACGCTTACTCCAACTGTAACAGTTAACTGAAAACTAACAGCAGCCCTGAACTTACACCCTCAAGCTAACTTCAAACCTAATCTAACCTGAAGCCTAACTCAAACCATAGACCTAACCCTAACCCTAGGCCGATACCTGAAGCTCAACCCGAACCCTAACCTGACCCTGACGCTATCTCCAACCATAACACTGAATTGAAAACTAACGGTAGTCCTAAGCTTACTCCCTCAAACTCAGTTCAAACCTAACCTAACCTGAAGCCTAACTCAAACCACAGACCTAACCCTAACCGTAGGCGGACACCTTACGTTCAATCACAACCCTAACCTGACCCTGACGCTAATTCCAACCGTAACACTGAACCGAAAACTAACAGTAGCCCTAAACTTACTCCCTCAAACTAAGTTCAAACTTAACCTAACCTGAAGCCTAACTCAAACAATAGACCTAACCCTAACCCTAGGCGGACACCTTAAGCTTAACCCCAAACCTATCCTGACCCTGAGGCTTAATCCAACCTTAACAAACCGTAACAGTTACCCGAAAGCTAACAGTATCCCTAAACTTACTTGCTCCAACTAAGTTCAATCCTAACCTAACCTGAAGCATAAATGAAACCATAGACCTAACCCTAACCCTAGGCGGACACCTTATGCTTAACCCCCACCCTAACCTGACACTGACGCTTACTCCAACCATAACAGTTAAACGAAAACTAACAGTAGCCCTAAACTTACTCCCTCAAACTAAGTTCAAACCTAACCTAACCTGAAGCCTAAATCAAACCATACACCTAACCCTAACCCTAGGCGGACACCTTAAGCTCAACCCCAAACCTAACCTGGCCCTGACGCTAACTCCAACAGTAACAGGTACCCGAAAACTAACAGTAGCACTAAACTTACTCCCTCAAACTAACTTCAAACCTAACCTAACCTGAAGCCTAACTCAAACCATAGACCTAACCCTAACCCTAGGCGGACACCTGAAACTCAACCACAACCCTAACATGACCCTGACGCTATCTCCAACCGTAACACTGAACCGAAAACTAACAGTAGCCCCAAACTTACTCCCTCAAACTAAGTTCAAACCTAACCTAACCTGAAGCCTAACTCAAACCACAGACCTAACCCTAACCCTAGCCGGACATCTTAAGCTCAACATAAACCCTAACCTGACCCTCACGCTAACTCCAAACGTAACACTGAACCGAAAACTCACAGTAGCCCTAAACTTATGCCCTCAAACTATGTTGAAACCTATCCTAACCTGAAGCCTAACTCAAACAATAGACCTAACCCTAACCCTAGGCGGACACCTTAAGCTTGACCCCAACCCTAACCTGACCGTGAGGCTAAATTCAACCGTAACACTGATCCGAAAAATACAATAGGCCTAAATTTACTCCCTCAAACTAAGTTCAAACCTAAACTAACCTGAAGCCTAACTCAAACCATAGACCTAACCCTAACCCTAGGCGGACACCTTAAGCTCAACCCCAACCCTAACCTGACCCTCACGCTAACTCCAACCGTAAGAGTTTCCTGAAAACTAACAGTAGCCCTAAACTTACTCCCTCAAACTAAGTTCAAACCTAACCTAACCTGAAGCCTAACTCAAAAAATAGACCTAACCCTAACCCTAGGAGGACACCTTAAGCTTAACCCCAACCCTAACCTGACCCTGAGGCTAAATCTAATCGTAACACTGAAACGAAAACTAACAGTATCTCTAAACTTACTCCCTCAAACTAAGTTCAATCCTAACCTAACCTGAAGCCTAAATGAAACCATAGACCTAACCCTAACCCTAGGTCGACACTTGAAGCTCAACCCCAAACCTAAACTGACCGTGACGCTATCTCCAACTGTAACACTGAACTGAAAACTAACAGTAGCCTTAAACTTTCTCCCTAAAACTAAGTTCAAACCTAACCTAACCTGAAGCCTAACTCAAATCACAGACCTAACCCTAAACCTAGGCGGACACCTTAAGCTCAACCCCAACCTTAACCGGACCCTAACGCTAACTCCAAACGTAACACTGAACTGAAAACTAACAGTAGCTCTAAACTTACTCCCTCAAACTAAGTTCAATCCTAACCTAACCTGAAGCCTAAATGAAACCATAGACCTAACCCTAACCCTAGGCGGACACCTTATGCTTAACCCCCACTCTAACCTGACTCTGACGCTTACTCCAACCGTAACAGTTAACTGAAAACTAACAGTAGCCCTAAACTTACTCCCTCAAACTAAGTTCAATCCAAACCTAAACTGAAGCCTAAATGAAACCATAGACCTAACCCTAACCCTAGGTGGAAACCTTATGCTTAACCCCCACCCTAACCTGACCCTGACGCTTACTCCAAACGTAACAGTTAAACGAAAACTAACAGTAGCCCTAAACTTACTCCCTCAAACTAAGTTCAAACCTAACCTAACCTGAAGCCTAAATCAAACCATACACCTAACCCTAACCCTAGGCGGACACCTTAAGCTCAACCCCAAACCTAACCTGACCCTCACGCTATCTCCAACCGTAACACTGAACCGAAAACTAACAGTAGCCCTAAACTTACTCCCTCAAACTAAGTTCAAACCTAACCTAACCTGAAGCCTAACTCAAAGAATAGACCTAACCCTAACCCTAGGCGGACACCTTAAGCTTGACCCCAACCCTAACCTGACCCTGAGGCTAAATTCAACCATAACACTGAACCGAAAAATAATATAGGCCTAAACATACTCCGGCAAACTAAGTTCAAACCTAACCTAACCTGAAGCCTAACTCAAACCATAGACCTAACCCTAACCCTAGGCGGACACCTGAATCTTAATCCCAACCTTAACTTGACCATGACGCTATCTCCCACCGTAACACTGAACCGAAAACTAACAGTAGCCCTAAACTTACTCCCTCAAACTAAGTTCAAAACTACCCTAACGTGAAGCCTAACTCAAACCACAGACCTAACCCTAACCCTAGGCGGACACCTTAAGCTCAACCCCAACCCTAACCTGACCCTCACGCTAACTCCAACCGTAACACTGAACCGAAAAATAATAGTAGCCATAAACTTACTCCCTCAAACTAAGTTCAAACCTAACCTAACCTGAAGCCTAACTCAAACAATAGACCTAGCCCTAACCCTAGGCGGACACCTTAATCTTAACCCCAGCCCTAACCTGAACCTGAGGCTAAATCCAACCGGAACACTGAACCGAAAACTAACAGTAGCCCTAAACTTACTCCCTCAAACTAAGTTCTATCCTAACCTAACCAGAAGCCTAAATGAAACCGTAGAACTAACCCTAACCCTAGGCGGACATCTTATGCTTAACTGCCACCCTAACCTGACCCTGACGCTTACTCCAACCATAACAGTTAACCGAAAACTAACAGTAGCCCTAAACTGACTCCCTCAAACTAAGTTCAAACCTAATCTAACCTGAAGCCTAAATCAAATCATAGACCTAACCCTAACCCTAGGCGGACACCTTATGCTTAACCCCCACCATACCCTGACCCTGACGCTTACTCAAACTGTAACAGTTAACCGAAAACTAACAGTAGCCCTAAGCTTACTCCCTAAAACTAACTTCAAACCTAACCTAACCTGAAGCCTAAATCAAACCAAACAACTAACCCTAACCCTAGGCTGACCCCATAAACTCAACCCCAACCCTAACCTGATCTCCAGGCTAACTCCAACCATATCACTGAACCGAAAACTAAGAGTAGCCCTAAACTTACTCGCTCAAACTAAATTCAAACCTAACCTAACCTGAAGCCTAACTCAAATCATAGACCTAACCCTAACAATAGGCGGACACCTGAAGCTCAACCCCAACCCTAACCTGACCCTGACGCTATCTCCAACCGTAACACTGAAACGAAAACTAACAGTAGCCCTAAATTACACACTCAAACTAAGTTCAAACGTAACCTAACCTGAAGACTAAAGCAAACCACAGACCTAACCCTAACCCTAGGCGGACACCTTATGGTAAACCCCCACCCTAACCTGACCCTGACGCTTACTCCAACCGTAACAGTTCAAAGAAAACTAACATTAGCCATAAACTTACTCCCTCAAACTAAGTTCAAATCTATCCTAACCTGCAGCCTAACTCAAACCATACACCTAACCCTAACCCTAGGCGGATACCTTAAGCTCAACCCCAAACCTAACCTGACCCTGACATTTACACCAACTGTAACAGTTAACCGAAAATTAAACGTAGCCCTAAACTTACTCCCTCAAACTAAGTTCAAACCTAACCTAACCTGAAGCCTAAATGAAATCTTAGACCGAACCCTAACCCTAGGCGGATACCTTATGCTTAACCCCCACCCTAACCTGACCCTGACGCTTACTCCAACTGTAAAACGTAACCGAAAACTAACAGTAGACCTAAACTTACTCCCTGAAACAAACTTCAAACCTAACCTAACCTGAAGCCAAAATCAAACCATACACCTAACCCTAACCCTAGGCGGACACCTTAAGCTCAACCCCAACCCTAACCTGACCCTGACACTAACTCCAACCGTAACAGTTACCAGAAAACTAACAGTAGCCCTAAACTTACGCCCTCAAACTAAGTTCAAACCTAACCTAACCAGAAGCCAAAATCAAACCATACACCTAACCCTAACCCTAGGCGGACACCTTAAGCTCAACCCCAACCCTAACATGACCCTCACGCTAATTCCAACCGTAACAGTTAACCGAAAACTAACAGTAGCCCTAAACTTACTCCCTCAAACTAAGTTCAAACCTAACCTAACCTGAAGCCTAAATCAAATCATAGACCTAACCCTAACCCTAGGCGGACAACTTAGGCTTAAAACCCACCCTAACCTGACCCTGACGCTTACTCCAACTGTAACAGTTAACCGAAAACTAACAGTAGCCCTGAACTTACACCCTCAAACTAACTTCAAACCTAATCTAACCTGAAGCCTAACTCAAACCATAGACCTAACCCTAACCCTAGACGGACACCTGAAGCCCAACCCCAATCCTAACCTGACCCTAACGCTATCTCCAACCATAACACTGAAACGAAAACTAACAGTAGCCCTAAACTTACTCCCTCAAATTAAGTTCAAACCTAACCTAACCTGAAGCCTAACTCTAACCTCAGACCTAACCCTAACCCTAGGCGGACACCTTAAGCTCAACCCCAACCCTTACCGGACCCTCATGCTAACTCCAAACGTAACACTGAATCAATAACTAACAGTAGCCCTAAACTTACTCCCTCAAACTAAGTTCAAACCTAACCTAACCTGAAGCCTAAATCAAACCATACACCTAACCCTAACCCTAGGCAGACACCTTAAGCTCAACCCCAAACCTAACCTGACCCTGACGCTTACTCCAAGCGTAACAGTTAACCGAAAACTAACAGTAGCCCTAAACTGACTCCCTCAAACTAAGTTCAAACCTAACCTAACCTGAAGCCTAAATCAAATCATAGACCTAACCCTAACCGTAGGAGGACAACTTATGCTTAACCCCCACCCTAACCTGACCCTGACGCTTACTCCAACTGTAACAGTTAACCGAAAACTAAGAGTAGCCCTGAACTTACACCCTCAAACTAACTTCAAACATAATCTAACATGAAGCCTAACTCAAACCATAGACCTAACCCTAACCCTAGGCGGACACCTGAAGCTCAACCCCAACCCTAACCTGACCCTGACGCTATCCCCCACCATAGCACTGAACCGAAAACTAACAGTAGCCCTAAACTTACTCCCTCAAACTAAGTTCAAACCTAACCTAACCTGAAGCCTAACTCAAACCACAGACCTAACCCTAACCCTAGGCGGACACCATAAGCTCAACCCCAACCCTAACCTGACCCTCACGCTAACTCCAACCGTAACACTGAACCGAAAACTAACAGTAGCCCTAAACTTACTCCCTCAAACTAACTTCAAATCTAACCTAACCTGAAGCCTAAATCAAATCATACACCTAACCCTAACCCTAGGCGGACACCTTATGCTTAAACTCCACCCTAAACTGACCCTGACGCTTACTCCAACTGTAACAGTTAACCGAAAACTAACAGTAGCCCTGAACTTACACCCTCAAACTAACTTCAAACCTAATCTAACCTGAAGCCTAACTCAAACCATAGACCTAACCCTACCCTAGGCGGACACCTTAAGCTTAACCCCAACCCTAACGTGAACCTCACGCTAACTCCAACCGTAACACTGAACAGAAAACAAACAGTAGCCCTAAACTTACTCCCTCAAACTAAGTTCAAACCTAACCTAACCTGAAGCCTAAATCAAACCATACACCTAACCCTAACCCTAGGCGGACACCTTAACTTCAACCCCAAACCTAACCTGACACTGACGCTTACTCCAACTGTAACAGTTACCCGAAAACTAACAGTAGCCCTAAACTTTCTCCCTCATACTAAGTTCAAACATAACATAACCTGAAGCCTAAATCAAACCATACACCTAACCCTAACCCAAGTCGGACACATTAAGCTCAACCCCAACCCTAACCTGGCCGTGACGCTAACTCCATCCGTAACAGTTACCCGAAAACTAACAGTAGCCTTAAACTTACTCCCTCAAACTAAGTTCAAAACTAAACTAACCTGAAACCTAAATCAAAACATACACCTAACCCTAACCCTAGGCGGACACCTGAAGCTCAAACCCAACCATAAGCTGACCCTCACGCTAACTCCAACCGTAACACTGATCCTAAAACTAACAATAGCCCTAAACTTACTCCCTAAAACTAAGTTCAAACCTAACCTAACCTGAAGCCTATCTCAAACCATACCTAAACCTAACCCTAGGCGGACACCTGAATCTCAACCCCAACCCTAACCTGACCCTGACGCTATCTCCAACCGTAACACTGAACCGAAAACTAACAGTAGTCCTAAACTTACTCCCTCAAACTAAGTTCAAACCTAACCTAACCTGAAGCCTAACTCAAACCACAGACCTAACCGTAACCCTAGGTGGACACCTTAAGCTCAACCCCAACCCTAACCGGACCCTCATGCTAACTCCAAACGTAACACTGAACCGAAAACTAACAGTAGCCCTAAACTTACTCCCTCAAACTAAGTTCAATCCTAACCTAACCTGAAGCCTAAATGAAACCATAGACCTAACCCTAACCCTAGGCGGACACCTTATTCTTAACCTCCACCCTAACCTGACCCTGACGCTTACTCCAACTGTAACAGTTAACCGAAAACTAACAGTAGCCCTAAACTTACTCCCTGAAACTAACTTCAAACCTAACCTAACCAGAAGCCAAAATCAAACCATACACCTAACCCAAACCCTAGGCGGACACCTTAAGCTCAACGCCAACCCTAACCTGACCCTGACGCTAACTCCAACCGTAACAGTTACCCGAAAACTAACAGTAGCCCTAAACTTACTCCCTGAAACTAAGTTCAAACCTAACCTAACCAGAAGCCAAAATCAAACCATACACCTAACCCTAACCCTAGGCGGACACCTTAAGCTCAACCCCAACCCTAACCTGACCCTCACGCTAACTACAACCGTAACACTGAACCGAAAACTAACAGTAGCCCTAAACTTACTCCCTCACACTATGTTCAAACCTAACCTAACCTGAAGCCTAACTCAAACCATAGACCTAACCCTAAGCCTAGGCGGACAAATGAAGCTCAACCACAACCCTAACCTGACCCTTACGTTATCTCCAACCGTAACACTGAACCGAAAACTAACAGTAGCCCTAAACTTACTCCCTCAAACTAAGTTCAAACCTAACCTAACCTGAAGCCTATCTCAAACCACAGACCTAACCCTAACCCTAGGCGGACACCTTAAGCTCAACCCCAACCCTAACCGGACACTCACGCTAACTCCAAATGTAACACTGAATCAAAAACTAACAGTAGCCCTAAACTTACTCCCTCAAACTAAGTTCAAACCTAACCTAACCTGAAGACTAAATCAAACCATACACCTACACTAACCCTAGGCGGACACCTTAAGCTCAACCCCAAACCTAACCTGACCCTGACGCTTACTCCAAGCGTAACAGTTAACCAAAAACTCACAGTAGCCCTAAACTGACTCCCTCAAACTAAGGTCAAACCAAACCTAACCTGAAGCCTAAATCAAATTATAGACCTAACCCTAACCGTAGGCGGACAACTTATGCTTAACCCCCACCCTAACCTGACCCTGACGCTTACTCCAACTGTAACAGTTAACCGAAAACTAACAGTAGCCCTGAACTTACACCCTCAAAATAAGTTCAAACCTAACCTAACCTGAGGCCTAACTGAAACCACAGACCTAACCCTAACCCTAGGCGGACACCTTAAGCTCAACCCCAACCCTAACCGGACACTCACTCTAACTCCAAATGTAACACTGAATCAAAAACTAACAGTAGCCCTAAACTTACTCCCTCAAACTAAGTTCAAACCTAACCTAACCTGAAGCCTAAATCAAACCATACACCTAACCCTAACCCTAGGCGGACACCTTAAGCTCAACCCCAAACCTAACCTGACCGTGACGATTACTCCAAGCGTAACAGTTAACAGAAAACTAACAGTAGCCCTAAACTGACTCCCTCAAACTAAGTTCAAACCTAACCTAACCTGAAGCCTAAATCAAATCATAGACCTAACCCTAACCGTAGGCGGACAACTTATGCTTAACCTTCACCCTACCTGACCCTGACGCTTACTCCAACTGTAACAGTTAACCGAAAACTAACAGTAGCCCTGAACTAACACCCTCAAACTAACTTCAAACATAATCTAACCTAAAGACTAACTCAAACCATAGACCTAACCCTAACACTAGGCGGACACCTGAAGCTCAACCCCAAACCTAACCTGACCCTGACGCTTACTCCAAGCGTAACAGTTAACCGAAAACTAACAGTAGCCCTAAAATGACTCCCTCAAACTAAGTTCAAACCTAACCTAACCTGAAGCCTAAATCAAATCATAGACCTAACCCTAACCGTAGGCGGACAACTTATGCTTAACCCCAACCCTAACCTGACCCTGACGCTTACTCCAACTGTAACAGTTAACCGAAAACTAAGAGTAGCCCTGAACTTACACCCTCAAACTAACTTCAAACATAATCTAACATGAAGCCTAACTCAAACCATAGACCTAACCCTAACCCTAGGCGGACACCTGAAGCTCAACCCCAACCATAACCTGACCCTGACGCTATCTCCCACCATAACACTGAACCGAAAACTAACAGTAGCCCTAAACTTACTCCCTCAAACTAAGTTCAAACCTAACCTAACCTGAAGCCTAACTCAAACCACAGACCTAACCCTAACCCTAGGCGGACACCTTAAGCTTAACCCCAACCCTAACCTGACCCTCACGCTAACTCCAACCGTAACACTGAACCGAAAACAAACAGTAGCCCTAAACTTACTCCCTCAAACTAAGTTCAAACCTAACCTAACCTGAAGCCTAAATCAAACCATACACCTAACCCTAACCCTAGGCGGACACCTTAACTTCAACCCCAAACCTAACCTGACCCTGACGCTTACTCCAACCGTAACAGTTACCCGAAAACTAACAGTAGCCCTAAACTTTCTCCCTCAAACTAAGTTCAAACATAACATAACCTGAAGCCTAAATCAAACCATACACCTAACCCTAACCCTAGGCAGACACCTTAAGCTCAACCCCAACACTAACCTGGCCGTGACGCTAACTCCAACCGTAACGGTTACCCGAAAACTAACAGTAGCCCTAAACTTACTCCTTCAAACTAAGTACAAACCTAAACTAACCTGAAACCTAAATCAAAACATACACCTAACCCTAAACCTAGGCGGACACCTGAAGCTCAAACCCAAACCTAACCTGACCCTCACGCTAACTCCAACCGTAACACTGATCCTAAAACTAACAATAGCCCTAAACTTACTCCCTAAAACTAAGTTCAAACCTAACCTAACCTGAAGCCTATCTCAAACCATAGACCTAAACCTAACCCTAGGCGGACACCTGAAGCTCAACCCCAACCCTAACCTGACCCTGACGCTATCTCCAACCGTAACACTGAACCGAAAACTAACAGTAGCCCTAAACTTACTCCCTCAAACTAAGTTCAAACCTAACCTAACCTGAAGCCTAACTCAAACCACAGACCTAACCGTAACCCTAGGCGGACACCTTAAGCTCAACCCCAACCCTAACCGGACCATCATGCTAACTCCAAACGTAACACTGAACCGAAAACTAACAGTCGCCCTAAACTTACTCCCTCAAACTAAGTTCAATCCTAACCTAACCTGAAGCCTAAATGAAACCATAGACCTAAACCTAACCCTAGGCGGACACCTTATGCTTAACCCCCACCCTAACCTGACCCTGACGCTTACTCCAACTGTAACAGTTAACCGAAAACTAACAGTAGCCCTAAAGTTACTCCCTGAAACTAACTTCAAACCTAACCTAACCTGAAGCCAAAATCAAACCATACACCTAACCCAAACCCTCGGCGGACACCTTAAGCTCAACGCCAACCCTAACCTGACACTGACGCTAACTCCAACCGTAACAGTTACCCGAAAACTAACAGTAGCCCTAAACTTACTCCCTCAAACTAAGTTCAAACCTAACCTAACCAGAAGCCAAAATCAAACCATACAACTAACCCTAACCCTAGGCGGACACCTTAAGCTCAACCCCAACCCTAACCTGACCCTCACGCTAACTACAACCGTAACACTGAACCGAAAACTAACAGTAGCCCTAAACTTACTCCCTCAAACTATGTTCAAACCTAACCTAACCTGAAGCCTAACTCAAACCATAGACCTAACCCTAAGCCTAGGCGGACAACTTATGCTTAACCCCCACCCTAACCTGACCCTGACGCTTACTCCAACTGTAACAGTTAACCGAAAACTAACAGTAGCCCTGAACTTACACCCTCAAAATAAGTTCAAACCTAACCTAACCTGAAGCCTAACTGAAACCACAGACCTAACCCTAACCCTAGGCGGACACCTTAAGCTCAACCCCAACCCTAACCGGACACTCACGCTAACTCCAAATGTAACACTGAATCAAAAACTAACAGTAGCCCTAAACTTACTCCTTCAAACTAAGTTCAAACCTAACCTAACCTGAAGCCTAAATCAAACCATACACCTAACCCTAACCCTAGGCGGACACCTTAAGCTCAACTCCAAACCTAACCTGACCGTGACGCTTACTCCAAGCGTAACAGTTAACCAAAAACTAACAGTAGCCCTAAACTGACTCCCTCAAACTAAGTTCAAACCTAACCTAACCTGAAGCCTAAATCAAATCATAGACCTAAACCTAACCGTAGGCGGACAACTTATGCTTAACCCCCAACCTACCTGACCCTAACGCTTACTCCAACTGTAACAGTTAACCGAAAACTAACAGTAGCCCTGAACTAACACCCTCAAACTAACTTCAAACCTAATCTGACCTAAAGCCTAACTCAAACCATAGACCTAACCCTAACCCTAGGCGGACACCTGAAGCTCAACCCCAAACCTAACCTGACCCTGACGCTTACTCCAAGCGTAACAGTTAACCGAAAACTAACAGTAGCCCTAAACTGACTCCCTCAAACTAAGTTCAAACCTAACCTAACCTGAAGCCTAAATCAAATCATAGACCTAACCCTTACCGTAGGCGGACAACTTATGCTTAATCCCCACCCTAACCTGACCCTGACGCTTACTCCAACTGTAACAGTTAACCGAAAACTAACAGTAGCCCTGAACTTACACCCTCAAACTAACTTCAAACATAATCTAACCTGAAGCCTAACTCAAACCATAGACCTAACCCTAACCCTAGGCGGACACCTGAAGCTCAACCCCAACCCTAACCTGACCCTGACGCTATCTCCCACCATAACACTGAACCGAAAACTAACAGTAGCCATAAACTTACTCCCTCACACTAAGTTCAAACCTAACCTAACCTGAAGCCTAACTCAAACCTCAGACCTAACCCTAACCCTAGGCAGACACCTTAAGCTCAACCCCAACCCTAACCTGACACTCAGGCTAACTCCAACCGTAACACTGAACCGAAAACTAACAGTAGCCCAAAACTTACTCCCTCAAACTAACTTCAAACCTAACCTAACCTGACGCCTAAATCAAATCATACACCTAACCCTAACCCTAGGCGGACACCTTAAGCTCAACCCCAACCCTAACCTGACCTCCAGGCTAACTCCAACCATATCACTGAACCGAAAACTAAGAGTAGCCCTAAACTTACTCCCTCAAACTAAGTTCAATCCTAACCTAACCTGAAGCCTAAATGAAACCATAGACCTAACCCTAACCCTAGGCGGACACCTTATGCTTAACCCCCAACCTAACCTGACCCTGACGCTTACTCCAACCGTAACAGTTAACCGAAAACTAACAGTAGCCCTAAACTTACTCCCTGAAACTAACTTCAAACCTAACCTAACCTTAAGCGTAAATGAAACCATACACATAACCCTAACCATAGGCGGACACCTTAATCTCAACACCAACCCTAACCTGGCAGTGACGCTAACTCCAACCGTAACAGTTTCCCGAAAACTAACAGTAGCCCTAAACTTAATCCCTCAAACTAAGTTCAAACCTAACCTAACCTGAAGCCTAAATGAAACCATACACCTAACCCTAACCCTGGGCGGACACCTTATGCTTAAACTCCACCCTAAACTGACCCTGACGCTTACTCCAACTGTAACAGTTAACCGAAAACTAACAGTAGCCCTGAACTTACACCCTCAAACTAACTTGAAACCTAATCTAACCTGAAGCCTAACTCATACCATAGACCTAACCCTAACCCTAGGCGGACACCTGAAGCTCAACCACAACCCTAACCTGACCCTGACGCTATCTCCAACCGTAACACTGAACCGAAAACTAACAGTAGCCCTAAACTTACTCCCTCAAACTAAGTTCAAACCTAACCTAACCTGAAGCCTATCTCAAACCACAGACCTAACCCTAACCCTAGGCGGACACCTTAAGCTCAACCCCAACCCTAACCGGACACTCACGCTAACTCCAAATGTAACACTGAATCAAAAACTAACAGTAGCCCCAAACTTACTCCCTCAAACTAAGTTCAAAACTAACCTAACCTGAAGGCTAAATCAAACAATAGACCTAACCGTAACCCTAGGCGGACACCTTAAGCTTAACCCCAAACCTAACCTGACCCTGAGGTTAAATCCAACCGTAACACTGAACCAAAATCTAACAGTAGCCCTAAACTTACTCCCTCAAACTAAGTTCAATCCTAACCTAACCTAAAGCCTTAATGAAACCAGAGACCTAACCCTAACCCTAGGCGGACAACTTATGCTTAACCCCCACCCTAACCTAACCCAGACGCTTACTCCAACCGTAACACTTAAACGAAAACTAACAGTAGCTCTAAACTTACTCCCTTAAACTATGTTCAAACCTAACCTAACCTGAAGCCTAAATCAAACCATACACCTAACCCTAACCCTAGGCGGACACCTTAAGCTCAACCCCAAACCTAACTTGACCCTGACGCTTACTCCAACCGTAACACTTAACCGAAAACTAACAGTAGCCCTAAACTTACTGCCTCAAACTAAATTCAAACTTAACCTAACCTGAAGCCTAAATCAAACCATACACCTAACCCTAAACCTAGGCGGACACCTGAAGTTCAAACCCAACCCTAACCTGACCCACACGCTAACTCCAACCGTAACACTGAACCGAAAATTAACAGTAGCCCTAAACTTACTCCCTAAAACTAAGTTCAAACCTAACCTAACCTGAAGCCAAACTCAAACCATAGACCTAACCCTAACCCTAGGCGGACACCTGAAGCTCAACCCCTACCCTAACCTGACCCTGACGCTATCTCCAACCGTAACACTGAATCGAAAACTAACAGTAGCCCTAAACTTACTCCGTCAAACTAAGTTCAAACCTAACCTAACCTGAAGCCTAACTCAAACAACAGACCTAACCCTAACCCTAGGCAGACACCTTAAGCTCAACACCAACCCTAACCGGACCCTCACTCTAACTCCAAACGTAACACTGAACCGAAAACTAACAGTAGCCCTAAACTTACTCCCTCAAACTAAGTTCAAACCTAACCTAACCTGAAGCATAAATCAAACCATACACCTAACCCTAACCCTAGGCGGAAACCTTAACTTCAACCCCAAACCTAACCTCACCCTGACGCTTACTCCAAATGTAACAGTTACCCGAAAACTAACAGTAGCCCTAAACTTACTCCCTCAAACTAAGTTCAAACCTATCCTAACCTGAAGCCTAAATCAAACCATACACCTAACCCTAACCCTAGGCTGATACCTTAATCTCAACCCCAAACCTATCCTGACCCTGACACTTACACCAACAGTAACAGTTAACCGAAAACTAACAGTAGACCTAAACTGACTCCCTCAAACTAAGTTCAAACCTAACCTAACCTGAAGCCTAAATCAAATCTTAGACCTAACCCTAACCCTAGGCGGACACCTTATGCTTAACCCCCACCCTAACCTGACCCTGACGCTTACTCCAACCGTAACAGTTAACCGAAAACTAACAGTAGCCCTAAACTTACTCCATCAAACTAACTTCAAACCTAACCTAACCTGAAGCCTAACTCAAACCACAAACCTAACACTAACCCTAGGCGGACACCTTAAGCTCAATCCGAACCCTAACCGGACCGTCATGCTAACTCCAAACGTAACACTGAACCGAGAACTAACAGTTGCCCTAAACTTACTCCCTCAAACTAAGTTCAATCCTAATCTATCCTGAAGGCTAAATGAAACCATAGACCTAACCCTAACCGTAGGCGGACTCCTTATGCTTAACCCGAACCATAACATGACCCTGACGCTTACTCCAACTTTAACAGTTAACCGAAAACTAACAGTAGCCCTAAACTTACTCCCTGAAACTAACTTCAAACCTAACCTAACCTGAAGCCTAAATCAAACCATACACCTAACCCTAACCCTAGGCGGACACCTTAAGCTCAACCCCAACCCTAACCTGACCCTGACGCTAACTCCAACCGTAACAGTTACCCGAAAACTAACAGTAGCCCTAAACTTACTCCCTCAAACTAAGTTCAAACATAACCTAACCAGAAGCCAAAATCAAACCATACACCTAACCATAACCCTAGGCGGACACCTTAAGCTCAACCCCAGCCCTAACCTGACCCTAACGCTAACTCCAACCGTAACACTGAACCAAAAACTCACAGTAGCCCTAAACATACTCCATCAAACTAAGTTCAAACCAAACTTAACCTGAAGCCTAACTCAAACCATAGACCTAACCCTAACCCTAGGCGGACACCTTAAGCTCAACCCCAACCCTAACCGGACCCTAACGCTAACTCCAAACGTAACACTGAACCAAAAACTAACAGTAGCCCTAAACTTACTCCCTCAAACTAAGTTCAAACCTAACCTAACCTGAAGCCTAACTCAAACAATAGACCTAACCCTAACCCTAGGCGGACACCTTAAGCTTAACCCTAACCCTAACCTGACCCTGAGGCTAAATCCAACCGTAATACTGAACCGAAAACTAACAGTAGCACTAAACTGACTCCCTCAAACTATGTTCAAACCTAACCTAACCTGAAGCCTAAATCAAATCATAGACCTAACCCTAACCCTAGGCGGACACCTTATGCTTAAACCCCACCCTACCCTGACCCTGACGCTTACTCCAACTGTAACAGTTAACCGAAAACTAACAGTAGCCCTAAACTTACTCCCTCAAACTAATTTCAAACCTAACCTAACCTGAAGCCTAAATCAAACCATACACCTAATCCTAACCCTAGGCGGACACCTTAAGGTCAACCCCAAACATAACCTGACCCTGACGCTAACTCCAACCGTAACAGTTAACTGAAAACTAACAGTAGCCCTAAACTTACTCCCTCAAACTAACTTCAAACCTAACCTAACCTGAAGCCTAAATCAAACCATACACCTAACCCTAACCCTAGGCGGACACCTGAAGGTCAAACCCAACCCTAACCTGACCCTGACGCTTACTCCAACTGTAACAGTTAACCGAAAACAAACAGTAGCCCTGAACTTACACCCTCAAACTAACTTCAAAAATAATCTAACCTGAAACCTAACTCAAACCATAGACCGAACCCTAACCCTAGGCGGACACCTTAAGCTCAACCCCAACCCTAACCTGACCCTGATGCTATCTCCAAACATAACACTGAACCGAAAACTAACAGTAGCCCTAAACTTACTCCCTCAAACTAAGTTAAACCTAACCTAACCTGAAGCCTAACTCAAACCACAGACCTAACCCTAACCCTAGGCGGACGCCTTAAGCTTAACCCCAACCCTAACCTGACCCTCACGCTACTCCACCCGGAACACTGAACCGAAAACTAACAGTAGCCCTATACTTACTCCCTCAAACTAACTTCAAACCTAACCTAAACTGAAGCCTAAATTAAACCATACACCTAACCCTAACACTAGGCGGACACCTTAAGCTCAACCCCAACCCTAACCTGACCTCCAGGCTAACTCCAACCATAACACTGAACCAAAAACTAAGAGTAGCCCTAAACTTACTCCCTCAAACTAAGTTCAATCCTAACCTAACCTAAAGCCTAAATCTAACCATACACCTAACCCTAACCCTAGGCAGACACCTTAAAAACAACCCCAACCCTAACGTGACCCTCACGCTAACTCCAACCATAACACTGAACCGAAAACTAACAGTAGCCCTAAACTTACTCCATCAAACTAAGTTCAAACCAAAGCTAACCTGAAGCCTAACTCAAACCATAGACCTAACCCTAACCCTAGGCGGACATCTGAAGCTCAACCACAACCCTAACCTGACACTGACGCTATCTCCAACCGTAACACTGAACTGAAAACTAACAGTATCCCTAAAATTACTCCCTCAAACTAAGTTCAAACCTAACCTAACCTGATGCCTAACTCATACCACAGACCTAACCCTAACCCTAGGCGGACACCTTAAGCTCAACCCCAACCCTAACCGGATCCTCACGCTAACTCCAAACCTAACACTGAACCAAAAACTAACAGTAGCCCTAAACTTACTCCCTCGAACTAAGTTCAAACCTAACCTAACCTGAAGCCTAACTCAAACAATAGACCTAACCCTAACCCTAGGCGTACACCTTATGCTTAAACCCCACCCTACCCTGACCCTGACGCTTAATCCAACTGTAAGAGTTAACCGAAAACAAACAGTAGCCCTAAACTAACTCCCTCAAACTAACTTCAAACCTAACCTAACCTTAAGCCTAAATGAAACCATACACCTAACCCTAACCCTAGGCGGACACCTTAATCTCAACCCCAACCCTAACCTTGCCCTGATGCTAACTCCAACCATAACAGTTTCCCGAAAACTAACAGTAGCCCTAAACTTACTCCCTCAAACTAAGTTCAATCCTAACATAACCTGAAGCCTAAATGAAACCATAGACCTAACCCTAACCCTAGGCGGACACCTTAAGCTCAACCCCAAACCTAACCTGACCCTCACGCTAACTCCAACCGTAGCACTGAACCGAAAACTAACAGTAGCCCTAAACTTACTCCCTCAAACTATGTTCAAACCTAACCTAACCTGAAGCCTAACTCAAACCATAGACCTAACCCTACCCCTAGGCGGACACCTGAAGCTCAACCACAACCCTACCCTGACCCTGACACTATCTCCAACCGTAACACTGAACCGAAAACTAACAGTAGCCCTAAACTTACTCCCTCAAACTAAGTTCAATCCTAACCTAACCTGAAGCCTATCTCAAACCACAGACCTAACCCTAACCCTATGCGGACACCTTAAGCTCAACCCCAACCCTAACCGGACACTCACGCTAACTCCAAATGTAACACTGAATCAAAAACTAACAATAGCCCTAAACTTACTCCCTCAAACTAAGTTCAAACCTAACCTAACCTGAAGCCTAAATCAAACCACACACCTAACCCTAACCCTAGGCGGACACCTTAAGCTCAACCCCAAACCTAACCTGACCTTGACGCTTATTCCAACCGAAACAGTTAACCGAAAACTAACAGTAGCCCTAAACTGACTCCCTCAAACTAAGTTCAAACCTAACCTAACCTGAAGCCTAAATCAAATCATAGACCTAACCCTAACCGTAGGCGGACAACTTATGCTTAACCCCCACCCTAACCTGACCCTGACGCTTACTCCAACTGTAACAGATAACCGAAAACTAACAGTAGCCCTGAACTTACACCCTCAAACTAACTTCAAACATAATCTAACCTGAAGCCTAACACAAACCATAGACCTAACCCTAACCCTAGGCGGACACCTGAAGCTCAACCCCAACCCTAACCTGACCTCCAGGCTAACTCCAACCATATCACTGAATCGAAAACTAAGAGTAGCCCTAAACTTACTCCCTCAAACTAACTTCAAACCTAACCTAACCTTAAGCCTAAACGAAACCATACACATTACCCTAACACTAGGCGGACACCTTAATCTCAACCCCAACCCTAACCAGGACTTGACGCTAACTCCAACCGTAACAGTTTCCCGAAAACTAACAGTAGCCCTAAACTTACTCCCTCAAACTAAGTTCAAATCTGAAGCCTAAATCAAACCATACACCTAACCCTAACCTTAGGCGGACACCTTAAGCTCAACCCCAACCCTAACGTGACCCTCACGCTAACTCCAACCGTAACACTGAACCGAAAACTAACAGTAGCCCTAAACTTACTCCCTCAAACTAACTTCAAACCTAACCTAACCTGAAGCCTAAATCAAATCATACACCTAACCCTAACCCTAGGCGGACACCTTATGCTAAAACTCCACCCTAACCTGACCCTGACGCTTACTCCAACTGTAACAGTTAACCGAAAACTAACAGTAGCCCTAAACTTACTCCCTCAAACTAATTTCAAACCTAACCTAACCTGAAGCGTAAATCAAACCATAAACCTAACCCTAACCCTAGGCGGACACCTTAAGCTCAACCCCAACCCTAACCTGGCCCTGACGCTAACTCCAACAGTAACAGTTACCCGAAAACTAAGAGTAGCCCTAAACTTACTCCCTCAAACTAAGTTCAAACCTAACCTAACCAGAAGCCAAAATCAAACCATACACCTAACCATAACCCTAGGCGGACACCTTAAGCTCAACCCCAGCCCTAACCTGACCCTAACGCTAACTCCAACCGTAACACTGAACCAAAAACTCACAGTAGCCCTAAACTTACTCCATCAAACTAAGTTCAAACCAAACTTAACCTGAAGCCTAACTCAAACCATAGACCTAACCCTAACCCTAGGCGGACACCTTAAGCTCAACCCCAACCCTAACCGGACCCTAACGCTAACTCCAAACGTAACACTGAACCAAAAACTAACAGTAGCCCTAAACTTACTCCCTCAAACTAAGTTCAAACCTAACCTAACCTGAAGCCTAACTCAAACAACAGACCTAACCCTAACCCTAGGCGGACACCTTAAGCTTAACCCTAACCCTAACCTGACCCTGAGGCTAAATCCAACCGTAATACTGAACCGAAAACTAACAGTAGCACTAAACTGACTCCCTCAAACTATGTTCAAACCTAACCTAACCTGAAGCCTAAATCAAATCATAGACCTAACCCTAACCCTAGGCGGACACCTTATGCTTAAACCCCACCCTACCCTGACCCTGACGCTTACTCCAACTGTAACAGTTAACCGAAAACTAACAGTAGCCCTAAACTTACTCCCTCAAACTAATTTCAAACCTAACCTAACCTGAAGCCTAAATCAAACCATACACCTAATCCTAACCCTAGGCGGACACCTTAAAGTCAACCCCAAACATAACCTGACCCTGACGCTATCTCCAACCATAACAGTTAACCGAAAACTAACAGTAGCCCTAAACTTACGCCCTCAAACTAAGTTCAAATATAACCTAACCTGAAGCCTAAATCAAACCATACACGTAACCGTAACTCTAGGCGGACACCTTAAGCTCAACCCCAACCATAACCTGGCCCTGATGCTAACTCCAACCGTAACAATTACCCGAAAACTAACAATAGCCCTAAACTTACTCGCTCAAACTAAGTTCAAACCTAACCTAACCTGAAGCCTAACTCAAACCATAGACCTAATCCTAACCCTAGGCGGACACCTGAAGCTCAACCCCAACCATAACCTGACCCTGACGCTATCTCCAAACATAACACTGAATCGAAAACTAAGAGTAGCCCTAAACTTACTCCCTCAAACTAAGTTCAAACCTAACCTAACCTGAAGCCTAACGCAAACCACAGACCTAACCCTAACCGTAGGCGGACACCTTAAGTTCAACCCCAACCCTAACCTGACCCTCACGCTAATTCCAACCGTAACACTGAACCGAAAACTAACAGTAGCCCTAAACTTACTCCTTCAAACTAAGTTCAAACTTAACCTAACCTGAAGCCTAACTCAAACAATAGACCTAACCCTAACCCTAGGCGGACACCTTAAGCTTAACCCCAACCCTATCCTGACCCTGAGGCTAAATCCAACCGTAACACTGAACCGAAAACTAAAAGTAGACCTAATCTTACTCCCTCAAACTTAGTTCAATCCTAACCTAACCTGAAGCCTAAATTAAACCATAGACCTAACCCTAACCCCAGGCGGACACCTTAAGCTCAACCCCAAACCTAACCTGACCCTGACGCTTACTCCAACCGTAACAGTTAACTGAAAACTAACAGTAGCCCTAAACTGACTCCCTCAAACTAAGTTCAAACCTAACCTAAACTGAAGCCTAAATGAAATCATAGAACTAACCCTAACCCTAGGCGGACACCTTATGTTTAACCCCCACCCTACCCTGACCCTGACGCTAACTCCAACCGTAACAGTTAACTGAAAACTAACAGTAGCCCTAAACTTACTCCCTCAAACTAACTTCAAACCTAACCTAACCTGAAGCCTAAATCAAACCATACACCTAACCCTAACCCTAGGCGGACACCTGAAGGTCAAACCCAACCCTAACCTGACCCTGACGCTTACTCCAACTGTAACAGTTAACCGAAAACTAACAGTAGCCCTGAACTTACACCCTCAAACTAACTTCAAAAATAATCTAACCTGAAACCTAACTCAAACCATAGACCTAACCCTAACCCTAGGCGGACACCTTAAGCTCAACCCCAACCCTAACCTGACCCTGACGCTATCTCCAAACATAACACTGAACCGAAAACTAACAGTAGCCCTAAACTTACTCCCTCAAACTAAGTTAAACCTAACCTAACCTGAAGCCTAACTCAAACCACAGACCTAACCCTAACCCTAGGCGGACGCCTTAAGCTTAACCCCAACCCTAACCTGACCCTCACGCTACTCCACCCGTAACACTGAACCGAAAACTAACAGTAGCCCTATACTTACTCCCTCAAACTAAGTTCAAATATAACCTAACCTGAAGCCTAAATCAAACCATACACGTAACCGTAACTCTAGGCGGACACCTTAAGCTCAACCCCAACCATAACCTGGCCCTGATGCTAACTCCAACCGTAACAATTACCCGAAAACTAACAATAGCCCTAAACTTACTCGCTCAAACTAAGTTCAAACCTAACCTAACCTGAAGCCTAACTCAAACCATAGACCTAATCCTAACCCTAGGCGGACACCTGAAGCTCAACCCCAACCATAACCTGACCCTGACGCTATCTCCAAACATAACACTGAATCGAAAACTAAGAGTAGCCCTAAACTTACTCCCTCAAACTAAGTTCAAACCTAACCTAACCTGAAGCCTAACGCAAACCACAGACCTAACCCTAACCGTAGGCGGACACCTTAAGTTCAACCCCAACCCTAACCTGACCCTCACGCTAATTCCAACCGTAACACTGAACCGAAAACTAACAGTAGCCCTAAACTTACTCCTTCAAACTAAGTTCAAACTTAACCTAACCTGAAGCCTAACTCAAACAATAGACCTAACCCTAACCCTAGGCGGACACCTTAAGCTTAACCCCAACCCTATCCTGACCCTGAGGCTAAATCCAACCGTAACACTGAACCGAAAACTAAAAGTAGACCTAATCTTACTCCCTCAAACTTAGTTCAATCCTAACCTAACCTGAAGCCTAAATTAAACCATAGACCTAACCCTAACCCCAGGCGGACACCTTAAGCTCAACCCCAAACCTAACCTGACCCTGACGCTTACTCCAACCGTAACAGTTAACTGAAAACTAACAGTAGCCCTAAACTGACTCCCTCAAACTAAGTTCAAACCTAACCTAAACTGAAGCCTAAATGAAATCATAGAACTAACCCTAACCCTAGGCGGACACCTTATGTTTAACCCCCACCCTACCCTGACCCTGACGCTAACTCCAACCGTAACAGTTAACTGAAAACTAACAGTAGCCCTAAACTTACTCCCTCAAACTAACTTCAAACCTAACCTAACCTGAAGCCTAAATCAAACCATACACCTAACCCTAACCCTAGGCGGACACCTGAAGGTCAAACCCAACCCTAACCTGACCCTGACGCTTACTCCAACTGTAACAGTTAACCGAAAACTAACAGTAGCCCTGAACTTACACCCTCAAACTAACTTCAAAAATAATCTAACCTGAAACCTAACTCAAACCATAGACCTAACCCTAACCCTAGGCGGACACCTTAAGCTCAACCCCAACCCTAACCTGACCCTGACGCTATCTCCAAACATAACACTGAACCGAAAACTAACAGTAGCCCTAAACTTACTCCCTCAAACTAAGTTAAACCTAACCTAACCTGAAGCCTAACTCAAACCACAGACCTAACCCTAACCCTAGGCGGACGCCTTAAGCTTAACCCCAACCCTAACCTGACCCTCACGCTACTCCACCCGTAACACTGAACCGAAAACTGACAGTAGCCCTATACTTACTCCCTCAAACTAACTTCAAACCTAACCTAAACTGAAGCCTAAATTAAACCATACACCTAACCCTAACACTAGGCGGACACCTTAAGCTCAACCCCAACCCTAACCTGACCTCCAGGCTAACTCCAACCATAACACTGAACCAAAAACTAAGAGTAGCCCTAAACTTACTCCCTCAAACTAAGTTCAATCCTAACCTAACCTAAAGCCTAAATCTAACCATACACCTAACCCTAACCCTAGGCAGACACCTTAAAAACAACCCCAACCCTAACGTGACCCTCACGCTAACTCCAACCATAACACTGAACCGAAAACTAACAGTAGCCCTAAACTTACTCCATCAAACTAAGTTCAAACCAAAGCTAACCTGAAGCCTAACTCAAACCATAGACCTAACCCTAACCCTAGGCGGACATCTGAAGCTCAACCACAACCCTAACCTGACACTGACGCTATCTCCAACCGTAACACTGAACTGAAAACTAACAGTATCCCTAAAATTACTCCCTCAAACTAAGTTCAAACCTAACCTAACCTGATGCCTAACTCATACCACAGACCTAACCCTAACCCTAGGCGGACACCTTAAGCTCAACCCCAACCCTAACCGGATCCTCACGCTAACTCCAAACCTAACACTGAACCAAAAACTAACAGTAGCCCTAAACTTACTCCCTCGAACTAAGTTCAAACCTAACCTAACCTGAAGCCTAACTCAAACAATAGACCTAACCCTAACCCTAGGCGTACACCTTATGCTTAAACCCCACCCTACCCTGACCCTGACGCTTACTCCAACTGTAAGAGTTAACCGAAAACAAACAGTAGCCCTAAACTAACTCCCTCAAACTAACTTCAAACCTAACCTAACCTTAAGCCTAAATGAAACCATACACCTAACCCTAACCCTAGGCGGACACCTTAATCTCAACCCCAACCCTAACCTTGCCCTGATGCTAACTCCAACCATAACAGTTTCCCGAAAACTAACAGTAGCCCTAAACTTACTCCCTCAAACTAAGTTCAATCCTAACATAACCTGAAGCCTAAATGAAACCATAGACCTAACCCTAACCCTAGGCGGACACCTTAAGCTCAACCCCAAACCTAACCTGACCCTCACGCTAACTCCAACCGTAGCACTGAACCGAAAACTAACAGTAGCCCTAAACTTACTCCCTCAAACTATGTTCAAACCTAACCTAACCTGAAGCCTAACTCAAACCATAGACCTAACCCTAACCCTAGGCGGACACCTGAAGCTCAACCACAACCCTACCCTGACCCTGACACTATCTCCAACCGTAACACTGAACCGAAAACTAACAGTAGCCCTAAACTTACTCCCTCAAACTAAGTTCAATCCTAACCTAACCTGAAGCCTATCTCAAACCACAGACCTAACCCTAACCCTATGCGGACACCTTAAGCTCAACCCCAACCCTAACCGGACACTCACGCTAACTCCAAATGTAACACTGAATCAAAAACTAACAATAGCCCTAAACTTACTCCCTCAAACTAAGGTCAAACCTAACCTAACCTGAAGCCTAAATCAAACCACACACCTAACCCTAACCCTAGGCGGACACCTTAAGCTCAACCCCAAACCTAACCTGACCTTGACGCTTATTCCAACCGAAACAGTTAACCGAAAACTAACAGTAGCCCTAAACTGACTCCCTCAAACTAAGTTCAAACCTAACCTAACCTGAAGCCTAAATCAAATCATAGACCTAACCCTAACCGTAGGCGGACAACTTATGCTTAACCCCCACCCTAACCTGACCCTGACGCTTACTCCAACTGTAACAGATAACCGAAAACTAACAGTAGCCCTGAACTTACACCCTCAAACTAACTTCAAACATAATCTAACCTGAAGCCTAACACAAACCATAGACCTAACCCTAACCCTAGGCGGACACCTGAAGCTCAACCCCAACCCTAACCTGACCTCCAGGCTAACTCCAACCATATCACTGAATCGAAAACTAAGAGTAGCCCTAAACTTACTCCCTCAAACTAACTTCAAACCTAACCTAACCTTAAGCCTAAACGAAACCATACACATTACCCTAACACTAGGCGGACACCTTAATCTCAACCCCAACCCTAACCTGGACTTGACGCTAACTCCAACCGTAACAGTTTCCCGAAAACTAACAGTAGCCCTAAACTTACTCCCTCAAACTAAGTTCAAATCTGAAGCCTAAATCAAACCATACACCTAACCCTAACCTTAGGCGGACACCTTAAGCTCAACCCCAACCCTAACGTGACCCTCACGCTAACTCCAACCGTAACACTGAACCGAAAACTAACAGTAGCCCTAAACTTACTCCCTCAAACTAACTTCAAACCTAACCTAACCTGAAGCCTAAATCAAATCATACACCTAACCCTAACCCTAGGCGGACACCTTATGCTTAAACTCCACCCTAACCTGACCCTGACGCTTACTCCAACTGTAACAGTTAACCGAAAACTAACAGTAGCCCTAAACTTACTCCCTCAAACTAATTTCAAACCTAACCTAACCTGAAGCGTAAATCAAACCATAAACCTAACCCTAACCCTAGGCGGACACCTTAAGCTCAACCCCAACCCTAACCTGGCCCTGACGCTAACTCCAACAGTAACAGTTACCCGAAAACTAAGAGTAGCCCTAAACTTACTCCCTCAAACTAAGTTCAAACCTAACCTAACCTGAAGCCTAAATCTAACCATACACCTAACCCTAACCCTAGGCGGACACCTTAAACACAACCCCACCCCTAACGTGACCCTCATGCTAACTCCAACCGTAACACTGAACCGAAAACTAACAGTAGCCCTAAACTTACTCCATCAAACTAAGTTCAAACCAAACCTAACCTGAAGCCTAACTCAAACCATAGACCTAACCCTAACCCTAGGCGGACATCTCAAGCTCAACCTCCACCCTAACCTGACCCTGACGCTATATCCAACCGTAACACTGAACTGAAAACTAACAGTATCCCTAAAATTACTCCCTCAAACTAAGTTCAAACCTAACCTAACCTGATGCCTAACTCATACCACAGACCTAACCCTAACCCTAGGCGGACACCTTAAGCTCAACCCCAACCCTAACCGGACCCTCACGCTAACTCCAAACGTAACACTGAACCAAAAACTAACAGTAGCCCTAAACTTACTCCCTCAAACTAAGTTCAAAGCTAACCTAACCTGAAGCCTAACTCAAACAATAGACCTAACCCTAACCCTAGGCGGACACCTTAAGCTTAACCCCAACCCTAACCTGACCCTGAGGCTAAATCCAACCGTAATACTGAACCGAAAACTAACAGTAGCCCTAAACTGACTCCCTCAAACTAAGTGCAAACCTAACCTAACCTGAAGCCTAAATCAAATCATAGACCTAACGCTAACCATAGGCGGACACCTTATGCTTAAACCACACCCTACCCTGACCCTGACGCTTACTCCAACTGTAACAGTTAACCGAAAACTAACAGTAGCCCTAAACTAACTCCCTCAAACTAACTTCAAACCTAACCTAACCTGAAGCCTAAATCAAACCCTACACCTAACCCTAACCCTCGGTGGACACCTTAAGGTCAAACCCAAACCTAACCTGACCCTGACGCTATCTCCAACCGTAACAGTTAACCGAAAACTAACAGAAGCCCTAAACTTACGCCCTCAAACTAAGTTCAAACATAACTTAACATGAAGCCTAAATCAAACCATACACCTAACCCTAACCCTAGGCGGACACCTTAAGCTCAACCCCAAACCTAACCTGACCCTGACGCTTACTCCAACCGTAACAGTTAACCAAAACTAACAGTAGCCCTAAACTGACTCCCTCAAACTAAGTTCAAACCTAACCTAACCTGAAGCCTAAATCAAATCATAGACCTAACCCTAACCCTAGGCGGACACCTTATGCTTAACCCCCACCCTACCCTGACCCTGACGCTTACTCCAACTGTAACAGTTAACTGAAAAGTAACAGTAGCCCTAAACTTACGCCTTCAAACTAAGTTCAAACCTAACCTAACATGAAGCCTAACTCAAACCACAGACCTAACCCTAACCCTAGGCGGACACCTTAAGCTCAACCCCAACCCTAACCTGACCTCCAGGCTAACTCCAACCATATCACTGAACCGAAAACTAAGAGTAGCCCTAAGCTTACTCCCTCAAACTAAGTTCAATCCTAACCTAACCTGAAGCCTAAATGAAACCATAGACCTAACCCTAACCCTAGGCAGACACCTTATGCTTAACCCCCAACCTAACCTGACCCTGACGCTTACTCCAAGCGTAACAGTTAACCGAAAACTAACAGTAGCCCTAAACTTACGCCCTCAAACTAAGGTCAAACATAACTTAACCTGAAGCTTAAATCAAACCATACACCTAAACCTAACCTTAGGCGGACACCTTAATCTCAACCCCAACCCTAACCTGACCCTGACGCTATCTCCAACCGTAACACTGAACCGAAAACTAACAGTAGGCCTAAACTTACTCCCTCAAACTAAGTTCAATCCTAACCTAACCTGAAGCCTAACTCAAACCACAGACCTAACCCTAACCCTAGGCGGACACCTTAAGCTCAACCCCAACCCTAACCGGACCATCACGCTAACTCCAAACGTAACACTGAACCGAAAACTAACAGTAGCCCTAAACTTACTCCCTCAAACTAACTTCAAACCTAACCTAACCTGAAGCCAAAATCAAACCATACACCTAACCCAAACCCTAGGCGGACACCTTAAGCTCAACGCCAACCCTAACCTGACCCTGACGCTAACTCCAACCGTAACAGTTACCCGAAAACTAACAGTAGCCCTAAACTTACTCCCTCAAACTAAGATCAAACATAACCTAACCAGAAGCCAAAATCAAACCACACACCTAACCCTAACCCTAGGCGGACACCTTAAGCTCACCCCCAACCTTAACCTGACCCTCACGCTAACTACAACCGTAACACTGAACCGAAAACTAACAGTAGCCCTAAACTTACTCCCTCAAACTAACTTCAAACCTAACCTAACCTGAAGCCTAAATCAAATCATACACCTAACCCTAACCCTAGGCGGACATCTGAAGCTCAACCACCACCCTAACCTGACCCTGACGCTATCTCCAACCGTAACACTGAACCGAAAACTAACAGTAGCCCTAAACTTACTCCCTCAAACTAAGTTCAAACCTAACCTAACCTGAAGCCTAACTCAAACCACAGACCTAACCCTAACCCTAGGCGGACACCTTAAGCTCAACCCCAACCCTTACCGGACCCTCATGCTAACTCCAAACGTAACAGTGAATCAATAACTAACAGTAGCCCTAAACTTACTCCCTCAAACTAAGTTCAAACCTAACCTAACCTGAAGCCTAAATCAAACCATACACCTAACCCTAATCCTAGGCGGACACCTTAAGCTCAACCCCAAACCTAACCTGACCCTGACGCTTACTCCAAGCGTAACAGTTAACCGAAAACTAACAGTAGCCCTAAACTGACTCCCTCAAACTAAGTTCAAACCTAACCTAACCTGAAGCCTAAATCAAATAATAGACCTAACCCTAACCGTAGGAGGACAACTTATGCTAAACCCCCACCCTAACGTGACCCTGACGCTTACTCCAACTGTAACAGTTAACCAAAAACTAAGAGTAGCCCTGAACTTACACCCTCAAACTAACTTCAAACATAATCTAACATGAAGCCTAACTCAAACCATAGACCTAACCCTAACCCTAGGCGGACACCTGAAGCTCAACCCCAACCCTAACCTGACCCTGACGCTATCTCCCACCATAGCACTGAACCGAAAACTAACAGTATCCCTAAACTTACTCCCTCAAACTAAGTTCAAACCTAACCTAACCTGAAGCCTAACTCAAACCACAGACCTAACCCTAACCCTAGGCGGACACCATAAGCTCAACCCCAACCCTAACCTGACCCTCACGCTAACTCCAACCGTAACACTGAACCGAAAACTAACAGTAGCCCTAAACTTACTCCCTCAAACTAACTTCAAATCTAACCTAACCTGAAGCCTAAATCAAATCATACACCTAACCCTAACCCTAGGCGGACACCTTATGCTTAAACTCCACCCTAAACTGACCCTGACGCTTACTCCAACTGTAACAGTTAACCGAAAACTAACAGTAGCCCTGAACTTACACCCTCAAACTAACTTCAAACCTAATCTAACCTGAAGCCTAACTCAAACCATAGACCTAACCCTACCCTAGGCGGACACCTTAAGCTTAACCCCAACCCTAACGTGAACCTCACGCTAACTCCAACCGTAACACTGAACAGAAAACAAACAGTAGCCCTAAACTTACTCCCTCAAACTAAGTTCAAACCTAACCTAACCTGAAGCCTAAATCAAACCATACACCTAACCCTAACCCTAGGCGGACACCTTAACTTCAACCCCAAACCTAACCTGACACTGACGCTTACTCCAACTGTAACAGTTACCCGAAAACTAACAGTAGCCCTAAACTTTCTCCCTCATACTAAGTTCAAACATAACATAACCTGAAGCCTAAATCAAACCATACACCTAACCCTAACGCAAGGCGGACACATTAAGCTCAACCCCAACCCTAACCTGGCCGTGACGCTAACTCCAACCGTAACAGTTACCCGAAAACTAACAGTAGCCTTAAACTTACTCCCTCAAACTAAGTTCAAAACTAAACTAACCTGAAACCTAAATCAAAACATACACCTAACCCTAACCCTAGGCGGACACCTGAAGCTCAAACCCAACCATAAGCTGACCCTCACGCTAACTCCAACCGTAACACTGATCCTAAAACTAACAATGGCCCTAAACTTACTCCCTAAAACTAAGTTCAAACCTAACCTAACCTGAAGCCTATCTCAAACCATACCTAAACCTAACCCTAGGCGGACACCTGAATCTCAACCCCAACCCTAACCTGACCCTGACGCTATCTCCAACCGTAACACTGAACCGAAAACTAACAGTAGCCCTAAACTTACTCCCTCAAACTAAGTTCAAACCTAACCTAACCTGAAGCCTAACTCAAACCACAGACCTAACCGTAACCCTAGGTGGACACCTTAAGCTCAACCCCAACCCTAACCGGACCCTCATGCTAACTCCAAACGTAACACTGAACCGAAAACTAACAGTAGCCCTAAACTTACTCCCTCAAACTAAGTTCAATCCTAACCTAACCTGAAGCCTAAATGAAACCATAGACCTAACCCTAACCCTAGGCGGACACCTTATTCTTAACCTCCACCCTAACCTGACCCTGACGCTTACTCCAACTGTAACAGTTAACCGAAAACTAACAGTAGCCCTAAACTTACTCCCTGAAACTAACTTCAAACCTAACCTAACCTGAAGCCAAAATCAAACCATACACCTAACCCAAACCCTAGGCGGACACCTTAAGCTCAACGCCAACCCTAACCTGACCCTGACGCTAACTCCAACCGTAACAGTTACCCGAAAACTAACAGTAGCCCTAAACTTACTCCCTGAAACTAAGTTCAAACCTAACCTAACCAGAAGCCAAAATCAAACCATACACCTAACCCTAACCCTAGGCGGACACCTTAAGCTCAACCCCAACCCTAACCTGACCCTCACGCTAACTCCAACCGTAACACTGAACCGAAAACTAACAGTAGCCCTAAACTTACTCCCTCAAACTATGTTCAAACCTAACCTAACCTGAAGCCTAACTCAAACCATAGACCTAACCCTAAGCCTAGGCGGACAAATGAAGCTCAACCACAACCGTAACCTGACCCTTACGTTATCTCCAACCGTAACACTGAACCGAAAACTAACAGTAGCCCTAAACTTACTCCCTCAAACTAAGTTCAAACCTAACCTAACCTGAAGCCTATCTCAAACCACAGACCTAACCCTAACCCTAGGCGGACACCTTAAGCTCAACCCCAACCCTAACCGGACACTCACGCTAACTCCAAATGTAACACTGAATCAAAAACTAACAGTAGCCCTAAACTTACTCCCTCAAACTAAGTTCAAACCTAACCTAACCTGAAGACTAAATCAAACCATACACCTACACTAACCCTAGGCGGACACCTTAAGCTCAACCCCAAACCTAACCTGACCCTGACGCTTACTCCAAGCGTAACAGTTAACCAAAAACTAACAGTAGCCCTAAACTGACTCCCTCAAACTAAGGTCAAACCAAACCTAACCTGAAGCCTAAATCAAATTATAGACCTAACCCTAACCGTAGGCGGACAACTTATGCTTAACCCCCACCCTAACCTGACCCTGACGCTTACTCCAACTGTAACAGTTAACCGAAAACTAACAGTAGCCCTGAACTTACACCCTCAAAATAAGTTCAAACCTAACCTAACCTGAGGCCTAACTGAAACCACAGACCTAACCCTAACCCTAGGCGGACACCTTAAGCTCAACCCCAACCCTAACCGGACACTCACTCTAACTCCAAATGTAACACTGAATCAAAAACTAACAGTAGCCCTAAACTTACTCCCTCAAACTAAGTTCAAACCTAACCTAACCTGAAGCCTAAATCAAACCATACACCTAACCCTAACACTAGGCGGACACCTGAAGCTCAACCCCAAACCTAACCTGACCCTGACGCTTACTCCAAGCGTAACAGTTAACCGAAAACTAACAGTAGCCCTAAAATGACTCCCTCAAACTAAGTTCAAACCTAACCTAACCTGAAGCCTAAATCAAATCATAGACCTAACCCTAACCGTAGGCGGACAACTTATGCTTAACCCCAACCCTAACCTGACCCTGACGCTTACTCCAACTGTAACAGTTAACCGAAAACTAAGAGTAGCCCTGAACTTACACCCTCAAACTAACTTCAAACATAATCTAACATGAAGCCTAACTCAAACCATAGACCTAACCCTAACCCTAGGCGGACACCTGAAGCTCAACCCCAACCATAACCTGACCCTGACGCTATCTCCCACCATAACACTGAACCGAAAACTAACAGTAGCCCTAAACTTACTCCCTCAAACTAAGTTCAAACCTAACCTAACCTGAAGCCTAACTCAAACCACAGACCTAACCCTAACCCTAGGCGGACACCTTAAGCTTAACCCCAACCCTAACCTGACCCTCACGCTAACTCCAACCGTAACACTGAACCGAAAACAAACAGTAGCCCTAAACTTACTCCCTCAAACTAAGTTCAAACCTAACCTAACCTGAAGCCTAAATCAAACCATACACCTAACCCTAACCCTAGGCGGACACCTTAACTTCAACCCCAAACCTAACCTGACCCTGACGCTTACTCCAACCGTAACAGTTACCCGAAAACTAACAGTAGCCCTAAACTTTCTCCCTCAAACTAAGTTCAAACATAACATAACCTGAAGCCTAAATCAAACCATACACCTATCCCTAACCCTAGGCAGACACCTTAAGCTCAACCCCAACCCTAACCTGGCCGTGACGCTAACTCCAACCGTAACAGTTACCCGAAAACTAACAGTAGCCCTAAACTTACTCCTTCAAACTAAGTACAAACCTAAACTAACCTGAAACCTAAATCAAAACATACACCTAACCCTAAACCTAGGCGGACACCTGAAGCTCAAACCCAACCCTAACCTGACCCTCACGCTAACTCCAACCGTAACACTGATCCTAAAACTAACAATAGCCCTAAACTTACTCCCTAAAATTAAGTTCAAACCTAACCTAACCTGAAGCCTATCTCAAACCATAGACCTAAACCTAACCCTAGGCGGACACCTGAAGCTCAACCCCAACCCTATCCTGACCCTGACGCTATCTCCAACCGTAACACTGAACCGAAAACTAACAGTAGCCCTAAACTTACTCCCTCAAACTAAGTTCAAACCTAACCTAACCTGAAGCCTAACTCAAACCACAGACCTAACCGTAACCCTAGGCGGACACCTTAAGCTCAACCCCAACCCTAACCGGACCATCATGCTAACTCCAAACGTAACACTGAACCGAAAACTAACAGTCGCCCTAAACTTACTCCCTCAAACTAAGTTCAATCCTAACCTAACCTGAAGCCTAAATGAAACCATAGACCTAAACCTAACCCTAGGCGGACACCTTATGCTTAACCCCCACCCTAACCTGACCCTGACGCTTACTCCAACTGTAACAGTTAACCGAAAACTAACAGTAGCCCTAAAGTTACTCCCTGAAACTAACTTCAAACCTAACCTAACCTGAAGCCAAAATCAAACCATACACCTAACCCAAACCCTCGGCGGACACCTTAAGCTCAACGCCAACCCTAACCTGACACTGACGCTAACTCCAACCGTAACAGTTACCCGAAAACTAACAGTAGCCCTAAACTTACTCCCTCAAACTAAGTTCAAACCTAACCTAACCAGAAGCCAAAATCAAACCATACAACTAACCCTAACCCTAGGCGGACACCTTAAGCTCAACCCCAACCCTAACCTGACCCTCACGCTAACTACAACCGTAACACTGAACCGAAAACTAACAGTAGCCCTAAACTTACTCCCTCAAACTATGTTCAAACCTAACCTAACCTGAAGCCTAACTCAAACCATAGACCTAACCCTAAGCCTAGGCGGACAACTTATGCTTAACCCCCACCCTAACCTGACCCTGACGCTTACTCCAACTGTAACAGTTAACCGAAAACTAACAGTAGCCCTGAACTTACACCCTCAAAATAAGTTCAAACCTAACCTAACCTGAAGCCTAACTGAAACCACAGACCTAACCCTAACCCTAGGCGGACACCTTAAGCTCAACCCCAACCCTAACCGGACACTCACGCTAACTCCAAATGTAACACTGAATCAAAAACTAACAGTAGCCCTAAACTTACTCCTTCAAACTAAGTTCAAACCTAACCTAACCTGAAGCCTAAATCAAACCATACACCTAACCCTAACCCTAGGCGGACACCTTAAGCTCAACTCCAAACCTAACCTGACCGTGACGCTTACTCCAAGCGTAACAGTTAACCAAAAATTAACAGTAGCCCTAAACTGACTCCCTCAAACTAAGTTCAAACCTAACCTAACCAGAAGCCAAAATCAAACCATACACCTAACCCTAACCCTAGGCGGACACCTTAAGCTCAACCCCAACCCTAACCTGACCCTCACGCTAACTACAACCGTAACACTGAACCGAAAACTAACAGTAGCCCTAAACTTACTCCCTCAAACTATGTTCAAACCTAACCTAACCTGAAGCCTAACTCAAACCATAGACCTAACCCTAAGCCTAGGCGGACAAATGAAGCTCAACCACAACCCTAACCTGACCCTTACGTTATCTCCAACCGTAACACTGAACCGAAAACTAACAGTAGCCCTAAACTTACTCCCTCAAACTAAGTTCAAACCTAACCTAACCTGAAGCCTATCTCAAACCACAGACCTAACCCTAACCCTAGGCGGACACCTTAAGCTCAACCCCAACCCTAACCGGACACTCACGCTAACTCCAAATGTAACACTGAATCAAAAACTAACAGTAGCCCTAAACTTACTCCCTCAAACTAAGTTCAAACCTAACCTAACCTGAAGACTAAATCAAACCATACACCTACACTAACCCTAGGCGGACACCTTAAGCTCAACCCCAAACCTAACCTGACCCTGACGCTTACTCCAAGCGTAACAGTTAACCAAAAACTAACAGTAGCCCTAAACTGACTCCCTCAAACTAAGGTCAAACCAAACCTAACCTGAAGCCTAAATCAAATTATAGACCTAACCCTAACCGTAGGCGGACAACTTATGCTTAACCCCCACCCTAACCTGACCCTGACGCTTACTCCAACTGTAACAGTTAACCGAAAACTAACAGTAGCCCTGAACTTACACCCTCAAAATAAGTTCAAACCTAACCTAACCTGAGGCCTAACTGAAACCACAGACCTAACCCTAACCCTAGGCGGACACCTTAAGCTCAAACCCAACCCTAACCGGACACTCACTCTAACTCCAAATGTAACACTGAATCAAAAACTAACAGTAGCCCTAAACTTACTCCCTCGAACTAAGTTCAAACCTAACCTAACCTGAAGCCTAAATCAAACCATACACCTAACCCTAACCCTAGGCGGACACCTTAAGCTCAACCCCAAACCTAACCTGACCGTGACGATTACTCCAAGCGTAACAGTTAACAGAAAACTAACAGTAGCCCTAAACTGACTCCCTCAAACTAAGTTCAAACCTAACCTAACCTGAAGCCTAAATCAAATCATAGACCTAACCCTAACCGTAGGCGGACAACTTATGCTTAACCTTCACCCTACCTGACCCTGACGCTTACTCCAACTGTAACAGTTAACCGAAAACTAACAGTAGCCCTGAACTAACACCCTCAAACTAACTTCAAACATAATCTAACCTAAAGACTAACTCAAACCATAGACCTAACCCTAACACTAGGCGGACACCTGAAGCTCAACCCCAAACCTAACCTGACCCTGACGCTTACTCCAAGCGTAACAGTTAACCGAAAACTAACAGTAGCCCTAAAATGACTCCCTCAAACTAAGTTCAAACCTAACCTAACCTGAAGCCTAAATCAAATCATAGACCTAACCCTAACCGTAGGCGGACAACTTATGCTTAACCCCAACCCTAACCTGACCCTGACGCTTACTCCAACTGTAACAGTTAACCGAAAACTAAGAGTAGCCCTGAACTTACACCCTCAAACTAACTTCAAACATAATCTAACATGAAGCCTAACTCAAACCATAGACCTAACCCTAACCCTAGGCGGACACCTGAAGCTCAACCCCAACCATAACCTGACCCTGACGCTATCTCCCACCATAACACTGAACCGAAAACTAACAGTAGCCCTAAACTTACTCCCTCAAACTAAGTTCAAACCTAACCTAACCTGAAGCCTAACTCAAACCACAGACCTAACCCTAACCCTAGGCGGACACCTTAAGCTTAACCCCAACCCTAACCTGACCCTCACGCTAACTCCAACCGTAACACTGAACCGAAAACAAACAGTAGCCCTAAACTTACTCCCTCAAACTAAGTTCAAACCTAACCTAACCTGAAGCCTAAATCAAACCATACACCTAACCCTAACCCTAGGCGGACACCTTAACTTCAACCCCAAACCTAACCTGACCCTGACGCTTACTCCAACCGTAACAGTTACCCGAAAACTAACAGTAGCCCTAAACTTTCTCCCTCAAACTAAGTTCAAACATAACATAACCTGAAGCCTAAATCAAACCATACACCTAACCCTAACCCTAGGCAGACACCTTAAGCTCAACCCCAACCCTAACCTGGCCGTGACGCTAACTCCAACCGTAACAGTTACCCGAAAACTAACAGTAGCCCTAAACTTACTCCTTCAAACTAAGTACAAACCTAAACTAACGTGAAACCTAAATCAAAACATACACCTAACCCTAAACCTAGGCGGACACCTGAAGCTCAAACCCAACCCTAACCTGACCCTCACGCTAACTCCAACCGTAACACTGATCCTAAAACTAACAATAGCCCTAAACTTACTCCCTAAAACTAAGTTCAAACCTAACCTAACCTGAAGCCTATCTCAAACCATAGACCTAAACCTAACCCTAGGCGGACACCTGAAGCTCAACCCCAACCCTAACCTGACCCTGACGCTATCTCCAACCGTAACACTGAACCGAAAACTAACAGTAGCCCTAAACTTACTCCCTCAAACTAAGTTCAAACCTAACCTAACCTGAAGCCTAACTCAAACCACAGACCTAACCGTAACCCTAGGCGGACACCTTAAGCTCAACCCCAACCCTAACCGGACCATCATGCTAACTCCAAACGTAACACTGAACCGAAAACTAACAGTCGCCCTAAACTTACTCCCTCAAACTAAGTTCAATCCTAACCTAACCTGAAGCCTAAATGAAACCATAGACCTAAACCTAACCCTAGGCGGACACCTTATGCTTAACCCCCACCCTAACCTGACCCTGACGCTTACTCCAACTGTAACAGTTAACCGAAAACTAACAGTAGCCCTAAAGTTACTCCCTGAAACTAACTTCAAACCTAACCTAACCTGAAGCCAAAATCAAACCATACACCTAACCCAAACCCTCGGCGGACACCTTAAGCTCAACGCCAACCCTAACCTGACACTGACGCTAACTCCAACCGTAACAGTTACCCGAAAACTAACAGTAGCCCTAAACTTACTCCCTCAAACTAAGTTCAAACCTAACCTAACCAGAAGCCAAAATCAAACCATACAACTAACCCTAACCCTAGGCGGACACCTTAAGCTCAACCCCAACCCTAACCTGACCCTCACGCTAACTACAACCGTAACACTGAACCGAAAACTAACAGTAGCCCTAAACTTACTCCCTCAAACTATGTTCAAAGCTAACCTAACCTGAAGCCTAACTCAAACCATAGACCTAACCCTAAGCCTAGGCGGACAACTTATGCTTAACCCCCACCCTAACCTGACCCTGACGCTTACTCCAACTGTAACAGTTAACCGAAAACTAACAGTAGCCCTGAACTTACACCCTCAAAATAAGTTCAAACCTAACCTAACCTGAAGCCTAACTGAAACCACAGACCTAACCCTAACCCTAGGCGGACACCTTAAGCTCAACCCCAACCCTAACCGGACACTCATGCTAACTCCAAATGTAACACTGAATCAAAAACTAACAGTAGCCCTAAACTTACTCCTTCAAACTAAGTTCAAACCTAACCTAACCTGAAGCCTAAATCAAACCATACACCTAACCCTAACCCTAGGCGGACACCTTAAGCTCAACTCCAAACCTAACCTGACCGTGACGCTTACTCCAAGCGTAACAGTTAACCAAAAACTAACAGTAGCCCTAAACTGACTCCCTCAAACTAAGTTCAAACCTAACCTAACCTGAAGCCTAAATCAAATCATAGACCTAAACCTAACCGTAGGCGGACAACTTATGCTTAACCCCCAACCTACCTGACCCTAACGCTTACTCCAACTGTAACAGTTAACCGAAAACTAACAGTAGCCCTGAACTAACACCCTCAAACTAACTTCAAACCTAATCTGACCTAAAGCCTAACTCAAACCATAGACCTAACCCTAACCCTAGGCGGACACCTGAAGCTCAACCCCAAACCTAACCTGACCCTGACGCTTACTCCAAGCGTAACAGTTAACCGAAAACTAACAGTAGCCCTAAACTGACTCCCTCAAACTAAGTTCAAACCTAACCTAACCTGAAGCCTAAATCAAATCATAGACCTAACCCTTACCGTAGGCGGACAACTTATGCTTAATCCCCACCCTAACCTGACCCTGACGCTTACTCCAACTGTAACAGTTAACCGAAAACTAACAGTAGCCCTGAACTTACACCCTCAAACTAACTTCAAACATAATCTAACCTGAAGCCTAACTCAAACCATAGACCTAACCCTAACCCTAGGCGGACACCTGAAGCTCAACCCCAACCCTAACCTGACCCTGACGCTATCTCCCACCATAACACTGAACCGAAAACTAACAGTAGCCATAAACTTACTCCCTCAAACTAAGTTCAAACCTAACCTAACCTGAAGCCTAACTCAAACCTCAGACCTAACCCTAACCCTAGGCAGACACCTTAAGCTCAACCCCAACCCTAACCTGACACTCAGGCTAACTCCAACCGTAACACTGAACCGAAAACTAACAGTAGCCCAAAACTTACTCCCTCAAACTAACTTCAAACCTAACCTAACCTGACGCCTAAATCAAATCATACACCTAACCCTAACCCTAGGCGGACACCTTAAGCTCAACCCCAACCCTAACCTGACCTCCAGGCTAACTCCAACCATATCACTGAACCGAAAACTAAGAGTAGCCCTAAACTTACTCCCTCAAACTAAGTTCAATCCTAACCTAACCTGAAGCCTAAATGAAACCATAGACCTAACCCTAACCCTAGGCGGACACCTTATGCTTAACCCCCAACCTAACCTGACCCTGACGCTTACTCCAACCGTAACAGTTAACCGAAAACTAACAGTAGCCCTAAACTTACTCCCTGAAACTAACTTCAAACCTAACCTAACCTTAAGCGTAAATGAAACCATACACATAACCCTAACCATAGGCGGACACCTTAATCTCAACACCAACCCTAACCTGGCAGTGACGCTAACTCCAACCGTAACAGTTTCCCGAAAACTAACAGTAGCCCTAAACTTAATCCCTCAAACTAAGTTCAAACCTAACCTAACCTGAAGCCTAAATGAAACCATACACCTAACCCTAACCCTGGGCGGACACCTTATGCTTAAACTCCACCCTAAACTGACCCTGACGCTTACTCCAACTGTAACAGTTAACCGAAAACTAACAGTAGCCCTGAACTTACACCCTCAAACTAACTTGAAACCTAATCTAACCTGAAGCCTAACTCATACCATAGACCTAACCCTAACCCTAGGCGGACACCTGAAGCTCAACCACAACCCTAACCTGACCCTGACGCTATCTCCAACCGTAACACTGAACCGAAAACTAACAGTAGCCCTAAACTTACTCCCTCAAACTAAGTTCAAACCTAACCTAACCTGAAGCCTATCTCAAACCACAGACCTAACCCTAACCCTAGGCGGACACCTTAAGCTCAACCCCAACCCTAACCGGACACTCACGCTAACTCCAAATGTAACACTGAATCAAAAACTAACAGTAGCCCCAAACTTACTCCCTCAAACTAAGTTCAAACCTAACCTAACCTGAAGGCTAAATCAAACAATAGACCTAACCGTAACCCTAGGCGGACACCTTAAGCTTAACCCCAAACCTAACCTGACCCTGAGGTTAAATCCAACCGTAACACTGAACCAAAATCTAACAGTAGCCCTAAACTTACTCCCTCAAACTAAGTTCAATCCTAACCTAACCTAAAGCCTTAATGAAACCAGAGACCTAACCCTAACCCTAGGCGGACAACTTATGCTTAACCCCCACCCTAACCTAACCCAGACGCTTACTCCAACCGTAACACTTAAACGAAAACTAACAGTAGCTCTAAACTTACTCCCTTAAACTATGTTCAAACCTAACCTAACCTGAAGCCTAAATCAAACCATACACCTAACCCTAACCCTAGGCGGACACCTTAAGCTCAACCCCAAACCTAACCTGACCCTGACGCTTACTCCAACCGTAACACTTAACCGAAAACTAACAGTAGCCCTAAACTTACTGACTCAAACTAAATTCAAACTTAACCTAACCTGAAGCCTAAATCAAACCATACACCTAACCCTAAACCTAGGCGGACACCTGAAGTTCAAACCCAACTCTAACCTGACCCACACGCTAACTCCAACCGTAACACTGAACCGAAAATTAACAGTAGCCCTAAACTTACTCCCTAAAACTAAGTTCAAACCTAACCTAACCTGAAGCCAAACTCAAACCATAGACCTAACCCTAACCCTAGGCGGACACCTGAAGCTCAACCCCTACCCTAACCTGACCCTGACGCTATCTCCAACCGTAACACTGAATCGAAAACTAACAGTAGCCCTAAACTTACTCCGTCAAACTAAGTTCAAACCTAACCTAACCTGAAGCCTAACTCAAACAACAGACCTAACCCTAACCCTAGGCAGACACCTTAAGCTCAACACCAACCCTAACCGGACCCTCACTCTAACTCCAAACGTAACACTGAACCGAAAACTAACAGTAGCCCTAAACTTACTCCCTCAAACTAAGTTCAAACCTAACCTAACCTGAAGCATAAATCAAACCATACACCTAACCCTATCCCTAGGCGGAAACCTTAACTTCAACCCCAAACCTAACCTCACCCTGACGCTTACTCCAAATGTAACAGTTACCCGAAAACTAACAGTAGCCCTAAACTTACTCCCTCAAACTAAGTTCAAACCTATCCTAACCTGAAGCCTAAATCAAACCATACACCTAACCCTAACCCTAGGCTGATACCTTAATCTCAACCCCAAACCTATCCTGACCCTGACACTTACACCAACAGTAACAGTTAACCGAAAACTAACAGTAGACCTAAACTGACTCCCTCAAACTAAGTTCAAACCTAACCTAACCTGAAGCCTAAATCAAATCTTAGACCTAACCCTAACCCTAGGCGGACACCTTATGCTTAACCCCCACCCTAACCTGACCCTGACGCTTACTCCAACCGTAACAGTTAACCGAAAACTAACAGTAGCCCTAAACTTACTCCATCAAACTAACTTCAAACCTAACCTAACCTGAAGCCTAACTCAAACCACAAACCTAACACTAACCCTAGACGGACACCTTAAGCTCAATCCGAACCCTAACCGGACCGTCATGCTAACTCCAAACGTAACACTGAACCGAGAACTAACAGTTGCCCTAAACTTACTCCCTCAAACTAAGTTCAATCCTAATCTATCCTGAAGGCTAAATGAAACCATAGACCTAACCCTAACCGTAGGCGGACTCCTTATGCTTAACCCGAACCATAACATGACCCTGACGCTTACTCCAACTTTAACAGTTAACCGAAAACTAACAGTAGCCCTAAACTTACTCCCTGAAACTAACTTCAAACCTAACCTAACCTGAAGCCTAAATCAAACCATACACCTAACCCTAACCCTAGGCGGACACCTTAAGCTCAACCCCAACCCTAACCTGACCCTGACGCTAACTCCAACCGTAACAGTTACCCGAAAACTAACAGTAGCCCTAAACTTACTCCCTCAAACTAAGTTCAAACATAACCTAACCAGAAGCCAAAATCAAACCATACACCTAACCATAACCCTAGGCGGACACCTTAAGCTCAACCCCAGCCCTAACCTGACCCTAACGCTAACTCCAACCGTAACACTGAACCAAAAACTCACAGTAGCCCTAAACTTACTCCATCAAACTAAGTTCAAACCAAACTTAACCTGAAGCCTAACTCAAACCATAGACCTAACCCTAACCCTAGGCGGACACCTTAAGCTCAACCCCAACCCTAACCGGACCCTAACGCTAACTCCAAACGTAACACTGAACCAAAAACTAACAGTAGCCCTAAACTTACTCCCTCAAACTAAGTTCAAACCTAACCTAACCTGAAGCCTAACTCAAACAATAGACCTAACCCTAACCCTAGGCGGACACCTTAAGCTTAACCCTAACCCTAACCTGACCCTGAGGCTAAATCCAACCGTAATACTGAACCGAAAACTAACAGTAGCACTAAACTGACTCCCTCAAACTATGTTCAAACCTAACCTAACCTGAAGCCTAAATCAAATCATAGACCTAACCCTAACCCTAGGCGGACACCTTATGCTTAAACCCCACCCTACCCTGACCCTGACGCTTACTCCAACTGTAACAGTTAACCGAAAACTAACAGTAGCCCTAAACTTACTCCCTCAAACTAATTTCAAACCTAACCTAACCTGAAGCCTAAATCAAACCATACACCTAATCCTAACCCTAGGCGGACACCTTAAGGTCAACCCCAAACATAACCTGACCCTGACGCTATCTCCAACCATAACAGTTAACCGAAAACTAACAGTAGCCCTAAACTTACGCCCTCAAACTAAGTTTCAAATATAACCTAACCTGAAGCCTAAATCAAACCATACACGTAACCGTAACTCTAGGCGGACACCTTAAGCTCAACCCCAACCATAACCTGGCCCTGATGCTAACTCCAACCGTAACAATTACCCGAAAACTAACAATAGCCCTAAACTTACTCGCTCAAAACTAAGTTCAAAACCTAACCTAACCTGAAGCCTAACTCAAACCATAGACCTAATCCTAACCCTAGGCGGACACCTGAAGCTCAACCCCCAACCATAACACCTGACCTTGACGCTATCTCCAAACATAACACTGAATCGAAAACTAAGAGTAGCCCTAAACTTACTCCCTCAAACTAAGTTCAAACCTAACCTAACCTGAAGCCTAATGCAAACCACAGACCTAACCCTAACCGTAGGCGGACACCTTAAGTTCAACCCCAACCCTAACCTGACCCTCACGCTAATTCCAACCGTAACACTGAACCGAAAACTAACAGTAGCCCTAAACTTACTCCTTCAAACTAAGTTCAAACTTAACCTAACCTGAAGCCTAACTCAAACAATAGACCTAACCCTAACCCTAGGCGGACACCTTAAGCTTAACCCCAACCCTATCCTGACCCTGAGGCTAAATCCAACCGTAACACTGAACCGAAAACTAAAAGTAGACCTAATTCTTACTCCCTCAAACTTAGTTCAATCCTAACCTAACCTGAAGCCTAAATTAAACCATAGACCTAACCCTAACCCCAGGCGGACACCTTAAGCTCAACCCCAAACCTAACCTGACCCTGACGCTTACTCCAACCGTAACAGTTAACCGAAAACTAACAGTAGCCCTAAACTGACTCCCTCAAACTAAGTTCAAACCTAACCTAAACTGAAGCCTAAATGAAATCATAGAACTAACCCTAACCCTAGGCGGACACCTTATGTTTAACCCCCACCCTACCCTGACCCTGACGCTAACTCCAACCGTAACAGTTAACTGAAAACTAACAGTAGCCCTAAACTTACTCCCTCAAACTAACTTCAAACCTAACCTAACCTGAAGCCTAAATCAAACCATACACCTAACCCTAACCCTAGGCGGACACCTGAAGGTCAAACCCAACCCTAACCTGACCCTGACGCTTACTCCAACTGTAACAGTTAACCGAAAACTAACAGTAGCCCTGAACTTACACCCTCAAACTAACTTCAAAAATAATCTAACCTGAAACCTAACTCAAACCATAGACCTAACCCTAACCCTAGGCGGACACCTTAAGCTCAACCCCAACCCTAACCTGACCCTGACGCTATCTCCAAACATAACACTGAACCGAAAACTAACAGTAGCCCTAAACTTACTCCCTCAAACTAAGTTAAACCTAACCTAACCTGAAGCCTAACTCAAACCACAGACCTAACCCTAACCCTAGGCGGACGCCTTAAGCTTAACCCCAACCCTAACCTGACCTTCACGCTACTCCACCCGTAACACTGAACCGAAAACTAACAGTAGCCCTATACTTACTCCCTCAAACTAACTTCAAACCTAACCTAAACTGAAGCCTAAATTAAACCATACACCTAACCCTAACACTAGGCGGACACCTTAAGCTCAACCCCAACCCTAACCTGACCTCCAGGCTAACTCCAACCATAACACTGAAATAAAAACTAAGAGTAGCCCTAAACTTACTCCCTCAAACTAAGTTCAATCCTAACCTAACCTAAAGCCTAAATCTAACCATACACCTAACCCTAACCCTAGGCAGACACCCTTAAAAACAACCCCAACCCTAACGTGACCCTCACGCTAACTCCAACCATAACACTGAACCGAAAACTAACAGTAGCCCTAAACTTACTCCATCAAACTAGTTCAAACCAAAGCTAACCTGAAGCCTAACTCAAACCATAGACCTAACCCTAACCCTAGGCGGACATCTGAAGCTCAACCACAACCCTATCCTGACACTGACGCTATCTCCAACCATAACACTGAACTGAAAACTAACAGTATCCCTAAAATTACTCCCTCAAACTAAGTTCAAACCTAACCTAACCTGATGCCTAACTCATACCACAGACCTAACCCTAACCCTAGGCGGACACCTTAAGCTCAACCCCAACCCTAACCGGATCCTCACGCTAACTCCAAACCTAACACTGAACCAAAAACTAACAGTAGCCCTAAACTTACTCCCTCGAACTAAGTTCAAACCTAACCTAACCTGAAGCCTAACTCAAACAATAGACCTAACCCTAACCCTAGGCGTACACCTTATGCTTAAACCCCACCCTACCCTGACCCTGACGCTTACTCCAACTGTAAGAGTTAACCGAAAACAAACAGTAGCCCTAAACTAACTCCCTCAAACTAACTTCAAACCTAACCTAACCTTAAGCCTAAATGAAACCATACACCTAACCCTAACCCTAGGCGGACACCTTAATCTCAACCCCAACCCTAACCTTGCCCTGATGCTAACTCCAACCATAACAGTTTCCCGAAAACTAACAGTAGCCCTAAACTTACTCCCTCAAACTAAGTTCAATCCTAACATAACCTGAAGCCTAAATGAAACCATAGACCTAACCCTAACCCTAGGCGGACACCTTAAGCTCAACCCCAAACCTAACCTGACCCTCACGCTAACTCCAACCGTAGCACTGAACCGAAAACTAACAGTAGCCCTAAACTTACTCCCTCAAACTATGTTCAATACCTAACCTAACCTGAAGCCTAACTCAAACCATAGACCTAACCTAACCCTAGGCGGACACCTGAAGCTCAACCACAACCCTACCCTGACCCTGACACTATCTCCAACCGTAACACTGAACCGAAAACTAACAGTAGCCCTAAACTTACTCCCTCAACTAAGTTCAATCCTAACCTAACCTGAAGCCTATCTCAAACCACAGACCTAACCCTAACCCTATGCGGACACCTTAAGCTCAACCCCAACCTAACCGGACACTCACGCTAACTCCAAATGTAACACTGAATCAAAAACTAACAATAGCCCTAAACTTACTCCCTCAAACTAAGTTCAAACCTAACCTAACCTGAAGCCTAAATCAAACCACACACCTAACCCTAACCCTAGGCGGACACCTTAAGCTCAACCCCAAACCTAACCTGACCTTGACGCTTATTCCAACCGAAACAGTTAACCGAAAACTAACAGTAGCCCTAAACTGACTCCCTCAAACTAAGTTCAAACCTAACCTACACCTGAAGCCTAAATCAAATCATAGACCTAACCCTAACCGTAGGCGGACAACTTATGCTTAACCCCCACCCTAACCTGACCCTGACGCTTACTCCAACTGTAACAGATAACCGAAAACTAACAGTAGCCCTGAACTTACACCCTCAAACTAACTTCAAACATAATCTAACCTGAAGCCTAACTCAAACCATAGACCTAACCCTAACCCTAGGCGGACACCTGAAGCTCAACCCCAACCCTAACCTGACCTCCAGGCTAACTCCAACCATATCACTGAATCGAAAACTAAGAGTAGCCCTAAACTTACTCCCTCAAACTAACTTCAAACCTAACCTAACCTTAAGCCTAAACGAAACCATACACATTACCCTAACACTAGGCGGACACCTTAATCTCAACCCCAACCCTAACCTGGACTTGACGCTAACTCCAACCGTAACAGTTTCCCGAAAACTAACAGTAGCCCTAAACTTACTCCCTCAAACTAAGTTCAAATCTGAAGCCTAAATCAAACCATACACCTAACCCTAACCTTAGGCGGACACCTTAAGCTCACCCCAACCCTAACGTGACCCTCACGCTAACTCCAACCGTAACACTGAACCGAAAACTAACAGTAGCCCTAAACTTACTCCCTCAAACTAACTTCAAACCTAACCTAACCTGAAGCCTAAATCAAATCATACACCTAACCCTAACCCTAGGCGGACACCTTATGCTTAAACTCCACCCTAACCTGACCCTGACGCTTACTCCAACTGTAACAGTTAACCGAAAACTAACAGTAGCCCTAAACTTACTCCCTCAAACTAATTTCAAACCTAACCTAACCTGAAGCGTAAATCAAACCATAAACCTAACCCTAACCCTAGGCGGACACCTTAAGCTCAACCCCAACCCTAACCTGGCCCTGACACTAACTCCAACAGTAACAGTTACCCGAAAACTAAGAGTAGCCCTAAACTTACTCCCTCAAACTAAGTTCAAACCTAACCTAACCTGAAGCCTAAATCTAACCATACACCTAACCCTAACCCTAGGCGGACACCTTAAGCTCAACCCCAACCCTAACATGACCCTCACGCTAATTCCAACCGTAACAGTTAACCGAAAACTAACAGTAGCCCTAAACTTACTCCCTCAAACTCAGTTCAAACCTAACCTAACCTGAAGCCTAAATTAAATCATAGACCTAACCCTAACCCTAGGCGGACAACTTAGGCTTAACACCCACCCTACCTGACCCTGACGCTTACTCCAACTGTAACAGTTAACCGAAAACTAACAGTAGCCCTGAACTTACACCCTCAAACTAACTTCAAACCTAATCTAACCTGAAGCCTAACTCAAACCATAGACCTAACCCTAACCCTAGGCGGACACCTGAAGCCCAACCCCAATCCTAACCTGACCCTAACGCTATCTCCAACCATAACACTGAAACGAAAACTAACAGTAGCCCTAAACTTACTCCCTCAAATTAAGTTCAAACCTAACCTAACCTGAAGCCTAACTCTAACCTCAGACCTAACCCTAACCCTAGGCGGACACCTTAAGCTCAACCCCAACCCTTACCGGACCCTCATGCTAACTCCAAACGTAACACTGAATCAATAACTAACAGTAGCCCTAAACTTACTCCCTCAAACTAAGTTCAAACCTAACCTAACCTGAAGCCTAAATCAAACCATACACCTAACCCTAACCCTAGGCAGACACCTTAAGCTCAACCCCAAACCTAACCTGACCCTGACGCTTACTCCAAGCGTAACAGTTAACCGAAAACTAACAGTAGCCCTAAACTGACTCCCTCAAACTAAGTTCAAACCTAACCTAACCTGAAGCCTAAATCAAATCATAGACCTAACCCTAACCGTAGGAGGACAACTTATGCTTAACCCCCACCCTAACCTGACCCTGACGCTTACTCCAACTGTAACAGTTAACCGAAAACTAAGAGTAGCCCTGAACTTACACCCTCAAACTAACTTCAAACATAATCTAACATGAAGCCTAACTCAAACCATAGACCTAACCCTAACCCTAGGCGGACACCTGAAGCTCAACCCCAACCCTAACCTGACCCTGACGCTATCACCCACCATAGCACTGAACCGAAAACTAACAGTAGCCCTAAACTTACTCCCTCAAACTAAGTTCAAACCTAACCTAACCTGAAGCCTAACTCAAACCACAGACCTAACCCTAACCCTAGGCGGACACCATAAGCTCAACCCCAACCCTAACCTGACCCTCACGCTAACTCCAACCGTAACACTGAACCGAAAACTAACAGTAGCCCTAAACTTACTCCCTCAAACTAACTTCAAATCTAACCTAACCTGAAGCCTAAATCAAATCATACACCTAACCCTAACCCTAGGCGGACACCTTATGCTTAAACTCCACCCTAAACTGACCCTGACGCTTACTCCAACTGTAACAGTTAACCGAAAACTAACAGTAGCCCTGAACTTACACCCTCAAACTAACTTCAAACCTAATCTAACCTGAAGCCTAACTCAAACCATAGACCTAACCCTACCCTAGGCGGACACCTTAAGCTTAACCCCAACCCTAACGTGAACCTCACGCTAACTCCAACCGTAACACTGAACAGAAAACAAACAGTAGCCCTAAACTTACTCCCTCAAACTAAGTTCAAACCTAACCTAAGCTGAAGCCTAAATCAAACCATACACCTAACCCTAACCCTAGGCGGACACCTTAACTTCAACCCCAAACCTAACCTGACACTGACGCTTACTCCAACTGTAACAGTTACCCGAAAACTAACAGTAGCCCTAAACTTTCTCCCTCATACTAAGTTCAAACATAACATAACCTGAAGCCTAAATCAAACCATACACCTAACCTAACCCAAGGCGGACACATTAAGCTCAACCCCAACCCTAACCTGGCCGTGACGCTAACTCCAACCGTAACAGTTACCCGAAAACTAACAGTAGCCTTAAACTTACTCCCTCAAACTAAGTTCAAAACTAAACTAACCTGAAACCTAAATCAAAACATACACCTAACCCTAACCCTAGGCGGACACCTGAAGCTCAAACCCAACCATAAGCTGACCCTCACGCTAACTCCAACCGTAACACTGATCCTAAAACTAACAATAGCCCTAAACGTACTCCCTAAAACTAAGTTCAAACCTAACCTAACCTGAAGCCTATCTCAAACCATACCTAAACCTAACCCTAGGCGGACACCTGAATCTCAACCCCAACCCTAACCTGACCCTGACGCTATCTCCAACCGTAACACTGAACCGAAAACTAACAGTAGTCCTAAACTTACTCCCTCAAACTAAGTTCAAACCTAACCTAACCTGAAGCCTAACTCAAACCACAGACCTAACCGTAACCCTAGGTGGACACCTTAAGCTCAACCCCAACCCTAACCGGACCCTCATGCTAACTCCAAACGTAACACTGAACCGAAAACTAACAGTAGCCCTAAACTTACTCCCTCAAACTAAGTTCAATCCTAACCTAACCTGAAGCCTAAATGAAACCATAGACCTAACCCTAACCCTAGGCGGACACCTTATTCTTAACCTCCACCCTAACCTGACCCTGACGCTTACTCCAACTGTAACAGTTAACCGAAAACTAACAGTAGCCCTAAACTTACTCCCTGAAACTAACTTCAAACCTAACCTAACCTGAAGCCAAAATCAAACCATACACCTAACCCAAACCCTAGGCGGACACCTTAAGCTCAACGCCAACCCTAACCTGACCCTGACGCTAACTCCAACCGTAACAGTTACCCGAAAACTAACAGTAGCCCTAAACTTACTCCCTGAAACTAAGTTCAAACCTAACCTAACCAGAAGCCAAAATCAAACCATACACCTAACCCTAACCCTAGGCTGACACCTTAAGCTCAACCCCAACCCTAACCTGACCCTCACGCTAACTACAACCGTAACACTGAACCGAAAACTAACAGTAGCCCTAAACTTACTCCCTCAAACTATGTTCAAACCTAACCTAACCTGAAGCCTAACTCAAACCATAGACCTAACCCTAAGCCTAGGCGGACAAATGAAGCTCAACCACAACCCTAACCTGACCCTTACGTTATCTCCAACCGTAACACTGAACCGAAAACTAACAGTAGCCCTAAACTTACTCCCTCAAACTAAGTTCAAACCTAACCTAACCTGAAGCCTATCTCAAACCACAGACCTAACCCTAACCCTAGGCGGACACCTTAAGCTCAACCCCAACCCTAACCGGACACTCACACTAACTCCAAATGTAACACTGAATCAAAAACTAACAGTAGCCCTAAACTTACTCCCTCAAACTAAGTTCAAACCTAACCTAACCTGAAGACTAAATCAAACCATACACCTACACTAACCCTAGGCGGACACCTTAAGCTCAACCCCAAACCTAACCTGACCCTGACGCTTACTCCAAGCGTAACAGTTAACCAAAAACTAACAGTAGCCCTAAACTGACTCCCTCAAACTAAGGTCAAACCAAACCTAACCTGAAGCCTAAATCAAATTATAGACCTAACCCTAACCGTAGGCGGACAACTTATGCTTAACCCCCACCCTAACCTGACCCTGACGCTTACTCCAACTGTAACAGTTAACCGAAAACTAACAGTAGCCCTGAACTTACACCCTCAAAATAAGTTCAAACCTACCTAACCTGAGGCCTAACTGAAACCACAGACCTAACCCTAACCCTAGGCGGACACCTTAAGCTCAACCCCAACCCTAACCGGACACTCACTCTAACTCCAAATGTAACACTGAATCAAAAACTAACAGTAGCCCTAAACTTACTCCCTCAAACTAAGTTCAAACCTAACCTAACCTGAAGCCTAAATCAAACCATACACCTAACCCTAACCCTAGGCGGACACCTTAAGCTCAACCCCAAACCTAACCTGACCGTGACGCTTACTCCAAGCGTAACAGTTAACCGAAAACTAACAGTAGCCCTAAACTGACTCCCTCAAACTAAGTTCAAACCTAACCTAACCTGAAGCCTAAATCAAATCATAGACCTAACCCTAACCGTAGGCGGACAACTTATGCTTAACCTTCACCCTACCTGACCCTGACGCTTACTCCAACTGTAACAGTTAACCGAAAACTAACAGTAGCCCTGAACTAACACCCTCAAACTAACTTCAAACATAATCTAACCTAAAGACTAACTCAAACCATAGACCTAACCCTAACACTAGGCGGACACCTGAAGCTCAACCCCAAACCTAACCTGACCCTGACGCTTACTCCAAGCGTAACAGTTAACCGAAAACTAACAGTAGCCCTAAAATGACTCCTCAAACTAAGTTCAAACCTAACCTAACCTGAAGCCTAAATCAAATCATAGACCTAACCCTAACCGTAGGCGGACAACTTATGCTTAACCCCAACCCTAACCTGACCCTGACGCTTACTCCAACTGTAACAGTTAACCGAAAACTAAGAGTAGCCCTGAACTTACACCCTCAAACTAACTTCAAACATAATCTAACATGAAGCCTAACTCAAACCATAGACCTAACCGTAACCCTAGGCGGACACCTGAAGCTCAACCCCAACCATAACCTGACCCTGACGCTATCTCCCACCATAACACTGAACCGAAAACTAACAGTAGCCCTAAACTTACTCCCTCAAACTAAGTTCAAACCTAACCTAACCTGAAGCCTAACTCAAACCACAGACCTAACCCTAACCCTAGGCGGACACCTTAAGCTTAACCCCAACCCTAACCTGACCCTCACGCTAACTCCAACCGTAACACTGAACCGAAAACAAACAGTAGCCCTAAACTTACTCCCTCAAACTAAGTTCAAACCTAACCTAACCTGAAGCCTAAATCAAACCATACACCTAACCCTAACCCTAGGCGGACACCTTAACTTCAACCCCAAACCTAACCTGACCCTGACGCTTACTCCAACCGTAACAGTTACCCGAAAACTAACAGTAGCCCTAAACTTTCTCCCTCAAACTAAGTTCAAACATAACATAACCTGAAGCCTAAATCAAACCATACACCTAACCCTAACCCTAGGCAGACACCTTAAGCTCAACCCCAACCCTAACCTGGCCGTGACGCTAACTCCAACCGTAACAGTTACCCGAAAACTAACAGTAGCCCTAAACTTACTCCTTCAAACTAAGTACAAACCTAAACTAACCTGAAACCTAAATCAAAACATACACCTAACCCTAAACCTAGGCGGACACCTGAAGCTCAAACCCAACCCTAACCTGACCCTCACGCTAACTCCAACCGTAACACTGATCCTAAAACTAACAATAGCCCTAAACTTACTCCCTAAAACTAAGTTCAAACCTAACCTAACCTGAAGCCTATCTCAAACCATAGACCTAAACCTAACCCTAGGCGGACACCTGAAGCTCAACCCCAACCCTAACCTGACCCTGACGCTATCTCCAACCGTAACACTGAACCGAAAACTAACAGTAGCCCTAAACTTACTCCCTCAAACTAAGTTCAAACCTAACCTAACCTGAAGCCTAACTCAAACCACAGACCTAACCGTAACCCTAGGCGGACACCTTAAGCTCAACCCCAACCCTAACCGGACCATCATGCTAACTCCAAACGTAACACTGAACCGAAAACTAACAGTCGCCCTAAACTTACTCCCTCAAACTAAGTTCAATCCTAACCTAACCTGAAGCCTAAATGAAACCATAGACCTAACCTAACCTAGGCGGACACCTTATGCTTAACCCCCACCCTAACCTGACCCTGACGCTTACTCCAACTGTAACAGTTAACCGAAAACTAACAGTAGCCCTAAAGTTACTCCCTGAAACTAACTTCAAACCTAACCTAACCTGAAGCCAAAATCAAACCATACACCTAACCCAAACCCTCGGCGGACACCTTAAGCTCAACGCCAACCCTAACCTGACACTGACGCTAACTCCAACCGTAACAGTTACCCGAAAACTAACAGTAGCCCTAAACTTACTCCCTCAAACTAAGTTCAAACCTAACCTAACCAGAAGCCAAAATCAAACCATACAACTAACCCTAACCCTAGGCGGACACCTTAAGCTCAACCCCAACCCTAACCTGACCCTCACGCTAACTACAACCGTAACACTGAACCGAAAACTAACAGTAGCCCTAAACTTACTCCCTCAAACTATGTTCAAACCTAACCTAACCTGAAGCCTAACTCAAACCATAGACCTAACCCTAAGCCTAGGCGGACAACTTATGCTTAACCCCCACCCTAACCTGACCCTGACGCTTACTCCAACTGTAACAGTTAACCGAAAACTAACAGTAGCCCTGAACTTACACCCTCAAAATAAGTTCAAACCTAACCTAACCTGAAGCCTAACTGAAACCACAGACCTAACCCTAACCCTAGGCGGACACCTTAAGCTCAACCCCAACCCTAACCGGACACTCACGCTAACTCCAAATGTAACACTGAATCAAAAACTAACAGTAGCCCTAAACTTACTCCTTCAAACTAAGTTCAAACCTAACCTAACCTGAAGCCTAAATCAAACCATACACCTAACCCTAACCCTAGGCGGACACCTTAAGCTCAACTCCAAACCTAACCAGACCGTGACGCTTACTCCAAGCGTAACAGTTAACCAAAAACTAACAGTAGCCCTAAACTGACTCCCTCAAACTAAGTTCAAACCTAACCTAACCTGAAGCCTAAATCAAATCATAGACCTAAACCTAACCGTAGGCGGACAACTTATGCTTAACCCCCAACCTACCTGACCCTAACGCTTACTCCAACTGTAACAGTTAACCGAAAACTAACAGTAGCCCTGAACTAACACCCTCAAACTAACTTCAAACCTAATCTGACCTAAAGCCTAACTCAAACCATAGACCTAACCCTAACCCTAGGCGGACACCTGAAGCTCAACCCCAAACCTATCCTGACCCTGACGCTTACTCCAAGCGTAACAGTTAACCGAAAACTAACAGTAGCCCTAAACTGACTCCCTCAAACTAAGTTCAAACCTAACCTAACCTGAAGCCTAAATCAAATCATAGACCTAACCCTTACCGTAGGCGGACAACTTATGCTTAATCCCCACCCTAACCTGACCCTGACGCTTACTCCAACTGTAACAGTTAACCGAAAACTAACAGTAGCCCTGAACTTACACCCTCAAACTAACTTCAAACATAATCTAACCTGAAGCCTAACTCAAACCATAGACCTAACCCTAACCCTAGGCGGACACCTGAAGCTCAACCCCAACCCTAACCTGACCCTGACGCTATCTCCCACCATAACACTGAACCGAAAACTAACAGTAGCCATAAACTTACTCCCTCAAACTAGTTCAACCTAACCTAACCTGAAGCCTAACTCAAACCTCAGACCTAACCCTAACCCTAGGCAGACACCTTAAGCTCACCCCAACCCTAACCTGACACTCAGGCTAACTCCAACCGTAACACTGAACCGAAAACTAACAGTAGCCCAAAACTTACTCCCTCAAACTAACTTCAAACCTAACCTAACCTGACGCCTAATCAAATCATACACCTAACCCTAACCCTAGGCGGACACCTTAAGCTCAACCCCAACCCTAACCTGACCTCCAGGCTAACTCCAACCATATCACTGAACCGAAAACTAAGAGTAGCCCTAAACTTACTCCCTCAAACTAAGTTCAATCCTAACCTAACCTGAAGCCTAAATGAAACCATAGACCTAACCCTAACCCTAGGCGGACACCTTATGCTTAACCCCCAACCTAACCTGACCCTGACGCTTACTCCAACCGTAACAGTTAACCGAAAACTAACAGTAGCCCTAAACTTACTCCCTGAAACTAACTTCAAACCTAACCTAACCTTAAGCGTAAATGAAACCATACACATAACCCTAACCATAGGCGGACACCTTAATCTCAACACCAACCCTAACCTGGCAGTGACGCTAACTCCAACCGTAACAGTTTCCCGAAAACTAACAGTAGCCCTAAACTTAATCCCTCAAACTAAGTTCAAACCTAACCTAACCTGAAGCCTAAATGAAACCATACACCTAACCCTAACCCTGGGCGGACACCTTATGCTTAAACTCCACCCTAAACTGACCCTGACGCTACTCCAACTGTAACAGTTAACCGAAAACTAACAGTAGCCCTGAACTTACACCCTCAAACTAACTTGAAACCTAATCTAACCTGAAGCCTAACTCATACCATAGACCTAACCCTAACCCTAGGCGGACACCTGAAGCTCAACCACAACCGTAACCTGACCCTGACGCTATCTCCAACCGTAACACTGAACCGAAAACTAACAGTAGCCCTAAACTTACTCCCTCAAACTAAGTTCAAACCTAACCTAACCTGAAGCCTATCTCAAACCACAGACCTAACCCTAACCCTAGGCGGACACCTTAAGCTCAACCCCAACCCTAACCGGACACTCACGCTAACTCCAAATGTAACACTGAATCAAAAACTAACAGTAGCCCCAAACTTACTCCCTCAAACTAAGTTCAAACCTAACCTAACCTGAAGGCTAAATCAAACAATAGACCTAACCGTAACCCTAGGCGGACACCTTAAGCTTAACCCCAAACCTAACCTGACCCTGAGGTTAAATCCAACCGTAACACTGAACCAAAATCTAACAGTAGCCCTAAACTTACTCCCTCAAACTAAGTTCAATCCTAACCTAACCTAAAGCCTTAATGAAACCAGAGACCTAACCCTAACCCTAGGCGGACAACTTATGCTTAACCCCCACCCTAACCTAACCCAGACGCTTACTCCAACCGTAACACTTAAACGAAAACTAACAGTAGCTCTAAACTTACTCCCTTAAACTATGTTCAAACCTAACCTAACCTGAAGCCTAAATCAAACCATACACCTAACCCTAACCCTAGGCGGACACCTTAAGCTCAACCCCAAACCTAACCTGACCCTGACGCTTACTCCAACCGTAACACTTAACCGAAAACTAACAGTAGCCCTAAACTTACTGACTCAAACTAAATTCAAACTTAACCTAACCTGAAGCCTAAATCAAACCATACACCTAACCCTAAACCTAGGCGGACACCTGAAGTTCAAACCCAACTCTAACCTGACCCACACGCTAACTCCAACCGTAACACTGAACCGAAAATTAACAGTAGCCCTAAACTTACTCCCTAAAACTAAGTTCAAACCTAACCTAACCTGAAGCCAAACTCAAACCATAGACCTAACCCTAACCCTAGGCGGACACCTGAAGCTCAACCCCTACCCTAACCTGACCCTGACGCTATCTCCAACCGTAACACTGAATCGAAACTAACAGTAGCCCTAAACTTACTCCGTCAAACTAAGTTCAAACCTAACCTAACCTGAAGCCTAACTCAAACAACAGACCTAACCCTAACCCTAGGCAGACACCTTAAGCTCAACACCAACCCTAACCGGACCCTCACTCTAACTCCAAACGTAACACTGAACCGAAAACTAACAGTAGCCCTAAACTTACTCCCTCAAACTAAGTTCAAACCTAACCTAACCTGAAGCATAAATCAAACCATACACCTAACCCTATCCCTAGGCGGAAACCTTAACTTCAACCCCAAACCTAACCTCACCCTGACGCTTACTCCAAATGTAACAGTTACCCGAAAACTAACAGTAGCCCTAAACTTACTCCCTCAAACTAAGTTCAAACCTATCCTAACCTGAAGCCTAAATCAAACCATACACCTAACCCTAACCCTAGGCTGATACCTTAATCTCAACCCCAAACCTATCCTGACCCTGACACTTACACCAACAGTAACAGTTAACCGAAAACTAACAGTAGACCTAAACTGACTCCCTCAAACTAAGTTCAAACCTAACCTAACCTGAAGCCTAAATCAAATCTTAGACCTAACCCTAACCCTAGGCGGACACCTTATGCTTAACCCCCACCCTAACCTGACCCTGACGCTTACTCCAACCGTAACAGTTAACCGAAAACTAACAGTAGCCCTAAACTTACTCCATCAAACTAACTTCAAACCTAACCTAACCTGAAGCCTAACTCAAACCACAAACCTAACACTAACCCTAGACGGACACCTTAAGCTCAATCCGAACCCTAACCGGACCGTCATGCTAACTCCAAACGTAACACTGAACCGAGAACTAACAGTTGCCCTAAACTTACTCCCTCAAACTAAGTTCAATCCTAATCTATCCTGAAGGCTAAATGAAACCATAGACCTAACCCTAACCGTAGGCGGACTCCTTATGCTTAACCCGAACCATAACATGACCCTGACGCTTACTCCAACTTTAACAGTTAACCGAAAACTAACAGTAGCCCTAAACTTACTCCCTGAAACTAACTTCAAACCTAACCTAACCTGAAGCCTAAATCAAACCATACACCTAACCCTAACCCTAGGCGGACACCTTAAGCTCAACCCCAACCCTAACCTGACCCTGACGCTAACTCCAACCGTAACAGTTACCCGAAAACTAACAGTAGCCCTAAACTTACTCCCTCAAACTAAGTTCAAACATAACCTAACCAGAAGCCAAAATCAAACCATACACCTAACCATAACCCTAGGCGGACACCTTAAGCTCAACCCCAGCCCTAACCTGACCCTAACGCTAACTCCAACCGTAACACTGAACCAAAAACTCACAGTAGCCCTAAACTTACTCCATCAAACTAAGTTCAAACCAAACTTAACCTGAAGCCTAACTCAAACCATAGACCTAACCCTAACCCTAGGCGGACACCTTAAGCTCAACCCCAACCCTAACCGGACCCTAACGCTAACTCCAAACGTAACACTGAACCAAAAACTAACAGTAGCCCTAAACTTACTCCCTCAAACTAAGTTCAAACCTAACCTAACCTGAAGCCTAACTCAAACAATAGACCTAACCCTAACCCTAGGCGGACACCTTAAGCTTAACCCTAACCCTAACCTGACCCTGAGGCTAAATCCAACCGTAATACTGAACCGAAAACTAACAGTAGCACTAAACTGACTCCCTCAAACTATGTTCAAACCTAACCTAACCTGAAGCCTAAATCAAATCATAGACCTAACCCTAACCCTAGGCGGACACCTTATGCTTAAACCCCACCCTACCCTGACCCTGACGCTTACTCCAACTGTAACAGTTAACCGAAAACTAACAGTAGCCCTAAACTTACTCCCTCAAACTAATTTCAAACCTAACCTAACCTGAAGCCTAAATCAAACCATACACCTAATCCTAACCCTAGGCGGACACCTTAAGGTCAACCCCAAACATAACCTGACCCTGACGCTATCTCCAACCATAACAGTTAACCGAAAACTAACAGTAGCCCTAAACTTACGCCCTCAAACTAAGTTTCAAATATAACCTAACCTGAAGCCTAAATCAAACCATACACGTAACCGTAACTCTAGGCGGACACCTTAAGCTCAACCCCAACCATAACCTGGCCCTGATGCTAACTCCAACCGTAACAATTACCCGAAAACTAACAATAGCCCTAAACTTACTCGCTCAAACTAAGTTCAAACCTAACCTAACCTGAAGCCTAACTCAAACCATAGACCTAATCCTAACCCTAGGCGGACACCTGAAGCTCAACCCCAACCATAACCTGACCTTGACGCTATCTCCAAACATAACACTGAATCGAAAACTAAGAGTAGCCCTAAACTTACTCCCTCAAACTAAGTTCAAACCTAACCTAACCTGAAGCCTAATGCAAACCACAGACCTAACCCTAACCGTAGGCGGACACCTTAAGTTCAACCCCAACCCTAACCTGACCCTCACGCTAATTCCAACCGTAACACTGAACCGAAAACTAACAGTAGCCCTAAACTTACTCCTTCAAACTAAGTTCAAACTTAACCTAACCTGAAGCCTAACTCAAACAATAGACCTAACCCTAACCCTAGGCGGACACCTTAAGCTTAACCCCAACCCTATCCTGACCCTGAGGCTAAATCCAACCGTAACACTGAACCGAAAACTAAAAGTAGACCTAATCTTACTCCCTCAAACTTAGTTCAATCCTAACCTAACCTGAAGCCTAAATTAAACCATAGACCTAACCCTAACCCCAGGCGGACACCTTAAGCTCAACCCCAAACCTAACCTGACCCTGACGCTTACTCCAACCGTAACAGTTAACCGAAAACTAACAGTAGCCCTAAACTGACTCCCTCAAACTAAGTTCAAACCTAACCTAAACTGAAGCCTAAATGAAATCATAGAACTAACCCTAACCCTAGGCGGACACCTTATGTTTAACCCCCACCCTACCCTGACCCTGACGCTAACTCCAACCGTAACAGTTAACTGAAAACTAACAGTAGCCCTAAACTTACTCCCTCAAACTAACTTCAAACCTAACCTAACCTGAAGCCTAAATCAAACCATACACCTAACCCTAACCCTAGGCGGACACCTGAAGGTCAAACCCAACCCTAACCTGACCCTGACGCTTACTCCAACTGTAACAGTTAACCGAAAACTAACAGTAGCCCTGAACTTACACCCTCAAACTAACTTCAAAAATAATCTAACCTGAAACCTAACTCAAACCATAGACCTAACCCTAACCCTAGGCGGACACCTTAAGCTCAACCCCAACCCTAACCTGACCCTGACGCTATCTCCAAACATAACACTGAACCGAAAACTAACAGTAGCCCTAAACTTACTCCCTCAAACTAAGTTAAACCTAACCTAACCTGAAGCCTAACTCAAACCACAGACCTAACCCTAACCCTAGGCGGACGCCTTAAGCTTAACCCCAACCCTAACCTGACCTTCACGCTACTCCACCCGTAACACTGAACCGAAAACTAACAGTAGCCCTATACTTACTCCCTCAAACTAACTTCAAACCTAACCTAAACTGAAGCCTAAATTAAACCATACACCTAACCCTAACACTAGGCGGACACCTTAAGCTCAACCCCAACCCTAACCTGACCTCCAGGCTAACTCCAACCATAACACTGAAATAAAAACTAAGAGTAGCCCTAAACTTACTCCCTCAAACTAAGTTCAATCCTAACCTAACCTAAAGCCTAAATCTAACCATACACCTAACCCTAACCCTAGGCAGACACCTTAAAAACAACCCCAACCCTAACGTGACCCTCACGCTAACTCCAACCATAACACTGAACCGAAAACTAACAGTAGCCCTAAACTTACTCCATCAAACTAAGTTCAAACCAAAGCTAACCTGAAGCCTAACTCAAACCATAGACCTAACCCTAACCCTAGGCGGACATCTGAAGCTCAACCACAACCCTATCCTGACACTGACGCTATCTCCAACCATAACACTGAACTGAAAACTAACAGTATCCCTAAAATTACTCCCTCAAACTAAGTTCAAACCTAACCTAACCTGATGCCTAACTCATACCACAGACCTAACCCTAACCCTAGGCGGACACCTTAAGCTCAACCCCAACCCTAACCGGATCCTCACGCTAACTCCAAACCTAACACTGAACCAAAAACTAACAGTAGCCCTAAACTTACTCCCTCGAACTAAGTTCAAACCTAACCTAACCTGAAGCCTAACTCAAACAATAGACCTAACCCTAACCCTAGGCGTACACCTTATGCTTAAACCCCACCCTACCCTGACCCTGACGCTTACTCCAACTGTAAGAGTTAACCGAAAACAAACAGTAGCCCTAAACTAACTCCCTCAAACTAACTTCAAACCTAACCTAACCTTAAGCCTAAATGAAACCATACACCTAACCCTAACCCTAGGCGGACACCTTAATCTCAACCCCAACCCTAACCTTGCCCTGATGCTAACTCCAACCATAACAGTTTCCCGAAAACTAACAGTAGCCCTAAACTTACTCCCTCAAACTAAGTTCAATCCTAACATAACCTGAAGCCTAAATGAAACCATAGACCTAACCCTAACCCTAGGCGGACACCTTAAGCTCAACCCCAAACCTAACCTGACCCTCACGCTAACTCCAACCGTAGCACTGAACCGAAAACTAACAGTAGCCCTAAACTTACTCCCTCAAACTATGTTCAAACCTAACCTAACCTGAAGCCTAACTCAAACCATAGACCTAACCCTAACCCTAGGCGGACACCTGAAGCTCAACCACAACCCTACCCTGACCCTGACACTATCTCCAACCGTAACACTGAACCGAAAACTAACAGTAGCCCTAAACTTACTCCCTCAAACTAAGTTCAATCCTAACCTAACCTGAAGCCTATCTCAAACCACAGACCTAACCCTAACCCTATGCGGACACCTTAAGCTCAACCCCAACCCTAACCGGACACTCACGCTAACTCCAAATGTAACACTGAATCAAAAACTAACAATAGCCCTAAACTTACTCCCTCAAACTAAGTTCAAACCTAACCTAACCTGAAGCCTAAATCAAACCACACACCTAACCCTAACCCTAGGCGGACACCTTAAGCTCAACCCCAAACCTAACCTGACCTTGACGCTTATTCCAACCGAAACAGTTAACCGAAAACTAACAGTAGCCCTAAACTGACTCCCTCAAACTAAGTTCAAACCTAACCTAACCTGAAGCCTAAATCAAATCATAGACCTAACCCTAACCGTAGGCGGACAACTTATGCTTAACCCCCACCCTAACCTGACCCTGACGCTTACTCCAACTGTAACAGATAACCGAAAACTAACAGTAGCCCTGAACTTACACCCTCAAACTAACTTCAAACATAATCTAACCTGAAGCCTAACTCAAACCATAGACCTAACCCTAACCCTAGGCGGACACCTGAAGCTCAACCCCAACCCTAACCTGACCTCCAGGCTAACTCCAACCATATCACTGAATCGAAAACTAAGAGTAGCCCTAAACTTACTCCCTCAAACTAACTTCAAACCTAACCTAACCTTAAGCCTAAACGAAACCATACACATTACCCTAACACTAGGCGGACACCTTAATCTCAACCCCAACCCTAACCTGGACTTGACGCTAACTCCAACCGTAACAGTTTCCCGAAAACTAACAGTAGCCCTAAACTTACTCCCTCAAACTAAGTTCAAATCTGAAGCCTAAATCAAACCATACACCTAACCCTAACCTTAGGCGGACACCTTAAGCTCAACCCCAACCCTAACGTGACCCTCACGCTAACTCCAACCGTAACACTGAACCGAAAACTAACAGTAGCCCTAAACTTACTCCCTCAAACTAACTTCAAACCTAACCTAACCTGAAGCCTAAATCAAATCATACACCTAACCCTAACCCTAGGCGGACACCTTATGCTTAAACTCCACCCTAACCTGACCCTGACGCTTACTCCAACTGTAACAGTTAACCGAAAACTAACAGTAGCCCTAAACTTACTCCCTCAAACTAATTTCAAACCTAACCTAACCTGAAGCGTAAATCAAACCATAAACCTAACCCTAACCCTAGGCGGACACCTTAAGCTCAACCCCAACCCTAACCTGGCCCTGACACTAACTCCAACAGTAACAGTTACCCGAAAACTAAGAGTAGCCCTAAACTTACTCCCTCAAACTAAGTTCAAACCTAACCTAACCTGAAGCCTAAATCTAACCATACACCTAACCCTAACCCTAGGCGGACACCTTAAGCTCAACCCCAACCCTAACATGACCCTCACGCTAATTCCAACCGTAACAGTTAACCGAAAACTAACAGTAGCCCTAAACTTACTCCCTCAAACTCAGTTCAAACCTAACCTAACCTGAAGCCTAAATTAAATCATAGACCTAACCCTAACCCTAGGCGGACAACTTAGGCTTAACACCCACCCTAACCTGACCCTGACGCTTACTCCAACTGTAACAGTTAACCGAAAACTAACAGTAGCCCTGAACTTACACCCTCAAACTAACTTCAAACCTAATCTAACCTGAAGCCTAACTCAAACCATAGACCTAACCCTAACCCTAGGCGGACACCTGAAGCCCAACCCCAATCCTAACCTGACCCTAACGCTATCTCCAACCATAACACTGAAACGAAAACTAACAGTAGCCCTAAACTTACTCCCTCAAATTAAGTTCAAACCTAACCTAACCTGAAGCCTAACTCTAACCTCAGACCTAACCCTAACCCTAGGCGGACACCTTAAGCTCAACCCCAACCCTTACCGGACCCTCATGCTAACTCCAAACGTAACACTGAATCAATAACTAACAGTAGCCCTAAACTTACTCCCTCAAACTAAGTTCAAACCTAACCTAACCTGAAGCCTAAATCAAACCATACACCTAACCCTAACCCTAGGCAGACACCTTAAGCTCAACCCCAAACCTAACCTGACCCTGACGCTTACTCCAAGCGTAACAGTTAACCGAAAACTAACAGTAGCCCTAAACTGACTCCCTCAAACTAAGTTCAAACCTAACCTAACCTGAAGCCTAAATCAAATCATAGACCTAACCCTAACCGTAGGAGGACAACTTATGCTTAACCCCCACCCTAACCTGACCCTGACGCTTACTCCAACTGTAACAGTTAACCGAAAACTAAGAGTAGCCCTGAACTTACACCCTCAAACTAACTTCAAACATAATCTAACATGAAGCCTAACTCAAACCATAGACCTAACCCTAACCCTAGGCGGACACCTGAAGCTCAACCCCAACCCTAACCTGACCCTGACGCTATCACCCACCATAGCACTGAACCGAAAACTAACAGTAGCCCTAAACTTACTCCCTCAAACTAAGTTCAAACCTAACCTAACCTGAAGCCTAACTCAAACCACAGACCTAACCCTAACCCTAGGCGGACACCATAAGCTCAACCCCAACCCTAACCTGACCCTCACGCTAACTCCAACCGTAACACTGAACCGAAAACTAACAGTAGCCCTAAACTTACTCCCTCAAACTAACTTCAAATCTAACCTAACCTGAAGCCTAAATCAAATCATACACCTAACCCTAACCCTAGGCGGACACCTTATGCTTAAACTCCACCCTAAACTGACCCTGACGCTTACTCCAACTGTAACAGTTAACCGAAAACTAACAGTAGCCCTGAACTTACACCCTCAAACTAACTTCAAACCTAATCTAACCTGAAGCCTAACTCAAACCATAGACCTAACCCTACCCTAGGCGGACACCTTAAGCTTAACCCCAACCCTAACGTGAACCTCACGCTAACTCCAACCGTAACACTGAACAGAAAACAAACAGTAGCCCTAAACTTACTCCCTCAAACTAAGTTCAAACCTAACCTAAGCTGAAGCCTAAATCAAACCATACACCTAACCCTAACCCTAGGCGGACACCTTAACTTCAACCCCAAACCTAACCTGACACTGACGCTTACTCCAACTGTAACAGTTACCCGAAAACTAACAGTAGCCCTAAACTTTCTCCCTCATACTAAGTTCAAACATAACATAACCTGAAGCCTAAATCAAACCATACACCTAACCCTAACCCAAGGCGGACACATTAAGCTCAACCCCAACCCTAACCTGGCCGTGACGCTAACTCCAACCGTAACAGTTACCCGAAAACTAACAGTAGCCTTAAACTTACTCCCTCAAACTAAGTTCAAAACTAAACTAACCTGAAACCTAAATCAAAACATACACCTAACCCTAACCCTAGGCGGACACCTGAAGCTCAAACCCAACCATAAGCTGACCCTCACGCTAACTCCAACCGTAACACTGATCCTAAAACTAACAATAGCCCTAAACGTACTCCCTAAAACTAAGTTCAAACCTAACCTAACCTGAAGCCTATCTCAAACCATACCTAAACCTAACCCTAGGCGGACACCTGAATCTCAACCCCAACCCTAACCTGACCCTGACGCTATCTCCAACCGTAACACTGAACCGAAAACTAACAGTAGTCCTAAACTTACTCCCTCAAACTAAGTTCAAACCTAACCTAACCTGAAGCCTAACTCAAACCACAGACCTAACCGTAACCCTAGGTGGACACCTTAAGCTCAACCCCAACCCTAACCGGACCCTCATGCTAACTCCAAACGTAACACTGAACCGAAAACTAACAGTAGCCCTAAACTTACTCCCTCAAACTAAGTTCAATCCTAACCTAACCTGAAGCCTAAATGAAACCATAGACCTAACCCTAACCCTAGGCGGACACCTTATTCTTAACCTCCACCCTAACCTGACCCTGACGCTTACTCCAACTGTAACAGTTAACCGAAAACTAACAGTAGCCCTAAACTTACTCCCTGAAACTAACTTCAAACCTAACCTAACCTGAAGCCAAAATCAAACCATACACCTAACCCAAACCCTAGGCGGACACCTTAAGCTCAACGCCAACCCTAACCTGACCCTGACGCTAACTCCAACCGTAACAGTTACCCGAAAACTAACAGTAGCCCTAAACTTACTCCCTGAAACTAAGTTCAAACCTAACCTAACCAGAAGCCAAAATCAAACCATACACCTAACCCTAACCCTAGGCTGACACCTTAAGCTCAACCCCAACCCTAACCTGACCCTCACGCTAACTACAACCGTAACACTGAACCGAAAACTAACAGTAGCCCTAAACTTACTCCCTCAAACTATGTTCAAACCTAACCTAACCTGAAGCCTAACTCAAACCATAGACCTAACCCTAAGCCTAGGCGGACAAATGAAGCTCAACCACAACCCTAACCTGACCCTTACGTTATCTCCAACCGTAACACTGAACCGAAAACTAACAGTAGCCCTAAACTTACTCCCTCAAACTAAGTTCAAACCTAACCTAACCTGAAGCCTATCTCAAACCACAGACCTAACCCTAACCCTAGGCGGACACCTTAAGCTCAACCCCAACCCTAACCGGACACTCACACTAACTCCAAATGTAACACTGAATCAAAAACTAACAGTAGCCCTAAACTTACTCCCTCAAACTAAGTTTCAAACCTAACCTAACCTGAAGGACTAAATCAAACCATACACCTACACTAACCCTAGGCGGACACCTTAAGCTCAACCCCAAACCTAACCTGACCCTGACGCTTACTCCAAGCGTAACAGTTAACCAAAAACTAACAGTAGCCCTAAACTGACTCCTCAAACTAAGGTCAAACCAAACCTAACCTGAAGCCTAAATCAAATTATAGACCTAACCCTAACCGTAGGCGGACAACTTATGCTTAACCCCCACCCTAACCTGACCCTGACGCTTACTCCAACTGTAACAGTTAACCGAAAACTAACAGTAGCCCTGAACTTACACCCTCAAAATAAGTTCAAACCTAACCTAACCTGAGGCCTAACTGAAAACCACAGACCTAACCCTAACCTAGGCGGACACCTTAAGCTCAACCCCAACCCTAACCGGACACTCACTCTAACTCCAAATGTAACACTGAATCAAAAACTAACAGTAGCCCTAAACTTACTCCCTCAAACTAAGTTCAAACCTAACCTAACCTGAAGCCTAAATCAAACCATACACCTAACCCTAACCCTAGGCGGACACCTTAAGCTCAACCCCAAACCTAACCTGACCGTGACGCTTACTCCAAGCGTAACAGTTAACCGAAAACTAACAGTAGCCCTAAACTGACTCCCTCAAACTAAGTTCAAACCTAACCTAACCTGAAGCCTAAATCAAATCATAGACCTAACCCTAACCGTAGGCGGACAACTTATGCTTAACCTTCACCCTACCTGACCCTGACGCTTACTCCAACTGTAACAGTTAACCGAAAACTAACAGTAGCCCTGAACTAACACCCTCAAACTAACTTCAAACATAATCTAACCTAAAGACTAACTCAAACCATAGACCTAACCCTAACACTAGGCGGACACCTGAAGCTCAACCCCAAACCTAACCTGACCCTGACGCTTACTCCAAGCGTAACAGTTAACCGAAAACTAACAGTAGCCCTAAAATGACTCCCTCAAACTAAGTTCAAACCTAACCTAACCTGAAGCCTAAATCAAATCATAGACCTAACCCTAACCGTAGGCGGACAACTTATGCTTAACCCCAACCCTAACCTGACCCTGACGCTTACTCCAACTGTAACAGTTAACCGAAAACTAAGAGTAGCCCTGAACTTACACCCTCAAACTAACTTCAAACATAATCTAACATGAAGCCTAACTCAAACCATAGACCTAACCGTAACCCTAGGCGGACACCTGAAGCTCAACCCCAACCATAACCTGACCCTGACGCTATCTCCCACCATAACACTGAACCGAAAACTAACAGTAGCCCTAAACTTACTCCCTCAAACTAAGTTCAAACCTAACCTAACCTGAAGCCTAACTCAAACCACAGACCTAACCCTAACCTAGGCGGACACCTTAAGCTTAACCCCAACCCTAACCTGACCCTCACGCTAACTCCAACCGTAACACTGAACCGAAAACAAACAGTAGCCCTAAACTTACTCCCTCAAACTAAGTTCAAACCTAACCTAACCTGAAGCCTAAATCAAACCATACACCTACCCTAACCCTAGGCGGACACCTTAAACTTCAACCCCAAACCTAACCTGACCCTGACGCTTACTCCAACCGTAAACAGTTACCCGAAAACTAACAGTAGCCCTAAACTTTCTCCCTCAAACTAAGTTCAAACATAACATAACCTGAAGCCTAAATCAAACCATACACCTAACCCTAACCCTAGGCAGACACCTTAAGCTCAACCCCAACCCTAACCTGGCCGTGACGCTAACTCCAACCGTAACAGTTACCCGAAAACTAACAGTAGCCCTAAACTTACTCCTTCAAACTAAGTACAAACCTAAACTAACCTGAACCTAAATCAAAACATACACCTAACCCTAAACCTAGGCGGACACCTGAAGCTCAAACCCAACCCTAACCTGACCCCTCACGCTAACTCCAACCGTAACACTGATCCTAAAACTAACAATAGCCCTAAACTTACTCCCTAAAACTAAGTTCAAACCTAACCTAACCTGAAGCCTATCTCAAACCATAGACCTAAACCTAACCCTAGGCGGACACCTGAAGCTCAACCCCAACCCCTAACCTGACCCTGACGCTATCTCCAACCGTAACACTGAACCGAAAACTAACAGTAGCCCTAAACTTACTCCCTCAAAACTAAGTTCAAACCTAACCTAACCTGAAGCCTAACTCAAACCACAGACCTAACCGTAACCCTAGGCGGACACCTTAAGCTCAACCCCCAACCCTAACCGGACCATCATGCTAACTCCAACGTAACACTGAACCGAAAACTAACAGTCGCCCTAAACTTACTCCCTCAAACTAAGTTCAATCCTAACCTAACCTGAAGCCTAAATGAAACCATAGACCTAAACCTAACCCTAGGCGGACACCTTATGCTTAACCCCCACCCTAACCTGACCCTGACGCTTACTCCAACTGTAACAGTTAACCGAAAACTAACAGTAGCCCTAAAGTTACTCCCTGAAACTAACTTCAAACCTAACCTAACCTGAAGCCAAAATCAAACCATACACCTAACCCAAACCCTCGGCGGACACCTTAAGCTCAACGCCAACCCTAACCTGACACTGACGCTAACTCCAACCGTAACAGTTACCCGAAAAAACTAACAGTAGCCCTAAACTTACTCCCTCAAACTAAGTTCAAACCTAACCTAACCAGAAGCCAAAATCAAACCATACAACTAAACCCTAACCCTAGGCGGACACCTTAAGCTCAACCCCAACCCTAACCTGACCCTCACGCTAACTACAACCGTAACACTGAACCGAAAACTAACAGTAGCCCTAAACTTACTCCCTCAAACTATGTTCAAACCTAACCTAACCTGAAGCCTAACTCAAACCATAGACCTAACCCTAAGCCTAGGCGGGACAACTTATGCTTAACCCCCACCCTAACCTGACCCTGACGCTTACTCCAACTGTAACAGTTAACCGAAAACTAACAGTAGCCCTGAACTTACACCCTCAAAATAAGTTCAAACCTAACCTAACCTGAAGCCTAACTGAAACCACAGACCTAACCCTAACCCTAGGCGGACACCTTAAGCTCAACCCCAACCCTAACCGGACACTCACGCTAACTCCAAATGTAACACTGAATCAAAAACTAACAGTAGCCCTAAACTTACTCCTTCAAACTAAGTTCAAACCTAACCTAACCTGAAGCCTAAATCAAAACCATACACCTAACCCTAACCTAGGCGGACACCTTAAGCTCAACTCCAAACCTAACCAGACCGTGACGCTTACTCCAAGCGTAACAGTTAACCAAAAACTAACAGTAGCCCTAAACTGACTCCCTCAAACTAAGTTCAAACCTAACCTAACCTGAAGCCTAAATCAAATCATAGACCTAAACCTAACCGTAGGCGGACAACTTATGCTTAACCCCCAACCTACCTGACCCTAACGCTTACTCCAACTGTAACAGTTAACCGAAAACTAACAGTAGCCCTGAACTAACACCCTCAAACTAACTTCAAACCTAATCTGACCTAAAGCCTAACTCAAACCATAGACCTAACCCTAACCCTAGGCGGACACCTGAAGCTCAACCCCAAACCTATCCTGACCCTGACGCTTACTCCAAGCGTAACAGTTAACCGAAAACTAACAGTAGCCCTAAACTGACTCCCTCAAACTAAGTTCAAACCTAACCTAACCTGAAGCCTAAATCAAATCATAGACCTAACCCTTACCGTAGGCGGACAACTTATGCTTAATCCCACCCTAACCTGACCCTGACGCTTACTCCAACTGTAACAGTTAACCGAAAACTAACAGTAGCCCTGAACTTACACCCTCAAACTAACTTCAAACATAATCTAACCTGAAGCCTAACTCAAACCATAGACCTAACCCTAACCCTAGGCGGACACCTGAAGCTCAACCCCAACCCTAACCTGACCCTGACGCTATCTCCCACCATAACACTGAACCGAAAACTAACAGTAGCCATAAACTTACTCCCTCAAACTAAGTTCAAACCTAACCTAACCTGAAGCCTAACTCAAACCTCAGACCTAACCCTAACCCTAGGCAGACACCTTAAGCTCAACCCCAACCCTAACCTGACACTCAGGCTAACTCCAACCGTAACACTGAACCGAAAACTAACAGTAGCCCAAAACTTACTCCCTCAAACTAACTTCAAACCTAACCTAACCTGACGCCTAAATCAAATCATACACCTAACCCTAACCCTAGGCGGACACCTTAAGCTCAACCCCAACCCTAACCTGACCTCCAGGCTAACTCCAACCATATCACTGAACCGAAAACTAAGAGTAGCCCTAAACTTACTCCCTCAAACTAAGTTCAATCCTAACCTAACCTGAAGCCTAAATGAAACCATAGACCTAACCCTAACCCTAGGCGGACACCTTATGCTTAACCCCCAACCTAACCTGACCCTGACGCTTACTCCAACCGTAACAGTTAACCGAAAACTAACAGTAGCCCTAAACTTACTCCCTGAAACTAACTTCAAACCTAACCTAACCTTAAGCGTAAATGAAACCATACACATAACCCTAACCATAGGCGGACACCTTAATCTCAACACCAACCCTAACCTGGCAGTGACGCTAACTCCAACCGTAACAGTTTCCCGAAAACTAACAGTAGCCCTAAACTTAATCCCTCAAACTAAGTTCAAACCTAACCTAACCTGAAGCCTAAATGAAACCATACACCTAACCCTAACCCTGGGCGGACACCTTATGCTTAAACTCCACCCTAAACTGACCCTGACGCTTACTCCAACTGTAACAGTTAACCGAAAACTAACAGTAGCCCTGAACTTACACCCTCAAACTAACTTGAAACCTAATCTAACCTGAAGCCTAACTCATACCATAGACCTAACCCTAACCCTAGGCGGACACCTGAAGCTCAACCACAACCGTAACCTGACCCTGACGCTATCTCCAACCGTAACACTGAACCGAAAACTAACAGTAGCCCTAAACTTACTCCCTCAAACTAAGTTCAAACCTAACCTAACCTGAAGCCTATCTCAAACCACAGACCTAACCCTAACCCTAGGCGGACACCTTAAGCTCAACCCCAACCCTAACCGGACACTCACGCTAACTCCAAATGTAACACTGAATCAAAAACTAACAGTAGCCCCAAACTTACTCCCTCAAACTAAGTTCAAACCTAACCTAACCTGAAGGCTAAATCAAACAATAGACCTAACCGTAACCCTAGGCGGACACCTTAAGCTTAACCCCAAACCTAACCTGACCCTGAGGTTAAATCCAACCGTAACACTGAACCAAAATCTAACAGTAGCCCTAAACTTACTCCCTCAAACTAAGTTCAATCCTAACCTAACCTAAAGCCTTAATGAAACCAGAGACCTAACCCTAACCCTAGGCGGACAACTTATGCTTAACCCCCACCCTAACCTAACCCAGACGCTTACTCCAACCGTAACACTTAAACGAAAACTAACAGTAGCTCTAAACTTACTCCCTTAAACTATGTTCAAACCTAACCTAACCTGAAGCCTAAATCAAACCATACACCTAACCCTAACCCTAGGCGGACACCTTAAGCTCAACCCCAAACCTAACCTGACCCTGACGCTTACTCCAACCGTAACACTTAACCGAAAACTAACAGTAGCCCTAAACTTACTGCCTCAAACTAAATTCAAACTTAACCTAACCTGAAGCCTAAATCAAACCATACACCTAACCCTAAACCTAGGCGGACACCTGAAGTTCAAACCCAACCCTAACCTGACCCACACGCTAACTCCAACCGTAACACTGAACCGAAAATTAACAGTAGCCCTAAACTTACTCCCTAAAACTAAGTTCAAACCTAACCTAACCTGAAGCCAAACTCAAACCATAGACCTAACCCTAACCCTAGGCGGACACCTGAAGCTCAACCCCTACCCTAACCTGACCCTGATGCTATCTCCAACCGTAACACTGAATCGAAAACTAACAGTAGCCCTAAACTTACTCCGTCAAACTAAGTTCAAACCTAACCTAACCTGAAGCCTAACTCAAACAACAGACCTAACCCTAACCCTAGGCAGACACCTTAAGCTCAACACCAACCCTAACCGGACCCTCACTCTAACTCCAAACGTAACACTGAACCGAAAACTAACAGTAGCCCTAAACTTACTCCCTCAAACTAAGTTCAAACCTAACCTAACCTGAAGCATAAATCAAACCATACACCTAACCCTAACCCTAGGCGGAAACCTTAACTTCAACCCCAAACCTAACCTCACCCTGACGCTTACTCCAAATGTAACAGTTACCCGAAAACTAACAGTAGCCCTAAACTTACTCCCTCAAACTAAGTTCAAACCTATCCTAACCTGAAGCCTAAATCAAACCATACACCTAACCCTAACCCTAGGCTGATACCTTAATGTCAACCCCAAACCTATCCTGACCCTGACACTTACACCAACAGTAACAGTTAACCGAAAACTAACAGTAGACCTAAACTGACTCCCTCAAACTAAGTTCAAACCTAACCTAACCTGAAGCCTAAATCAAATCTTAGACCTAACCCTAACCCTAGGCGGACACCTTATGCTTAACCCCCACCCTAACCTGACCCTGACGCTTACTCCAACCGTAACAGTTAACCGAAAACTAACAGTAGCCCTAAACTTACTCCATCAAACTAACTTCAAACCTAACCTAACCTGAAGCCTAACTCAAACCACAAACCTAACACTAACCCTAGGCGGACACCTTAAGCTCAACCCGAACCCTAACCGGACCGTCATGCTAACTCCAAACGTAACACTGAACCGAGAACTAACAGTTGCCCTAAACTTACTCCCTCAAACTAAGTTCAATCCTAATCTATCCTGAAGGCTAAATGGAACCATAGACCTAACCCTAACCCTAGGCGGACTCCTTATGCTTAACCCGAACCATAACATGACCCTGACGCTTACTCCAACAGTAACAGTTACCCGAAAACTAACAGTAGCCCTAAACTTACTCCCTCAAACTAAGTTCAAACATAACCTAACCAGAAGCCAAAATCAAACCATACACCTAACCATAACCCTAGGCGGACACCTTAAGCTCAAACCCAGCCCTAACCTGACCCTAACGCTAACTCCAACCGTAACACTGAACCAAAAACTCACAGTAGCCCTAAACTTACTCCCTCAAACTAAGTTCAAACCTAACCTAACCTGAAGCCTAACTCAAACAATAGACCTAACCCTAACCCTAGGCGGACACCTTAAGCTTAACCCTAACCCTAACCTGACCCTGAGGCTAAATCCAACCGTAATACTGAACCGAAAACTAACAGTAGCACTAAACTGACTCCCTCAAACTATGTTCAAACCTAACCTAACCTGAAGCCTAAATCAAATCATAGACCTAACCCTAACCCTAGGCGGACACCTTATGCTTAAACCCCACCCTACCCTGACCCCGACGCTTACTCCAACTGTAACAGTTAACCGAAAACTAACAGTAGCCCTAAACTTACTCCCTCAAACTAATTTCAAACCTAACCTAACCTGAAGCCTAAATCAAACCATACACCTAATCCTAACCCTAGGCGGACACCTTAAGGTCAACCCCAAACATAACCTGACCCTGACGCTATCTCCAACCATAACAGTTAACCGAAAACTAACAGTAGCCCTAAACTTACGCCCTCAAACTAAGTTCAAATATAACCTAACCTGAAGCCTAAATCAAACCATACACGTAACCGTAACTCTAGGCGGACACCTTAAGCTCAACCCCAACCATAACCTGGCCCTGATGCTAACTCCAACCGTAACAATTACCCGAAAACTAACAATAGCCCTAAACTTACTCGCTCAAACTAAGTTCAAACCTAACCTAATCTGAAGCCTAACTCAAACCATAGACCTAATCCTAACCCTAGGCGGACACCTGAAGCTCAACCCCAACCATAACCTGACCCTGACGCTATCTCCAAACATAACACTGAATCGAAAACTAAGAGTAGCCCTAAACTTACTCCCTCAAACTAAGTTCAAACCTAACCTAACCTGAAGCCTAACGCAAACCAAAGACCTAACCCTAACCGTAGGCGGACACCTTAAGTTCAACCCCAACCCTAACCTGACCCTCACGCTAATTCCAACCGTAACACTGAACCGAAAACTAACAGTAGCCCTAAACTTACTCCTTCAAACTAAGTTCAAACTTAACCTAACCTGAAGCCTAACTCAAACAATAGACCTAACCCTAACCCTAGGCGGACACCTTAAGCTTAACCCCAACCCTATCCTGACCCTGAGGCTAAATCCAACCGTAACACTGAACCGAAAACTAAAAGTAGACCTAATCTTACTCCCTCAAACTTAGTTCAATCCTAACCTAACCTGAAGCCTAAATTAAACCATAGACCTAACCCTAACCCCAGGCGGACACCTTAAGCTCAACCCCAAACCTAACCTGACCCTGACGCTTACTCCAACCGTAACAGTTAACCGAAAACTAACAGTAGCCCCTAAACTGACTCCCTCAAACTAAGTTCAAACCTAACCTAAACTGAAGCCTAAATGAAATCATAGAACTAACCCTAACCCTAGGCGGACACCTTATGTTTAACCCCCACCCTACCCTGACCCTGACGCTAACTCCAACCGTAACAGTTAACTGAAAACTAACAGTAGCCCTAAACTTACTCCCTCAAACTAACTTCAAACCTAACCTAACCTGAAGCCTAAATCAAACCATACACCTAACCCTAACCCTAGGCGGACACCTGAAGGTCAAACCCAACCCTAACCTGACCCTGACGCTTACTCCAACTGTAACAGTTAACCGAAAACTAACAGTAGCCCTGAACTTACACCCTCAAACTAACTTCAAAAATAATCTAACCTGAAACCTAACTCAAACCATAGACCTAACCCTAACCCTAGGCGGACACCTTAAGCTCAACCCCAACACTAACCTGACCTCCAGGCTAACTCCAACCATAACACTGAACCAAAAACTAAGAGTAGCCCTAAACTTACTCCCTCAAACTAAGTTCAATCCTAACCTAACCTAAAGCCTAAATCTAACCATACACCTAACCCTAACCCTAGGCAGACACCTTAAAAACAACCCCAACCCTAACGTGACCCTCACGCTAACTCCAACCATAACACTGAACCGAAAACTAACAGTAGCCCTAAACTTACTCCATCAAACTAAGTTCAAACCAAAGCTAACCTGAAGCCTAACTCAAACCATAGACCTAACCCTAACCCTAGGCGGACATCTGAAGCTCAACCACAACCCTAACCTGACACTGACGCTATCTCCAACCGTAACACTGAACTGAAAACTAACAGTATCCCTAAAATTACTCCCCTCAAACTAAGTTCAAACCTAACCTAACCTGATGCCTAACTCATACCACAGACCTAACCCTAACCCTAGGCGGACACCTTAAGCTCAACCCCAACCCTAACCGGATCCTCACGCTAACTCCAAACCTAACACTGAACCAAAAACTAACAGTAGCCCTAAACTTACTCCCTCGAACTAAGTTCAAACCTAACCTAACCTGAAGCCTAACTCAAACAATAGACCTAACCCTAACCCTAGGCGTACACCTTATGCTTAAACCCCACCCTACCCTGACCCTGACGCTTACTCCAACTGTAAGAGTTAACCGAAAACAAACAGTAGCCCTAAACTAACTCCCTCAAACTAACTTCAAACCTAACCTAACCTTAAGCCTAAATGAAACCATACACCTAACCCTAACCCTAGGCGGACACCTTAATCTCAACCCCAACCCTAACCTTGCCCTGATGCTAACTCCAACCATAACAGTTTCCCGAAAACTAACAGTAGCCCTAAACTTACTCCCTCAAACTAAGTTCAATCCTAACATAACCTGAAGCCTAAATGAAACCATAGACCTAACCCTAACCATAGGCGGACACCTTAAGCTCAACCCCAAACCTAACCTGACCCTCACGCTAACTCCAACCGTAGCACTGAACCGAAAACTAACAGTAGCCCTAAACTTACTCCCTCAAACTATGTTCAAACCTAACCTAACCTGAAGCCTAACTCAAACCATAGACCTAACCCTAACCCTAGGCGGACACCTGAAGCTCAACCACAACCCTACCCTGACCCTGACACTATCTCCAACCGTAACACTGAACCGAAAACTAACAGTAGCCCTAAACTTACTCCCTCAAACTAAGTTCAATCCTAACCTAACCTGAAGCCTATCTCAAACCACAGACCTAACCCTAACCCTATGCGGACACCTTAAGCTCAACCCCAACCCTAACCGGACACTCACGCTAACTCCAAATGTAACACTGAATCAAAAACTAACAATAGCCCTAAACTTACTCCCTCAAACTAAGTTCAAACCTAACCTAACCTGAAGCCTAAATCAAACCACACACCTAACCCTAACCCTAGGCGGACACCTTAAGCTCAACCCCAAACCTAACCTGACCTTGACGCTTATTCCAACCGAAACAGTTAACCGAAAACTAACAGTAGCCCTAAACTGACTCCCTCAAACTAAGTTCAAACCTAACCTAACCTGAAGCCTAAATCAAATCATAGACCTAACCCTAACCGTAGGCGGACAACTTATGCTTAACCCCCCACCCTAACCTGACCCTGACGCTTACTCCAACTGTAACAGATAACCGAAAACTAACAGTAGCCCTGAACTTACACCCTCAAACTAACTTCAAACATAATCTAACCTGAAGCCTAACTCAAACCATAGACCTAACCCTAACCCTAGGCGGACACCTGAAGCTCAACCCCAACCCTAACCTGACCTCCAGGCTAACTCCAACCATATCACTGAATCGAAAACTAAGAGTAGCCCTAAACTTACTCCCTCAAACTAACTTCAAACCTAACCTAACCTTAAGCCTAAACGAAACCATACACATTACCCTAACACTAGGCGGGACACCTTAATCTCAACCCCAACCCTAACCTGGACTTGACGCTAACTCCAACCGTAACAGTTTTCCCGAAAACTAACAGTAGCCCTAAACTTACTCCCTCAAACTAAGTTCAAATCTGAAGCCTAAATCAAACCATACACCTAACCCTAACCTTAGGCGGACACCTTAAGCTCAACCCCAACCCTAACGTGACCCTCACGCTAACTCCAACCGTAACACTGAACCGAAAACTAACAGTAGCCCTAAACTTACTCCCTCAAACTAACTTCAAACCTAACCTAACCTGAAGCCTAAATCAAATCATACACCTAACCCTAACCCTAGGCGGACACCTTATGCTTAAACTCCACCCTAACCTGACCCTGACGCTTACTCCAACTGTAACAGTTAACCGAAAACTAACAGTAGCCCTAAACTTACTCCCTCAAACTAATTTCAAACCTAACCTAACCTGAAGCGTAAATCAAACCATAAACCTAACCCTAACCCTAGGCGGACACCTTAAGCTCAACCCCAACCCTAACCTGGCCCTGACACTAACTCCAACAGTAACAGTTACCCGAAAACTAAGAGTAGCCCTAAACTTACTCCCTCAAACTAAGTTCAAACCTAACCTAACCTGAAGCCTAAATCTAACCATACACCTAACCCTAACCCTAGGCGGACACCTTAAGCTCAACCCCAACCCTAACATGACCCTCACGCTAATTCCAACCGTAACAGTTAACCGAAAACTAACAGTAGCCCTAAACTTACTCCCTCAAACTCAGTTCAAACCTAACCTAACCTGAAGCCTAAATTAAATCATAGACCTAACCCTAACCCTAGGCGGACAACTTAGGCTTAACACCCACCCTAACCTGACCCTGACGCTTACTCCAACTGTAACAGTTAACCGAAAACTAACAGTAGCCCTGAACTTACACCCTCAAACTAACTTCAAACCTAATCTAACCTGAAGCCTAACTCAAACCATAGACCTAACCCTAACCCTAGGCGGACACCTGAAGCCCAACCCCAATCCTAACCTGACCCTAACGCTATCTCCAACCATAACACTGAAACGAAAACTAACAGTAGCCCTAAACTTACTCCCTCAAATTAAGTTCAAACCTAACCTAACCTGAAGCCTAACTCTAACCTCAGACCTAACCCTAACCCTAGGCGGACACCTTAAGCTCAACCCCAACCCTTACCGGACCCTCATGCTAACTCCAAACGTAACACTGAATCAATAACTAACAGTAGCCCTAAACTTACTCCCTCAAACTAAGTTCAAACCTAACCTAACCTGAAGCCTAAATCAAACCATACACCTAACCCTAACCCTAGGCAGACACCTTAAGCTCAACCCCAAACCTAACCTGACCCTGACGCTTACTCCAAGCGTAACAGTTAACCGAAAACTAACAGTAGCCCTAAACTGACTCCCTCAAACTAAGTTCAAACCTAACCTAACCTGAAGCCTAAATCAAATCATAGACCTAACCCTAACCGTAGGAGGACAACTTATGCTTAACCCCCACCCTAACCTGACCCTGACGCTTACTCCAACTGTAACAGTTAACCGAAAACTAAGAGTAGCCCTGAACTTACACCCTCAAACTAACTTCAAACATAATCTAACATGAAGCCTAACTCAAACCATAGACCTAACCCTAACCCTAGGCGGACACCTGAAGCTCAACCCCAACCCTAACCTGACCCTGACGCTATCACCCACCATAGCACTGAACCGAAAACTAACAGTAGCCCTAAACTTACTCCCTCAAACTAAGTTCAAACCTAACCTAACCTGAAGCCTAACTCAAACCACAGACCTAACCCTAACCCTAGGCGGACACCATAAGCTCAACCCCAACCCTAACCTGACCCTCACGCTAACTCCAACCGTAACACTGAACCGAAAACTAACAGTAGCCCTAAACTTACTCCCTCAAACTAACTTCAAATCTAACCTAACCTGAAGCCTAAATCAAATCATACACCTAACCCTAACCCTAGGCGGACACCTTATGCTTAAACTCCACCCTAAACTGACCCTGACGCTTACTCCAACTGTAACAGTTAACCGAAAACTAACAGTAGCCCTGAACTTACACCCTCAAACTAACTTCAAACCTAATCTAACCTGAAGCCTAACTCAAACCATAGACCTAACCCTACCCTAGGCGGACACCTTAAGCTTAACCCCAACCCTAACGTGAACCTCACGCTAACTCCAACCGTAACACTGAACAGAAAACAAACAGTAGCCCTAAACTTACTCCCTCAAACTAAGTTCAAACCTAACCTAAGCTGAAGCCTAAATCAAACCATACACCTAACCCTAACCCTAGGCGGACACCTTAACTTCAACCCCAAACCTAACCTGACACTGACGCTTACTCCAACTGTAACAGTTACCCGAAAACTAACAGTAGCCCTAAACTTTCTCCCTCATACTAAGTTCAAACATAACATAACCTGAAGCCTAAATCAAACCATACACCTAACCCTAACCCAAGGCGGACACATTAAGCTCAACCCCAACCCTAACCTGGCCGTGACGCTAACTCCAACCGTAACAGTTACCCGAAAACTAACAGTAGCCTTAAACTTACTCCCTCAAACTAAGTTCAAAACTAAACTAACCTGAAACCTAAATCAAAACATACACCTAACCCTAACCCTAGGCGGACACCTGAAGCTCAAACCCAACCATAAGCTGACCCTCACGCTAACTCCAACCGTAACACTGATCCTAAAACTAACAATAGCCCTAAACGTACTCCCTAAAACTAAGTTCAAACCTAACCTAACCTGAAGCCTATCTCAAACCATACCTAAACCTAACCCTAGGCGGACACCTGAATCTCAACCCCAACCCTAACCTGACCCTGACGCTATCTCCAACCGTAACACTGAACCGAAAACTAACAGTAGTCCTAAACTTACTCCCTCAAACTAAGTTCAAACCTAACCTAACCTGAAGCCTAACTCAAACCACAGACCTAACCGTAACCCTAGGTGGACACCTTAAGCTCAACCCCAACCCTAACCGGACCCTCATGCTAACTCCAAACGTAACACTGAACCGAAAACTAACAGTAGCCCTAAACTTACTCCCTCAAACTAAGTTCAATCCTAACCTAACCTGAAGCCTAAATGAAACCATAGACCTAACCCTAACCCTAGGCGGACACCTTATTCTTAACCTCCACCCTAACCTGACCCTGACGCTTACTCCAACTGTAACAGTTAACCGAAAACTAACAGTAGCCCTAAACTTACTCCCTGAAACTAACTTCAAACCTAACCTAACCTGAAGCCAAAATCAAACCATACACCTAACCCAAACCCTAGGCGGACACCTTAAGCTCAACGCCAACCCTAACCTGACCCTGACGCTAACTCCAACCGTAACAGTTACCCGAAAACTAACAGTAGCCCTAAACTTACTCCCTGAAACTAAGTTCAAACCTAACCTAACCAGAAGCCAAAATCAAACCATACACCTAACCCTAACCCTAGGCTGACACCTTAAGCTCAACCCCAACCCTAACCTGACCCTCACGCTAACTACAACCGTAACACTGAACCGAAAACTAACAGTAGCCCTAAACTTACTCCCTCAAACTATGTTCAAACCTAACCTAACCTGAAGCCTAACTCAAACCATAGACCTAACCCTAAGCCTAGGCGGACAAATGAAGCTCAACCACAACCCTAACCTGACCCTTACGTTATCTCCAACCGTAACACTGAACCGAAAACTAACAGTAGCCCTAAACTTACTCCCTCAAACTAAGTTCAAACCTAACCTAACCTGAAGCCTATCTCAAACCACAGACCTAACCCTAACCCTAGGCGGACACCTTAAGCTCAACCCCAACCCTAACCGGACACTCACACTAACTCCAAATGTAACACTGAATCAAAAACTAACAGTAGCCCTAAACTTACTCCCTCAAACTAAGTTCAAACCTAACCTAACCTGAAGACTAAATCAAACCATACACCTACACTAACCCTAGGCGGACACCTTAAGCTCAACCCCAAACCTAACCTGACCCTGACGCTTACTCCAAGCGTAACAGTTAACCAAAAACTAACAGTAGCCCTAAACTGACTCCCTCAAACTAAGGTCAAACCAAACCTAACCTGAAGCCTAAATCAAATTATAGACCTAACCCTAACCGTAGGCGGACAACTTATGCTTAACCCCCACCCTAACCTGACCCTGACGCTTACTCCAACTGTAACAGTTAACCGAAAACTAACAGTAGCCCTGAACTTACACCCTCAAAATAAGTTCAAACCTAACCTAACCTGAGGCCTAACTGAAACCACAGACCTAACCCTAACCCTAGGCGGACACCTTAAGCTCAACCCCAACCCTAACCGGACACTCACTCTAACTCCAAATGTAACACTGAATCAAAAACTAACAGTAGCCCTAAACTTACTCCCTCAAACTAAGTTCAAACCTAACCTAACCTGAAGCCTAAATCAAACCATACACCTAACCCTAACCCTAGGCGGACACCTTAAGCTCAACCCCAAACCTAACCTGACCGTGACGCTTACTCCAAGCGTAACAGTTAACCGAAAACTAACAGTAGCCCTAAACTGACTCCCTCAAACTAAGTTCAAACCTAACCTAACCTGAAGCCTAAATCAAATCATAGACCTAACCCTAACCGTAGGCGGACAACTTATGCTTAACCTTCACCCTACCTGACCCTGACGCTTACTCCAACTGTAACAGTTAACCGAAAACTAACAGTAGCCCTGAACTAACACCCTCAAACTAACTTCAAACATAATCTAACCTAAAGACTAACTCAAACCATAGACCTAACCCTAACACTAGGCGGACACCTGAAGCTCAACCCCAAACCTAACCTGACCCTGACGCTTACTCCAAGCGTAACAGTTAACCGAAAACTAACAGTAGCCCTAAAATGACTCCCTCAAACTAAGTTCAAACCTAACCTAACCTGAAGCCTAAATCAAATCATAGACCTAACCCTAACCGTAGGCGGACAACTTATGCTTAACCCCAACCCTAACCTGACCCTGACGCTTACTCCAACTGTAACAGTTAACCGAAAACTAAGAGTAGCCCTGAACTTACACCCTCAAACTAACTTCAAACATAATCTAACATGAAGCCTAACTCAAACCATAGACCTAACCGTAACCCTAGGCGGACACCTGAAGCTCAACCCCAACCATAACCTGACCCTGACGCTATCTCCCACCATAACACTGAACCGAAAACTAACAGTAGCCCTAAACTTACTCCCTCAAACTAAGTTCAAACCTAACCTAACCTGAAGCCTAACTCAAACCACAGACCTAACCCTAACCCTAGGCGGACACCTTAAGCTTAACCCCAACCCTAACCTGACCCTCACGCTAACTCCAACCGTAACACTGAACCGAAAACAAACAGTAGCCCTAAACTTACTCCCTCAAACTAAGTTCAAACCTAACCTAACCTGAAGCCTAAATCAAACCATACACCTAACCCTAACCCTAGGCGGACACCTTAACTTCAACCCCAAACCTAACCTGACCCTGACGCTTACTCCAACCGTAACAGTTACCCGAAAACTAACAGTAGCCCTAAACTTTCTCCCTCAAACTAAGTTCAAACATAACATAACCTGAAGCCTAAATCAAACCATACACCTAACCCTAACCCTAGGCAGACACCTTAAGCTCAACCCCAACCCTAACCTGGCCGTGACGCTAACTCCAACCGTAACAGTTACCCGAAAACTAACAGTAGCCCTAAACTTACTCCTTCAAACTAAGTACAAACCTAAACTAACCTGAAACCTAAATCAAAACATACACCTAACCCTAAACCTAGGCGGACACCTGAAGCTCAAACCCAACCCTAACCTGACCCTCACGCTAACTCCAACCGTAACACTGATCCTAAAACTAACAATAGCCCTAAACTTACTCCCTAAAACTAAGTTCAAACCTAACCTAACCTGAAGCCTATCTCAAACCATAGACCTAAACCTAACCCTAGGCGGACACCTGAAGCTCAACCCCAACCCTAACCTGACCCTGACGCTATCTCCAACCGTAACACTGAACCGAAAACTAACAGTAGCCCTAAACTTACTCCCTCAAACTAAGTTCAAACCTAACCTAACCTGAAGCCTAACTCAAACCACAGACCTAACCGTAACCCTAGGCGGACACCTTAAGCTCAACCCCAACCCTAACCGGACCATCATGCTAACTCCAAACGTAACACTGAACCGAAAACTAACAGTCGCCCTAAACTTACTCCCTCAAACTAAGTTCAATCCTAACCTAACCTGAAGCCTAAATGAAACCATAGACCTAAACCTAACCCTAGGCGGACACCTTATGCTTAACCCCCACCCTAACCTGACCCTGACGCTTACTCCAACTGTAACAGTTAACCGAAAACTAACAGTAGCCCTAAAGTTACTCCCTGAAACTAACTTCAAACCTAACCTAACCTGAAGCCAAAATCAAACCATACACCTAACCCAAACCCTCGGCGGACACCTTAAGCTCAACGCCAACCCTAACCTGACACTGACGCTAACTCCAACCGTAACAGTTACCCGAAAACTAACAGTAGCCCTAAACTTACTCCCTCAAACTAAGTTCAAACCTAACCTAACCAGAAGCCAAAATCAAACCATACAACTAACCCTAACCCTAGGCGGACACCTTAAGCTCAACCCCAACCCTAACCTGACCCTCACGCTAACTACAACCGTAACACTGAACCGAAAACTAACAGTAGCCCTAAACTTACTCCCTCAAACTATGTTCAAACCTAACCTAACCTGAAGCCTAACTCAAACCATAGACCTAACCCTAAGCCTAGGCGGACAACTTATGCTTAACCCCCACCCTAACCTGACCCTGACGCTTACTCCAACTGTAACAGTTAACCGAAAACTAACAGTAGCCCTGAACTTACACCCTCAAAATAAGTTCAAACCTAACCTAACCTGAAGCCTAACTGAAACCACAGACCTAACCCTAACCCTAGGCGGACACCTTAAGCTCAACCCCAACCCTAACCGGACACTCACGCTAACTCCAAATGTAACACTGAATCAAAAACTAACAGTAGCCCTAAACTTACTCCTTCAAACTAAGTTCAAACCTAACCTAACCTGAAGCCTAAATCAAACCATACACCTAACCCTAACCCTAGGCGGACACCTTAAGCTCAACTCCAAACCTAACCAGACCGTGACGCTTACTCCAAGCGTAACAGTTAACCAAAAACTAACAGTAGCCCTAAACTGACTCCCTCAAACTAAGTTCAAACCTAACCTAACCTGAAGCCTAAATCAAATCATAGACCTAAACCTAACCGTAGGCGGACAACTTATGCTTAACCCCCAACCTACCTGACCCTAACGCTTACTCCAACTGTAACAGTTAACCGAAAACTAACAGTAGCCCTGAACTAACACCCTCAAACTAACTTCAAACCTAATCTGACCTAAAGCCTAACTCAAACCATAGACCTAACCCTAACCCTAGGCGGACACCTGAAGCTCAACCCCAAACCTATCCTGACCCTGACGCTTACTCCAAGCGTAACAGTTAACCGAAAACTAACAGTAGCCCTAAACTGACTCCCTCAAACTAAGTTCAAACCTAACCTAACCTGAAGCCTAAATCAAATCATAGACCTAACCCTTACCGTAGGCGGACAACTTATGCTTAATCCCCACCCTAACCTGACCCTGACGCTTACTCCAACTGTAACAGTTAACCGAAAACTAACAGTAGCCCTGAACTTACACCCTCAAACTAACTTCAAACATAATCTAACCTGAAGCCTAACTCAAACCATAGACCTAACCCTAACCCTAGGCGGACACCTGAAGCTCAACCCCAACCCTAACCTGACCCTGACGCTATCTCCCACCATAACACTGAACCGAAAACTAACAGTAGCCATAAACTTACTCCCTCAAACTAAGTTCAAACCTAACCTAACCTGAAGCCTAACTCAAACCTCAGACCTAACCCTAACCCTAGGCAGACACCTTAAGCTCAACCCCAACCCTAACCTGACACTCAGGCTAACTCCAACCGTAACACTGAACCGAAAACTAACAGTAGCCCAAAACTTACTCCCTCAAACTAACTTCAAACCTAACCTAACCTGACGCCTAAATCAAATCATACACCTAACCCTAACCCTAGGCGGACACCTTAAGCTCAACCCCAACCCTAACCTGACCTCCAGGCTAACTCCAACCATATCACTGAACCGAAAACTAAGAGTAGCCCTAAACTTACTCCCTCAAACTAAGTTCAATCCTAACCTAACCTGAAGCCTAAATGAAACCATAGACCTAACCCTAACCCTAGGCGGACACCTTATGCTTAACCCCCAACCTAACCTGACCCTGACGCTTACTCCAACCGTAACAGTTAACCGAAAACTAACAGTAGCCCTAAACTTACTCCCTGAAACTAACTTCAAACCTAACCTAACCTTAAGCGTAAATGAAACCATACACATAACCCTAACCATAGGCGGACACCTTAATCTCAACACCAACCCTAACCTGGCAGTGACGCTAACTCCAACCGTAACAGTTTCCCGAAAACTAACAGTAGCCCTAAACTTAATCCCTCAAACTAAGTTCAAACCTAACCTAACCTGAAGCCTAAATGAAACCATACACCTAACCCTAACCCTGGGCGGACACCTTATGCTTAAACTCCACCCTAAACTGACCCTGACGCTTACTCCAACTGTAACAGTTAACCGAAAACTAACAGTAGCCCTGAACTTACACCCTCAAACTAACTTGAAACCTAATCTAACCTGAAGCCTAACTCATACCATAGACCTAACCCTAACCCTAGGCGGACACCTGAAGCTCAACCACAACCGTAACCTGACCCTGACGCTATCTCCAACCGTAACACTGAACCGAAAACTAACAGTAGCCCTAAACTTACTCCCTCAAACTAAGTTCAAACCTAACCTAACCTGAAGCCTATCTCAAACCACAGACCTAACCCTAACCCTAGGCGGACACCTTAAGCTCAACCCCAACCCTAACCGGACACTCACGCTAACTCCAAATGTAACACTGAATCAAAAACTAACAGTAGCCCCAAACTTACTCCCTCAAACTAAGTTCAAACCTAACCTAACCTGAAGGCTAAATCAAACAATAGACCTAACCGTAACCCTAGGCGGACACCTTAAGCTTAACCCCAAACCTAACCTGACCCTGAGGTTAAATCCAACCGTAACACTGAACCAAAATCTAACAGTAGCCCTAAACTTACTCCCTCAAACTAAGTTCAATCCTAACCTAACCTAAAGCCTTAATGAAACCAGAGACCTAACCCTAACCCTAGGCGGACAACTTATGCTTAACCCCCACCCTAACCTAACCCAGACGCTTACTCCAACCGTAACACTTAAACGAAAACTAACAGTAGCTCTAAACTTACTCCCTTAAACTATGTTCAAACCTAACCTAACCTGAAGCCTAAATCAAACCATACACCTAACCCTAACCCTAGGCGGACACCTTAAGCTCAACCCCAAACCTAACCTGACCCTGACGCTTACTCCAACCGTAACACTTAACCGAAAACTAACAGTAGCCCTAAACTTACTGCCTCAAACTAAATTCAAACTTAACCTAACCTGAAGCCTAAATCAAACCATACACCTAACCCTAAACCTAGGCGGACACCTGAAGTTCAAACCCAACCCTAACCTGACCCACACGCTAACTCCAACCGTAACACTGAACCGAAAATTAACAGTAGCCCTAAACTTACTCCCTAAAACTAAGTTCAAACCTAACCTAACCTGAAGCCAAACTCAAACCATAGACCTAACCCTAACCCTAGGCGGACACCTGAAGCTCAACCCCTACCCTAACCTGACCCTGATGCTATCTCCAACCGTAACACTGAATCGAAAACTAACAGTAGCCCTAAACTTACTCCGTCAAACTAAGTTCAAACCTAACCTAACCTGAAGCCTAACTCAAACAACAGACCTAACCCTAACCCTAGGCAGACACCTTAAGCTCAACACCAACCCTAACCGGACCCTCACTCTAACTCCAAACGTAACACTGAACCGAAAACTAACAGTAGCCCTAAACTTACTCCCTCAAACTAAGTTCAAACCTAACCTAACCTGAAGCATAAATCAAACCATACACCTAACCCTAACCCTAGGCGGAAACCTTAACTTCAACCCCAAACCTAACCTCACCCTGACGCTTACTCCAAATGTAACAGTTACCCGAAAACTAACAGTAGCCCTAAACTTACTCCCTCAAACTAAGTTCAAACCTATCCTAACCTGAAGCCTAAATCAAACCATACACCTAACCCTAACCCTAGGCTGATACCTTAATGTCAACCCCAAACCTATCCTGACCCTGACACTTACACCAACAGTAACAGTTAACCGAAAACTAACAGTAGACCTAAACTGACTCCCTCAAACTAAGTTCAAACCTAACCTAACCTGAAGCCTAAATCAAATCTTAGACCTAACCCTAACCCTAGGCGGACACCTTATGCTTAACCCCCACCCTAACCTGACCCTGACGCTTACTCCAACCGTAACAGTTAACCGAAAACTAACAGTAGCCCTAAACTTACTCCATCAAACTAACTTCAAACCTAACCTAACCTGAAGCCTAACTCAAACCACAAACCTAACACTAACCCTAGGCGGACACCTTAAGCTCAACCCGAACCCTAACCGGACCGTCATGCTAACTCCAAACGTAACACTGAACCGAGAACTAACAGTTGCCCTAAACTTACTCCCTCAAACTAAGTTCAATCCTAATCTATCCTGAAGGCTAAATGGAACCATAGACCTAACCCTAACCCTAGGCGGACTCCTTATGCTTAACCCGAACCATAACATGACCCTGACGCTTACTCCAACAGTAACAGTTACCCGAAAACTAACAGTAGCCCTAAACTTACTCCCTCAAACTAAGTTCAAACATAACCTAACCAGAAGCCAAAATCAAACCATACACCTAACCATAACCCTAGGCGGACACCTTAAGCTCAAACCCAGCCCTAACCTGACCCTAACGCTAACTCCAACCGTAACACTGAACCAAAAACTCACAGTAGCCCTAAACTTACTCCCTCAAACTAAGTTCAAACCTAACCTAACCTGAAGCCTAACTCAAACAATAGACCTAACCCTAACCCTAGGCGGACACCTTAAGCTTAACCCTAACCCTAACCTGACCCTGAGGCTAAATCCAACCGTAATACTGAACCGAAAACTAACAGTAGCACTAAACTGACTCCCTCAAACTATGTTCAAACCTAACCTAACCTGAAGCCTAAATCAAATCATAGACCTAACCCTAACCCTAGGCGGACACCTTATGCTTAAACCCCACCCTACCCTGACCCCGACGCTTACTCCAACTGTAACAGTTAACCGAAAACTAACAGTAGCCCTAAACTTACTCCCTCAAACTAATTTCAAACCTAACCTAACCTGAAGCCTAAATCAAACCATACACCTAATCCTAACCCTAGGCGGACACCTTAAGGTCAACCCCAAACATAACCTGACCCTGACGCTATCTCCAACCATAACAGTTAACCGAAAACTAACAGTAGCCCTAAACTTACGCCCTCAAACTAAGTTCAAATATAACCTAACCTGAAGCCTAAATCAAACCATACACGTAACCGTAACTCTAGGCGGACACCTTAAGCTCAACCCCAACCATAACCTGGCCCTGATGCTAACTCCAACCGTAACAATTACCCGAAAACTAACAATAGCCCTAAACTTACTCGCTCAAACTAAGTTCAAACCTAACCTAATCTGAAGCCTAACTCAAACCATAGACCTAATCCTAACCCTAGGCGGACACCTGAAGCTCAACCCCAACCATAACCTGACCCTGACGCTATCTCCAAACATAACACTGAATCGAAAACTAAGAGTAGCCCTAAACTTACTCCCTCAAACTAAGTTCAAACCTAACCTAACCTGAAGCCTAACGCAAACCAAAGACCTAACCCTAACCGTAGGCGGACACCTTAAGTTCAACCCCAACCCTAACCTGACCCTCACGCTAATTCCAACCGTAACACTGAACCGAAAACTAACAGTAGCCCTAAACTTACTCCTTCAAACTAAGTTCAAACTTAACCTAACCTGAAGCCTAACTCAAACAATAGACCTAACCCTAACCCTAGGCGGACACCTTAAGCTTAACCCCAACCCTATCCTGACCCTGAGGCTAAATCCAACCGTAACACTGAACCGAAAACTAAAAGTAGACCTAATCTTACTCCCTCAAACTTAGTTCAATCCTAACCTAACCTGAAGCCTAAATTAAACCATAGACCTAACCCTAACCCCAGGCGGACACCTTAAGCTCAACCCCAAACCTAACCTGACCCTGACGCTTACTCCAACCGTAACAGTTAACCGAAAACTAACAGTAGCCCTAAACTGACTCCCTCAAACTAAGTTCAAACCTAACCTAAACTGAAGCCTAAATGAAATCATAGAACTAACCCTAACCCTAGGCGGACACCTTATGTTTAACCCCCACCCTACCCTGACCCTGACGCTAACTCCAACCGTAACAGTTAACTGAAAACTAACAGTAGCCCTAAACTTACTCCCTCAAACTAACTTCAAACCTAACCTAACCTGAAGCCTAAATCAAACCATACACCTAACCCTAACCCTAGGCGGACACCTGAAGGTCAAACCCAACCCTAACCTGACCCTGACGCTTACTCCAACTGTAACAGTTAACCGAAAACTAACAGTAGCCCTGAACTTACACCCTCAAACTAACTTCAAAAATAATCTAACCTGAAACCTAACTCAAACCATAGACCTAACCCTAACCCTAGGCGGACACCTTAAGCTCAACCCCAACACTAACCTGACCTCCAGGCTAACTCCAACCATAACACTGAACCAAAAACTAAGAGTAGCCCTAAACTTACTCCCTCAAACTAAGTTCAATCCTAACCTAACCTAAAGCCTAAATCTAACCATACACCTAACCCTAACCCTAGGCAGACACCTTAAAAACAACCCCAACCCTAACGTGACCCTCACGCTAACTCCAACCATAACACTGAACCGAAAACTAACAGTAGCCCTAAACTTACTCCATCAAACTAAGTTCAAACCAAAGCTAACCTGAAGCCTAACTCAAACCATAGACCTAACCCTAACCCTAGGCGGACATCTGAAGCTCAACCACAACCCTAACCTGACACTGACGCTATCTCCAACCGTAACACTGAACTGAAAACTAACAGTATCCCTAAAATTACTCCCTCAAACTAAGTTCAAACCTAACCTAACCTGATGCCTAACTCATACCACAGACCTAACCCTAACCCTAGGCGGACACCTTAAGCTCAACCCCAACCCTAACCGGATCCTCACGCTAACTCCAAACCTAACACTGAACCAAAAACTAACAGTAGCCCTAAACTTACTCCCTCGAACTAAGTTCAAACCTAACCTAACCTGAAGCCTAACTCAAACAATAGACCTAACCCTAACCCTAGGCGTACACCTTATGCTTAAACCCCACCCTACCCTGACCCTGACGCTTACTCCAACTGTAAGAGTTAACCGAAAACAAACAGTAGCCCTAAACTAACTCCCTCAAACTAACTTCAAACCTAACCTAACCTTAAGCCTAAATGAAACCATACACCTAACCCTAACCCTAGGCGGACACCTTAATCTCAACCCCAACCCTAACCTTGCCCTGATGCTAACTCCAACCATAACAGTTTCCCGAAAACTAACAGTAGCCCTAAACTTACTCCCTCAAACTAAGTTCAATCCTAACATAACCTGAAGCCTAAATGAAACCATAGACCTAACCCTAACCATAGGCGGACACCTTAAGCTCAACCCCAAACCTAACCTGACCCTCACGCTAACTCCAACCGTAGCACTGAACCGAAAACTAACAGTAGCCCTAAACTTACTCCCTCAAACTATGTTCAAACCTAACCTAACCTGAAGCCTAACTCAAACCATAGACCTAACCCTAACCCTAGGCGGACACCTGAAGCTCAACCACAACCCTACCCTGACCCTGACACTATCTCCAACCGTAACACTGAACCGAAAACTAACAGTAGCCCTAAACTTACTCCCTCAAACTAAGTTCAATCCTAACCTAACCTGAAGCCTATCTCAAACCACAGACCTAACCCTAACCCTATGCGGACACCTTAAGCTCAACCCCAACCCTAACCGGACACTCAGGCTAACTCCAAATGTAACACTGAATCAAAAACTAACAATAGCCCTAAACTTACTCCCTCAAACTAAGTTCAAACCTAACCTAACCTGAAGCCTAAATCAAACCACACACCTAACCCTAACCCTAGGCGGACACCTTAAGCTCAACCCCAAACCTAACCTGACCTTGACGCTTATTCCAACCGAAACAGTTAACCGAAAACTAACAGTAGCCCTAAACTGACTCCCTCAAACTAAGTTCAAACCTAACCTAACCTGAAGCCTAAATCAAATCATAGACCTAACCCTAACCGTAGGCGGACAACTTATGCTTAACCCCCACCATAACCTGACCCTGACGCTTACTCCAACTGTAACAGATAACCGAAAACTAACAGTAGCCCTGAACTTACACCCTCAAACTAACTTCAAACATAATCTAACCTGAAGCCTAACTCAAACCATAGACCTAACCCTAACCCTAGGCGGACACCTGAAGCTCAACCCCAACCCTAACCTGACCTCCAGGCTAACTCCAACCATATCACTGAATCGAAAACTAAGAGTAGCCCTAAACTTACTCCCTCAAACTAACTTCAAACCTAACCTAACCTTAAGCCTAAACGAAACCATACACATTACCCTAACACTAGGCGGACACCTTAATCTCAACCCCAACCCTAACCTGGACTTGACGCTAACTCCAACCGTAACAGTTTCCCGAAAACTAACAGTAGCCCTAAACTTACTCCCTCAAACTAAGTTCAAATCTGAAGCCTAAATCAAACCATACACCTAACCCTAACCTTAGGCGGACACCTTAAACTCAACCCCAACCCTAACGTGACCCTCACGCTAACTCCAACCGTAACACTGAACCGAAAACTAACAGTAGCCCTAAACTTACTCCATCAAACTAAGTTCAAACCTAACCTAACCTGAAGCCTAACTCAAACCATAGACCTAACCCTAACCCTAGGCGGACACCTGAAGCTCAACCACAACCCTAACATGACCCTGACGCTATCTCCAACCGTAACATTGTACTGAAAACTAACAGTATCCCTAAACTTACTCCCTCAAACTAAGTTCAAACCTAACCTAACCTGATGCCTAACTCATACCACAGACTTAACCCTAACCCTAGGCGGACACCTTAAGCTCAACCCCATCCCTAACCGGACCCTCACGCTAACTACAAACGTAACACTGAACCAAAAACTAACAGTAGCCCTAAACTTACTCCCTCAAACTAAGTTCAAACCTAACCTAACCTGAAGCCTAACTCAAACAATAGACCTAACCCTAACCCTAGGCGTACACCTTAAGCTTAACCCCAACACTAACCTGACCCTGAGGCTAAATCCAACCGTAATACTGAACCGAAAACTAACAGTAGCCCTAAACTGACTCCCTCAAACTAAGTTCAAACCTAACCTAACCTGAAGCCTAATTTAAACCATACACCTAACCCTAACCCTAGGCGGATACCTGAAGCTCAAACCCAACCCTAAAATGACCCTCACGCTAACTCCAACCGTAACACTGAACCTAAAACTAAGAGTAGCTCTAAACTTACTCCCTAAAAGTAAGTTCAAACCTAACCTAACCTGAAGCCTAACTCAAACAATAGACCTAACCTTAACCCTAGGCCGACACCTGAAGCTCAACCCCAACCCTAACCTGACCCTGACGCTATCTCCAACCGTAACACTGAACCGAAAACTAACAGTAGCCCTAAACTTACTCCCTCAAACTAAGTTCAAACCTAACCTAACCTGAAGCCTAATTTAAACCGTACACCTAACCTAACCCTAGGCGGACACCTGAAGCTCAACCCCAACCCTAACCGGACCCTAACACTAACTCCAACCGTAACACTGAACCGAAAACTAACAGTAGCCCTAAACTTACTCCCTCAAACTAAGTTCAATCCTAACCTAATCTGATGCCTAAATGAAACCATAGACCTAACCCTAACCCTAGGCGGACACCTTATGCTTAACCCCCACCCTAACCTGACCCTGACGCTTACTCCAACCGTAACAGTTAACCGAAAACTAACAGTAGCCCTAAACTTACTCCCTCAAACTAAGTTTAATCCTAACATAAACTGAAGCCTAAATGAAACCATAGACCTAACCCTAACCCTAGGCGGAAACCTTATTCTTAACCCCCACCCTAACCTGACCCTGACGCTTACTCCAACCGTAACAGTTAAAAGAAAACTAACAGTAGCCCTAAACTTACTCCCTCAAACTAACTTCAAACCTAACCTAACCTGAAGCCTAAATCAAACCATACACCTAACCCTAACCCTAGGCGGACACCTTAAGCTCAACCCCAAACCTAACCTGACCCTGGCGCTTACTCCAACCGTAACAGTTAACCGAAAACTAACAGTAGCCCTAAACTGACTCCCTCAATCTAAGTTCAAACCTAACCTAACCTGAAGCCTAACTCAAACCATAGACCTAACCCTAACCCAAGGCGGACACCTGAAACTCAACCACAACCCTAACCAGACCCTGACGCTATCTCCAACCGTAACACTGAACCGAAAATTAACAATAGCCCTAAACTTACTCCCTCAAACTAAGTTCAAACCTAACCTAACCTGAAGCCTAACTCAAATAATAGACCTAACCCTAACCCTAGGCGGACACCTTAAGCTTGACGCCAACCCTAACCTGACCGTCAGGCTAAATTCAACCATAACACTGAACCGAAAAATAAAATAGGCCTAAATTTTTCCCTCAAACTAAGTTCAAACCTAACCTAACCTGAAGCCTAACTCAAACCATAGACCTAACCCTAACCCTAGGCGGACACCTGAATCTCAATCCCAACCCTAACTTGACCATGACGCTATCTCCAACCGTAACACTGAACCGAAAACTAACAGTAGCCCTAAACTTCCTACCTCAAACTAAGTTCAAACCTAACCTAACGTGAAGCCTAACTCAAACCACAGACCTAACCCTAACCCTAGGCGGACACCTTAAGCTCAACCCCAACCCTAACCTGACCCTCACGCTAACTCCAACCGTAACACTGAACCGAAAACTAACAGAAGCCCTAAACTTACTCCCTCAAACTAAGTTCAAACCTAACCTAACCTGAAGCCTAACTCAAACAATAGACCTAACCCTAACCCTAGGCGGACACCTTATGCTTAACCCCCAGCCTAACCTGACCCTGACGCTTACTACAACTGTAACAGTTAACCGAAAACTAACAGTAGCCCTAAACTGACTCCCTCAAACTAACTTCAAACCTAACCTAACCTGAAGCCTAAATGAAACCATACACCTAACCCTAACCCTAGGCGGACACCTTATCTCAACCCCAAACCTAACTTCGCTCTGATGCTAACTCCAACAGTAACAGTTACCCAAAAACTAACAGTAGCCCTAAACTTACTCCCTCAAACTAAGTTCAAACCTAACCTAACCTGAAGCCTAAATCAAACCATACACCTAACCATAACCCTAGGCAGACACCTTATGCTTAACCCACACCCTAACCTGACCCTGACGCTTACTCCAACTGTAACAGTTAAACGAAAACTAAAAGTAGCCCTAAATTTACTCCCTCAAACTAACTTCAAACCTAACCTAACCTGAAGCCTAAATCAAACCATACACCTAACCCTAACCCTAGGCAGACACCTTAATCTCAACCCCAACCCTAACCTGACCCTGACGCTAACTCCAACGGTAACATTTTCCCGAAAAATAACAGTAGCCCTAAACTTACTCCCTCAAACTAAGTTCAAACCTAACCTAACCTGAAGCCTAATTTAAACCATACACCTAAGCCTAACCCTAGGCGGACACCTGAAGCTCAAACCCAACCCTAACCTGACCCTCACGCTAACTCCAACCGTAACACTGAACCGAAAACTAACAGTAGCCCTAAACTTACTCCCTCAAACTAAGTTCAAACCTAACCTAACCTGAAGCCTAACTCAAACAATAGACCTAACCCTAACCCTAGGCCAACACCTGAAGCTCAACCCCAACCCTAACCTGACCCTGACGCTATCTCCAACCGTAACACTGAACCGAATACTAACAGTAGCCCTAAACTTACTCCCTCAAACTAAGTTCAATCCTAACCTAACCTGAAGCCTAAATGAAACCATAGACCTAACCCTAACCCTAGGAGGACACCTTATGCTTAACCCCCACCCAAACCTGACCCTGACGCTTACTCCAACCGTAACAGTTAACCGAAAACTAACATTAACCCTAAACTTACTCCCTCAAACTAAGTTTAATCCTAACCTATCCTGAAGCCTAAATGAAACCATAGACCTAACCCTAACCCTAGGCGAAAACCTTATGCTTAACCCACACCCTAACCTGACCCTGACGCTTACTCCAACCGTAACAGTTAAACGAAAACTAACAGTAGCCCTAACCTTACTCCCTCAAACTAAGTTCAAACCTAACCTAACCTGAAGCCTAACTCAAACCATAGACCTAACCCTAACCCAAGGCGGACACCTGAAACTCAACCACAACCCTAACCAGACCCTGACGCTATCTCCAACCGTAACACTGAACCGAAAATTAACAATAGCCCTAAACTTACTCCCTCAAACTAAGTTCAAACCTAACCTAACCTGAAGCCTAACTCAAATAATAGACCTAACCCTAACCCTAGGTGGACACCTTAAGCTTGACGCCAACCCTAACCTGACCGTCAGGCTAAATTCAACCATAACACTGAACCGAAAATTAAAATAGGCCTAAATTTTTCCCTCAAACTAAGTTCAAACCTAACCTAACCTGAAGCCTAACTCAAACCATAGACCTAACCCTAACCCTAGGCGGACACCTGAATCTCAATCCCAACCCTAACTTGACCATGACGCTATCTCCAACCGTAACACTGAACCGAAAACTAACAGTAGCCCTAAACTTCCTACCTCAAACTAAGTTCAAACCTAACCTAACGTGAAGCCTAACTCAAACCACAGACCTAACCCTAACCCAAGGCGGACACCTTAAGCTCAACCCCAACCCTAACCTGACCCTCACGCTAACTCCAACCGTAACACTGAACCGAAAACTAACAGAAGCCCTAAACTTACTCCCTCAAACTAAGTTCAAACCTAACCTAACCTGAAGCCTAACTCAAACAATAGACCTAACCCTAACCCTAGGCGGACACCTTATGCTTAACCCCCAGCCTAACCTGACCCTGACGCTTACTACAACTGTAACAGTTAACCGAAAACTAACAGTAGCCCTAAACTGACTCCCTCAAACTAACTTCAAACCTAACCTAACCTGAAGCCTAAATGAAACCATACACCTAACCCTAACCCTAGGCGGACACCTTATCTCAACCCCAAACCTAACTTCGCTCTGATGCTAACTCCAACAGTAACAGTTACCCAAAAACTAACAGTAGCCCTAAACTTACTCCCTCAAACTAAGTTCAAACCTAACCTAACCTGAAGCCTAAATCAAACCATACACCTAACCATAACCCTAGGCAGACACCTTATGCTTAACCCACACCCTACCCTGACCCTGACGCTTACTCCAACTGTAACAGTTAAACGAAAACTAAAAGTAGCCCTAAATTTACTCCCTCAAACTAACTTCAAACCTAACCTAACCTGAAGCCTAAATCAAACCATACACCTAACCCTAACCCTAGGCAGACACCTTAATCTCAACCCCAACCCTAACCTGACCCTGACGCTAACTCCAACGGTAACATTTTCCCGAAAAATAACAGTAGCCCTAAACTTACTCCCTCAAACTAAGTTCAAACCTAACCTAACCTGAAGCCTAATTTAAACCATACACCTAAGCCTAACCCTAGGCGGACACCTGAAGCTCAAACCCAACCCTAACCTGACCCTCACGCTAACTCCAACCGTAACACTGAACCGAAAACTAACAGTAGCCCTAAACTTACTCCCTCAAACTAAGTTCAAACCTAACCTAACCTGAAGCCTAACTCAAACAATAGACCTAACCCTAACCCTAGGCCAACACCTGAAGCTCAACCCCAACCCTAACCTGACCCTGACGCTATCTCCAACCGTAACACTGAACCGAATACTAACAGTAGCCCTAAACTTACTCCCTCAAACTAAGTTCAATCCTAACCTAACCTGAAGCCTAAATGAAACCATAGACCTAACCCTAACCCAAGGAGGACACCTTATGCTTAACCCCCACCCAAACCTGACCCTGACGCTTACTCCAACCGTAACAGTTAACCGAAAACTAACATTAGCCCTAAACTTACTCCCTCAAACTAAGTTTAATCCTAACCTAACCTGAAGCCTAAATGAAACCATAGACCTAACCCTAACCCTAGGCGAAAACCTTATGCTTAACCCACACCCTAACCTGACCCTGACGCTTACTCCAACCGTAACAGTTAAACGAAAACTAACAGTAGCCCTAACCTTACTCCCTCAAACTAAGTTCAAACCTAACCTAACCTGAAGCCTAAATCAAACCATACACCTAACCCTAACCCTAGGCGGACACCTTAAGCTCAACCCCAAACCTAACCTAACCCTGGCGCTTACTCCAACCGTAACAGTTAACCGAAAACTTACAGTAGCCCTAAACTGACTCCCTCAAACTAAGTTCAAACCTAACCTAACCTGAAGCCTATCTCAAACCATAGACCTAACCCTAACCCTAGGCGGACACCTGAAACTCAACCACAACCCTAACCTGACCTTCACGCTAACTCCAACCGTAACACTGAACCGAAAACTAACAGAAGCCCTAAACTTACTCCCTCAAACTAAGTTCAAACCTAACCTAACCTGAAGCCTAACTCAAACAATAGAACTAACCCTAACCCTAGGCGGACACCTTAAGCTTAACCTCAACCTTAACCTGACCCTGAGGCTTAATCCACCGGAACATTGAACCGAAAACTAACAGTAGCCCTAAACTTACTCCCTCAAACTAAGTTCAATCCTAACCTAACCAAAAGCCTAAATGAAACCATAGACCTAACCCTAACCCTAGGTGGACACCTTATGCTTAACCCCCACCCTAACCTAACCCTGACGCTTACTCCAACCGTTACACTTAAACGAAAACTAACAGTAGCCCTAAACTTACTCCCTCAAACTAAGTTCAAACCTAACCTAACCTGAAGCCTAAATCAAACCATACACCTAACCCTAACCCTAGGTGGACACGTTAAGCTCAACCCCAAACCTATCCTGGCCCTGACGCTAACTCCAACAGTAACAGTTACCCGAAAACTAACAGTATCCCTAAACTTACTCCCTCAAACTAAGTTCAAACCTAACCTAACCTGAAGCCTAACTCAAACCATAGACCTAACCCTAACCCTAGGAGGACACCTGAAGCTCAACCACAACCCTAAGCTGACCATGACGCTATCTCCATCCGTAAAACTGAACCGAAAACTAACAGTAGCCCTAAACTTACTCCCTCAAATTAAGTTTAAACCTAACCTAACCTGAAGCCTAACTTAAACCACAGACCTAACCCTAACCCTAGGCGGACACCTTAAGCTCAACCCCAACCCTAACCTGACCCTCACGCTAACTCCAACCGTAACACTGAACCGAAAACTAACAGCAGCCCTAAACATACTCCCTCAAACTAAGTTCAAACCTAACCTAACCTGAAGCCTAACTCAAACAATAGACCTAACCCTTTTCCTAGGTGGACACCTTAAGCTCAACCCCAACCCTAACCTGACCCTCACGCTAACTCCAACCGTAACACTGAACCGAAAACTAACAGTAGCCCTAAACTTACTCCCTCAAACTAACTTCAAACCTAACCTAACCTGAAGCCTAAATCAAATCATAAACCTAACCCTAACCCTAGGCGGACACCTTAAGCTCAACCCCAACCCTAACCTGACCTCCAGGCTAACTCCAACCATATCACTGAACCGAAAACTAAGAGTAGCCCAAAACTTACTCCCTCAAACTAAGTTCAATCCTAACCTAACTTGAAGCCTAAATGAAACCATAGACCTAACCCTAATCCTAGGCGGACACCTTATGCTTAATCCCCAACCTAACCTGACCCTGACGCTTACTCCAACCGTAACAGTTAACTGAAAACTAACAGTAGCCCTAAACTTACTCCATCAAACTAACTTCAAACCTAACCTAACCAGAAGCCAAAATCAAACCATACACCTAACCCTAACCCTAGGCGGACACCTTAAGCTTAACCCCAACCCTAACCTGACCATGAGGCTAAATCCAACCGTAACAGTTAACCGAAAACTAACAGTAGCCCTAAACTTACTCCCTCAAACTAAGTTCAAACCAAACCTAACCTGAAGACTAACTCAAACCATAGACCTAAGCCTAACCCTAGGCGGACACCTTATGCTTAACCCCCAGCCTAACCTGACCCTGACGCTTACTCCAACTGTAACAGTTAACCGAAAACTAACAGTAACCCTAAACTTACTCCCTCAAACTACGTTTAATCCTAACCTAACCTGAAGCCTAAATGAAACCATCGACCTAACCCTAAGCCTAGCCGGAAACCTTATGCTTAACCCCCACCCTAACCTGACCCTGAAGCTTACTCCAACCGTAACAGTTAACCGAAAACTAACAGTAGCCCTAAACTGACTACATCAATCTAAGTTCAAACCTAACCTAACCTGAAGCCTAACTCAAACCATAGACCTAACCCTAACCCTAGGTGGACACCTGAAACTCAACCACAACCGTAACCAGACCCTGACGCTAACTCCAACCGTAACACTGAACCGAAAACTAACAGTAGCCCTAAACTTACTCCCTGAAACTAACTTCAAACCTAACCTAACCTGAAGCCTAAATCAAACCATACACCTAACCATAACCCTAGGCGGACACCTTAAGCTCAACCCCAACCCTAACCTGACCTCCAGGCTAACTCCAACCATATCACTGAACCGAAAACCTAGAGTAGTCCTAAACTTACTCGCTCAAAATAAGTTCAAACCTAACCTAACCTGAAGCCTAACTCAAATCATAGACCTAACCCTAACAATAGGCGGACACCTGAAGCTCAACCCCAACCCTAACCTGACCCTGAGGCTTACTCCAAGCGTAACAGTTAACCGAAAACTAACAGTAGCCCTGAACTTACACCCTCAAACTAACTTCAAACCTAATCTGACCTAAAGCCTAACTCAAACCATAGACCTAACCCTAACCCTAGGCGGACACCTGAAGCTCAACCCCAAACCTAACCTGACCCTGACGCTTACTCCAAGCGTAACAGTTAACCGAAAACTAACAGTAGCCCTAAACTGACTCCCTCAAACTAAGTTCAAACCTAACCTAACCTGAAGCCTAAATCAAATCATAGACCTAACCCTTACCGTAGGCGGACAACTTATGCTTAATCCCCACCCTAACCTGACCCTGACGCTTACTCCAACTGTAACAGTTAACCGAAAACTAACAGTAGCCCTGAACTTACACCCTCAAACTAACTTCAAACATAATCTAACCTGAAGCCTAACTCAAACCATAGACCTAACCCTAACCCTAGGCGGATACCTGAAGCTCAACCCCAACCCTAAACTGACCCTGACGCTATCTCCCACCATAACACTGAACCGAAAACTAACAGTAGCCATAAACTTACTCCCTCAAACTAAGTTCAAACCTAACCTAACCTGAAGCCTAACTCAAACCACAGACCTAACCCTAACCCTAGGCAGACACCTTAAGCTCAACCCCAACCCTAACCTGACACTCAGGCTAACTCCAACCGTAACACTGAACCAAAAACTAACAGTAGCCCAAAACTTACTCCCTCAAACTAACTTCAAACCTAACCTAACCTGACGCCTAAATCAAATCATACACCTAACCCTAACCCTAGGCGGACACCTTAAGCTCAACCCCAACCCTAACCTGACCTCCAGGCTAACTCCAACCATATCACTGAACCTAAAACTAAGAATAGTCCTAAACTTACTCCCTCAAACTAAGTTCAATCCTAACCTAACCTGAAGCCTAAATGAAACCATAGACCTAACCCTAACCCTAGGCGGACACCTTATGCTTAACCCCCAACCTAACCTGACCCTGACGCTTACTCCAACCGTAACAGTTAACCGAAAACTAACAGTAGCCCTAAACTTACTCCCTGAAACTAACTTCAAACCTAACCTAACCTTAAGCGTAAATGAAACCATACACATAACCCTAACCATAGGCGGACACCTTAATCTCAACATCAACCCTAACCTGGCAGTGACGCTAACTCCAACCGTAACAGTTCCCCGAAAACTAACAGTAGCCCTAAACTTAATCCCTCAAACTAAGTTCAAACCTAACCTAACCTGAAGCCTAAATGAAACCATACACCTAACCCTAACCCTGGGCGGACACCTTATGCTTAAACTCCACCCTAAACTGACCCTGACGCTTACTCCAACTGTAACAGTTAACCGAAAACTAACAGTAGCCCTGAACTTACACCCTCAAACTAACTTGAAACCTAATCTAACCTGAAGCCTAACTCATACCATAGACCTAACCCTAACCCTAGGCGGACACCTGAAGCTCAACCACAACCCTAACCTGACCCTGACGCTATCTCCAACCGTAACACTGAACCGAAAACTAACAGTAGCCCTAAACTTACTCCCTCAAACTAAGTTCAAATCTACCCTAACCTGAAGCCTATCTCAAACCACAGACCTAACCCTAACCCTAGGCGGACACCTTAAGCTCAACCCCAACCCTAACCGGACACTCACGCTAACTCCAAATGTAACACTGAATCAAAAACTAGCAGTAGCCCAAACTTACTCCCTCAAACTAAGTTCAAACCTAACCTAACCTGAAGGCTAAATCAAACAATAGACCTAACCGTAACCCTAGGCGGACACCTTAAGCTTAACCCCAAACCTAACCTGACCCTGAGGTTAAATCCAACCGTAACACTGAACCAAAATCTAACAGTAGCCCTAAACTTACTCCCTCAAACTAAGTTCAATCCTAACCTAACCTAAAGCCTTAATGAAACCAGAGACCTAACCCTAACCCTAGGCGGACAACTTATGCTTAACCCCCACCCTAACCTAACCCAGACGCTTACTCCAACCGTAACACTTAAACGAAAACTAACAGTAGCTCTAAACTTACTCCCTTAAACTATGTTCAAACCTAACCTAACCTGAAGCCTAAATCAAACCATACACCTAACCCTAACCCTAGGCGGACACCTTAAGCTCAACCCCAAACCTAACCTGACCCTGACGCTTACTCCAACCGTAACACTTAACCGAAAACTAACAGTAGCCCTAAACTTACTGCCTCAAACTAAATTCAAACTTAACCTAACCTGAAGCCTAAATCAAACCATACACCTAACCCTAAACCTAGGCGGACACCTGAAGTTCAAACCCAACCCTAACCTGACCCACACGCTAACTCCAACCGTAACACTGAACCGAAAATTAACAGTAGCCCTAAACTTACTCCCTAAAACTAAGTTCAAACCTAACCTAACCTGAAGCCAAACTCAAACCATAGACCTAACCCTAACCCTAGGCGGACACCTGAAGCTCAACCCCTACCCTAACCTGACCCTGACGCTATCTCCAACCGTAACACTGAATCGAAAACTAACAGTAGCCCTAAACTTACTCCGTCAAACTAAGTTCAAACCTAACCTAACCTGAAGCCTAACTCAAACAACAGACCTAACCCTAAACCTAGGCAGACACCTTAAGCTCAACTCCAACCCTAACCGGACCCTCACTCTAACTCCAAACGTAACACTGAACCGAAAACTAACAGTAGCCCTAAACTTACTCCCTCAAACTAAGTTCAAACCTAACCTAACCTGAAGCATAAATCAAACCATACACCTAACCCTAACCCTAGGCGGAAACCTTAACTTCAACCCCAAACCTAACCTCACCCTGACGCTTACTCCAAATGTAACAGTTACCCGAAAACTAACAGTAGCCCTAAACTTACTCCCTCAAACTAAGTTCAAACCTATCCTAACCTGAAGCCTAAATCAAACCATACACCTAACCCTAACCCTAGCGGACACCTTATGCTTAACCCCCAACCTAACCTGACCCTGACGCTTATTCCAACCGTAACAGTTAACCGAAAACTAACAATAGCCCTAAACTGACTCCCTCAAACTAAGTTCAAACCTAACCTAACATGAAGCCTAAATAAACCATGCACCTAACCTAACCCTAGGCGGACACCTTAAGCTCAATCCCAACCCTAACCTGGCCCTTACGCTAACTCCAACCGTAACATTTACCCGAAAACTAACAGTAGCGCTAAACTTACTCCCTCAAACTAAGTTCAAACCTAACCTAACCAGAAGCCAAAATCAAACCATACACCTAACCCTAACCCTAGGCGGACACCTTAAGCTTAACCCCAACCCTAACCTGACCATGAGGCTAAATCCAACCGTAACAGTTAACCGAAAACTAACAGTAGCCCTAAACTTACTCCCTCAAACTAAGTTCAAACCAAACCTAACCTGAAGACTAACTCAAACCATAGACCTAAGCCTAACCCTAGGCGGACACCTTATTCTTAACCCCCAGCCTAACCTGACCCTGAGGCTTACTCCAACTGTAACAGTTAACCGAAAACTAACAGTAACCCTAAACTTACTCCCTCAAACTACGTTTAATCCTAACCTAACCTGAAGCCTAAATGAAACCATCGACCTAACCCTAAGCCTAGGCGGAAACCTTATGCTTAACCCCCACCCTAACCTGACCCTGACGCTTATTCCAACCGTAACAGTTAAACGAAAACTAACAGTAGCCCTAAACTTACTCCCTCAAACTAAGTTCAAAGCTAACCTAACCTGAAGCCTAAATCAAACCATACACCTAACCCTAACCCTAGGCGGACACCTTAAGCTCAACCCCAAACCTAACCTGACCCTGTCGCTTACTCCAACCGTAACAGTTAACTGAAAACTAACAGTAGCCCTAAACTGACTCCCTCAAACTAAGTTCAAACCTAACCTAACCTGAAGCCTAAATCAAATGATAAACCTAACCCTAACCCTAGGCGTACACCGTAAGCTCAACCCCAACCCTAACCTGACCTCCAGGCTAACTCCAACCATATCACTGAACCGAAAACTAAGAGTAGCCCTAAACTTACTCGCTCAAACTAAGTTCAAACCTAACCTAACCTGAAGCCTAACTCAAATCATAGACCTAAACCTAACAATAGGCGCACACCTGAAGCTCAACCCCAACCCTAACCTGACCCTGACGCTATCTCCAACCGTAACACTGAACCGAAAACTAACAGTAGCCCTAAACTTACTCCCTCAAACTAAGTTCAAACCTAACCTAACCTGAAGCCTAAATCAAACCATACACCTAACCCTCACCCTAGGCGGACACCTTAAGCTCCACTCCAACCCAAACCTGACCCTGACGCTATCTCCAACCGTAACACTGAACTGAAAAATAACAGTAGCCCTAAACTTACTCCCTCAAAATAAGTTCAAACGTAACCTAACCTGAAGCATAAATCAAACCATACACCTAACCCTAACCCTAGGCGGACACCTTAACTTCAACCCCAAACCTAACCTGACCCTGACGCTTACTCCAAATGTAACAGTTAACCGAAAACTAACAGTAGCCTTAAACTTACTCCCTCAAACTAAGTTCAAACATAACCTAACCTGAAGCCTAAATCAAACCATACACCTAAACCTAACCCTAGGCGGACACCTTAAGCTCAACCCCAACCTTATCCTGGCTGAGACGCTAACTAAAACCTTAACAGTTACCCAAAAACTAACAGTAGCCCTAAACTTACTCCTTCAAACTAAGTTTAAACCTATCCTAACCTGAAGCCTAAATCAAACCATACACCTAACCCTAACCCTAGGCTGATACCTTAAGCTCAACCCCAAACCTAACCTGACCCTGACACTTACACCAACAGTAACAGTTAACCGAAAACTAACAGTAGCCCTAAACTTACTCCCTCAAACTAAGTTCAAACCTAAGCTAACCTGAAGCCTAACTCAAACCACAAACCTAACCCTAACCCTAGGCGGACACCTTAAGCTCAACCCCAACCCTAACCAGACCGTCATGCTAACTCCAAACTTAACACTGAACCGAAAACTAACAGTAGCCCTAAACTTACTCCCTCAAACTAAGTTCAATCCTAACCTAACCTGAAGCCTAAATGAAACCATAGACCTAACCCTAACCCTAGGCGGACACCTTATGCTTAACCCCCACCCTAACCTGACGCTGACGCTTACTCCAACTGTAACAGTTAACCGAAAACTAACAGTAGCCCTAAACTTACTCCCTGAAACTAACTTCAAACCTAACCTAACCTGAAGCCTAAATCAAACCATACACCTAACCCTAAACCTAGGCGGACACCTTAAGCTCAACCCCAAACCTAACCTGACCCTGACGCTAACTCCAACCGTAACAGTTACCCGAAAACTAACAGTAGCCCTAAACTTACTCCCTCAAACTAAGTTCAAACATAACCTAACCAGAAGCCAAAATCAAACCATACACCTAACCCTAACCCTAGGCGGACACCTTAAGCTCAACCCCAGCCCTAACCTGACCCTAATGCTAACTCCAACCGTAACACTGAACCGAAAACTAACAGTAGCCCTAAACTAACTCCATCAAACTAAGTTCAAACCTAACCTAACCTGAAGCCTAACTCAAACCATAGACCTAACCCTAACCCTAGGCGGACACCTGAAGCTCAACCACAACCCTAACCTGACCCTGACACTATCTCCAACCGTCACACTGAACCGAAAAATAACAGTAGCCCTAAACTTACTCTCTCAAACTAAGTTCAAACCTAACCTAACCTGAAGCCTATCTCAAACCACAGACCTAACCCTAACCCTAGGCGGACACCGTAAGCTCAACCATAACCCTAAACGGACACTCACGCTAACTCCAAATGTAACATTGAACGAAAAACTAACAGTAGCCCTAAACTTACTCCCTCAAACTAATTTCAAACCTAACCTAACCGGAAGCCTAACTCAAATCATAGACCTAACCCTAACCCTAGGCGGACACCTTAAGCTTGATCCCAACCCTAACCTGACCCTCAGGCTAAATTCAACCATACCGCTGAACCGAAAAATAAAATAGGCCTAAACTGTTTCCCTCAAACTAAGTTCAAACCTAACCTAACCTGAAGCCTAACTCAAACCATAGACCTAACCCTAACCCTAGGCGGACACCTGAATCTCAATCCCAACCCTAACTTGACCATGACGCTATCTCCAACCGTAACACTGAACCGAAAACTAACAGTAGCCCTCAACTTACTACCTCAAACTAAGTTCAAACCTAACCTAACCTGAAGCCTAACTCAAACCACAGACCTAACCCTAACCCTAGGCGGACACCTTAAGCTCAACCCCAACCCTAACCTGACCCTCACGCTAACTCTAACCGCAACACTGAACCAAAAACTAACAGAAGCCCTAAACTTACTCCCTCAAACTAAGTTCAAACCTAACCTAACCTGAAGCCTAACTCAAACAATAGACCTAACCCTAACCCTAGGCGGACACCTTAAGCTCAACCCCAACCCTAACCTGACAATCACGCTAACTCTAACCGGAACATTGAACTGAAAACTAACAGTAGCCCTAAACTTACTCCCTCAAACTAAGTTCAATCCTAACCTAACCTAAAGCCTAAATGAAACCATAGACCTAACCCTAACCCTAGGCGGACACCTTATGCTTAACCCCCACCCTAACCTAACCCTGACGCTTACTCCAACCGTAACACTTAAACGAAAACTAACAGTAGCCCTAAACTTACTCCCTAAAACTAAGTTCAAACCTAACCTAACCTGAAGCCTAAATCAAACCATTCACCTAACCCTAACCCTAGGCGGACACCTGAAGCTCAACCCCAACCCTAACCTGACCCTGACGCTATCTCCAACCGTAACACTGCACCGAAAACTAACAGTAGCCCTAAACTTACTCCCTCAAACTAAGTTCAAACCTAACCTAACCTGAAGCCTAACTCAAACCACAGACCTAACCCTAACCCTAGGCGGACACCTTAAGCTCAACACCAACCCTAGCCGGACCCTCACGCTAACTCCAAACGTAACACTGAACCGAAAACTAACAGTAGCCCTAAACTTACTCCCTCAAACTTAGTTAAAACCTAACCTAACCTGAAGCCTAACTCAAACAATAGACCTAACCCTAACCCTAGGCGGACACCTTAGGCTTAACCCCAACCCTAACCTGACCCTGGGGCTAAAACCAACCATAACAATGAACAGAAAAATACAATAGGCCTAAACTTACTCCCTCAAACTAAGTTCAAACCTAACCTAACCTGAAGCCTAACTCAAACCATAGAACTAACCCTAGCCCTAGGTGGACACCTGAATCTCAACCCCAACCCTACCTTGACCCTGACGCTATCTCCAACCGTAACACTGAACCGAAAACTAACAGTAGCCCTAAACTTACTCCTTCAAACTAAGTTCAAACCTAACCTAACCTGAAGTCTAACTCAAACCACAAACCTAACCCTAACCGTAGGCGGACACCTTAAGCTCAACCCCAACCCTAACCTGACCCTCACGCTAACTCCAACCGTAACACTGAACCGAAAACTAACAGTAGCCCTAAACTTACTCCCTCAAACTAAGTTCAAAGCAAACATAACCTGAAGCCTAACTCAAACAATAGACCTAACCCTAACCCTAGGCGGACACCTTAAGCTTAACCCCAACCGTAACCTGACCCTGAGGTTAAATCCAACCGTAACACTGAACCGAAAACTAACAGTAGCCCTAAACTTACTCCCTCAAACTAAGTTCAATCCTAACCTAACCTGAAGCCTAAATGAAACCATAGACCTAACCCTAACGGTAGTCGGACACCTTAGGCTTAACCCCTACCCTAACCTGACCCTGACGTTTATTCCAACCGTAACAGTTAAACGAAAACTAACAGTAGCCCTAAACTTACTCCCTCAAACTACGTTCAAAGCTAACCTAACCTGAAGCCTAATTCAAACCATACACCTAACCCTAACCCTAGGCGGACACCTTAAGCTCAACCCCAAACCTAACCTGACCCTGTCGCTTACTCCAACCGTAACAGTTAACTGAAAACTAACAGTAGCCCTAAACTGACTCCCTCAAACTAAGTTCAAACCTAACCTAACCTGAAGCCTAAATCAAATCATAAACCTAACCCTAACCCTAGGCGGACACCGTAAGCTCAACCCCAACCCTAACCTGACCTCCAGGCTAACTCCAACCATATCACTGAACCGAAAACTAAGAGTAGCCCTAAACTTACTCTCTCAAACTAAGTTCAAACCTAACCTAACCTGAAGCCTAACTCAAATCATAGACCTAAACCTAACAATAGGCGCACACCTGAAGCTCAACACCAACCCTAACCTGACCCTGACGCTATCTCCAACCGTAACACTGAACCGAAAACTAACAGTAGCCCTAAACTTTCTCCCTCAAACTAAGTTCAAACCTAACCTAACCTGAAGCCTAAATCAAACCATACACCTAACCTTCACCCTAGGCGGACACCTTAAGCTCCACTCCAACCCAAACCTGACCCTGACGCTATCTCCAACCGTAACACTGAACCGAAAAATAACAGTAGCCCTAAACTTACTCCCTCAAACTAAGTTCAAACGTAACCTAACCTGAAGCATAAATCAAACCATACACGTAACCCTAACCCTAGGCGGACACCTTAACTTCAACCCCAAACCTAACCTGACCCTGACGCTTACTCCAAATGTAACAGTTAACCGAAAACTAACAGTAGCCTAAAACTTACTCCCTCAAACTAAGTTCAAACATAACCTAACCTGAAGCCTAAATCAAACCATACACCTAAACCTAACCCTAGGCGGACACCTTAAGCTCAACCCCAACCCTAACCTGGCCGAGACGCTAACTCCAAATGTAACACTGAACGAAAAACTAACAGTAGCCCTAAACTTACTCCCTCAAACTAATTTCAAACCTAACCTAACCTGAAGCCTAACTCAAATCATAGACCTAACCCTAACAATAGGCGGACACCTGAAGCTCAACCCCAACTCTAACCTGACCCTGACGCTATCTCCAACCGTAACACTGAACCAAAAACTAACAGTAGCCCTAAACTTACTCACTCAAACTAAGTTCAAATGTAACCTAACCTGAAGCCTAAATCAAACCACAGAGCTAACCCTAACCCTAGGCCGACACCATAAGCTCAACTCCATCCCTATCCTGACCCTGACGCTATCTCCAACCGTAACACTGAACCGAAAACTAACAGTAGCCCTAAACTTACTCACTCAAACTAAGTTCAAACGTAACCTAACCTGGAGACTAAATCAAACCATGGACCTAACCGTAACCCTAGGCGGACACCTCAAGCTAACCCCAACACTAACCTGATCTTGACGCTAACTCCAACCATAATACTGAACCGAAAACTAACAGTAGCCTTAAACTTACTCCCTCAAACTAAGTTCAAACCTAACCTAACCTGAAGCCTAAATCAAACCATACACCTAACCCTCACCCTAGGCGGACACCTTAAGCTCAACCCCAAACCTAACCTGACCCTGACGCTTACTCCAACCGTAACCGTTAACCGAAAACTAACAGTAGCCCTAAACTGACCCCCTCAAACTAAGTTCAAACCTAACCTAACCGGTAGCCTAAATCAAACCATAAACCTAACCCTAACCCTAGGAGGACACCTGAATCTCAATCCCAACCCTAACTTGACCATGACGCTATCTCCAACCGTAACACTGAACCGAAAACAAACAGTAGCCCTCAACTTACTACCTCAAACTAAGTTCAAACCTAACCTAACCTGAAGCCTAACTCAAACCACAGACCTAACCCTAACCCTAGGCGGACACCTTAAGCTCAACCCCAACCCTAACCTGACCCTCACGCTAACTCTAACCGTAACACTGAACCAAAAACTAACAGAAGCCCTAAACTTACTCCCTCAAACTAAGTTCAAACCTAACCTAACATGAAGCCTAACTCAAACCATAGACCTAACCCTAACCCTAGGCGGACACTCGAAGCTCAACCACAACCCTAACCTGACCCTCACGCTAACTCTAACCGGAACATTGAACTGAAAACTAACAGTAGCCCTAAACTTACTCCCTCAAACTAAGTTCAATCCTAACCTAACCGGAAGCCTAACTCAAATCATAGACCTAACCCTAACCCTAGGCGGACACCTTAAGCTCAACCCCAACCCTAACCTGACCCTGACGCTATCTCCAACCGTAACACTGCACCGAAAACTAACAGTAGCCCTAAACTTACTCCCTCAAACTAAGTTCAAACCTAACCTAACCTGAAGCCTAACTCAAACCACAGACCTAACCCTAACCCTAGGCGGACACCTTAAGCTCAACACCAACCCTAGCCGGACCCTCACGCTAACTCCAAACGTAACACTGAACCGAAAACTAACAGTAGCCCTAAACTTACTCCCTCAAACTTAGTTAAAACCTAACCTAACCTGAAGCCTAACTCAAACAATAGACCTAACCCTAACCCTAGGCGGACACCTTAGGCTTAACCCCAACCCTAACCTGACCCTGGGGCTAAAACCAACCATAACACTGAACAGAAAAATACAATAGGCCTAAACTTACTCCCTCAAACTAAGTTCAAACCTAACCTAACCTGAAGCCTAACTCAAACCATAGAACTAACCCTAGCCCTAGGTGGACACCTGAATCTCAACCCCAACCCTAACTTGACCCTGACGCTATCTCTAACCGTAACACTGAACCGAAAACTAACAGTAGCCCTAAACTTACTCCTTCAAACTAAGTTCAAACCTAACCTAACCTGAAGTCTAACTCAAACCACAAACCTAACCCTAACCGTAGGCGGACACCTTAAGCTCAACCCCAACCCTAACCTGACCCTCACGCTAACTCCAACCGTAACACTGAACCGAAAACTAACAGTAGCCCTAAACTTACTCCCTCAAACTAAGTTCAAAGCAAACATAACCTGAAGCCTAACTCAAACAATAGACCTAACCCTAACCCTAGGCGGACACCTTAAGCTTAACCCCAACCGTAACCTGACCCTGAGGTTAAATCCAACCGTAACACTGAACCGAAAACTAACAGTAGCCCTAAACTTACTCCCTCAAACTAAGTTCAATCCTAACCTAACCTGAAGCCTAAATGAAACCATAGACCTAACCCTAACGGTAGTCGGACACCTTAGGCTTAACCCCTACCCTAACCTGACCCTGACGTTTATTCCAACCGTAACAGTTAAACGAAAACTAACAGTAGCCCTAAACTTACTCCCTCAAACTACGTTCAAAGCTAACCTAACCTGAAGCCTAATTCAAACCATACACCTAACCCTAACCCTAGGCGGACACCTTAAGATCAACCCCAAACCTAACCTGACCCTGTCGCTTACTCCAACCGTAACAGTTAACTGAAAACTAACAGTAGCCCTAAACTGACTCCCTCAAACTAAGTTCAAACCTAACCTAACCTGAAGCCTAAATCAAATCATAAACCTAACCCTAACCCTAGGCGGACACCGTAAGCTCAACCCCAACCCTAACCTGACCTCCAGGCTAACTCCAACCATATCACTGAACCGAAAACTAAGAGTAGCCCTAAACTTACTCTCTCAAACTAAGTTCAAACCTAACCTAACCTGAAGCCTAACTCAAATCATAGACCTAAACCTAACAATAGGCGCACACCTGAAGCTCAACACCAACCCTAACCTGACCCTGACGCTATCTCCAACCGTAACACTGAACCGAAAACTAACAGTAGCCCTAAACTTACTCCCTCAAACTAAGTTCAAACCTAACCTAACCTGAAGCCTAAATCAAACCATACACCTAACCTTCACCCTAGGCGGACACCTTAAGCTCCACTCCAACCCAAACCTGACCCTGACGCTATCTCCAACCGTAACACTGAACCGAAAAATAACAGTAGCCCTAAACTTACTCCCTCAAACTAAGTTCAAACGTAACCTAACCTGAAGCATAAATCAAACCATACACCTAACCCTAACCCTAGGCGGACACCTTAACTTCAACCCCAAACCTAACCTGACCCTGACGCTTACTCCAAATGTAACAGTTAACCGAAAACTAACAGTAGCCTAAAACTTACTCCCTCAAACTAAGTTCAAACATAACCTAACCTGAAGCCTAAATCAAACCATACACCTAAACCTAACCCTAGGCGGACACCTTAAGCTCAACCCCAACCCTAACCTGACCCTGACGCTATCTCCAAATGTAACACTGAACCAAAAACTAACAGTAGCCCTAAACTTACTCACTCAAACTAAGTTCAAATGTAACCTAACCTGAAGCCTAAATCAAACCACAGAGCTAACCCTAACCCTAGGCCGACACCATAAGCTCAACTCCATCCCTAACCTACCCTGACGCTATCTCCAACCGTAACACTGAACCGAAAACTAACAGTAGCCCTAAACTTACTCACTCAAACTAAGTTCAAACGTAACCTAACCTGGAGACTAAATCAAACCATGGACCTAACCGTAACCCTAGGCGGACACCTCAAGCTAACCCCAACACTAACCTGATCTTGACGCTAACTCCAACCATAATACTGAACCGAAAACTAACAGTAGCCTTAAACTTACTCCCTCAAACTAAGTTCAAACCTAACCTAACCTGAAGCCTAAATCAAACCATACACCTAACCCTCACCCTAGGCGGACACCTTAAGCTCAACCCCAAACCTAACCTGACCCTGACGCTTACTCCAACCGTAACCGTTAACCGAAAACTAACAGTAGCCCTAAACTGACTCCCTCAAACTAAGTTCAAACCTAACCTAACCGGTAGCCTAAATCAAACCATAAACCTAACCCTAACCCTAGGCGGACACCTTAAGCTCAACCCCAACCCTAACCTGGCCCTGACGCTAACTCCAACAGTAACAGTTACCCGAAAACTAAGAGTAACCCTAAACTTACTCCCTCAAACTAAGTTCAAACCTAACCTAACCTGAAGCCTAAATCTAACCATGCACCGAATCCTAACCCTAGGCGGACACCTTAAGCTCAACCCCAAACCTAAAGTGACATTCACGCTAACTCCAACCGTAATACTGAACCGAAAACTAAGAGTAGCCCTAAACTTACTCCCTCAAACTAAGTTCAAACCTAACCTAACATGAAGCCTAACTCAAACCATAGACCTAACCCTAACCCTAGGCGGACACTCGAAGCTCAACCACAACCCTAACCTGACCCTGACGCTATCTCCAACCGTAACACTGAACCGAAAACTAACAGTAGCCCTAAACTTACTCCCTCAAACTATGTTCAAACCTAACCTAACCTAAAGCCTAACTCAAACCACAGACCTAACCCTAACCCTAGGCGGACACCTTAAGCTCAACCACAACACTAACCGGACCCTCATGCTAACTCCAAACGTAAAACTGAACCGAAAACTAACAGTAGCCCTAAACTTACTCCCTCAAACTAAGTTCAATCCTAACCTAACCTGAAGCCTAACTCAAACCACAGACCTAACCCTAACCCTAGGCGGACACCTTAAGCTCAACACCAACCCTAGCCGGACCCTCACGCTAACTCCAAACGTAACACTGAACCGAAAACTAACAGTAGCCCTAAACTAACTCAATCAAACTAAGTTCAAACCTAACCTAACCTGAAGCCTAACTCAAACCATAGACCTAACCCTAACCCTAGGCGGACACCTGAAGCTCAACCCCAACCCTAACCTGACCCTGACGCTATCTCCAACCGTAACACTGCACCGAAAACTAACAGTAGCCCTAAACTTACTCCCTCAAACTAAGTTCAAACCTAACCTAACCTGAAGCCTAACTCAAACCACAGACCTAACCCTAACCCTAGGCGGACACCTTAAGCTCAACACCAACCCTAACCGGACCCTCACGCTAACTCCAAACGTAACACTGAACCGAAAACTAAGAGTAGCCCTAAACTTACTCCCTCAAACTAAGTTCAAACCTAACCTAACCTGAAGCCTAACTCAAACAATAGACCTAACCCTAACCCTAGGCGGACACCTTAAGCTCAACCCCAACCCTAACCAGACCGTCATGCTAACTCCAAACTTAACACTGAACCGAAAACTAACAGTAGCCCTAAACTTACTCCCTCAAACTAAGTTCAATCCTAACCTAACCTGAAGCCTAAATGAAACCATAGACCTAACCCTAACCCTAGGCGGACACCTTATGCTTAACCCCCACCCTAACCTGACGCTGACGCTTACTCCAACTGTAACAGTTAACCGAAAACTAACAGTAGCCCTAAACTTACTCCCTGAAACTAACTTCAAACCTAACCTAACCTGAAGCCTAAATCAAACCATACACCTAACCCTAAACCTAGGCGGACACCTTAAGCTCAACCCCAAACCTAACCTGACCCTGACGCTAACTCCAACCGTAACAGTTACCCGAAAACTAACAGTAGCCCTAAACTTACTCCCTCAAACTAAGTTCAAACATAACCTAACCAGAAGCCAAAATCAAACCATACACCTAACCCTAACCCTAGGCGGACACCTTAAGCTCAACCCCAGCCCTAACCTGACCCTAATGCTAACTCCAACCATAACACTGAACCGAAAACTAACAGTAGCCCTAAACTAACTCCATCAAACTAAGTTCAAACCTAACCTAACCTGAAGCCTATCTCAAACCACAGACCTAACCCTAACCCTAGGCGGACACCGTAAGCTCAACCACAACCCTAAACGGACACTCACGCTAACTCCAAATGTAACATTGAACGAAAAACTAACAGTAGCCCTAAACTTACTCCCTCAAACTAAGTTCAAACCTAACCTAACCGGAAGCCTAACTCAAATCATAGACCTAACCCTAACCCTAGGCGGACACCTTAAGCTTGATCCCAACCCTAACCTGACCCTCAGGCTAAATTCAACCATACCGCTGAACCGAAAAATAAAATAGGCCTAAACTGTTTCCCTCAAACTAAGTTCAAACCTAACCTAACCTGAAGCCTAACTCAAACCATAGACCTAACCCTAACCCTAGGCGGACACCTGAATCTCAATCCCAACCCTAACTTGACCATGACGCTATCTCCAACCGTAACACTGAACCGAAAACTAACAGTAGCCCTCAACTTACTACCTCAAACTAAGTTCAAACCTAACCTAACCTGAAGCCTAACTCAAACCACAGACCTAACCCTAACCCTAGGCGGACACCTTAAGCTCAACCCCAACCCTAACCTGACCCTCACGCTAACTCTAACCGTAACACTGAACCAAAAACTAACAGAAGCCCTAAACTTACTCCCTCAAACTAAGTTCAAACCTAACCTAACCTGAAGCCTAAATCAAACCATTCACCTAACCCTAACCCTAGGCGGACACCTGAAGCTCAACCCCAACCCTAACCTGACCCTGACGCTATCTCCAACCGTAACACTGCACCGAAAACTAACAGTAGCCCTAAACTTACTCCCTCAAACTAAGTTCAAACCTAACCTAACCTGAAGCCTAACTCAAACCACAGACCTAACCCTAACCCTAGGCGGACACCTTAAGCTCAACACCAACCCTAGCCGGACCCTCACGCTAACTCCAAACGTAACACTGAACCGAAAACTAACAGTAGCCCTAAACTTACTCCCTCAAACTAAGTTAAAACCTAACCTAACCTGAAGCCTAACTCAAACAATAGACCTAACCCTAACCCTAGGCGGACACCTTAAGCTTAACCCCAACCCTTACCTGACCCTGGGGCTAAAACCAACCATAACACTGAACAGAAAAATACAATAGGCCTAAACTTACTCCCTCAATCTAAGTTCAAACCTAACCTAACCTGAAGCCTAACTCAAACCATAGAACTAACCCTAGCCCTAGGTGGACACCTGAATCTCAACCCCAACCCTAACTTGACCCTGACGCTATCTCCAACCGTAACACTGAACCGAAAACTAACAGTAGCCCTAAACTTACTCCTTCAAACTAAGTTCAAACCTAACCTAACCTGAAGTCTAACTCAAACCACAAACCTAACCCTAACCCTAGGCGGACACCTTAAGCTAAACCCCAACCCTAACCTGACCCTCACGCTAACTCCAACCGTAACACTGAACCGAAAACTAACAGTAGCCCTAAACTTACTCCCTCAAACTAAGTTCAAAGCTAACATAACCTGAAGCCTAACTCAAACAATAGACCTAACCCTAACCCTAGGCGGACACCTTAAGCTTAACCCCAACCGTAACCTGACCCTGAGGTTAAATCCAACCGTAACACTGAACCGAAAACTAACAGTAGCCCTAAACTTACTCCCTCAAACTAAGTTCAATCCTAACCTAACCTGAAGCCTAAATGAAACCATAGACCTAACCCTAACCGTAGTCGGACACCTTAGGCTTAACCCCCACCCTAACCTGACCCTGACGCTTATTCCAACCGTAACAGTTAAACGAAAACTAACAGTAGCCCTAAACTTACTCCCTCAAACTACGTTCAAAGCTAACCTAACCTGAAGCCTAAATCAAACCATACACCTAACCCTAACCCTAGGCGGACACCTTAAGCTCAACCCCAAACCTAACCAGACCCTGTCGCTTACTCCAACCGTAACAGTTAACTGAAAACTAACAGTAGCCCTAAACTGACTCCCTCAAACTAAGTTCAAACCTAACCTAACCTGAAGCCTAAATCAAATCATAAACCTAACCCTAACCCTAGGCGGACACCGTAAGCTCAACCCCAACGCTAACCTGACCCTGTCGCTTACTCCAACCGTAACAGTTAACTGAAAACTAACAGTAGCCCTAAACTGACTCCCTCAAACTAAGTTCAAACCTAACCTAACCTGAAGCCTAAATCAAATGATAAACCTAACCCTAACCCTAGGCGTACACCGTAAGCTCAACCCCAACCCTAACCTGACCTCCAGGCTAACTCCAACCATATCACTGAACCGAAAACTAAGAGTAGCCCTAAACTTACTCGCTCAAACTAAGTTCAAACCTAACCTAACCTGAAGCCTAACTCAAATCATAGACCTAAACCTAACAATATGCGCACACCTGAAGCTCAACCCCAACCCTAACCTGACCCTGACGCTATCTCCAACCGTAACACTGAACCGAAAACTAACAGTAGCCCTAAACTTACTCCCTCAAACTAAGTTCAAACCTAACCTAACCTGAAGCCTAAATCAAACCATACACCTAACCCTCACCCTAGGCGGACACCTTAAGCTCCACTCCAACCCAAACCTGACCCTGACGCTATCTCCAACCGTAACACTGAACTGAAAAATAACAGTAGCCCTAAACTTACTCCCTCAAACTAAGTTCAAACGTAACCTAACCTGAAGCATAAATCAAACCATACACCTAACCCTAACCCTAGGCGGACACCTTAACTTCAACCCCAAACCTAACATGACCCTGACGCTTACTCCAAATGTAACAGTTAACCGAAAACTAACAGTAGCCTTAAACTTACTCCCTCAAACTAAGTTCAAACATAACCTAACCTGAAGCCTAAATCAAACCATACACCTAACCTAACCCTAGGCGGACACCTTAAGCTCAACCCCAACCTTAACCTGGCCGAGACGCTAACTCCAACCTTAACAGTTATCCAAAAACTAACAGTAGCCCTAAACTTACTCCTTCAAACTAAGTTTAAACCTATCCTAACCTGAAGCCTAAATCAAACCATACACCTAACCCTAACCCTAGGCTGATACCTTAAGCTCAACCCGAAACCTAACCTGACCCTGACACTTACACCAACAGTAACAGTTAACCGAAAACTAACAGTAGCCCTAAACTTACTCCCTCAAACTAAGTTCAAACCTAAGCTAACCTGAAGCCTAACTCAAACCACAAACCTAACCCTAACCCTAGGCGGACACCTTAAGCTCAACCCCAACCCTAACCAGACCGTCATGCTAACTCCAAACTTAACACTGAACCGAAAACTAACAGTAGCCCTAAACTTACTCCCTCAAACTAAGTTCAATCCTAACCTAACCTGAAGCCTAAATGAAACCATAGACCTAACCCTAACCCTAGGCGGAAACCTTATGCTTAACCCCCACCCTAACCTGACGCTGACGCTTACTCCAACTGTAACAGTTAACCGAAAACTAACAGTAGCCCTAAACTTACTCCCTGAAACTAACTTCAAACCTAACCTAACCTGAAGCCTAAATCAAACCATACACCTAACCCTAAACCTAGGCGGACACCTTAAGCTCAACCCCAAACCTAACCTGACCCTGACGCTAACTCCAACCGTAACAGTTACCCGAAAACTAACAGTAGCCCTAAACTTACTCCCTCAAACTAAGTTCAAACATAACCTAACCAGAAGCCAAAATCAAACCATACACCTAACCCTAACCCTAGGCGGACACCTTAAGCTCAACCCCAGCCCTAACCTGACCCTAATGCTAACTCCAACCGTAACACTGAACCGAAAACTAACAGTAGCCCTAAACTAACTCCATCAAACTAAGTTCAAACCTAACCTAACCTGAAGCCTATCTCAAACCACAGACCTAACCCTAACCCTAGGCGGACACCGTAAGCTCAACCACAACCCTAAACGGACACTCACGCTAACTCCAAATGTAACATTGAACGAAAAACTAACAGTAGCCCTAAACTTACTCCCTCAAACTAAGTTCAAACCTAACCTAACCGGAAGCCTAACTCAAATCATAGACCTAACCCTAACCCTAGGCGGACACCTTAAGCTTGATCCCAACCCTAACCTGACCCTCAGGCTAAATTCAACCATACCGCTGAACCGAAAAATAAAATAGGCCTAAACTGTTTCCCTCAAACTAAGTTCAAACCTAACCTAACCTGAAGCCTAACTCAAACCATAGACCTAACCCTAACCCTAGGCGGACACCTGAATCTCAATCCCAACCCTAACTTGACCATGACGCTATCTCCAACCGTAACACTGAACCGAAAACTAACAGTAGCCCTCAACTTACTACCTCAAACTAAGTTCAAACCTAACCTAACCTGAAGCCTAACTCAAACCACAGACCTAACCCTAACCCTAGGCGGACACCTTAAGCTCAACCCCAACCCTAACCTGACCCTCACGCTAACTCTAACCGTAACACTGAACCAAAAACTAACAGAAGCCCTAAACTTACTCCCTCAAACTAAGTTCAAACCTAACCTAACCTGAAGCCTAAATCAAACCATTCACCTAACCCTAACCCTAGGCGGACACCTGAAGCTCAACCCCAACCCTAACCTGACCCTGACGCTATCTCCAACCGTAACACTGCACCGAAAACTAACAGTAGCCCTAAACTTACTCCCTCAAACTAAGTTCAAACCTAACCTAACCTGAAGCCTAACTCAAACCACAGACCTAACCCTAACCCTAGGCGGACACCTTAAGCTCAACACCAACCCTAGCCGGACCCTCACGCTAACTCCAAACGTAACACTGAACCGAAAACTAACAGTAGCCCTAAACTTACTCCCTCAAACTAAGTTAAAACCTAACCTAACCTGAAGCCTAACTCAAACAATAGACCTAACCCTAACCCTAGGCGGACACCTTAAGCTTAACCCCAACCCTTACCTGACCCTGGGGCTAAAACCAACCATAACACTGAACAGAAAAATACAATAGGCCTAAACTTACTCCATCAATCTAAGTTCAAACCTAACCTAACCTGAAGCCTAACTCAAACCATAGAACTAACCCTAGCCCTAGGTGGACACCTGAATCTCAACCCCAACCCTAACTTGACCCTGACGCTATCTCCAACCGTAACACTGAACCGAAAACTAACAGTAGCCCTAAACTTACTCCTTCAAACTAAGTTCAAACCTAACCTAACCTGAAGTCTAACTCAAACCACAAACCTAACCCTAACCCTAGGCGGACACCTTAAGCTAAACCCCAACCCTAACCTGACCCTCACGCTAACTCCAACCGTAACACTGAACCGAAAACTAACAGTAGCCCTAAACTTACTCCCTCAAACTAAGTTCAAAGCTAACATAACCTGAAGCCTAACTCAAACAATAGACCTAACCCTAACCCTAGGCGGACACCTTAAGCTTACCCCAACCGTAACCTGACCCTGAGGTTAAATCCAACCGTAACACTGAACCGAAAACTAACAGTAGCCCTAAACTTACTAGCTCAAACTAAGTTCAATCCTAACCTAACCTGAAGCCTAAATGAAACCATAGACCTAACCCTAACCGTAGTCGGACACCTTAGGCTTAACCCCCACCCTAACCTGACCCTGACGCTTATTCCAACCGTAACAGTTAAACGAAAACTAACAGTAGCCCTAAACTTACTCCCTCAAACTACGTTCAAAGCTAACCTAACCTGAAGCCTAAATCAAACCATACACCTAACCCTAACCCTAGGCGGACACCTTAAGCTCAACCCCAAACCTAACCAGACCCTGTCGCTTACTCCAACCGTAACAGTTAACTGAAAACTAACAGTAGCCCTAAACTGACTCCCTCAAACTAAGTTCAAACCTAACCTAACCTGAAGCCTAAATCAAATCATAAACCTAACCCTAACCCTAGGCGGACACCGTAAGCTCAACCCCAACCCTAACCTGACCTCCAGGCTAACTCCAACCATATCACTGAACCGAAAACTAAGAGTAGCCCTAAACTTACTCGCTCAAACTAAGTTCAAACCTAACCTAACCTGAAGCCTAACTCAAATCATAGACCTAAACCTAACAATAGGCGCACACCTGAAGCTCAACACCAACCCTAACCTGACCCTGACGCTATCTCCAACCGTAACACTGAACCGAAAACTAACAGTAGCCCTAAACTTACTCCCTCAAACTAAGTTCAAACCTAACCTAACCTGAAGCCTAAATCAAACCATACACCTAACCTTCACCCTAGGCGGACACCTTAAGCTCCACTCCAACCCAAACCTGACCCTGACGCTATCTCCAACCGTAACACTGAACCGAAAAATAACAGTAGCCCTGAACTTACTCCCTCAAACTAAGTTCAAACGTAACCTAACCTGAAGCATAAATCAAACCATACACCTAACCCTAACCCTAGGCGGACACCTTAACTTCAACCCCAAACCTAACCTGACCCTGACGCTTACTCCAAATGTAACAGTTAACCGAAAACTAACAGTAGCCTAAAACTTACTCCCTCAAACTAAGTTCAAACATAACCTAACCTGAAGCCTAAATCAAACCATACACCTAAACCTAACCCTAGGCGGACACCTTAAGCTCAACCCCAACCCTAACCTGGCCGAGACGCTAACTCCAAATGTAACACTGAACGAAAAACTAACAGTAGCCCTAAACTTACTCCCTCAAACTAATTTCAAACCTAACCTAACCTGAAGCCTAACTCAAATCATAGACCTAACCCTAACAATAGGCGGACACCTGAAGCTCAACCCCAACCCTAACCTGACCCTGACGCTATCTCCAACCGTAACACTGAACCAAAAACTAACAGTAGCCCTAAACTTACTCACTCAAACTAAGTTCAAATGTAACCTAACCTGAAGCCTAAATCAAACCACAGAGCTAACCCTAACCCTAGGCCGACACCATAAGCTCAACTCCATCCCTAACCTGACCCTGACGCTATCTCCAACCGTAACACTGAACCGAAAACTAACAGTAGCCCTAAACTTACTCACTCAAACTAAGTTCAAACGTAACCTAACCTGGAGACTAAATCAAACCATGGACCTAACCGTAACCCTAGGCGGACACCTCAAGCTAACCCCAACACTAACCTGATCTTGACGCTAACTCCAACCATAATACTGAACCGAAAACTAACAGTAGCCTTAAACTTACTCCCTCAAACTAAGTTCAAACCTAACCTAACCTGAAGCCTAAATCAAACCATACACCTAACCCTCACCCTAGGCGGACACCTTAAGCTCAACCCCAAACCTAACCTGACCCTGACGCTTACTCCAACCGTAACCGTTAACCGAAAACTAACAGTAGCCCTAAACTGACTCCCTCAAACTAAGTTCAAACCTAACCTAACCGGTAGCCTAAATCAAACCATAAACCTAACCCTAACCCTAGGCGGACACCTTAAGCTCAACCCCAACCCTAACCTGGCCCTGACGCTAACTCCAACAGTAACAGTTACCCGAAAACTAAGAGTAACCCTAAACTTACTCCCTCAAACTAAGTTCAAACCTAACCTAACCTGAAGCCTAAATCTAACCATGCACCGAATCCTAACCCTAGGCGGACACCTTAAGCTCAACCCCAAACCTAAAGTGACATTCATGTTAACTCCAACCGTAATACTGAACCGAAAACTAAGAGTAGCCCTAAACTTACTCCCTCAGACTAAGTTCAAACCTAACCTAACATGAAGCCTAACTCAAACCATAGACCTAACCCTAACCCTAGGCGGACACTCGAAGCTCAACCACAACCCTAACCTGACCCTGACGCTATCTCCAACCGTAACACTGAACCGAAAACTAACAGTAGCCCTAAACTTACTCCCTCAAACTATGTTCAAACCTAACTTAACCTAAAGCCTAACTCAAACCACAGACCTAACCCTAACCCTAGGCGGACACCTTAAGCTCAACCCCAACACTAACCGGACCCTCATGCTAACTCCAAACGTAAAACTGAACCGAAAACTAACAGTAGCCCTAAACTTACTCCCTCAAACTAAGTTCAATCCTAACCTAACCTGAAACCTAAATGAAACCATAGACCTAACCCTAAACCTAGGCGGACACCTTATGCTTAACCCCCACCCTAACCTGACCCTGACGCTTACTCGAAATGTAACAGTTAACCGAAAACTAACAGTAGCCCTAAACTTACTCCCTGAAACTAACTTCAAACCTAACCTAACCTGAAGCCTAAATCAAACCATACACCTAACCATAACCCTAGGCGGACACCTTAAGCTCAACCCCAACCCTAACCTGACCTCCAGGCTAACTCCAACCATATCACTGAACCCAAAATCTAGAGTAGTCCTAAACTTACTCGCTCAAACTAAGTTCAAACCTAACCTAACCTGAAGCCTAACTCAAATCATAGACCTAACCCTAACAATAGGCGGACACCTGAAGCTCAACCCCAACCCTAACCTGACCCTGAGGCTATCTCCAACTGTAACACTGAACCGAAAACTAACAGTAGCCATAAACTTACTCACTCAAACTAAGTTCAAACCTAACCTAACCTGAAGCCTAACTCAAACCACAGACCTAAACCTAACCCTAGGCGGACACCTTAAGCTCCACTCCAACCCAAACCTGACCCTGACGCTATCTCCAACCGTATCCCTGAACCGAAAAATAACAGTAGCCCTAAACTTACTCCCTCAAACTAAGTTCAAACGTAACCTAACCTGAAGCATAAATCAAACCATACACCTAACCCTAACCCTAGGCGGACACTTTAAGCTTAACCTCAACCCTAACCTGACCCTGAGGCTAAATCCAACCGGAACATTGAACCGAAAACTAACAGTAGCCCTAAACTTACTCCCTCAAACAAAGTTCAATCTTAACCTAACCTAAAGCCTAAATGAAACCATAGACCTAACCCTAACCCTAGGCGGACACCTTATGCTTAACCCCCACCCTAACCTAACCCTGACGCTTACTCCAACCGTAACACTTAAACGAAAACTAACAGTAGCCCTAAACTTACTCCCTAAAACTAAGTTCAAACCTAACCTAACCTGAAGCCTAAATCAAACCATACACCTAACCCTAACCCTAGGCGGACACCTGAAGCTCAACCCCAACCCTAACCTGACCCTGACGCTATCTCCAACCGTAACACTGCACCGAAAACTAACAGTAGCCCTAAACTTACTCCCTCAAACTAAGTTCAAACCTAACCTAACCTGAAGCCTAACTCAAACCACAGACCTAACCCTAACCCTAGGCGGACACCTTAAGATCAACACCAACCCTAACCGGACCCTCACGCTAACTCCAAACGTAACACTGAACCGAAAACTAAGAGTAGCCCTAAACTTACTCCCTCAAACTAAGTTCAAACCTAACCTAACCTGAAGCCTAACTCAAACAATAGACCTAACCCTAACCCTAGGCGGACACCTTAAGCTTAACCCCAACCCTAACCTGACCCTGGGGCTAAAACCAACCGTAACACTGAACAGAAAAATATAATAGGCCTAAACTTACTCCCTCAAACTAAGTTCAAACCTAACCTAACCTGAAGCCTAACTCAAACCATAGAACTAACCCTAGCCCTAGGTGGACACCTGAATCTCAACCCCAACCCTAACTTGACCCTGACGCTATCTCCAACCGTAACACTGAACCGAAAACTAACAGTAGCCCTAAACTTACTCCTTCAAACTAAGTTCAAACCTAACCTAACCTGAAGTCTAACTCAAACCACAAACCTAACCCTAACCCTAGGCGGACACCTTAAGCTCAACCCCAACCCTATCCTGACCCTCACGCTAACTCCAACCGTAACACTGAACCGAAAACTAACAGTAGCCCTATACTTACTCCCTCAAACTAATTTCAAAGCTAACATAACCTGAAGCCTAACTCAAAGAATAGACCTAACCCTAACCCTAGGCGGACACCTTAAGCTTAACCCCAACCGTAACCTGACCCTGAGGTTAAATTCAACCGTAACACTGAACCGAAAACTAACAGTAGCCCTAAACTTACTCCCTCAAACTAAGTTCAATCCTAACCTAACCTGAAGCCTAAATGAAACCATAGACCTAACCCTAACCGTAGTCGGACACCTTAGGCTTAACCCCCACCCTAACCTGACCCTGACGCTTACTCCAACCGTAACAGTTAAACGAAAACTAACAGTAGCCCTAAACTTACTCCCTCAAACTAAGTTCAAAGCTAACCTAACCTGAAGCCTAAATCAAACCATACACCTAACCCTAACCCTAGGCGGACACCTTAAGCTCAACCCCAAACCTAACCTGACCCTGTCGCTTACTCCAACCGTAACAGTTAACTGAAAACTAACAGTAGCCCTAAACTGACTCCCTCAAACTAAGTTCAAACCTAACCTAACCTGAAGCCTAAATCAAATGATAAACCTAACCCTAACCCTAGGCGTACACCGTAAGCTCAACCCCAACCCTAACCTGACCTCCAGGCTAACTCCAACCATATCACTGAACCGAAAACTAAGAGTAGCCCTAAACTTACTCGCTCAAACTAAGTTCAAACCTAACCTAACCTGAAGCCTAACTCAAATCATAGACCTAAACCTAACAATAGGCGCACACCTGAAGCTCAACCCCAACGCTAACCTGACCCTGACGCTATCTCCAACCGTAACACTGAACCGAAAACTAACAGTAGCCCTAAACTTACTCCCTCAAACTAAGTTCAAACCTAACCTAACCTGAAGCCTAAATCAAACCATACACCCAACCCTCACCCTAGGCGGACACCTTAAGCTCCACTCCAACCCAAACCTGACCCTGACGCTATCTCCAACCGTAACACTGAACTGAAAAATAACAGTAGCCCTAAACTTACTCCCTCAAACTAAGTTCAAACGTAACCTAACCTGAAGCATAAATCAAACCATACACCTAACCCTAACCCTAGGCGGACACCTTAACTTCAACCCCAAACCTAACCTGACCCTGACGCTTACTCCAAATGTAACAGTTAACCGAAAACTAACAGTAGCCTTAAACTTACTCCCTCAAACTAAGTTCAAACATAACCTAACCTGAAGCCTAAATCAAACCATACACCTAAACCTAACCCTAGGCGGACACCTTAAGCTCAACCCCAACCTTAACCTGGCCGAGACGCTAACTCCAACCTTAACAGTTACCCAAAAACTAACAGTAGCCCTAAACTTACTCCTTCAAACTAAGTTTAAACCTATCCTAACCTGAAGCCTAAATCAAACCATACACCTAACCCTAACCCTAGGCTGATACCTTAAGCTCAACCCCAAACCTAACCTGACCCTGACACTTACACCAACAGTAACAGTTAACCGAAAACTAACAGTAGCCCTAAACTTACTCCCTCAAACTAAGTTCAAACCTAAGTTAACCTGAAACCTAACTCAAACCACAAACCTAACCCTAACCCTAGGCGGACACCTTAAGCTCAACCCCAACCCTAACCAGACCGTCATGCTAACTCCAAACTTAACACTGAACCGAAAACTAACAGTAGCCCTAAACTTACTCCCTCAAACTAAGTTCAATCCTAACCTAACCTGAAGCCTAAATGAAACCATAGACCTAACCCTAACCCTAGGCGGACACCTTATGCTTAACCCCCACCCTAACCTGACGCTGACGCTTACTCCAACTGTAACAGTTAACTGAAAACTAACAGTAGCCCTAAACTTACTCCCTGAAACTAACTTCAAACCTAACCTAACCTGAAGCCTAAATCAAACCATACACCTAACCCTAAACCTAGGCGGACACCTTAAGCTCAACCCCAAACCTAACCTGACCCTGACGCTAACTCCAACCGTAACAGTTACCCGAAAACTAACAGTAGCCCTAAACTTACTCCCTCAAACTAAGTTCAAACATAACCTAACCAGAAGCCAAAATCAAACCATACACCTAACCCTAACCCTAGGCGGACACCTTAAGCTCAACCCCAGCCCTAACCTGACCCTAATGCTAACTCCAACCGTAACACTGAACCGAAAACTAACAGTAGCCCTAAACTAACTCCATCAAACTAAGTTCAATCCTAACCTAACCTGAAGCCTAACTCAAACCATAGACCTAACCCTAACCCTAGGCGGACACCTGAAGCTCAACCACAACCCTAACCTGACCCTGACGCTATCTCCAACCGTCACACTGAACCGAAAAATAACAGTAGCCCTAAACTTACTCCCTCAAACTAAGTTCAAACCTAACCTAACCTGAAGCCTATCTCAAACCACAGACCTAACCCTAACACTAGGCGGACACCGTAAGCTCAACCCCAACCCTAAACGGACACTCACGCTAACTCCAAATGTAACATTCAACGAAAAACTAACAGTAGCCCTAAACTTACTCCCTCAAACTAAGTTCAAACCTAACCTAACCGGAAGCCTAACTCAAATCATAGACCTAACCCTAACCCTAGGCGGACACCTTAAGCTTGATCCCAACCCTAACCTGACCCTCAGGCTAAATTCAACCATACCGCTGAACCGAAAAATAAAATAGGCCTAAACTGTTTCCCTCAAACTAAGTTCAAACCTAACCTAACCTGAAGCCTAACTCAAACCATAGACCTAACCCTAACCCTAGGCGGACACCTGAATCTCAATCCCAACCCTAACTTGACCATGACGCTATCTCCAACCGTAACACTGAACCGAAAACTAACAGTAGCCCTCAACTTACTACCTCAAACTAAGTTCAAACCTAACCTAACCTGAAGCCTAACTCAAACCACAGACCTAACCCTAACCCTAGGCGGACACCTTAAGCTCAACCCCAACCCTAACCTGACCCTCACGCTAACTCTAACCGTAACACTGAACCAAAAACTAACAGAAGCCCTAAACTTACTCCCTAAAACTAAGTTCAAACCTAACCTAACCTGAAGCCTAAATCAAACCATTCACCTAACCCTAACCCTAGGCGGACACCTGAAGCTCAACCCCAACCCTAACCTGACCCTGACGCTATCTCCAACCGTAACACTGCACCGAAAACTAACAGTAGCCCTAAACTTACTCCCTCAAACTAAGTTCAAACCTAACCTAACCTGAAGCCTAACTCAAACCACAGACCTAACCCTAACCCTAGGCGGACACCTTAAGCTCAACACCCACCCTAGCCGGACCCTCACGCTAACTCCAAACGTAACACTGAACCGAAAACTAACAGTAGCCCTAAACTTACTCCCTCAAACTAAGTTAAAACCTAACCTAACCTGAAGCCTAACTCAAACAATAGACCTAACCCTAAACCTAGGCGGACACCTTAAGCTTAACCCCAACCCTTACCTGACCCTGGGGCTAAAACCAACCATAACACTGAACAGAAAAATACAATAGGCCTAAACTTACTCCCTCAAACTAAGTTCAAACCTAACCTAACCTGAAGCCTAACTCAAACCATAGAACTAACCCTAGCCCTAGGTGGACACCTGAATCTCAACCCCAACCCTAACTTGACCCTGACGCTATCTCCAACCGTAACACTGAACCGAAAACTAACAGTAGCCCTAAACTTACTCTTTCAAACTAAGTTCAAACCTAACCTAACCTGAAGTCTAACTCAAACCACAAACCTAACCCTAACCCTAGGCGGACACCTTAAGCTCAACCCCAAACCTAACCTGACCCTCACGCTAACTCCAACCGTAACACTGAACCGAAAACTAACAGTAGCCCTAAACTTACTCCCTCAAACTAAGTTCAAAGCTAACATAACCTGAAGCCTAACTCAAACAATAGACCTAACCCTAACCCTAGGCGGACACCTTAAGCTTAACCCCAACCGTAACCTGACCCTGAGGTTAAATCCAACCGTAACACTGATCCGAAAACTAACAGTAGCCCTAAACTTACTCCCTCAAACTAAGTTCAATCCTAACCTAACCTGAAGCCTAAATGAAACCATAGACCTAACCCTAACCGTAGTCGGACACCTTAGGCTTAACCCCCACCCTAACCTGACCCTGACGCTTATTCCAACCGTAACAGTTAAACGAAAACTAACAGTAGCACTAAACTTACTCCCTCAAACTACGTTCAAAGCTAACCTAACCTGAAGCCTAAATCAAACCATACACCTAACCCTAACCCTAGGCGGACACCTTAAGCTCAACCCCAAACCTAACCTGACCCTGTCGCTTACTCCAACCGTAACAGTTAACTGAAAACTAACAGTAGCCCTAAACTGACTCCCTCAAACTAAGTTCAAACCTAACCTAACCTGAAGCCTAAATCAAATCATAAACCTAACCCTAACCCTAGGCGTACACCGTAAGCTCAACCCCAACCCTAACCTGACCTCCAGGCTAACTCCAACCATATCACTGAACCGAAAACGAAGAGTAGCCCTAAACTTACTCGCTCAAACTAAGTTCAAACCTAACCTAACCTGAAGCCTAACTCAAATCATAGACCTAAACCTAACAATAGGCGCACACCTGAAGCTCAACCCCAACCCTAACCTGACCCTGACGCTATCTCCAACCGTAACACTGAACAGAAAACTAACAGTAGCCCTAAACTTACTCCCTCAAACTAAGTTCAAACCTAACCTAACCTGAAGCCTAAATCAAACCATACACCTAACCTTCACCCTAGGCGGACACCTTAAGCTCCACTCCAACCCAAACCTGGCCCTGACGCTAACTCCAACAGTAACAGTTACCCGAAAACTAAGAGTAACCCTAAACTTACTCCCTCAAACTAAGTTCAAACCTAACCTAACCTGAAGCCTAAATCTAACCATGCACCGAATCCTAACCCTAGGCGGACACCTTAAGCTCAACCCCAAACCTAACCTGACCCTCACGCTAAGTCCAACCATAACACTGAACCGAAAACTAACAGTAGCCCTAAACTTACTCCCTCAAACTAAGTTCAAAGCTAACATAACCTGAAGCCTAACTCAAACAATAGACCTAACCCTAACCCTAGGCGGACACCTTAAGCTTAACCCCAACCGTAACCTGACCCTGAGGTTAAATCCAACCGTAACACTGAACCGAAAACTAACAGTAGCCCTAAACTTACTCCCTCAAACTAAGTTCAATCCTAACCTAACCTGAAGCCTAAATGAAACCATAGACCTAACCCTAACCGTAGTCGGACACCTTAGGCTTAACCCCCACCCTAACCTGACCCTGACGCTTATTCCAACCGTAACAGTTAAACGAAAACTAACAGTAGCCCTAAACTTACTCCCTCAAACTACGTTCAAAGCTAACCTAACCTGAAGCCTAAATCAAACCATACACCTAACCCTAACCCTAGGCGGACACCTTAAGCTCAACCCCAAACCTAACCTGTCCCTGTCGCTTACTCCAACCGTAACAGTTAACTGAAAACTAACAGTAGCCCTAAACTGACTCCCTCAAACTAAGTTCAAACCTAACCTAACCTGAAGCCTAAATCAAATCATAAACCTAACCCTAACCCTAGGCGGACACCGTAAGCTCAACCCCAACCCTAACCTGACCTCCAGGCTAACTCCAACCATATCACTGAACCGAAAACTAAGAGTAGCCCTAAACTTACTCGCTCAAACTAAGTTCAAACCTAACCTAACCTGAAGCCTAACTCAAATCATAGACCTAAACCTAACAATAGGCGCACACCTGAAGCTCAACCCCAACCCAAACCTGACCCTGACGCTATCTCCAACCGTAACACTGAACCGAAAAATAACAGTAGCCCTAAACTTACTCCCTCAAACTAAGTTCAAACGTAACCTAACCTGAAGCATAAATCAAACCATACACCTAACCCTAACCCTAGGCGGACACCTTAACTTCAACCCCAAACCTAACCTGACCCTGACGCTTACTCCAAATGTAACAGTTAACCGAAAACTAACAGTAGCCTAAAACTTACTCCCTCAAACTAAGTTCAAACATAACCTAACCTGAAGCCTAAATCAAACCATACACCTAAACCTAACCCTAGGCGGATACCTTAAGCTCAACCCCAACCCTAACCTGGCCGAGACGCTAACTCCAAATGTAACACTGAACGAAAAACTAACAGTAGCCCTAAACTTACTCCCTCAAACTAATTTCAAACCTAACCTAACCTGAAGCCTAACTCAAATCATAGACCTAACCCTAACAATAGGCGGACACCTGAAGCTCAACCCCAACCCTAACCTGACCCTGACGCTATCTCCAACCGTAACACTGAACCAAAAACTAACAGTAGCCCTAAACTTACTCACTCAAACTAAGTTCAAATGTAACCTAACCTGAAGCCTAAATCAAACCACAGAGCTAACCCTAACCCTAGGCCGACACCATAAGCTCAACTCCATCCCTAACCTGACCCTGACGCTATCTCCAACCGTAACACTGAACCGAAAACTAACAGTAGCCCTAAACTTACTCACTCAAACTAAGTTCAAACGTAACCTAACCTGGAGACTAAATCAAACCATGGACCTAACCGTAACCCTAGGCGGACACCTCAAGCTAACCCCAACACTAACCTGATCTTGACGCTAACTCCAACCATAATACTGAACCGAAAACTAACAGTAGCCTTAAACTTACTCCCTCAAACTAAGTTCAAACCTAACCTAACCTGAAGCCTAAATCAAACCATACACCTAACCCTCACCCTAGGCGGACACCTTAAGCTCAACCCCAAACCTAACCTGACCCTGACGCTTACTCCAACCGTAACCGTTAATCGAAAACTAACAGTAGCCCTAAACTGACTCCCTCAAACTAAGTTCAAACCTAACCTAACCGGTAGCCTAAATCAAACCATAAACCTAACCCTAACCCTAGGCGGACACCTTAAGCTCAACCCCAACCCTAACCTGGCCCTGACGCTAACTCCAAGAGTAACAGTTACCCGAAAACTAAGAGTAACCCTAAACTTACTCCCTCAAACTAAGTTCAAACCTAACCTAACCTGAAGCCTAAATCTAACCATGCACCGAATCCTAACCCTAGGCGGACACCTTAAGCTCAACTCCAAACCTAAAGTGACATTCACGCTAACTCCAACCGTAATACTGAACCGAAAACTAAGAGTAGCCCTAAACTTACTCCCTCAAACTAAGTTCAAACCTAACCTAACATGAAGCCAAACTCAAACCATAGACCTAACCCTAACCCTAGGCGGACACTCGAAGCTCAACCACAACCCTAACCTGACCCTGACGCTATCTCCAACCGTAACACTGAACCGAAAACTAACAGTAGCCCTAAACTTACTCCCTCAAACTATGTTCAAACCTAACCTAACCTAAAGCCTAACTCAAACCACAGACCTAACCCTAACCCTAGGCGGACACCTTAAGCTCAACCCCAACACTAACCGGACCCTCATGCTAACTCCAAACGTAAAACTGAACCGAAAACTAACAGTAGCCCTAAACTTAATCCCTCAAACTAAGTTCAATCCTAACCTAACCTGAAGCCTAAATGAAACCATAGACCTAACCCTAAACCTAGGCGGACACCTTATGCTTAACCCACACCCTAACCTGACGCTGACGCTTACTCGAAATGTAACAGTTAACCGAAAACTAACAGTAGCCCTAAACTTACTCCCTGAAACTAACTTCAAACCTAACCTAACCTGAAGCCTAAATCAAACCATACACCTAACCATAACCCTAGGCGGACACCTTAAGCTCAACCCCAACCCTAACCTGACCTCCAGGCTAACTCCAACCATATCACTGAACCGAAAACCTAGAGTAGTCCTAAACTTACTCGCTCAAACTAAGTTCAAACCTAACCTAACCTGAAGCCTAAATCAAACCATACACCTAACCCTAACCCTAGGCGGACACCTGAAGCTCAACCCCAACCCTAACCTGACCCTGACGCTATCTCCAACCGTAACACTGCACCGAAAACTAACAGTAGCCCTAAACTTACTCCCTCAAACTAAGTTCAAACCTAACCTAACCTGAAGCCTAACTCAAATCACAGACCTAACCCTAACCCTAGGCGGACACCTTAAGCTCAACACCAACCCTAACCGGACCCTCACGCTAACTCCAAACGTAACACTGAACCGAAAACTAACAGTAGCCCTAAACTTACTCCCTCAAACTAAGTTCAAACCTACCCTAACCTGAAGCCTAACTCAAACAATAGACCTAACCCTAACCCTAGGCGGACACCTTAAGATTAACCCCAACCCTAACCTGACCCTGGGGCTAAAACCAACCGTAACACTGAACAGAAAAATACAATAGGCCTAAACTTACTCCCTCAATCTAAGTTCAAACCTAACCTAACCTGAAGCCTAACTCAAACCATAGAACTAACCCTAGCCCTAGGTGGACACCTGAATCTCAACCCCAACCCTAACTTGACCCTGACGCTATCTCCAACCGTAACACTGAACCGAAAACTAACAGTAGCCCTAAACTTACTCCTTCAAACTAAGTTCAAACCTAACCGAACCTGAAGTCTAAAGCAAACCACAAACCTAACCCTAACCCTAGGCGGACACCTTAAGCTCAACCCCAACCCTAACCTGACCCTCACGCTAACTCCAACCGTAACACTGAACCGAAAACTAACAGTAGCCCTAAACTTACTCCCTCAAACTAAGTTCAAAGCTAACATAACCTGAAGCCTAACTCAAACAATAGACCTAACCATAACCCTAGGCGGACACCTTAAGCTTAACCCCAACCGTAACCTGACCCTGAGGTTAAATTCAACCGTAACACTGAACCGAAAACTAACAGTAGCCCTAAACTTACTCCCTCAAACTAAGTTCAATCCTAACCTAACCTGAAGCCTAAATGAAACTATAGACCTAACCCTAACCGTAGTCGGACACCTTAGGCTTAACCCCCACCCTAACCTGACCCTGACGCTTACTCCAACCGTAACAGTTAAACGAAAACTAATAGTAGCCCTAAACTTACTCCCTCAAACTAAGTTCAAAGCTAACCTAACCTGAAGCCTAAATCAAACCATACACCTAACCCTAACCCTAGGCGGACACCTTAAGCTCAACCCCAAACCTAACCTGACCCTGTCGCTTACTCCAACCGTAACAGTTAACTGAAAACTAACAGTAGCCCTAAACTGACTCCCTCAAACTAAGTTCAAACCTAACCTAACCTGAAGCCTAAATCAAATGATAAACCTAACCCTAACCCTAGGCGTACACCGTAAGCTCAACCCCAACACTAACCTGACCTCCAGGCTAACTCCAACCATATCACTGAACCGAAAACTAAGAGTAGCCGTAAACTTACTCGCTAAAACTAAGTTCAAACCTAACCTAACCTGAAGCCTAACTCAAATCATAGACCTAAACCTAACAATAGGTGCACACCTGAAGCTCAACCCCAACCCTAACCTGACCCTGACGCTATCTCCAACCGTAACACTGAACCGAAAACTAACAGTAGCCCTAAACTTACTCCCTCAAACTAAGTTCAAACCTAACCTAACCTGAAGCCTAAATCAAACCATACACCTAACCCTCACCCTAGGCGGACACCTTAAGCTCCACTCCAACCCAAACCTGACCCTGACGTTATCTCCAACCGTAACACTGAACTGAAAAATAACAGTAGCCCTAAACTTACTCCCTCAAACTAAGTTCAAACGTAACCTAACCTGAAGCATAAATAAAACCATACACCTAACCCTAACCCTAGGCGGACACCTTAACTTCAACCCCAAACCTAACCTGACCCTGACGCTTACTCCAAATGTAACAGTTAACCGAAAACTAACAGTAGCCTTAAACTTACTCCCTCAAACTAAGTTCAAACATAACCTAACCTGAAGCCTAAATCAAACCATACACCTAAACCTAACCCTAGGCGGACACCTTAAGCTCAACCCCAACCTTAACCTGGCCGAGACGCTAACTCCAACCGTAACAGTTACCCGAAAACTAACAGTAGCCCTAAACTTACTCCTTCAAACTAAGTTTAAACCTATCCTAACCTGAAGCCTAAATCAAACCATACACCTAACCCTAACCCTAGGCTGATACCTTAAGCTCAACCCCAAACCTAACCTGACCCTGACACTTACACCAACAGTAACAGTTATCCGAAAACTAACAGTAGCCCTAAACTTACTCCCTCAAACTAAGTTCAAACCTAACCTAACCTGAAGCCTAACTCAAACCACAAACCTAACCCTAACCCTAGGCGGACACCTTAAGCTCAACCCCAACCCTAACCAGACCGTCATGCTAACTCCAAACTTAACACTGAACCGAAAACTAACAGTAGCCCTAAACTTACTCCCTCAAACTAAGTTCAATCCTAACCTAACCTGAAGCCTAAATGAAACCATAGACCTAACCCTAACCCTAGGCGGATACCTTATGCTTAACCCCCACCCTAACCTGACCCTGACGCTTACTCCAACTGTAACAGTTAACCGAAAACTAACAGTAGCCCTAAACTTACTCCCTGAAACTAACTTCAAACCTAACCTAACCTGAAGCCTAAATCAAACCATACACCTAACCCTAAACCTAGGCGGACACCTTAAGCTCAACCCCAAACCTAACCTGACCCTGACGCTAACTCCAACCGTAACAGTTACCCGAAAACTAACAGTAGCCCTAAACTTACTCCCTCAAACTAAGTTCAAACATAACCTAACCAGAAGCCAAAATCAAACCATACACCTAACCCTAACCCTAGGCGGACACCTTAAGCTCAACCCCAGCCCTAACCTGACCCTAATGCTAACTCCAACCGTAACACTGAACCGAAAACTAACAGTAGCCCTAAACTAACTCAATCAAACTAAGTTCAAACCTAACCTAACCTGAAGCCTAACTCAAACCATAGACCTAACCCTAACCCTAGGCGGACACCTGAAGCTCAACCACAACCCTAACCTGACCCTGACGCTATCTCCAACCGTCACACTGAACCGAAAAATAACAGTAGCCCTAAACTTACTCCCTCAAACTAAGTTCAAACCTAACCTAACCTGAAGCCTATCTCAAACCACAGACCAAACCCTAACCCTAGGCGGACACCGTAAGCTCAACCCCAACCCTAAACGGACACTCACGCTAACTCCAAATGTAACATAGAACGAAAAACTAACAGTAGCCCTAAACTTACTCCCTCAAACTAAGTTCAAACCTAACCTAACTGGAAGCCTAACTCAAATCATAGACCTAACCCTAACAATAGGCTGACACCTGAAGCTCAACCCGAACCCTAACCTGACCCTGACGCTATCTCCAACCATAACACTGAACCAAAAACTAACAGTAGGCCTAAACTTACTCACTCAAACTAAGTTCAAATGTAACCTAACCTGAAGCCTAAATCAAACCACAGACCTAACCCTAACCCTAGGCGGACACCTTAAGCTCAACTCCATCCCTAACCTGACCCTGATGCTATCTCCAACCGTAACACTGAACCGAAAAGTAACAGTAGCCCTAAACTTACTCACTTAAACTAAGTTCAAACGTAACCTAACCTGGAGCCTAAATCAAACCATGGACCTAACCCTAACCCTAGGCGGACACCTCAAGCTAACCCCAACACTAACCTGATCTTGACGCGAACTCTATCCATAATACTGAACCGAAAACTAACAGTAGCCCTAAACTTACTCCCTCAAACTAAGTTCAAACCTAACCTAACCTGAAGCCTAAATCAAACCATACACCTAACCCTCACTCTAGGCGAACACCTTAAGCTCCACTCCAACCCAAACCTGACCCTGACGCTATCTCCAACCGTAACACTGAACCGAAAAATAACAGAAGCCCTAAACTTACTCCCTCAAACTAAGTTCAAACATAACCTAACCTGAAGCATAAATCAAACCATACACCTAACCCTAACCCTAGGCGGACACCTTAAGCTTGATCCCAACCCTAACCTGACCCTCAGGCTAAATTCAACCATACCGCTGAACCGGAAAATAAAATAGGGCTAAACTGTTTCCCTCAAACTAAGTTCAAACCTAACCTAACCTGAAGCCTTACTCAAACCATAGACCTAACCCTAACCCTAGGCGGACACCTGAATCTCAATCCCAACCCTAACTTGACCATGACGCTATCTCCAACCGTAACACTGAACCGAAAACTAACAGTAGCCCTCAACTTACTACCTCAAACTAAGTTCAAACCTAACCTAACCTGAAGCCTAACTCAAACCACAGACCTAACCCTAACCCTAGGCGGACACCTTAAGCTCAACCCCAACCCTAACCTGACCCTCACGCTAACTCTAACAGTAACACTGAACCGAAAACTAACAGAAGCCCTAAACTTACTCCATCAAACTAAGTTCAAACCTAACCTAACCTGAAGCCTCACTCAAACAATAGACCTAACCCTAACCCTAGGCGGACACCTTAAGCTCAACCCCAACCCTAACCTGACCCTCACGCTAACTCTAACCGGAACATTGAACCGAAAACTAACAGTAGCCCTAAACCTACTCCCTCAAACTAAGTTCAATCCTAACCTAACCTAAAGCCTAAATGAAACCATAGACCTAACCCTAACCCTAGGCGGACACCTTATGCTTAACCCCCACCCTAACCTAACCCTGTCTCTTACTCCAACCGTAACACTTAAACGAAAACTAACAGTAGCCCTAAACTTACTCCCTAAAACTAAGTTCAAACCTAACCTAACCTGAAGCCTAAATCAATCCATTCACCTAACCCTAACCCTAGGCGGACACCTGAAGCTCAACCCCAAGCCTAACCTGACCCTGACGCTATCTCCAACCGTAACACTGCACCGAAAACTAACAGTAGCCCTGAACTTACTCCCTCAAACTAAGTTCAAACCTAACCTAACCTGAAGCCTAACTCAAACCACAGACCTAACCCTAACCCTAGGCGGACACCTTAAGCTCAACACCAACCCTAGCAGGACCCTCACGCTAACTCCAAACGTAACACTGAACCGAAAACTAACAGTAGCCCTAAACTTACTCCCTCAAACTAAGTTCAAACCTAACCTAACCTGAAGCCTAACTCAAACAATAGACCTAACCCTAACCCTAGGCGGACACCTTAAGCTTAACCCCAACCCTAACCTGACCCTGGGCTAAAACCAACCATAACACTGAACAGAAAAATACAATAGGCCTAAACTTACTCCCTCAAACTAAGTTCAAACCTAACCTAACCTGAAGCCTAACTCAAACCACAGAACTAACCCTAGCCCTAGGTGGACACCTGAATCTCAACCCCAAACCTAACTTGACCCTGACGCTATCTCCAACCGTAACACTGAACCGAAAACTAACAGTAGCCCTAAACTTACTCCTTCAAACTAAGTTCAAACCTAACCTAACCTGAAGTCTAACTCAAACCACAAACCTAACCCTAACCCTAGGCGGACACCTTAAGCTCAACCCCAACCCTAACCTGACCCTCACGCTAACTCCAACCGTAACACTGAACCGAAAACTAACAGTAGCCCTAAACTTACTCCCTCAAACTAAGTTCAAAGCTAACATAACCTGAAGCCTAACTCAAACAATAGACCTAACCCTAACCCTAGGCGGACACCTTAAGCTTAACCCCAACCATAACTTGACCCTGAGGTTAAATCCAACCGTAACACTGAACCGAAAACTAACAGTAGCCCTAAACTTACTCCCTCAAACTAAGTTCAATCCTAACCTAACCTGAAGCCTAAATGAAACCATAGACCTAACCCTAACCGTAGTCGGACACCTTAGGCTTAACCCCCACCCTAACCTGACCCTGACGCTTATTCCAACCGTAACAGTTACCCGAAAACTAACAGTAGCCCTAAACTTACTCCCTCAAGCTACGTTAAAAGCTAACCTAACCTGAAGCCTAAATCAAACCATACACCTAACCCTAACCCTAGGCGGACACCTTAAGCTCAACCCCAACCCTAACCTGACCCTCACGCTAACTCCAACCGTAACACTGAACCGAAAACTAACAGTAGCCCTAAACTTACTCCCTCAAACTAAGTTCAAAGCTAACATAACCTGAAGCCTAACTCAAACAATAGACCTAACCCTAACCCTAGGCGGACACCTTAAGCTTAACCCCAACCATAACTTGACCCTGAGGTTAAATCCAACCGTAACACTGAACCGAACACTAACAGTAGCCCTAAACTTACTCCCTCAAACTAAGTTCAATCCTAACCTAACCTGAAGCCTAAATGAAACCATAGACCTAACCCTAACCGTAGTCGGACACCTTAGGCTTAACCCCCACCCTAACCTGACCCTGACGCTTATTCCAACCGTAACAGTTACCCGAAAACTAACAGTAGCCCTAAACTTACTCCCTCAAGCTACGTTCAAAGCTAACCTAACCTGAAGCCTAAATCAAACCATACACCTAACCCTAACCCTAGGCGGACACCTTAAGCTCAACCCCAACCCTAACCTGACCTCCAGGCTAACTCCAACCATATCACTGAACCGAAAACTAAGAGTAGCCCTAAACTTACTCGCTCAAACTAAGTTCAAACCTAACCTAACCTGAATCCTAACTCAAATCATAGACCTAAACCTAACAATAGGCGCACACCTGAAGCTCAACACCAACCCTAACCTGACCCTGACGCTATCTCCAACCGTAACACTGAACCGAAAACTAACAGTAGCCCTAAACTTACTCCCTCAAACTAAGTTCAAACCTAACCTAACCTGAAGCCTAAATCAAACCATACACCTAACCTTCACCCTAGGCGGACACCTTAAGCTCCACTCCAACCCAAACCTGACCCTGACGCTATCTCCAACCGTAACACTGAACCGAAAAATAACAGTAGCCCTAAAGTTACTCCCTCAAACTAAGTTCAAACGTAACCTAACCTGAAGCATAAATCAAACCATACACCTAACCCTAACCCTAGGCGGACACCTTAACTTCAACCCCAAACCTAACCTGACCCTGACGCTTACTCCAAATGTAACAGTTAACCGAAAACTAACAGTAGCCTTAAACTTACTCCTTCAAACTAAGTTCAAACATAACCTAACCTGAAGCCTAAATCAAACCATACACCTAAACCTAACCCTAGGCGGACACATTAAGCTCAACCCCAAACCTATCCTGGCCGAGACGCTAACTCCAAATGTAACACTGAACGAAAAACTAACAGTAGCCCTAAACTTACTCCCTCAAACTAATTTCAAACCTAACCTAACCTGAAGCCTAACTCAAATCATAGACCTAACCCTAACAATAGGCGGACACCTGAAGCTCAACCCCAACCCTAACCTGACCCTGACGCTATCTCCAACCGTAACACTGAACCAAAAACTAACAGTAGCCCTAAACTTACTCACTCAAACTAAGTTCAAATGTAACCTAACCTGAAGCCTAAATCAAACCACAGACCTAACCCTAACCCTACGCCGATACCTTAAGCTCAACTCCATCCCTAACCTGACCCTGACGCTATCTCCAACCGTAACACTGAACCGAAAACTAACAGTAGCCCTAAACTTACTCACTCAAACTAAGTTCAAACGTAACCTAACCTGGAGCCTAAATCAAACCATGGACCTAACCGTAACCCTAGGCGGACACCTCAAGCTAACCCCAACACTAACCTGATCTTGACGCTAACTCCAACCATAATACTGAACCGAAAACTAACAGGAGCCCTAAACTTACTCCCTCAAACTAAGTTCAAACCTAACCTAACCTGAAGCCTAAATCAAATCATACACCTAACCCTCACCCTAGGCGGACACCTTAAGCTCAACCCCAAACCTAACCTGACCCTGACGCTTACTCCAACCGTAACAGTTAAACGAAAACTAACAGTAGCCCTAAACTTACTCCCTCAAACTAAATTCAAACCTAATCTAACCTGAAGCCTAAATCAAACCATACACCTAACCCTAACCCTAGGCGGACACCTTATGCTTAACCCCCACCCTAACCTGACCCTGACGCTTACTCCAACCATAACAATTACCCGAAAACTAAGAGTAGCCCTAAACTTACTCCCTCAAACTAAGTTGAAACCTAACCTAACCTGAAGCCTAAGTCAAACCACAGACCTAACCCTAACCCTAGGCGGAAACCTTAAGCTCAACCCCAACCCTAACCTGAACCTCACGCTAACTCCAACAGTAACAGTTACCCGAAAACTAAGAGTAGCCCTAAACTTACTCCCTCAAACTAAGTTCAAACCTAACCTAACCTGAAGCCTAAATGTAGCCATACACCGAACCCTAATCCTAGGCGGACACCTTAAGCTCAGCCCCAACCCTAACGTGACCCTCACACTAACTCCAACCGTAACACTGAACCGAAAACTAACAGTAGCCCTAAACTTACTCCCTCAAACTAACTTCAAACCTAACTTAACCTGAAGCCTAACTCAAACCATAGACCTAACCCTAACCCTAGGCGGACACCTGAAGCTCAACCACAACCCTAACCTGACCCTGACGCTATCTCCAACCGTAACACTGAACCGAAAACTACCAGTAGCCCTAAACTTACTCGCTGAAACTAACTTCAAACCTAACCTAACCTGAAGACTAAATCAAACCATACACCTAACCCTAACCCTAGGCGGACACCTTAAGCTCAACCCCAACCCTAACCTGACCCGGACGCTAACTTCAACCGTAACAGTTACCCGAAAACTAACAGTAGCCCTAAACTTATTCCCTCAAACTAATTTCAAACCTAACCTAACCTTAAGCCTATCTCAAACCACAGACCTAACCCTAACCCTAGGCGGACACCGTAAGCTCAACCCAAACCCTAACGGGACACTCACGCTAACTCCAAATGTAACACTGAACCAAAAATTAACAGTATCCCTAAACTTACTCCCTCAAACTAAGTTCAAACCTAACCTAACCTGAAGCCTAAATCAAACCATGCACCTAACCCTAACCCTAGGCGGACAACTTAAGCTCTACCCCAAACCTAACCTGACCCTGACGCTTACTCCAACCGTAACAGTTAACCGAAAACTAACAATAGCCCTAAACGTACTCCCTCAAACTAAGTTCAATCCTAACGTAACCTGAAGCCTAAATGAAACCATAGACCTAACCCGAACCCTAGGCGGACACCTCATGCTTAACCCTCACCTTAACCTGAACCTGACGCTTACTCCAACCGTAACAGTTAAACGAAAACTAACAGTAGCCCTAAACTTACTCCCTGAAACTAAGTTCAAAAATAACCTAACCTGAAGCCTAAATCAAACCATACACCTAACCGTAACCCTAGGCGGACACCTTAAGCTCAACCCCAAACCTAACCTGATCCTGACGCTTACTCCAACCGTAACAGTTAACCGAAAACTAACAGTAGCCCTAAACTGACTCCCTCAAACTAAGTTCAAACATAACCTAACCTGAAGCCTAAATCAAATCATAGACCTAACCCTAACCTTAGGCGGACACCTTATGCTTAACCCCCACCCTACCCTGACCCTGACGCTTACTCCAACTGTAACAGTTAACCGAAAACTAACAGTAGCCCTAAACTTACTCCCTCAAACTAACTTCAATCCTAACCTAACCTGAAGCCTAAACCAAACCATACACCTAACCCTAACCCTAGGCAGACACCTTAATCTCAACCCCAACCCTAACCTGACCCTGAGGCTAACTCCAACCGTAACAGTTTCCCGAAAACTAACAGTAGCCCTAAACTTACTCCCTCAAACTAAGTTCAAACCTAACCTAACCTGAAGCCTAACTCAAACCACAGACCTAACCCTAACCCTAGGCGGACACCATAAGCTCAACCCCAACCCTAACCGGAACCTAATGCTAACTCCAAACGTAACACTGAACCTAAAACTATCAGTAGCCCTAAACTTACTCGCTGAAACTAACTTCAAACCTAACCTAACCTGAAGACTAAATCAAACCATACACCTAACCCTAACCCGAGGCGGACACCTTAAGCTCAACCCCAACCCTAACCTGACCCTGACGCTAACTTCAACCGTAACAGTTACCCGAAAACTAACAGTAGCCCTAAACTTATTCCCTCAAACTAATTTCAAACCTAACCTAACCTGAAGCCTAACTCAAACAAAGACCTAACCCTAACCCTAGGCGGACACCTTAAGCTCAACCCCAACCCTAACCTGACCCTCACGCTAACTCCAACCGTAACACTGAACCGAAAACTAACAGTAGCACTAAACTTACTCCCTCAAACTAAGTTCAAACCTAACCTAACCTGAAGCCTAACTCAAACAATAGACCTAACCCTAACCCTAGGGGGACACCTTAAGCTTAACCCCAACCCTAACATGACCCTTAGGCTAAAACCACCCGTAACACTGAACCGAAAAATACAGTAGCCCTAAACGTACTCCCTCAAACTAAGTTCAATCCTAACCTAACCTGAAGCCTAAATGAAACCATAGACCTAACCCGAACCCTAGGCGGACACCTCATGTTTATCCCTCACCCTAACCTGAACCTGACGCTTACTCCAACCGTAACAGTTTAACGAAAACTAACAGTAGCCCTAAACTTACTCCCTCAAACTAAGTTCAAACCTAACCTAACCTGAAGTCTAAATCAAACCATACACCTAACCCTAACCCTAGTCGGACACCTTAAGCTCAACACCAAACCAAACCTGACCCTGACGCTTACTCCAACGGTAACAGTTAACCGAAAACTAACCCTAGCCCTAAACTGACTCCCTGAAACTAAGTTCAAACCTAACCTAACCTGTAGCCTTAATCAAATCATAGACCTAACCCTAACCCTAGGCGGACACCTAAACTTCAACCCCAAACCTAACCTGACCCTGACGCTTACTCCAACTGTAACAGTTAACCGAAAACTAACAGTAGCCCTAAACTTACTCCCTCAAACTAAGTTCAAACCTAACCTAACCGGAAGCCTAAATCAAACCATAAACATAAAACTAACCCTAGGGGGACACCTTAAGCTCAACCCCAAAACTAACCTGGCACTGACGCTAACTCCAACAGTAACAGTTACCCAAAAACTAAGAGTAGCCCTAAAATTACTCCTTCAAACTAAGTTCAAACCTAACCTAACCTGAAGCCTAAATCTAACCATACACCGAACCCTAACCCTAAGCGGACACCTTAAGCTCAACCCCAACCCTAACGTGACCCTCACGCTAACTCCAACCGTAACACTGAACCGAAAACTAACAGTAGCCCTAAACTTACGCCCTCAAACTAATTTCAAACCTAACCTAACCTGAAGCCTATCTCAAACCACAGACCTAACCCTAACCCTAGGCGGACACCGTAAGCTCAACCCCAACCCTAACCGGACACTCACGCTAACTCCAAATATAACACTGAACCAAAAACTAACAGTAGCCCTAAACTTACTCCCTCAAACTAAGTTCAAACCTAACCTAACCTGAAGCCTAAGTCAAACCATACACCTAACCCTAACTCTAGGCGGACACCTTAAGCTCTACCGCAAACCTAACATGACCCTGACGCTTACTCCAACCGTAAGAGTTATCCGAAAACTAACAGTAGCCCTAAACTGACTCCCTCAAACTAAGTTCAAACCTAACCTAACCTGAAGCCTAAATCAAATCATAGACCTAACCCTAACCCTAGGCGGACAACTTATGCTTAACCCACATCCTAAACTGACCCAGACGCATACTCCAAATGTAATAATTAACCGAAAACTAACAGTAGCCCTCAACTTACACCCTCAAACTAAATTCAAACCTAATCTAACCTGAAGCCTAACTCAAACGATAGACCTAACCCTAACCCTAGGCGGACACCTGAAGCTCAACCCCAACCCTAACCTGACCCTGACGCTATCTCCAACCCTAACACTGAACCGAAAACTAACAGTAGCCCTAAACTTACAACCTCAAACTAAGTTCAAACCTAACCTAACCTGAAGCCTAACTCAAACCACAGACCTAACCCTAACGCTAGGCGGACACCTTAAGCTCAACCCCAACCCTAACCTGACCCTGACGCTATCTCCAACCGTAACACTGAACCGAAAACTAACAGTAGCCCTAAACTTACTCACTCAAACTAAGTTCAAACGTAACCTAACCTCAAGCCTAATTCAAACCACAGACCTAACCCTAACCCTAGGCGGACAACTTAAGCTCAACCCCAACCCTAAACTGGCCCTGACGCTATCTCCAACCGTAACACTGAACCGAAAACTAACAGTAGCCCTAAACTGACTCCCACAAACCAAGTTAAAACCTAACCTAACCTGAAGCCTAAATCAAATCATAGACCTAACCCTAACCCTAGGCGGACACCTTATTCTTAACCCCCACACTACCCTGACCCTGATGCTTACTCCAACTGTAACAGTTAACCGAACACTAAGAGTAGCACTAAACTTACTCCCTCTAACTAACTTCAAACCTAACCTAACCTGAAGCCTAACTCAAACCATACACCTAACCCTAACCGTAGGCCGACACCTTAATCTCAACCCCAACACTAACCTGGCCCTGACGCTAACTCCAACCATAACAGTTACCCGAAAACTAAGAGTAGCCCTAAACTTACTCCCTCAAACTAAGTTCAAACCTAACCTAACCTGAAGCCTAAATCAAACCATACACCTAACCCTAACCTTAGGCGGACACCATAAGCTCAACCCCAAACATAATCTGGCCCTGACGCTAACTCCAATCGAAACAGTTACCTGAAAACTAAGAGTAGCCCTAAACTTACTCTCTCAAACTAAGTTCAAACCTAACCTAACCTGAAGCCTAACTCAAACCATACACCTAACCCTAACCCTAGGCGGACACCTTAAGCTCAACCCCAACCCTAACCTGACCCTCACGTTAAGTCCAATCGTAACACTGAACCGAAAACTAACAGTAGCCCTAAACTTACTCCCTCAAACTAACTTCAAAGCTAACCTAACCTGAAGCCTAAATCAAACCATACACCTAAACCTAACCCTAGGCGGACACCTTAAGCTCAACCCCAACCCTATCCTGGCCCTGACGCTAACTCCAACCGTAACAGTTTCCCGAAAACTAACAGTAGCCCTAAACTTACTCCCTCAAACTAAGTTCAAACCTAACCTAACCTGAAGCCTAAATCAAACCATACACCTAACCCTAACCCTAGGCGGACACATTAAGCTTAACCCCAACCCTAACCTGACTTACAGGCTAACTCCAACCATATCACTGAACCGAAATCTAAGAGTAGCCCTAAACTTACTCCCTCAAACTAAGTTCAAACCTAACCTAACCTGAAGCCTAAGTCAAATCATAGACCTAACCCTAACAATAGGCGGACACCTGAAGCTCAACCCCAACCCTAACCTGACCCTGATGCTATCTCCAACCGTAACACTGAACCGAAAACTAACAGTAGACCTAAACTTACTCACACAAACTAAGTTCAAACGTAACCTAACCTGAATCCTAAATCAAACCACAGACCTAACCCTAACCCTAGGCAGACACCTTAAGCTCAACTCCAACCCTAACCTGACCCTGACGCTATCTCCAACCGTAACACTGAACCGAAAACTAACAGTAGCCCTAAACTTACTCACTCAAACTAAGTTCAAACGTAACCTAACCTGGAGCCTAAATCAAACCATGGACCTAACCCTAACCCTAGGCGGACACCTTAAGCTCAACCCCAACCATAACCTGGCCCTGACGCCAACTCCAATCGTAACAGTTACCCGAAAACTAACAGTAGCCCTAAACTTACTCCCTCAAACTAAGTTCAATCCTAACCTAACCTGAAGCCTAACTCAAACCACACACCTAACCCTAACCCTAGGCGGACACCTTAAGCTCAACCCCAACCCTAACCTGACCTCCAGGCTAACTCCAACCATATCACTGAACCGAAAACTAAGAGTAGCCCTAAACTTACTCTCTCAAACTAACTTCAAACCTAACCTATCCTGAAGCCTAACTCAAATCATAGACCTAACCGTAAAAATAGGCGGACAGCTGAAGCTCCACCCCAACCCTAACCTGACCCTGACGCTATCTCCAACCGTAACACTGAACCGAAAACTAACAGTAGCCCTAAACTTACTCACTCAAACTAAGTTCAAACGTAACCTAACCTGAAGCCTAAATCAAACCACAGACCTAACCCTAACCCTAGGCGGACAACTTAAGCTCAACCCCAACCCTAAACTGGCCCTGATGCTAACACCAACCGTAACAGTTACCCGAAAACTAACAGTAGCCCTAAACTTACTCCCTCAAACTCAGTTCAATCCTAACCTAACCTGAAGCCTAACTCAAACCACAGACCTAACCCTAACCCTAGGCGGACACCTTAAGCTCAACCCCAACCCTAACCTGACCCTCACGATAACTCCAACCGTAACACTGAACGGAAAACTAACAGTAGCCCTAAACTTACTCCCTCAAACTAAGTTCAAACCTAACCTATCCTGAAGCCTAACTCAAACTACAGACCTAACCCTAACCCTAGGCAGACACCTTAAGCTCAACCCCAACCCTAACCTGACCCTGACGCTTACTCCAACCGTAACAGTTAAACGAAAACTAACAGTAGCCCTAAACTTACTCCCTCAAACTAAGTTCAAACCTAACCTAACCTGAAGCCTAAATCAAACCATACACCTAACCCTAACCCTAGGCGGATACCTTAAGCTCAACCCCAAACATAACCTGACCCTGACACTTACACCAACAGTAACAGTTAACCGAAAACTAATAGTAGCCTTAAACAGACTCCCTCAAACTACGTTCAAACCTAACGTAACCTGAAGCCTAAATCAAATCTTAGACCTAACCCTAACCCTAGGCGGACACCTTATGCTTAACCCCCTCCCTACCCTGACCCTGACGCTTACTCCAACTGTAACAGTTAACCGAAAACTAACAGTAGCCCTAAACTTACTCCCTCAAACTAAGTTCAAACCTAACCTAACCTGAAGCCTAACTCAAATCATAGACCTAACCCTAACAATAGACGGACAACTGAAGCTCAACCCCAACCCTAACCTGACCCTGACGCTATCTCCAACCTTAACACTGAACCGAAAACTAACAGTAGCCCTAAACTTACTCACTAAAACTAAGTTCAAATGTAACATAACCTGAAGCCTAAATCAAACCACAGACCTAAACCTAACCCTAGGCGGACACCTTAAGCTCAACTCCAACCCTAACCTGACCCTGACGCTATCTCCAACTGTAACACTGAACCGAAAATTAACAGTAGTCCTAAACTTACTCACTCAAACTAAGTTCAAACGTAACCTAACCTGGAGCCTAAATCAAACAATGGACCTAACCTTAACCCTAGGCGGACACCTCAAGCTAACCCCAACCCTAACCTGATCCTGACGCTAACTCCAACCGTAACAGTTACCCGAAAACTAACAGTAGCCCTAAACTTATTCCCTCAAACTAAGTTCAAACCTAACCTAACCTGAAGCCTATCTCAAACCACAGACCTAACCCTAAAACTAGGCGTACACCGTAAGCTCAACCCAAACCCTAACCGGACACTCACGCTAACTCCAAGTGTAACACTGAACCAAAAATTAACAGTAGCCCTAAACTTACTCCCTCAAACTAAGTTCAAACCTAACCTAACCTGAAGCCTAAATAAAACCATGCACCTAACCCTAACCCTAGGCGGACAACTTAAGCTCTACCCCAAACCTAACCTGACCCTGACGCTTACTCCAACCGTAAGATTTAACCGAAAACTAACTGTAGCCCTAAACTGACTCCCTCAAACTAAGTTCAAACCTAACCTAACCTGAAGCCTAAATCAAATAGTAGACCTAACCCTAACCCTAGGCGGACAACTTTTGCTTAACCCCCACCCTAACCTGACCCTGACGCTTACTCCAACTGTAACAGTTGACCGAAAACTAACAGTAGCCCTGAACTTACACCCTCAAACTAACTTCAAACCTAATCTAACCTGAAGCCTAACTCAAACGATAGACCTAACGCTAACCCTATGCGGACACATGAAGCACAACCCCAACCCTAACCTGACCCTGACGCTATCTCCATCATAACACTGAACCGAAAACTAACAGTAGCCCTAAACATACTCCCTCAAACTAAGTTCAAACCTAACATAACCTGAAGCCTAACTCAAACCACAGACCTAACCCTAACCCTATGCGGACACCTGACCTCAACCCCAACCCTAACCTGACCCGGACGCTATCTCCAACCGTAACACTGAACCGAAAACTAACAGTAGCCCTAAACTTACAACCTCAAACTAAGTTCAAACCTAACCTAACCTGAAGCCTAATCAAACCATACACCTAAACCTAACCCTAGGCGGACACCTTAAGCTGAACCCCAACCCTAACCTGACCTCCAGGCTAACTCCAACCATATCAATGAACCGAAAATTAAGAGTAGCCCTAAACTTACTCGCTCAAACTAAGTTCAAACCTAACCTAACCTGAAGCCTAACTCAAATCTTAGACCTAACCCTAACAATAGGCGGACACCTGAAGCTCAACCCCAACCCTAACCTGACCCTGATGCTATCTCCAACCGTAACACTGAACCGAAAACTAACAGTAGACCTAAACTTACTCACACAAACTAAGTTCAAACGTAACCTAACCTGAATCCTAAATCAAACCACAGACCTAACCCTAACCCTAGGCAGACACCTTAAGCTCAACTCCAACCCTAACCTGACCCTGACGCTATCTCCAACCGTAACACTGAACCGAAAACTAACAGTAGCCCTAAACTTACTCACTCAAACTAAGTTCAAACGTAACCTAACCTGGAGCCTAAATCAAACCAGGGACCTAACCCTAACCCTAGGCGGACACCTTAAGCTCAACCCCAACCATAACCTGGCCCTGACGCCAACTCCAATCGTAACAGTTACCCGAAAACTAACAGTAGCCCTAAACTTACTCCCTCAAACTAAGTTCAATCCTAACCTAACCTGAAGCCTAACTCAAACCACACACCTAACCCTAACCCTAGGCGGACACCTTAAGCTCAACCCCAACCCTAACCTGACCTCCAGGCTAACTCCAACCATATCACTGAACCGAAAACTAAGAGTAGCCCTAAACTTACTCTCTCAAACTAACTTCAAACCTAACCTATCCTGAAGCCTAACTCAAATCATAGACCTAACCGTAACAATAGGCGGACAGCTGAAGCTCCACCCCAACCCTAACCTGACCCTGACGCTATCTCCAACCGTAACACTGAACCGAAAACTAACAGTAGCCCTAAACTTACTCACTCAAACTAAGTTCAAACGTAACCTAACCTGAAGCCTAAATCAAACCACAGACCTAACCCTAACCCTAGGCGGACAACTTAAGCTCAACCCCAACCCTAAACTGGCCCTGATGCTAACACCAACCGTAACAGTTACCCGAAAACTAACAGTAGCCCTAAACTTACTCCCTCAAACTCAGTTCAATCCTAACCTAACCTGAAGCCTAACTCAAACCACAGACCTAACCCTAACCCTAGGCGGACACCTTAAGCTCAACCCCAACCCTAACCTGACCCTCACGATAACTCCAACCGTAACACTGAACGGAAAACTAACAGTAGCCCTAAACTTACTCCCTCAAACTAAGTTCAAACCTAACCTAACCTGAAGCCTAACTCAAACCACAGACCTAACCCTAACCCTAGGCAGACACCTTAAGCTCAACCCCAACCCTAACCTGACCCTGACGCTTACTCCAACCGTAACAGTTAAACGAAAACTAACAGTAGCCCTAAACTTACTCCCTCAAACTAAGTTCAAACCTAACCTAACCTGAAGCCTAAATCAAAACATACACCTAACCCTAACCCTAGGCGGATACCTTAAGCTCAACCCCAAACATAACCTGACCCTGACACTTACACCAACAGTAACAGTTAACCGAAAACTAATAGTAGCCTTAAACTGACTCCCTCAAACTACGTTCAAACCTAACGTAACCTGAAGCCTAAATCAAATCTTAGACCTAACCCTAACCCTAGGCGGACACCTTATGCTTAACCCCCTCCCTACCCTGACCCTGACGATTACTCCAACCGTAACAGTTAACCGAAAACTAACAGTAGCCCTAAACTTACTCCCTCAAACTAAGTTCAAACCTAACCTAACCTGAAGCCTAACTCAAATCATAGACCTAACCCTAACAATAGACGGACAACTGAAGCTCAACCCCAAGCCTAACCTGACCCTGACGCTATCTCCAACCTTAACACTGAACCGAAAACTAACAGTAGCCCTAAACTTACTCACTAAAACTAAGTTCAAATGTAACATAACCTGAAGCCTAAATCAAACCACAGACCTAAACCTAACCCTAGGCGGACACCTTAAGCTCAACTCCAACCCTAACCTGACCCTGACGCTATCTCCAACCGTAACACTGAACCGAAAATTAACAGTAGCCCTAAACTTACTCACTCAAACTAAGTTCAAACGTAACATAACCTGAAGCATAAATCAAACCACAGACCTAACCCAAACCCTGGGCGGACACCTTAAGCTCAACCCCAACCCTAAACTGGCCCTGATGCTAACTCCAACCGTAACAGTTACCCGAAAAACTAACAGTAGCCCTAAACTTACTCCCTCAAACTAAGTTCAATCCTAACCTAACCTGAAGCCTAACTCAAACCACAGACCTAACCCTAAACCTAGGCGGACACCTTAAGCTCAACCCCAACCCTAACCGGACCCTCACGCTATCTCCAAACGTAACACTGCACCAAAAACTAACAGTAGCCCTAAACTTACTCCCTCAAACTAAGTTCAAACCTAACCTAACCTGAAGCCTAACTCAAACAATAGACCTAACCCTAACCCTAGGCGGACAACTTAAGCTTAACCCCAACCCTAACCTGACCCTGACACTAATTCCAACCATAACAGTTACCCGAAAACTAAGGGTAGCCCTAAACTTACTCCCTCAAACTAAGTTCAAACCTAACCTAACCTGAAGCCTAAATCAAACCATACACCTAACCCTAACCCTAGGCGGACACCATTAGCTCAACCCCAAACATAACCTGGCCCTGACGCTAACTCCAATCGTAACAGTTACCCGAAAACTAAGAGTAGCCCTAAACTTACTCTCTCAAACTAAGTTCAAACCTAACCTAACCTGAAGCCTAACTCAAACCATACACCTAACCCTAACCCTAGGCGGACACCTTAAGCTCAACCCCAACCCTAACCTGACCCTCACGCTAAGTCCAATCGTAACACTGAACTGAAAACTAACAGTAGCCCTAAACTTACTCCCTCAAACTAAGTTCAAACCTAACCTAACCTGAAGCCTAACTCAAACCATAGACCTAACCCTAACCCTAGGCGGACACCTGAAGCTCAACACCAACCATTACCTGACCCTGACGCTATCTCCAACCGTAACACTGAACCGAAAACTACCAGTAGCCCTAAACTTACTCCCTCAAACTAAGTTCAATCCTAACCTTACCTGAAGCCTATATGAAACCATAGACCTAACCCTAACCCTAGGCGGACACCTTAAGCTCAACCCCAACCCTAACCTGGTCCTGACACTAACTCCAACAGTAACAGTTACCCGCAAACTTAGAGTAACCCTAAACTTACTCCCTCAAACTAAGTTCAAACCTAACCTAACCTGAAGTCTAACTCAAACCACAGACCTAACCCTAACCCTAGGCGGACACCTTAAGCTCAACCCCAACCCTAACCGGACCCTCACGCTAACTCCAAACGTAACACTGAACCAAAAACTAACAGTAGGCCTAAACTTACTCGCTCAAACTAAGTTCAAACCTAACCTAACCTGAAGCCTAACTCAAATGATAGACCTAACCCTAACAATAGGCGGACACCTGAAGCTCAACCCAAGCCTAACCTGACCCTGACGCTATCTCCAACCGTAACACTGAACCGAAAACTAACAGTAGCCCTAAACTGACTCCCTCAAACTAAGTTCAATCCTAACCTATCCTGAAGCCTAAATCAAATCTTAGACCTAACCCTAACCCTAGGCGGACACCTTATGCTTAACCCCCACCCTACTATGACCCTGACGCTTACTCCAACTGTAACAGTTAACCGAAAACTAACAGTAACCCTAAACTTACTCCCTCAAACTAACTTCAAACCTAACCTAACCTGAAGCCTAAATCAAACCATACACCTAACCCTAACCCTAGGCGTTCACCTTAACTTCAACCCCAAACCTAACCTTACCCTGAGGGTAACTCCAACTGTTACAGTTAACCGAAAACTAACAGTAGCCCAAAACTTACTCCCTAAAACAAAGTTCAAACCTAACCTTACCTGAAGCCTAAATCAAACCATAAACCTAACCCTAACCCTAGGCGGACACCTTAAGCTCTACCCCAACCCTAACCTGGCCCTGACGCTAACTCCAACCGTAACAGTTTCCCGAAAACTAACAGTCGCCCTAAACTTACTCCCTCAAACTAAGTTCAAACCTAACCTTACCTGAAGCCTAAATAAAACCATACACCTAACCCTAATCCTAGGCGGACACCTTAAGCTCAACCCCAAACCTAACCTGACGCTGACGCTTACTCCAACTGTAACAGTTAACAGAAAGCTAACAGTAGCCCTAAACTTAATCCCTCAAACTAAGTTCAAACCTAACCTAACCTGAAGCCTAAATCAAACCTTACACCTAACCGTAACCCTAGGCGGACACCTTAAGCTCAAACCCAACCATAACCTGGCCCTGACGCCAACTCCAATCGTAACAGTTACCCGAAAACTAACAGTAGCCCTAAACTTACTCCCTCAAACTAAGTTCAAACCTAACGTAACCTGAAGCCTAACTCAAACCACAGACCTAACCCTAACCCTAGGCGGACACCTTAAGCTCAACCCGAACCCTAACTGGACCCTCACGCTAACTCCAAACGTAACACTGAACCAAAAACTAACAGTAGCCCTAAACTTACTCCCTCAAATTAAGTTCAAACCTAACCGAACCTGAAGCCTAACTCAAACAATAGACCTAACCCTAACCCTAGGCGGACACCTTAAGGTTAACCCCAACCCTAACCTGACCCTGAGGCTAAATCCAACCGAAACACTAAACCGAAAACTTACAGTAGGCCTAAACTTATTCCCTTAAACTAAGTTCAAACCTAACCTAACCTTAAGCCTAACTCAAACCATAGACCTAACCCTAACCCAAGGCGGACACCTTAAGCTTAACCCCAACCCTAATCTGACCCTGAGGCTAAATCCAACCATAACACTGAACCGAAAACTAACAGTAGCCCTAAACTTACTCCCTCAAACTAAGTTCAATCCTAACCTAACCTGAAGCCTAAATGAAACCATACACCTAACCATAACCCTAGGCGGACACCTTATGCTTTACCCCCACCCTAACCTGACCCTGACGCTTACTCCAACTGTAACAGTTAACCGAAAACTAACAGTAGGCCTAAACTTACTCCCTGAAACTAACTTCAATCCTAACCTAAACTGAAGCCTAAATCAAACCATACACCTAACCCTAACCTTAGGCGGCCACCTTAAGCTCAACCCCAACTCTAAACAGACCTCCCGGCTAACTCCAATCATATCACTGAACCGAAAACTAACCGTAGCCCTAAACTTACTCACTAAAACTAAGTTCAATCCTAACCTAACCTGAAGCCTAAATGAAACCATAGACCTAACCCTAACCCTAGGCGGACACCTTATGCTTAACCCCCACCCTAACATGACCCTGACGCTTACTCCAACTGTAACAGTTAACCGAAAACTAACAGTAGCCCTAAACTTAGTCCCTGAAACTAACTTAAAACCTAACCTAACCTGAAGCCTCAATCAAACCATACACCTAACCCAAACCCTAGGCGGACACCTTAAGCTCAACCCCAACCCTAACCTGACCCTCACGCTAACTCCAACCGTAACACTGAACCGAAAACTAACCGTAGCCCTAAACTTACTCACTAAAACTAAGTTCAATCCTAACCTAACCTGAAGCCTAAATGAAACCATAGACCTAACCCTAACCATAGGCGGACACCTTATGCTTAACCCCCACCCTAACCTGACCCTGACGCTTACTCCAACCATAACAGTTAAACGAAAACTAACAGTAGCCCTAAACTTACTCCCTCAAACTAAGTTCAAACCTAACCTAACCTGAAGCCTAAATCAAACCATACAGCTAACCCTAACCCTAGGCGGACACCTTAAGCTCAACCCCAAACCTAACCTGACCCTGACGCTTACTCCAACCGTAACAGTTAACCGAAAACTAACAGTAGCCCTAAACTGACTCCCTCAAACTAAGTTCAAACCTAACCTAACCTGAAGCCTATATCAAATCATAAACCTAACCCTAACCCTAGGCAGACACCTTATGCTTAACCCCCACCCTACCCTGACCCTGACGCTTACTCCAACTGTAACAGTTAACCGAAAACTAACAGTAGCCCTAAACTTACTCCCACAAACTAACTTCAAACCTAACCTAACCTGAAGCCTCAATCAAACCATACACCTAACCCTAACCCTAGGCGGACACCTTAATCTCAACCCCAACCCTAACCTGGCCCTGACGCTAACTCCAACCGTAACAGTTTCCCGAAAACTAACAGTAGCCCTAAACTGACTCCCTCAAACTATGTTCAAACCTAACCTAACCTGAAGCCTAACTCAAACCATACACCTAACCCTAACCCTAGGCGGACACCTTAAGCTCAACCCCAACACTAACCTGACCTCCAGGCTAACTCCAACCATATCACTGAACCGAAAACTAAGAGTAGCCCTAAACTTACTCGCTCAAACTAAGTTCAAACCTAACCTAACCTGAAGCCTAACTCAAACCATAGACCTAACCCGAACAATAGGCGGACACCTGAAGCTCAAGCCCCACCCTAACCTGACCCTGACGCTATCTCCAACCGTAACACTGACCCGAAAACTAACAGTAGCCCTAAACTTACTCACTCAAACTAATTTCAAACGTAACCTAACCTGGAGCCTAAATCAAACCATGGACCTAACCCTAACCCTAGGGGGACACCTTAAGCTCAACCCCAAACTAACCTGACCCTGACACTTACACCAACAGTAACAGTTAACCGAAAACTAACAGTAGCCCTAAACTGACTCCCTCAAACTAAGTTCAAACCTAACCTAACCTGAAGCTTAAATCAAATCTTAGACCTAACCCTAACCCTAGGCGGACACCTTATGCTTAACCCCCACCCACCCTAACCTGACCCTGACGCTTACTCCAACCGTAACAGTTAACCGAAAACTAACAGTAGCCCTAAACTTACTCCATCAAACTAACTTCAAACCTAACCTAACCTGAAGCCTAACTCAAACCACAAACCTAACCCTAACCCTAGGCGGAAACCTTAAGCTCAACCCCAACCCTAACCGGACCCTCATGCTAACTCCAAACGTAACACTGAACCGAAAACTAACAGTAGCCCTAAACTTACTCCCTCAAACTAAGTTCAATCCTAACCTAACCTGAAGCCTAAATGAAACCATAGACCTAACACTAACCCTAGGCGGACACCTTATGCTTAACCCCTACCCTAACCTGACCCTGACGCTTACTCCAACTGTAACAATTAACCGAAAACTAACAGTAGCCCTAAACTTACTCCCTGAAACTAACTTCAAACCTAACCTAACCAGAAGCCAAAATCAAACCATACACCTTACCCTAACCCTAGGCGGACACCTTAAGCTCAACCCCAACCCTAACCTGACCCTCACGCTAACTCCAACCGTAACACTGAACCGAAAACTAACAGTAGCCCTAAACTTACTCCCTCAAACTAAGTTCAATCCTAACCTGAAGCCTAAATGAAACCATAGACCTAACCCTAACCCTAGGCGGACACCTTAAAGTCAACCCCAAACCTAACCTGACCCTGACGCTATCTCCAACCGTAACAGTTAACCGAAAACTAACAGTAGCCCTAAACTTACGCCCTCAAACTAAGTTCAAACATAACCTAACCTGAAGCCTAAATCAAACCATACACCTAACCGTAACTCTAGGCGGACACCTTAAGCTCAACCCCAACCATAACCTGGCCCTGACGCTAACTCCAACAGTAACACTGAACCGAATACAAACAGTAGCCCTAAACTTACTTCCTCAAACTAAGTTCAAACCTAACCTAACCTGAAGCCTAACTCAAACCACAGACCTAACCCTAACCGTAGGCGGACACCTTAAGTTCAACCCCAACCCAAACTGACCCTGAAGCTATCTCCAACCGTAACACTGAACCGAAAACTAACAGTACCCCTAAACATACTCCCTCAAACTAAGTTCAATCCTAACCTAACCTGAAGCCTAAATGAAACCATAGACCTAACCCTAACCCTAGGCGGACACCTTATGGTTAACCCACACCCTTACCTGACCCTGACGCTTACTCCAACAGTAACACTTAAACGAAAACTAACAGTAGCCCTAAACTTACTCCCTCAAACTAAGTTCAAACCTATCCTAACCTGAAGCCTAAATCAAACCATACACCTAACCCTAACCTTAGGCGGACATCTGAAGCTCAAACCCAAACCTAATCTGACCCTCTCGCTAACTCCAACCGTAACACTGAACCTAAAACGAACAGTTGCCCTAAACTTACTCCCTCAAACTAAGTTCAAACCTAACCTAACCAGAAGCCAAAATCAAACCATACACCTAACCCTAACCCTAGGCGGACACCTTAAGCTCAACCCCAACCCTACCCTGACCCTCACGCTAACTCCAACCGTAACACTGAACCGAAAAATAACAGTAGCCCTAAACTTACTCCCTCAAACTAAGTTGAAACCTAACCTAACCTAAAGCCTAACTCAAACCATAGACCTAACCCTAACCCTAGGCGGACACCTGAAGCTCAACCACAACCCTAAGCTGACCCTGACGCTATCTCCAACCGTAACACTGAACCGAAAACTAACAGTAGCCCTAAACTGACTCCCTCAAACTATGTTCAAACCTAACCTAACCTGAAGCCTAAATCAAATCTTAGACCTAACCCTAACCCTAGGCGGATACCTTATGTTTAACCCCCAGCCTAACCTGACCCTGACGCTTACTCCAACCGTAACAGTTAACCGAAAACTAACAGTAGCCCTAAACTGACTCCCTCAATCTAAGTTCAAACCTAACCTAACCTGAAGCCTAAATCAAATCATAGACCTAACCCTAACAATAAGCGGACACCTGAAGTTCAACCCCAAACCTAACCTGACCCTGACGCTATCTCCAACCGTAACACTGAACCGAAAACTAACAGTAGCCCTAAACTTACTCACTCAAACTAAGTTCAAATGTAACCTAACCTGAAGCCTAAATCAAACCAAAGACCTAACCGTAACCCTAGGCAGACACCTTAAGCTCAACTCCAAACCTAACTTGACCCTGACGCTATCTCCAACCGTAACACTGAACCGAAAACTAACAGTAGCCCTAAACTTACTCACTCAAACTAAGTTCAAACGTAACCTAACCTGGAGCCTAAATCACACCAAGGACCTAACCCTAACCCTAGGCGGACACCTCAAGCTAACGCCAACCCTAACCTGACCATGACGCTAACTAAAACCATAATACTGAACCGAAAACTACCAGTAGCCCTAAACTTACTCCCTCAAAGTAAGTTCAAAGCTAACCTAACCTGAAGCCTTAATCAAATCATACACCTACCCCTAACCCTAGGCGGACACCTTAAGCTCAACCCCAAACCTAACCTGATCCTGACGCTTAATCCAACCGTAACAGTTAACCGAAAACTAACAGTAGCCCTAAACTGACTCCCTCAAACTAAGTTCAAACCTAACCTAACCTGAAGCCTAACTCAAACCACAGACCTAACCCTAACCCTAGGCGGACACCTTAAGCTCAACCCCAACCCTAACCTGACCTCCAGGCTAACTCCAAACATATCACTGAACCGAAAACTAAGAGTAGCCCTAAACTTACTCCCTCAAACTAAGTTCAATCCTAACCTAACCTGAAGCCTAAATGAAACCATAGACCTAACCCTAACCCTAGGCGGACACCTTATGGTTAACCCCCACCATAACCTGACCCTGACGCTTACTCCAACCCTAACAGTTATACGAAAACTAACAGTAGCCTTAAACTTACTCCGTCAAACTAAGTTCAAACCTATCCTAACCTGAAGCCTAAATCAAACCATACACCTAACCCTAACCCTAGGCGGATACCTTAAGCTCAACCCCAAACCTAACCTGACCCTGACACTTACACCAACAGTAACAGTTAACCGAAAACTAACAGTAGCCCTAAACTGACTCCCTCAAACTAAGTTCAAACCTAACCTAACCTGAAGCCTAAATCAAATCTTAGACCTATCCCTAACCCTAGGCGGACACCTTATGTTTAACCCCCAGCCTAACCTGACCCTGACGCTTACTCCAACCGTAACACTGAACCAAATACTAACAGTAGTCCTAAACTGACTCCCTCAATCTAAGTTCAAACGTAACCTAACCTGGAACCTAAATCACACCATGGACCTAACCCTAACCCTAGGCGGACACCTCAAGCTAACGCCAACCCTAACCTGACCCTGACGCTAACTAAAACCATAATACTGAACCTAAAACTACCAGTAGCCCTAAACTTACTCCCTCAAACTAAGTTCAAAGCTAACCTAACCTGAAGCCTTAACCAAATCATACACCTACCCCTAACCCTAGGCGGACACCTTAAGCTCAACCCCAAACCTAACCTGATCCTGACGCTTAATCCAACCGTAACAGTTAACCGAAAACTAACAGTAGCCCTAAACTGACTCCCTCAAGCTAAGTTCAAACCTAACCTAACCTGAAGCCTAAATCAAATCTTAGACCTAACCCTAACCCTAGGCGGACACCTTATGTTTAACCCCCAGCCTAACCTGACCCTGACGCTTGCTCCAACCGTAACAGTTAACCGAAAAATAACAGTAGCCCTAAACTGACTCCCTCAATCTAAGTTCAAACCTAACCTAACCTGAAGCCTAAATCAAATCATAGAGCTAACCCTAACAATAATCGGACACCTGAAGCTCAACCCCAAACCTAACCTGACCCTGACGCTATCTCCAACCGTAACACTGAACCGAAAACTAACAGTAGCCCTAAACTTACTCACTCAAACTAAGTTCAAATGTAACCTAACCTGAAGCCTAAATCAAACCACAGACCTAACCCTAACCCTAGGCAGACACCTTAAGCTCAACTCCAACCCTAACTTGACCCTGACGCTATCTCCAACCGTAACACTGAACCGAAAACTAACAGTAGCCCTAAACTTACTCACTCAAACTAAGTTCAAACGTAACCTAACCTGGAGCCTAAATCACACCATGGACCTAACCCTAACCCTAGGCGGACACCTCAAGCTAACGCCAACCCTAACCTGACCCTGACGCTAGCTAAAACCATAATACTGAACCGAAAACTACCAGTAGCCCTAAACTTACTCCCTCAAACTAAGTTCAAAGCTAACCTAACCTGAAGCCTAAATCAAATCATACACCTACCCCTAACCCTAGGCGGACACCTTAAGCTCAACCCCAAACCTAACCTGATCCTGACGCTTAATCCAACCGTAACAGTTAACCGAAAACTAACAGTAGCCCTAAACTGACTCCCTCAAACTAAGTTCAAACCTAACCTAACATGAAGCCTAAATCAAATCATAGACCCAACCCTAACCCTAGGCGGACACCTTAAGCTCAACCCCAACCCTAACCTGACCTACAGGCTAACACCAACCATATCACTGAACCGAAAACTAAGAGTAGCCCTAAACTTACTCCCTCAAACTAAGTTCAAACCTAACCTAACCTGAAGCCTAACTCAAATCATAGACCTAACCCTAACAATAGGCGGACACCTGAAGCTCAACCCCAACCCTAACCTGACCCTGACGCTATCTCCAACCGTAACACTGAACCGAAAACTAACAGTAGCCCTAAACTAACTCCATCAAACTAAGTTCAAACCTAACCTAACCTGAAGCCTAACTCAAACCATAGACCTAACCCTAACCCTAGGCGGATACCTTAAGCTCAATCACAACAGTAACCTGACCCTGACGCTATCTCCAACCGTAACATTGAACCGAAAACTAACAGTAGCCCTAAACTTACTCCCTCAAACTAAGTTCAAACCTAACCTAACCTGAAGCCTAACTCAAACCATAGACCTAACCATAACCCTAGGCCGACACCTGAAGCTCAACCATAACCGTAACCTGACCCTGACGCTATCTCCAACCGTAACACTGAACCGAAAACTAACAGTAGCCCTAAACTTACTCCCTAAAACAAAGTTCAAACCTAACCTAACCTGAAGCCTAACTCAAATCACAGACCTAACCCTAACCCTAGGCGGACACCTTAAGCTCCACCCCAACCCTAACCGGACCCTCACGCTAACTCCAAACGTAACACTGAACCGAAAACTAACAGTAGCCCTAAACTTACTCCCTCAAACTAAGTTCAATCCTAACCTGAAGCCTAAATGAAACCATAGACCTAACCCTAACCCTAGGCGGACACCTTAAAGTCAACCCCAAACCTAACCTGACCCTGACGCTATCTCCAACCGTAACAGTTAACCGAAAACTAACAGTAGCCCTAAACTTACGCCCTCAAACTAAGTTCAAACATAACCTAACCTGAAGCCTAAATCAAACCATACACCTAACCGTAACTCTAGGCGGACACCTTAAGCTCAACCCCAACCATAACCTGGCCCTGACGCTAACTCCAACAGTAACACTGAACCGAATACAAACAGTAGCCCTAAACTTACTTCCTCAAACTAAGTTCAAACCTAACCTAACCTGAAGCCTAACTCAAACCACAGACCTAACCCTAACCGTAGGCGGACACCTTAAGTTCAACCCCAACCCAAACTGACCCTGAAGCTATCTCCAACCGTAACACTGAACCGAAAACTAACAGTACCCCTAAACATACTCCCTCAAACTAAGTTCAATCCTAACCTAACCTGAAGCCTAAATGAAACCATAGACCTAACCCTAACCCTAGGCGGACACCTTATGGTTAACCCACACCCTTACCTGACCCTGACGCTTACTCCAACAGTAACACTTAAACGAAAACTAACAGTAGCCCTAAACTTACTCCCTCAAACTAAGTTCAAACCTATCCTAACCTGAAGCCTAAATCAAACCATACACCTAACCCTAACCTTAGGCGGACATCTGAAGCTCAAACCCAAACCTAATCTGACCCTCTCGCTAACTCCAACCGTAACACTGAACCTAAAACGAACAGTTGCCCTAAACTTACTCCCTCAAACTAAGTTCAAACCTAACCTAACCAGAAGCCAAAATCAAACCATACACCTAACCCTAACCCTAGGCGGACACCTTAAGCTCAACCCCAACCCTACCCTGACCCTCACGCTAACTCCAACCGTAACACTGAACCGAAAAATAACAGTAGCCCTAAACTTACTCCCTCAAACTAAGTTGAAACCTAACCTAACCTAAAGCCTAACTCAAACCATAGACCTAACCCTAACCCTATGCGGACACCTGAAGCTCAACCACAACCCTAAGCTGACCCTGACGCTATCTCCAACCGTAACACTGAACCGAAAACTAACAGTAGCCCTAAACTGACTCCCTCAAACTATGTTCAAACCTAACCTAACCTGAAGCCTAAATCAAATCTTAGACCTAACCCTAACCCTAGGCGGATACCTTATGTTTAACCCCCAGCCTAACCTGACCCTGACGCTTACTCCAACCGTAACAGTTAACCGAAAACTAACAGTAGCCCTAAACTGACTCCCTCAATCTAAGTTCAAACCTAACCTAACCTGAAGCCTAAATCAAATCATAGACCTAACCCTAACAATAAGCGGACACCTGAAGTTCAACCCCAAACCTAACCTGACCCTGACGCTATCTCCAACCGTAACACTGAACCGAAAACTAACAGTAGCCCTAAACTTACTCACTCAAACTAAGTTCAAATGTAACCTAACCTGAAGCCTAAATCAAACCAAAGACCTAACCGTAACCCTAGGCAGACACCTTAAGCTCAACTCCAAACCTAACTTGACCCTGACGCTATCTCCAACCGTAACACTGAACCGAAAACTAACAGTAGCCCTAAACTTACTCACTCAAACTAAGTTCAAACGTAACCTAACCTGGAGCCTAAATCACACCAAGGACCTAACCCTAACCCTAGGCGGACACCTCAAGCTAACGCCAACCCTAACCTGACCATGACGCTAACTAAAACCATAATACTGAACCGAAAACTACCAGTAGCCCTAAACTTACTCCCTCAAAATAAGTTCAAAGCTAACCTAACCTGAAGCCTTAATCAAATCATACACCTACCCCTAACCCTAGGCGGACACCTTAAGCTCAACCCCAAACCTAACCTGATCCTGACGCTTAATCCAACCGTAACAGTTAACCGAAAACTAACAGTAGCCCTAAACTGACTCCCTCAAACTAAGTTCAAACCTAACCTAACCTGAAGCCTAACTCAAACCACAGACCTAACCCTAACCCTAGGCGGACACCTTAAGCTCAACCCCAACCCTAACCTGACCTCCAGGCTAACTCCAAACATATCACTGAACCGAAAACTAAGAGTAGCCCTAAACTTACTCCCTCAAACTAAGTTCAATCCTAACCTAACCTGAAGCCTAAATGAAACCATAGACCTAACCCTAACCCTAGGCGGACACCTTATGGTTAACCCCCACCATAACCTGACCCTGACGCTTACTCCAACCCTAACAGTTATACGAAAACTAACAGTAGCCTTAAACTTACTCCGTCAAACTAAGTTCAAACCTATCCTAACCTGAAGCCTAAATCAAACCATACACCTAACCCTAACCCTAGGCGGATACCTTAAGCTCAACCCCAAACCTAACCTGACCCTGACACTTACACCAACAGTAACAGTTAACCGAAAACTAACAGTAGCCCTAAACTGACTCCCTCAAACTAAGTTCAAACCTAACCTAACCTGAAGCCTAAATCAAATCTTAGACCTATCCCTAACCCTAGGCGGACACCTTATGTTTAACCCCCAGCCTAACCTGACCCTGACGCTTACTCCAACCGTAACACTGAACCAAAAACTAACAGTAGTCCTAAACTGACTCCCTCAATCTAAGTTCAAACGTAACCTAACCTGGAACCTAAATCACACCATGGACCTAACCCTAACCCTAGGCGGACACCTCAAGCTAACGCCAACCCTAACCTGACCCTGACGCTAACTAAAACCATAATACTGAACCTAAAACTACCAGTAGCCCTAAACTTACTCCCTCAAACTAAGTTCAAAGCTAACCTAACCTGAAGCCTTAATCAAATCATACACCTACCCCTAACCCTAGGCGGACACCTTAAGCTCAACCCCAAACCTAACCTGATCCTGACGCTTAATCCAACCGTAACAGTTAACCGAAAACTAACAGTAGCCCTAAACTGACTCCCTCAAGCTAAGTTCAAACCTAACCTAACCTGAAGACTAAATCAAATCTTAGACCTAACCCTAACCCTAGGCGGACACCTTAAGCTCAACCCCAACCCTAACCTGACCTACAGGCTAACACCAACCATATCACTGAACCGAAAACTAAGAGTAGCCCTAAACTTACTCCCTCAAACTAAGTTCAAACCTAACCTAACCTGAAGCCTAACTCAAATCATAGACCTAACCCTAACAATAGGCGGACACCTGAAGCTCAACCCCAACCCTAACCTGACCCTGACGCTATCTCCAACCGTAACACTGAACCGAAAACTAACAGTAGCCCTAAACTTACTCACTCAAACTAAGTTCAAATGTAACCTAACCTGAAGCCTAAATCAAACCACAGACCTAACCCTAAACCTAGGCGGACACCTTAAGCTCAACTCCAACCCTAACCTGACCCTGACGCTTACTCCAACTGTAACAGTTTCCCGAAAAGTAACAGTAGCCCTAAACTTACTCCCTCAAACTAAGTTCAAACCTAACCTAACCTGAAGCCTAAATCAAACCATACACCTAACCCTAACCCTTGGCGGACACCTTAAGTTCAACCCCAACCCTAACCTGACCTCCAGGCTAACTCCAACCATATCACTGAACCGAAAACTAAGAGTAGCCCTAAACTGGCCCCCTCAAACTAAGTTCAAACCTAACCTAACCTGAAGCCTAAATCAAATCTTAGACCTAACCCTAAACCTAGGCGGACACCTTAAGCTCAACTCCAACCCTAAACTGACCCTGACGCTATCTCCAACCGTAACACTGAACCGAAAACTAACAGTAGTCCTAAACTTACTCACTCAAACTAAGTTCAAACGTAACCTAACCTGGAGCCTAAAACAAACCATGGACCTTTCCCTAACCCTAGGCGTACACCTCAAGCTAACCCCAACCCTAACCTGACCCTGACGCTAACTCCAAACATAATACTGAACCGAAAACTAACAGTACCCCCAAACTTACTCCCTCAAACTAAGTTCGAACCTAACCTAACCTGAAGCCTAAATCAAACCATACACCTAACCCTAACCCTAGGCGGACACCTTAAGCTCAACCCCAACCCTAACCTGGCCCTGACGCTAACTCCAACCGTAACAGTTAACCGAAAACTAACAGTAGCCCTAAACTGACTCCCTCAAACTAAGTTCAAACCTAACCTAACCTGAAGCCTAACTCAAACCATACACCTAACCCTAACCCTAGGCGGACACCTTAAGCTCAACCCCAACACTAACCTGACCTCCAGGCTAACTCCAACCATATCACTGAACCGAAAACTAAGAGTAGCCCTAAACTTACTCGCTCAAACTAAGTTCAAACCTAACCTAACCTGAAGCCTAACTCAAACCATAGACCTAACCCGAACAATAGGCGGACACCTGAAGCTCAAGCCCCACCCTAACCTGACCCTGACGCTATCTCCAACCGTAACACTGACCCGAAAACTAACAGTAGCCCTAAACTTACTCACTCAAACTAATTTCAAACGTAACCTAACCTGGAGCCTAAATCAAACCATGGACCTAACCCTAACCCTAGGCGGACACCTTAAGCTCAACCCCAAACCTAACCTGACCCTGACACTTACACCAACAGTAACAGTTAACCGAAAACTAACAGTAGCCCTAAACTGACTCCCTCAAACTAAGTTCAAACCTAACCTAACCTGAAGCTTAAATCAAATCTTAGACCTAACCCTAACCCTAGGCGGACACCTTATGCTTAACCCCCACCCAGCCTAACATGACCCTGACGCTTACTCCAACCGTAACAGTTAACCGAAAACTAACAGTAGCCCTAAACTTACTCCATCAAACTAACTTCAAACCTAACCTAACCTGAAGCCTAACTCAAACCACAAACCTAACCCTAACCCTAGGCGGAAACCTTAAGCTCAACCCCAACCCTAACCGGACCCTCATGCTAACTCCAAACGTAACACTGAACCGAAAACTAACAGTAGCCCTAAACTTACTCCCTCAAACTAAGTTCAATCCTAACCTAACCTGAAGCCTAAATGAAACCATAGACCTAACACTAACCCTAGGCGGACACCTTATGCTTAACCCCTACCCTAACCTGACCCTGACGCTTACTCCAACTGTAACAATTAACCGAAAACTAACAGTAGCCCTAAACTTACTCCCTGAAACTAACTTCAAACCTAACCTAACCAGAAGCCAAAATCAAACCATACACCTAACCCTAACCCTAGGCGGACACCTTAAGCTCAACCCCAACCCTAACCTGACCCTCACGCTAACTCCAACCGTAACACTGAACCGAAAACTAACAGTAGCCCTAAACTAACTCCATCAAACTAAGTTCAAACCTAACCTAACCTGAAGCCTAACTCAAACCATAGACCTAACCCTAACCCTAGGCGGATACCTTAAGCTCAATCACAACAGTAACCTGACCCTGACGCTATCTCCAACCGTAACATTGAACCGAAAACTAACAGTAGCCCTAAACTTACTCCCTCAAACTAAGTTCAAACCTAACCTAGCCTGAAGCCTAACTCAAACCATAGACCTAACCATAACCCTAGGCCGACACCTGAAGCTCAACCATAACCGTAACCTGACCCTGACGCTATCTCCAACCGTAACACTGAACCGAAAACTAACAGTAGCCCTAAACTTACTCCCTAAAACTAAGTTCAAACCTAACCTAACCTGAAGCCTAACTCAAATCACAGACCTAACCCTAACCCTAGGCGGACACCTTAAGCTCCACCCCAACCCTAACCGGACCCTCACGCTAACTCCAAACGTAACACTGAACCGAAAACTAACAGTAGCCCTAAACTTACTCCCTCAAACTAAGTTCAATCCTAACCTGAAGCCTAAATGAAACCATAGACCTAACCCTAACCCTAGGCGGACACCTTAAGGTCAACCCCAAACCTAACCTGACCCTGACGCTATCTCCAACCGTAACAGTTAACCGAAAACTAACAGTAGCCCTAAACTTACGCCCTCAAACTAAGTTCAAACATAACCTAACCTGAAGCCTAAATCAAACCATACACCTAACCGTAACTCTAGGCGGACACCTTAAGCTCAACCCCAACCATAACCTGGCCCTGACGCTAACTCCAACAGTAACACTGAACCGAATACAAACAGTAGCCCTAAACTTACTTCCTCAAACTAAGTTCAAACCTAACCTAACCTGAAGCCTAACTCAAACCACAGACCTAACCCTAACCGTAGGCGGACACCTTAAGTTCAACCCCAACCCAAACTGACCCTGAAGCTATCTCCAACCGTAACACTGAACCGAAAACTAACAGTACCCCTAAACATACTCCCTCAAACTAAGTTCAATCCTAACCTAACCTGAAGCCTAAATGAAACCATAGACCTAACCCTAACCCTAGGCGGACACCTTATGGTTAACCCACACTCTTACCTGACCCTGACGCTTACTCCAACAGTAACACTTAAACGAAAACTAACAGTAGCCCTAAACTTACTCCCTCAAACTAAGTTCAAACCTATCCTAACCTGAAGCCTAAATCAAACCATACACCTAACCCTAACCTTAGGCGGACATCTGAAGCTCAAACCCAAACCTAATCTGACCCTCTCGCTAACTCCAACCGTAACACTGAACCTAAAACGAACAGTTGCCCTAAACTTACTCCCTCAAACTAAGTTCAAACCTAACCTAACCAGAAGCCAAAATCAAACCATACACCTAACCCTAACCCTAGGCGGACACCTTAAGCTCAACCCCAACCCTACCCTGACCCTCACGCTAACTCCAACCGTAACACTGAACCGAAAAATAACAGTAGCCCTAAACTTACTCCCTCAAACTAAGTTGAAACCTAACCTAACCTAAAGCCTAACTCAAACCATAGACCTAACCCTAACCCTAGGCGGACACCTGAAGCTCAACCACAACCCTAAGCTGACCCTGACGCTATCTCCAACCGTAACACTGAACCGAAAACTAACAGTAGCCCTAAACTGACTCCCTCAAACTATGTTCAAACCTAACCTAACCTGAAGCCTAAATCAAATCTTAGACCTAACCCTAACCCTAGGCGGACACCTTATGTTTAACCCCCAGCCTAACCTGACCCTGACGCTTACTCCAACCGTAACAGTTAACCGAAAACTAACAGTAGCCCTAAACTGACTCCCTCAATCTAAGTTCAAACCTAACCTAACCTGAAGCCTAAATCAAATCATAGACCTAACCCTAACAATAAGCGGACACCTGAAGCTCAACCCCAAACCTAACCTGACCCTGACGCTATCTCCAACCGTAACACTGAACCGAAAACTAACAGTAGCCCTAAACTTACTCACTCAAACTAAGTTCAAATGTAACCTAACCTGAAGCCTAAATCAAACCAAAGACCTAACCGTAACCCTAGGCAGACACCTTAAGCTCAACTCCAAACCTAACTTGACCCTGACGCTATCTCCAACCGTAACACTGAACCGAAAACTAACAGTAGCCCTAAACTTACTCACTCAAACTAAGTTCAAACGTAACCTAACCTGGAGCCTAAATCACACCAAGGACCTAACCCTAACCCTAGGCGGACACCTCAAGCTAACGCCAACCCTAACCTGACCCTGACGTTAACTAAAACCATAATACTGAACCGAAAACTACCAGTAGCCCTAAACTTACTCCCTCAAAGTAAGTTCAAAGCTAACCTAACCTGAAGCCTTAATCAAATCATACACCTACCCCTAACCCTAGGCCGACACCTTAAGCTCAACCCCAAACCTAACCTGATCCTGACGCTTAATCCAACCGTAACAGTTAACCGAAAACGAACAGTAGCCCTAAACTGACTCCCTCAAACTAAGTTCAAACCTAACCTAACCTGAAGCCTAACTCAAACCACAGACCTAACCCTAAACCTAGGCGGACACCTTAAGCTCAACCCCAACCCTAACCTGACCTCCAGGCTAACTCCAAACATATCACTGAACCGAAAACTAAGAGTAGCCCTAAACTTACTCCCTCAAACTAAGTTCAATCCTAACCTAACCTGAAGCCAAAATGAAACCATAGACCTAAACCTAACCCTAGGCGGACACCTTATGGTTAACCCCCACCATAACCTGACCCTGACGCTTACTCCAACCCTAACAGTTATACGAAAACTAACAGTAGCCTTAAACTTACTCCGTCAAACTAAGTTCAAACCTATCCTAACCTGAAGCCTAAATCAAACCATACACCTAACCCTAACCCTAGGCGGACACCTTAAGCTCAACCCCAAACCTAACCTGACCCTGACACTTACACCAACAGTAACAGTTAACCGAAAACTAACAGTAGCCCTAAACTGACTCCCTCAAACTAAGTTCAAACCTAACCTAACCTGAAGCCTAAATCAAATCTTAGACCTATCCCTAACCCTAGGCGGACACCTTATGTTTAACCCCCAGCCTAACCTGACCCTGACGCTTACTCCAACCGTAACACTGAACCAAAAACTAACAGTAGTCCTAAACTGACTCCCTCAATCTAAGTTCAAACGTAACCTAACCTGGAACCTAAATCACACCATGGACCTAACCCTAACCCTAGGCGGACACCTCAAGCTAACGCCAACCCTAACCTGACCCTGACGCTAACTAAAACCATAATACTGAACCTAAAACTACCAGTAGCCCTAAACTTACTCCCTCAAACTAAGTTCAAAGCTAACCTAACCTGAAGCCTTAATCAAATCATACACCTACCCCTAACCCTAGGCGGACACCTTAAGCTCAACCCCAAACCTAACCTGATCCTGACGCTTAATCCAACCGTAACAGTTAACCGAAAACTAACAGTAGCCCTAAACTGACTCCCTCAAGCTAAGTTCAAACCTAACCTAACCTGAAGCCTAAATCAAATCTTAGACCTAACCCTAACCCTAGGCGGACACCTTATGTTTAACCCCCAGCCTAACCTGACCCTGACGCTTGCTCGAACCGTAACAGTTAACCGAAAAATAACAGTAGCCCTAAACTGACTCCCTCAATCTAAGTTCAAACCTAACCTAACCTGAAGCCTAAATCAAATCATAGACCTAACCCTAACAATAAGCGGACACCTGAAGCTCAACCCCAAACCTAACCTGACCCTGACGCTATCTCCAACCGTAACACTGAACCGAAAACTAACAGTAGCCCTAAACTTACTCACTCAAACTAAGTTCAAATGTAACCTAACCTGAAGCCTAAATCAAACCACAGACCTAACCCTAACCCTAGGCAGACACCTTAAGCTCAACTCCAACCCTAACTTGACCCTGACGCTATCTCCAACCGTAACACTGAACCGAAAACTAACAGTAGCCCTAAACTTACTCCCTCAAACTAAGTTCAAACCTAACCTAACCTGAAGCCTAAATCAAACCATACACCTAACCCTAACCCTTGGCGGACACCTTAAGTTCAACCCCAACCCTAACCTGACCTCCAGGCTAACTCCAACCATATCACTGAACCGAAAACTAAGAGTAGCCCTAAACTGACCCCCTCAAACTAAGTTCAAACCTAACCTAACCTGAAGCCTAAATCAAATCTTAGACCTAACCCTAAACCTAGGCGGACACCTTAAGCTCAACTCCAACCCTAAACTGACCCTGACGCTATCTCCAACCGTAACACTGAACCGAAAACTAACAGTAGTCCTAAACTTACTCACTCAAACTAAGTTCAAACGTAACCTAACCTGGAGCCTAAATCAAACCATGGACCTTTCCCTAACCCTAGGCGTACACCTCAAGCTAACCCCAACCCTAACCTGACCCTGACGCTAACTCCAAACATAATACTGAACCGAAAACTAACAGTACCCCCAAACTTACTCCCTCAAACTAAGTTCGAACCTAACCTAACCTGAAGCCTAAATCAAACCATACACCTAACCCTAACCCTAGGCGGACACCTTAAGCTCAACCCCAACCCTAACCTGGCCCTGACGCTAACTCCAACCGTAACACTGAACCGAAAACTAACAGTAGCCCTAAACTTACGCCCTCAAACTAAGTTCAAACCTAACCTAACCTGAAGCCTAACTCAAACCACAGACCTAACCCTAAACCTAGGCGGACACCTTAAGCACAACCCCAACCCTAACCTGACCCTCACGCTAACTCCAACCGTAACACTGAACCGAAAACAAACAGTAGCCCTAAACTTACTCCCTCAAACTAACTTCAAACCTAACCTAAACTGAAGCCTAAATCAAACCATACACCTAATCCTAACCCTAGGCGGACACCTTAAGATCAACCATAACCCTAACCTGACCTCCAGGCTAACTCCAACCATATCACTGAACCGAAAACTAAGAGTACCCTAAACTTACTCCCTCAATCTAAGTTCAATCCTAACCTAACCTGAAGCCTAAATGAAACCATAGACCTAACCCTAACCCTAGGCGGACACCTTATGGTTAATCCCCACCCTAACCTGACCCTGACGCTTACTCCAACTGAAACAGGTAACCGAAAACTAACAGTAGCCCTAAACTGACTCCCTCAAACTAACTTCAACCCTAACCTAACCAGAAGCCTAAATCAAACCATACACCTAACCCTAACCCTAGGCAGACACCTTAATCTCAACCCCAACCCTAACCTGACCCTGACGCTAACTCCAACCATAACAGTTTCCCGAAAACTAACAGTAGCCCTAAACTTACTCCCTCAAACTAAGTTCAAACCTAACCTAACCTGAAGCCTAAATCAAACCATACAACCAACCCTAACCCTAGGCGGACACCTTAAGCTCAACCCCAACCCTAACCTGACCTCCAGGCTAACTCCAACCATATCACTGAACCGAAAACTAAGAGTAGCCCTAAACTTACTTGCTCAAACTAAGTTCAAACCTAACCTAACCTGAAGCCTAATTCAAAAAAAGACCTAACCCTAACCCTAGGCGGACACCTTAAGCTCAACCCCAACCCTAACCTGACCCTAACGCTAACTCCAACCGTAACACTGAACTGAAAACTAACAGTAGCACTAAACTTGCTCCCTCAAACTAAGTTCAAACCTAACCAAACCTGAAGCCTAACTCAAACAATAGACCTAACCCTAACCCTAGGCGGACACCTTAAGTTTTACCCCAACCCTAACATGACCCTTAGGCTAAAACCACCCGTAACACTAAACCGAAAAATACAGTAGCCGTAAATGTATTCCCTCAAACTAAGTTCAATCCTAACCTAACCTGAAGCCTAAATGAAACCATAGACCTAAACCGATCCCTAGGCGGACACCTCATGCTTAACCCTCACCCTAACCTGAACCTGACGCTTACTCCAACCGTAACAGTTAAACGAAAACTAACAGTAGCCCTAAACTTACTCCCTCAAACTAAGTTCAAACCTAACCTAACCTGAAGCCTAAATCTAACCATAGACCTAACCCTAACCCTAGGCGGACACCTGAAGCTCAACCCCAAACCAAACCTGACCCTGACGCTTACTCCAACCGTAACAGTTAACCGAAAACTAACAGTAGCCCTAAACTGACTCCCTCAAACTAAGTTCAAACCTAACCTAACCTGTAGCCTTAATCAAATCATAGACCTAACCCTAACTCTAGGCGGACACCCAAACTTCAACCCAAACCTAACCTGACCCTGACGCTTACTCCAACTGTAATAGTAAACCGAAAACTAACAGTAGCCCTAAACTTACTCCCTCAAACTAACTTCAAACATAACCTAACCTGAAGCCTAAATCAAATCGTACACCTAACCCTAACCTTAGGCGGACACCTTAAGCTCAACCCCAACCCTAACCTGGCCGTGACGCTAACTCCAACCGTAACAGTTACCCGAAAACTAACAGTAGCCCTAAACTTACTCCCTCAAACTAACTTCAAACCTAACCTAACCTGAAGCCTAAATCAAACCATAGACCTAACCCTAACCCTAGGCGGACACCTGAAGCTCAACCACAACCCTAACCTGACCCTGACGCTATCTCCAACCGTAACACTGAACCGAAAACTAACAGTAGCCCTAAACTTACTTGCTCAAACTAAGTTCAAACCTAACCTAACCTGAAGCCTAACTCAAAAAAAGACCTAACCCTAACCCTAGGCGGACACCTTAAGCTCAACCCCAACCCTAACCTGACCCTAACGCTAACTCCAACCGTAACACTGAACCGATTACTAACAGTAGCACTAAACTTACTCCCTCAAACTAAGTTCAAACCTAACCTAACCTGAAGCCTAACTCAAACAATAGACCTAACCCTAACCCTAGGCGGACACCTTAAGCTTTACCCCAACCCTAACATGACCCTTAGGCTAAAACCACCCGTAACACTAAACTGAAAAATACAGTAGCCCTAAACGTACTCCCTCAAACTAAGGTCAATCCTAACCTAACCTGAAGCCTAAATGAAACCATAGACCTAACCCGAACCCTAGGCGGACACCTCATGCTTAACCCTCACCCTAACCTGAACCTGAAGCTTACTCCAACCGTAACAGTTAAACGAAAACTAACAGTAGCCCTAAACTTACTCCCTCAAACTAAGTTCAAACCTAACCTAACCTGAAGCCTAAATCAAACCATAGACCTAACCCTAACCCTAGGCGGACACCTGAAGCTCAACCCCCAAACCAAACCTGAACCTAACGCTTACTCCAACCGTAACAGTTAACCGAAAACTAACAGTAGCCCTAAACTGACTTCCTCAAACTAAGTTCAAACCTAACCTAACCTGTAGCCTTAATCAAATCATAGACCTAACCCTAACCCTAGTTGGACACCTAAACTTCAACCCCAAACCTAACCTGACCCTGACGCTTACTCCAACTGTAACAGTAAACCGAAAACTAACAGTAGCCCTAAACTTACTCCCTCAAACTAACTTCAAACGTAACCTAACCTGAAGCCTAAATCAAACCGTACACCTAACCCTAACCTTAGGCGGACACCTTAAGCTCAACCCCAACCCTAACCTGGCCGTAACGCTAACTCCAACCGTAACAGTTACCCGAAAACTAACAGTAGCCCTAAACTTACTCCCTCAAACTAAGTTCAAACCTAACCTAACCTGAAGCCTAAATCAAACCATAGACCTAACCCTAACCCTAGGCGGACACCTGAAGCTCAAGCACAACCCTAACCTGACCCTGACGCTATCTCCAACCGTAACACTGAACCGAAAACTAACAGTAGCCCTAAACTTACTCCCTCAAACTAAGTTCAAACCTAACCTAACCTGAAGCCTAACTCAAACCACAGACCTAACCCTAAACCTAGGCGGACACCTTAAGCTCAACCCCAACCCTAACCTGACCCTCATGCTAACTCCAACCGTAACACTGAACCGAAAACAAACAGTAGCCCTAAACTTACTCCCTCAAACTAACTTCAAACCTAACCTAACCTGAAGCCTAAATCAAACCATACACTTAACCCTAACCCTAGGCGGACACCTTAAGCTCAACCATAACCCTAACCTGACCTCCAGGCTAACTCCAACCATATCACTGAACCGAAAACTAAGAGTAGCCCTAAACTTACTCCCTCAAACTAAGTTCAATCCTAACCTAACCTGAAGCCTAAATGAAACCATCGACCTAACCCTAACCCTAGGTGGACACCTTATGGTTAATCCCCACCCTAACCTGACCCTGACGCTTACTCCAACTGAAACAGGTAACCGAAAACTAACAGTAGCCCTAAACTGACTCCCTCAAACTAAGTTCAAACCTAACCTAACCTGAAGCATAAATCAAATCTTAGACCTAACCCTAACCCTAGGCGGACACCTTATGCTTAACCCCTACGCTAACCTGACCCTGACGCTTACTCCAACCGTAACAGTTAACCGAAAACTAACAGCAGCCCTAAACTTACTCCATCAAACTAACTTCAAACCTAACCTAACCTTAAGCCAAAATGAAACCATACACCTAACCCTAACCCTAGGCGGACAACTTAATCTCAACCCCAACCCTAACCTGGCCCTGACGCTAACTCCAACCGTAACAGTTTCCCGAAAACTAACAGTAGCCCTAAACTTACTCCCTCAAACTAAGTTCAAACCTAACCTAACCTGAAGCCTAAATCTAACCATAGACCTAACCCTAACCCTAGGCGGACACCTGAAGCTCAACCACAACCCTAACCTGACCCTCACGCTAACTCCAACCGTAACACTGAACCGAAAACTAACAGTAGCCCTAAACTTACTCCCTCAAACTAAGTTCAAACCTAACCTAACCTGAAGCCTAACACAAACCACAGACCTAACCCTAAACCTAGGCGGACACCTTAAGCTCAATCCCAACCATAACATGACCCTCACGCTAACTCCAACCGTAACACTGAACCGAAAACAAACAGTAGCCCTAAACTTACTCCCTCAAACTAACTTCAAACCGAACCTAACCTGAAGCCTAAATCAAACCATACAACTAACCCTAACCCTAGGCGGACAACTTAATCTCAACCCCAACCCTAACCTGGCCCTGACACTAACTCCAACCGTAACAGTTTCCCGAAAACTAACAGTAGCCCTAAACTTACTCTCTCAAACTAAGTACAAACCTAACCTAACCTGAAGCCTAAATCAAAGCATTCACATAACCCTAAATCTAGACGGATACCTTAAGCTCAACCCCAAACCTAACCTGACCCTGACACTTACACAAACAGTAACAGTTAACCGAAAACTAACAGTAGCCCTAAACTGACTCCCTCAAACTAAGTTCAAACCTAACCTAACCTGAAGCCTAAATCAAATCTTAGACCTAACCCTAACCCTAGGCGGACACCTTATGCTTATCCCCCACCCTAACCTGACCCTGACGCTTACTCCAACCGTAACAGTTAACCGAAAACTAACAGTAGCCCTAAACTGACTCCCTCAAACTAAGTTCAAACCTAACCTAACCTGAAGCCTAAATCAAATCATAGACCTAACCCTAACAATAAGCGGACACCTGAAGCTCAACCCCAACCCTAACCTGACCCTGACGCTATCTCCAACCGTAACACTGAACCGAAAACTAACAGTAGCCCTAAACTTACTCCCTCAAACTAAGTTCAAACCTAACCTAACCTGAAGCCTAACTCAAACCAGAGACCTAACCCTAAACCTAGGCGGACACCTTAAGCTCAACCCCAACCCTAACCTGACCCTCACGCTAACTACAACCGTAACACTGAACCGAAAACTAACAGTAGCCCTAAACTTACTCCCTCAAACTAACTTCAAACCTAACCTAACCTGAAGCCTAAATAAAACCATACACCTAACCCTAACCCTAGGAGGACACCTTAAGCTCAACCATAAACCTAACCTGACCTCCAGGCTAACTCCAACCATATCACTGAACCGAAAACTAAGAGTAGCCCTAAACTTACTCCCTCAAACTAAGTTCAATCCTAACCTAACCTGAAGCCTAAATGAAACCATAGACCTAACCCTAACCCTAGTCGGACACCTTATGGTTAACCCCCACCCTAACCTGACCCTGACGCTTACTCCAACTGTAACAGTTAACCGAAAACTAACAGTAACCTTAAACTGACTCCCTCAAACTAAGTTCGAACCTAACCTAACCTGAAGCCTAAATCAAATCTTAGAACTAACCCTAACCCTAGGCAGACACCTTATGATTAACCCGCACCCTAACCTGACCCTGACGCTTACTCCAACCGTAACAGTTAACCGAAAACTAACAGCAGCCCTAAACTTACTCCATCAAACTCACTTCAAACCTAACCTAACCTTAAGCCTAAATGAAACCATACACCTAACCCTAACCCTAGGCGGACAACTTAATCTCAACCCCAACCCTAACCTGGCCCTGACACTAACTCCAACCGTAACAGTTTCCCGAAAACTAACAGTAGCCCTAAACTTACTCCCTCAAACTAAGTTCAAACCTAATCTAACCTGAAGCCTAAATCAAAGCATTCACATAACCCTAACCCTAGACGGATACCTTAAGCTCAACCCCAAACCTAACCTGACCCTGACACTTACACCAACAGTAACAGTTAGCCGAAAACTAACAATAGCCCTAAACTGACTCCCTCAAACTAAGTTCAAACCTAACCTAACCTGAAGCCTAAATCAAATCTTAGACCTAACCCTAACCCTAGGCGGACACCTTATGCTTAACCCCCACCCTAACCTGACCCTGACGCTTACTCCAACCGTAACAGTTAACCGAAAACTAACAGTAGCCCTAAACTGACTCCCTCAAACTAAGTTCAAACCTAACCTAACCTGAAGCCTAAATCAAATCATAGACCTAACCCTAACAATAAGCGGACACCTGAAGCTCAACCCCAACCCTAACCTGACCCTGACGCTATCTCCAACCGTAACACTGAACCGAAAACTAACAGTAGCCCTAAACTTACTCACTCAAACTAAGTTCAAATGTAACCTAACCTGAAGCCTAAATCAAACCACAGACCTAACCCTAACCCTAGGCGGACACCTTAAGCTCAACTCCAACCCTAACTTGACCCTGACGCTATCTCCAACCGTAACACTGAACCGAAAACTAACAGTAGCCCGAAACTTACTCACTCAAACTAAGTTCAAACGTAACCTAACCTGGAGCCTAAATCATACCATGGACCTAACCCTAACCCTAGGCGGACACCTCAAGCTAACGCCAACCCTAACCTGACCCTGACGCTAAATAAAACCATAATACTGAACCGAAAACTAACAGTAGCCCTAAACTTACTCCCTAAAACTAAGTTCAAAGCTAACCTAACTGAAGCCTAAATCAAACCATACACCTAACCCTAACCCTAGGAGGACACCTTAAGCTCAACCCCAAACCTAACCTGATCCTGACGCTTACTCCAACCGTAACAGTTAACCGAAAACTAACAGTAGCCCTAAACTGACTCCCTCAAGCTAAGTTCAAACCTAACCTACCCTGAAACCTAAATCAAATCATAGACCTAACCCTAACCTTAGGCGGACACCTTATGCTTAACCCCCACCCTACCCTGACCCTGACGCTTACTCCAACTGTAACAGTTAACCGAAAACTAACAGTAGCCCTAAACTTACTCCCTCAAACTAACTTCAAACCTAACCTAACCAGAAGCCTAAATCAAACCATACACCTAACCCTAACCCTAGGCAGACACCTTAATCTCAACCCAAACCCTAACCTGACCCTGACGCTAACTCCAACCGTAACAGTTTCCCGAAAACTAACAGTAGCCCTAAACTGACTCCCTCAAACTTAGTTCAAACCTAACCTAACCTGTAGCCTAAATCAAATCATAGACCTAACCCTAACCCTAGGCGAACACCTAAACTTCAACCCAAACCTAACCTGACCCTGACGCTTACTCCAACTGTAACAGTTAACCGAAAACTAACAGTAGCCATAAAATTACTCCTTCAAACTAAGTTCAAACATAACCTAACCTGAAGCCTAAATCAAACCATACACCTAACCCTAACCTTAGGCGGACACCTTAAGCTCAACCCCAACCCTAACCTGGCCGTGACGCTAACTCCACACGTAACACTGAACCGAAAACTAACAGTAGCCCTAAACTTACTCCCTCAAACTAAGTTCAAACCTATCCTAACCTGAAGCCTAAATCAAACCATAAACCTAACCCTAACCCTAGGCGGACACCTGAAGCTCAACCACAACCCTAACCTGACCCTGACGCTATCTCCAACCGTAACACTGAACCGAAAACTAACAGTAGCCCTAAACTTACTCCCTCAAACTAAGTTGAAACCTAACGTCACCTGAAGCCTAACTCAAACCACAGACCTAACCCTAACCCTAGGCGGACACCTTAAGCTCAACCCCAACCCTACCCTGACCCTCACGCTAAATCCAACCGTAACACTGAACCGAAAACTAACAGTAACCCTAAACTTACTCCCTCAAACTAAGTTCAAACCTAACCTAACCTGAAGCCTAACTCAAACCACAGACCTAACCCTAACCCTAGGCGGACACCTTAAGCTCAACCCCAACACTAACCTGACCTCCAGGCTAACTCCAACCATATCACTGAACCGAAAACTAAGAGTAGCCCTAAACTTCCTCCTTCAAACTAAGTTCAATCCTAACCTAACCTGAAGCCTAAATGAAACCATAGACCTAAACCTAACCCTAGGCGGACACCTTATTGTTAACCCCCACCATAACCTGACCCTGACGCTTACTCCAACCGTAACAGTTAAACGAAAACTAACAGTAGCCCTAAACTTACTCCCTCAAACTAAGTTCAAACCTATCCTAACCTGAAGCCTAATTCAAACCATACACCTAACCCTAACCCTAGGCGGATACCGTAAGCTGAACCTCAAACCTAACCTGACCCTGAAACTTACACCAACAGTAACAGTTAACCGAAAACTAACAGTAGCCCTAAACTGACTCCCTCAAACCAAGTTCAAACCTAACCTGACCTGAAGCCTAAATCAAATCATAGACCTAACCCTAACAATAAGCGGACACCTGAAGCTCAACCCCAACCCTAACCTGACCCTGACGCTATCTCCAACCGTAACACTGAACCGAAAACTAACAGTATCCCTAAACTTACTCACTCAAACTAAGTTCAAATGTAACATAACCTGAAGCCTAAATCAAACCACAGACCTAACCCTAACCCTAGGCGGACACCTTAAGCTCAACTCCAACCCTAACTTGACCCTGAATCTATCTCATACCGTAACACTGAACCGAAAACTAACAGTAGCCCTAAACTTACTCACTCAAACTAAGTTCAAACGTAACCTAATCTGGAGAATAAATCAAACCATGGACCTAACCCTAACCCTAGGCGGACACCTCAAGCTAACGTCAACCATAACCTGACCCTGACGCTAATTAAAACCATAATACTGAACCGAAAACTAACAGTAGCCCTAAACTTACTCCCTCTAACTAAGTTCAAAGCTAACCTAACCTGAAGCCTAAATCAAACCATACACCTAACCCTAACCCTAGGCGGACACATTAAGCTTAACCCCAACCCTAAACTGAACTACAGGCTACCTCCAACCATATCACTGAACCGAAAACTAAGAGTAGCCCTAAACTTACTCCCTCAAACTAAGTTCAAACCTAACCTAACCTGAAGCCTAACTCAAATCATAGACCTAACCCTAACCATAGGCGGACACCTGAAGCTCAATCCCAACCCTAACCTGACCCTGACGCTATCTCCAACCGTAACACTGAACCGAAAACTAACAGTAGCCCTAAACTTACTCACTCAAACTAAGTTCAAATGTAACATAACCTGAAGCCTAAATCAAACCACAGACCTGACCCTAACCCTAGGCGGACACCTTAAGCTCAACTCCAACCCTAACCTGACCCTGACGCTATCTCCAACCGTAACACTGAACCAAAAATTAACAGTAGCCCTAAACTGACTCCCTCAAACTAAGTTCAAACCTAACCTAACCTGAAGCTAAATCAAATCATAGACCTAACCCTAACCCTAGGCGGACAACTTTTGCTTAACCCCCACCCTAACCCTGAGGCTTACTCCAACTGTAACAGTTAACCGAACACTAACAGTAGCCCTGAACTTACACCCTCAAACTAACTTCAAACCTAATCTAACCTGAAGCCTAACTCAAACGATAGACCTAACGCTAACCCTAGGCGGACACCTGAAGCACAACCCCAAACCTAACCTGACCCTGACGCTATCTCCATCATAACACTGAACCGAAAACTAACAGTAGCCCTAAACATACTCCCTCAAACTAAGTTCAAACCTAACCTAACCTGAAGCCTAAATCAAACCTTACACCTAACCGTAACCCTAGGCGGGCACCTTAAGCTCAACCCCAACCATAACCTGGCCCTGACGCCAACTCCAATCGTAACAGTTACCCGAAAACTAATAGTAGCCCTAAACTTACTCCCTCAAACTAAGTTCAAACCTAACCTAACCTGAAGCCTAACTCAAACCATAGACCTAACCCTAACCCTAGGCGGACACCTGAAGCTCAACCCAAACCCTAACCTGACCCTGACGCTATCTCCAACCGTAACACTGAACCGAAAACTAACAGTAGCTCTAAACTTACTCCCTCAAACTAAGTTCAAACTTAACCTAACCTGAAGCCTGTCTCAAACCACACACCTAACTCTAAACCTAGGCGGACACCTTCAGCTCAACCCCAAGCCTAACCTAACCCTCACGCTTACTCCAACTGTAACAGTTAACCGAAAACTAACAGTAGCCCTAAACTTACTCCCTCAAACTAACTTCAAACCTAACCTAACCTGAAGCCTAACTCAAACAATAGACCTAACCCTAACCCTAGGCGGACACCTTAAGCTTAACCCCAACCCTAATCTGACCCTGAGGCTAAATCCAACCATAACACTGAACCGAAAACTAACATTAGGCCTAAACTTACTCCCTCAAACTAAGTTCAAACCTAACCTAACCTGAAGCCTAACACAAACCACAGACCTAACCCTAACCCCAGGCGGACACCTGAAACTCAACCAAAACCCTAACCTGACCCTGATGCTATCTCCAACCGTAACACTGAACTGAAAACTAACAGTAGCCCTAAACTTACTCCCTCAAACTAAGTTCAAACCTAACCTAACCTGAAGCCTAACTCAAACCACAGACCTAACCCTAACCCTAGGCGGACACCTTATGCTTAACCCCAACCCTAACCTGGCCCTGACGCTAACTCCAACAGTAACAGTTACCCGAAAACTAACAGTAGCCCTAAACTTACTCCCTCAAACTAAGTTCAAACTTAACCTAACCTGAAGACTAAATTAAACCATACACCTAACCCTAACCCTAGGCGGACACCTTAAGCTCAACCCCAACCCTAACCTGACCCTCACGCTAAATCCAACCGTAACACTGAACCGAAAACTAACAGTAGAGCTAAACATACTCCCTCAAACTAAGTTCAAACCTAACCGAACCTGAAGCCTAACTCAAACAATAGACCTAACCCTAACCCTAGGCGGACACCTTAAGCTTAACCCCAACCCTAACCTGACCCTGAGGCTAAATCCAACCGTAACACTGAACCGAAAAATACAGTAGCCCTAAACTTACTCCCTCAAACTAACTTCAAACATAACCTAACCTGAAGCCTAAATCAAATCGTACACCTAACCCTAACCTTAGGCGGACACCTTAAGCTCAACCCCAACCCTAACCTGGCCGTGACGCTAACTCCAACCGTAACAGTTACCCGAAAACTAACAGTAGCCCTAAACTTACTCCCTCAAACTAAGTTCAAACCTAACCTAATCTGAAGCCTAAATTAAACCATACACCTAACCCTAACCCTAGGCGGACACCTTAAGCTCAACCCCAACCCTATCCTGACCCTCATGCTAACTCCAACCTTAACACTGAACGGAAAACTAACATTAGCCCTAAACTTACTCCCTCAAACTAAGTTCAAACCTAACCTAACCTGAAGCCTAACTCAAACCATAGACCTAACCCTAACCCTAGGCGTACACCTGAAGCTCAACCCCAACCCTAACCTGAACCTGACGCTATCTCCAACCGTAACATTGAACCGAAAACTAACAGTAGCCCTAAACTTACTCCCTCAAACTAAGTTCAAACCTAACCTAAACTGAAGCCTAACACAAACCATAGACCTAACCCTAACCCTAGGCGTACACCTTAAGCTCAACCCCAACCCTAACCTGACCCTCACGCTAACTCCAACCATAACACTGAACCGAAAACTAACAGTAGCCCTAAAATTACTCCCTCAAACTAAGTTCAAACCTAACCTAACCTGAAGCTTAACTCAAACAATAGACCTTACCCTAACCCTAGGCGGACACCTTAAGCTTAACCCCAAACCTAACCTGACCCTGAGGCTAAATCCAACCGTAACAATGAACCGAAAAATACAGTAGCCCTAAACTTACTCCCTCAAACTAAGTTCAATCCTAAGCTAACCTGAAGCCTAAATGAAACCGTAGACCTAACCCTAACCCTAGGCGGACACCTTATGCTTAACCCCCACCCTAACCTGACCCTGACGCTTACTCCAATCGTAACAGTTAAACGAAAACTAACAGTAGCCCTAAACTTACTCCCTCAAACTAAGTTCAAACCTAACCTAACCTGAAGCCTAAATCAAACCGTACACCTAACCCTAACCCTAGGCGGACACCTTAAGCTCAACCCCAAACCTAACCTGACCCTGACGCTTACTCCAACCGTAACAGTTAACCGAAAACTAAGAGTAGCCCTAAACTGACTCCCTCATACTAAGTTCAAACCTAACTTAACCAGAAGCCTAAATCAAATCATAGACCTAACCCTAACCCTAGGCGGAAACCTGAAGCTCAACCACAACCCTAACTTGACCCTGACGCTATCTCCAACCGTAACACTGAACCGAAATCTAACAGTAGCCCTACACTTACTCCCTCAAACTAAGTTCAAACCTAACCTAACCTGAAGCCTAAATGTAAACCACACACCTAACCCTAACCCTAGGCGGACACCTTAAGCTCAACCCCAACTCTAACCTGACCCTCACGCTAACTCCAACCGTAACACTGAACGGAAAACTAACAGTAGCCCTAAATTTACTCCCTCAAACTAAGTTCAAACCTAAGCTAACCCGAAGCCTAACTCAAACCATAGACCTAACCCTAACCCTAGGCGGACACCTTAAGCTCAACCCCAACCCTAACCTGGCCCTGACACTAACTCCAACCGTAACAGTTAACCGAAAACTAACAGTAGCCCTAAACTGACTCCCTCAAACTAAGTTCAAACCTAACCTAACCTGAAGCCTAACTCAAACCATAGACCTAACCCTAACCCTAGGCGGACACCTGAAGCTCAACCAAAACCCTAACCTGACCCTGACGCTATCTCCAAACGTAACACTGAACCGAAAACTAACATTAGCCCTAAACTTACTCCCTCAAACTAAGTTCAAACCTAACCTAACCTGAAGCCTATCTCAAACCACACACCTAACCCTAAACCTAGGCGGACACCTTATGGTCAACCCCAACCCTAACCTGACCCTCACGCTAAGTCCAACCGTAACACTGAACAGAAAATTAACAGTAGCCCTAAACTTACTCCCTCAAACTAAGTTCAATCCTAATCTAACCTGAAGCCTAAATCAAACCATACACCTAACCCTAACCCTAGGCGGACACCTTAAGCTCAACCCCAAACCTAACCAGTCCCTCACGCTTACTCCAACCGTAACAGTTAACTGAAAACTCACAGTAGCCCTAAACTGACTCCCTCAAACTAAGTTCAAACCTAACCTAACCTGAAGCCTAAATCAAATCATAGACCTAACCCTAACCCTAGGCGGACACCTTATGCTTAACCCCCACCCTAACCTGACCCTGACGCTTACTCCAACTGTAACAGTTAACCGAAAACTAACAGTAGCCCTAAACTTACTCCCTCAAACTAAGTTCAAACCTAACCTAACCTGAAGCCTAACTCAAACCACAGACCTAACCCTAACCCTAGGCGGACACCTTAAGCTCAACCCCAACCCTAACCTTACCCTCACGCTAACTCCAACCATAACACTGAACCAAAAACTAACAGTAGCCCTAAAATTACTCCCTCAAACTAAGTTCAAACCTAAACTAACCTGAAGCTTAACTCAAACAATAGACCTAACCCTAACCCTAGCCGGACACCTTAAGCTTAACCCCAACCCTAACCTGACCCTGAGGCTAAATCCAACCGTAACACTGAACCGAAAAATAAATTAGCCCTAAACTTACTCCCTCAAACTAAGTTCAATCCTAACCTAACCTGAAGCCTAAATAAAACCGTAGACCTAACCCTAACCCTAGGTGGACACCTTATGCTTAACCCCCACCCTAACCTGACCCTGACGCTTACTCCAATCGTAACAGTTAAACGAAAACTAACAGTAGCCCTAAACTTACTCCCTCAAACTAAGTTCAAACATAACCTAACCTGAAGCCTAAATCAAACCGTACACCTAACCCTAACCCTAGGCGGACACCTTAAGCTCAACCCCAAACCTAACTTGACCCTGACGCTTACTCCAACCGTAACAATTAACCGAAAACTAAGAGTAGCCCTAAAATGACTCCCTCATACTAAGTTCAAACCTAACCTAACCTGAAGCCTAAATCAAATCATAGAACTAACCCTAACCCTAGGAGGGCACCTTATGCTTAAGCCCCACCCTAACTTGACCCTGACGCTTACTCCAACTGTAACAGTTAACAGAAAACTAACAGTAGCCCTAAACTTACTCCCTCAAACTAAGTTCAAACCTAACCTAACCTGAAGCCTAAATCAAACCATACACCTAACCCTAACCCTAGGCGGACACCTTAAACTCAACCCCAACCCTAACCTGGCCCTGACGCTAACTCCAACAGTAACAGTTACCCGAAAACTAACAGTAGCCCTAAACTTACTCCCTCAAACTAAGTTCAAACCTAACCTAACCTGAAGACTAAATTAAACCATAAACCTAACCCTAACCCTAGGCGGACACCTTAAGCTCAACCCCAACCCTAACCTGACCCTCACGCTAAATCCAACCGTAACACTGAACCGAAAACTAACAGTAGAGCTAAACTTACTCCCTCAAACTAAGTTCTAACCTAACCTAACCTGAAGCCTAACTCAAACCACAGACCTAACCCTAACCCTAGGCGGACACCTTAAGCTCAACCCCAACACTAACCTGACCTCCAGGCTAACTCCAACCATATCACTGAACCGAAAACTAAGAGTAGCCCTAAACTTCCTCCTTCAAACTAAGTTCAATCCTAACCTAACCTGAAGCCTAAATGAAACCATAGACCTAAACCTAACCCTAGGCGGACACCTTATTGTTAACCCCCACCATAACCTGACCCTGACGCTTACTCCAACCGTAACAGTTAAACGAAAACTAACAGTAGCCCTAAACTTACTCCCTCAAACTAAGTTCAAACCTATCCTAACCTGAAGCCTAATTCAAACCATACACCTAACCCTAACCCTAGGCGGATACCGTAAGCTGAACCTCAAACCTAACCTGACCCTGAAACTTACACCAACAGTAACAGTTAACCGAAAACTAACAGTAGCCCTAAACTGACTCCCTCAAACCAAGTTCAAACCTAACCTGACCTGAAGCCTAAATCAAATCATAGACCTAACCCTAACAATAAGCGGACACCTGAAGCTCAACCCCAACCCTAACCTGACCCTGACGCTATCTCCAACCGTAACACTGAACCGAAAACTAACAGTATCCCTAAACTTACTCACTCAAACTAAGTTCAAATGTAACATAACCTGAAGCCTAAATCAAACCACAGACCTAACCCTAACCCTAGGCGGACACCTTAAGCTCAACTCCAACCCTAACTTGACCCTGAATCTATCTCATACCGTAACACTGAACCGAAAACTAACAGTAGCCCTAAACTTACTCACTCAAACTAAGTTCAAACGTAACCTAATCTGGAGAATAAATCAAACCATGGACCTAACCCTAACCCTAGGCGGACACCTCAAGCTAACGTCAACCATAACCTGACCCTGACGCTAATTAAAACCATAATACTGAACCGAAAACTAACAGTAGCCCTAAACTTACTCCCTCTAACTAAGTTCAAAGCTAACCTAACCTGAAGCCTAAATCAAACCATACACCTAACCCTAACCCTAGGCGGACACATTAAGCTTAACCCCAACCCTAAACTGAACTACAGGCTACCTCCAACCATATCACTGAACCGAAAACTAAGAGTAGCCCTAAACTTACTCCCTCAAACTAAGTTCAAACCTAACCTAACCTGAAGCCTAACTCAAATCATAGACCTAACCCTAACCATAGGCGGACACCTGAAGCTCAATCCCAACCCTAACCTGACCCTGACGCTATCTCCAACCGTAACACTGAACCGAAAACTAACAGTAGCCCTAAACTTACTCACTCAAACTAAGTTCAAATGTAACATAACCTGAAGCCTAAATCAAACCACAGACCTGACCCTAACCCTAGGCGGACACCTTAAGCTCAACTCCAACCCTAACCTGACCCTGACGCTATCTCCAACCGTAACACTGAACCAAAAATTAACAGTAGCCCTAAACTGACTCCCTCAAACTAAGTTCAAACCTAACCTAACCTGAAGCTAAATCAAATCATAGACCTAACCCTAACCCTAGGCGGACAACTTTTGCTTAACCCCCACCCTAACCCTGAGGCTTACTCCAACTGTAACAGTTAACCGAACACTAACAGTAGCCCTGAACTTACACCCTCAAACTAACTTCAAACCTAATCTAACCTGAAGCCTAACTCAAACGATAGACCTAACGCTAACCCTAGGCGGACACCTGAAGCACAACCCCAAACCTAACCTGACCCTGACGCTATCTCCATCATAACACTGAACCGAAAACTAACAGTAGCCCTAAACATACTCCCTCAAACTAAGTTCAAACCTAACCTAACCTGAAGCCTAAATCAAACCTTACACCTAACCGTAACCCTAGGCGGGCACCTTAAGCTCAACCCCAACCATAACCTGGCCCTGACGCCAACTCCAATCGTAACAGTTACCCGAAAACTAATAGTAGCCCTAAACTTACTCCCTCAAACTAAGTTCAAACCTAACCTAACCTGAAGCCTAACTCAAACCATAGACCTAACCCTAACCCTAGGCGGACACCTGAAGCTCAACCCAAACCCTAACCTGACCCTGACGCTATCTCCAACCGTAACACTGAACCGAAAACTAACAGTAGCTCTAAACTTACTCCCTCAAACTAAGTTCAAACTTAACCTAACCTGAAGCCTGTCTCAAACCACACACCTAACTCTAAACCTAGGCGGACACCTTCAGCTCAACCCCAAGCCTAACCTAACCCTCACGCTTACTCCAACTGTAACAGTTAACCGAAAACTAACAGTAGCCCTAAACTTACTCCCTCAAACTAACTTCAAACCTAACCTAACCTGAAGCCTAACTCAAACAATAGACCTAACCCTAACCCTAGGCGGACACCTTAAGCTTAACCCCAACCCTAATCTGACCCTGAGGCTAAATCCAACCATAACACTGAACCGAAAACTAACATTAGGCCTAAACTTACTCCCTCAAACTAAGTTCAAACCTAACCTAACCTGAAGCCTAACACAAACCACAGACCTAACCCTAACCCCAGGCGGACACCTGAAACTCAACCAAAACCCTAACCTGACCCTGATGCTATCTCCAACCGTAACACTGAACTGAAAACTAACAGTAGCCCTAAACTTACTCCCTCAAACTAAGTTCAAACCTAACCTAACCTGAAGCCTAACTCAAACCACAGACCTAACCCTAACCCTAGGCGGACACCTTATGCTTAACCCCAACCCTAACCTGGCCCTGACGCTAACTCCAACAGTAACAGTTACCCGAAAACTAACAGTAGCCCTAAACTTACTCCCTCAAACTAAGTTCAAACTTAACCTAACCTGAAGACTAAATTAAACCATACACCTAACCCTAACCCTAGGCGGACACCTTAAGCTCAACCCCAACCCTAACCTGACCCTCACGCTAAATCCAACCGTAACACTGAACCGAAAACTAACAGTAGAGCTAAACATACTCCCTCAAACTAAGTTCAAACCTAACCGAACCTGAAGCCTAACTCAAACAATAGACCTAACCCTAACCCTAGGCGGACACCTTAAGCTTAACCCCAACCCTAACCTGACCCTGAGGCTAAATCCAACCGTAACACTGAACCGAAAAATACAGTAGCCCTAAACTTACTCCCTCAAACTAAGTTCAATCCTAACCTTACCTGAAGCCTAAATGAAACCGTAGACCTAACCCTAACCCTAGGCGGACACCTTATGCTTAACCCCCACCCTAACCTGACCCTGACGCTTACTCCAACTGTAACAGTTAACCGAAAACTAACAGTAGCCCTAAACTTACTCCCTCAAAGTAACTTCAAACCTAACATAACCTGAAGCCTAAATCAAACCATACACCTAACCCTAACCCTAGGCGGACACCTTAAGCTCAACCAAAACCCTAACCTGGCCCTGACGCTAACTCCAACAGTAACAGTTACCCGAAAACTAACAGTAGCCCTAAACTTACTCCCTCAAACTAAGTTCAAACCTAACCTAATCTGAAGCCTAAATTAAACCATACACCTAACCCTAACCCTAGGCGGACACCTTAAGCTCAACCCCAACCCTATCCTGACCCTCATGCTAACTCCAACCTTAACACTGAACGGAAAACTAACATTAGCCCTAAACTTACTCCCTCAAACTAAGTTCAAACCTAACCTAACCTGAAGCCTAACTCAAACCATAGACCTAACCCTAACCCTAGGCGTACACCTGAAGCTCAACCCCAACCCTAACCTGAACCTGACGCTATCTCCAACCGTAACATTGAACCGAAAACTAACAGTAGCCCTAAACTTACTCCCTCAAACTAAGTTCAAACCTAACCTAACCTGAAGCCTAACACAAACCATAGACCTAACCCTAACCCTAGGCGTACACCTTAAGCTCAACCCCAACCCTAACCTGACCCTCACGCTAACTCCAACCATAACACTGAACCGAAAACTAACAGTAGCCCTAAAATTACTCCCTCAAACTAAGTTCAAACCTAACCTAACCTGAAGCTTAACTCAAACAATAGACCTTACCCTAACCCTAGGCGGACACCTTAAGCTTAACCCCAAACCTAACCTGACCCTGAGGCTAAATCCAACCGTAACAATGAACCGAAAAATACAGTAGCCCTAAACTTACTCCCTCAAACTAAGTTCAATCCTAAGCTAACCTGAAGCCTAAATGAAACCGTAGACCTAACCCTAACCCTAGGCGGACACCTTATGCTTAACCCCCACCCTAACCTGACCCTGACGCTTACTCCAATCGTAACAGTTAAACGAAAACTAACAGTAGCCCTAAACTTACTCCCTCAAACTAAGTTCAAACCTAACCTAACCTGAAGCCTAAATCAAACCGTACACCTAACCCTAACCCTAGGCGGACACCTTAAGCTCAACCCCAAACCTAACCTGACCCTGACGCTTACTCCAACCGTAACAGTTAACCGAAAACTAAGAGTAGCCCTAAACTGACTCCCTCATACTAAGTTCAAACCTAACTTAACCAGAAGCCTAAATCAAATCATAGACCTAACCCTAACCCTAGGCGGAAACCTGAAGCTCAACCACAACCCTAACTTGACCCTGACGCTATCTCCAACCGTAACACTGAACCGAAATCTAACAGTAGCCCTACACTTACTCCCTCAAACTAAGTTCAAACCTAACCTAACCTGAAGCCTAAATGTAAACCACACACCTAACCCTAACCCTAGGCGGACACCTTAAGCTCAACCCCAACTCTAACCTGACCCTCACGCTAACTCCAACCGTAACACTGAACGGAAAACTAACAGTAGCCCTAAATTTACTCCCTCAAACTAAGTTCAAACCTAAGCTAACCCGAAGCCTAACTCAAACCATAGACCTAACCCTAACCCTAGGCGGACACCTTAAGCTCAACCCCAACCCTAACCTGGCCCTGACACTAACTCCAACCGTAACAGTTAACCGAAAACTAACAGTAGCCCTAAACTGACTCCCTCAAACTAAGTTCAAACCTAACCTAACCTGAAGCCTAACTCAAACCATAGACCTAACCCTAACCCTAGGCGGACACCTGAAGCTCAACCAAAACCCTAACCTGACCCTGACGCTATCTCCAAACGTAACACTGAACCGAAAACTAACATTAGCCCTAAACTTACTCCCTCAAACTAAGTTCAAACCTAACCTAACCTGAAGCCTATCTCAAACCACACACCTAACCCTAAACCTAGGCGGACACCTTATGGTCAACCCCAACCCTAACCTGACCCTCACGCTAAGTCCAACCGTAACACTGAACAGAAAATTAACAGTAGCCCTAAACTTACTCCCTCAAACTAAGTTCAATCCTAATCTAACCTGAAGCCTAAATCAAACCATACACCTAACCCTAACCCTAGGCGGACACCTTAAGCTCAACCCCAAACCTAACCAGTCCCTCACGCTTACTCCAACCGTAACAGTTAACTGAAAACTCACAGTAGCCCTAAACTGACTCCCTCAAACTAAGTTCAAACCTAACCTAACCTGAAGCCTAAATCAAATCATAGACCTAACCCTAACCCTAGGCGGACACCTTATGCTTAACCCCCACCCTAACCTGACCCTGACGCTTACTCCAACTGTAACAGTTAACCGAAAACTAACAGTAGCCCTAAACTTACTCCCTCAAACTAAGTTCAAACCTAACCTAACCTGAAGCCTAACTCAAACCACAGACCTAACCCTAACCCTAGGCGGACACCTTAAGCTCAACCCCAACCCTAACCTTACCCTCACGCTAACTCCAACCATAACACTGAACCAAAAACTAACAGTAGCCCTAAAATTACTCCCTCAAACTAAGTTCAAACCTAAACTAACCTGAAGCTTAACTCAAACAATAGACCTAACCCTAACCCTAGCCGGACACCTTAAGCTTAACCCCAACCCTAACCTGACCCTGAGGCTAAATCCAACCGTAACACTGAACCGAAAAATAAATTAGCCCTAAACTTACTCCCTCAAACTAAGTTCAATCCTAACCTAACCTGAAGCCTAAATAAAACCGTAGACCTAACCCTAACCCTAGGTGGACACCTTATGCTTAACCCCCACCCTAACCTGACCCTGACGCTTACTCCAATCGTAACAGTTAAACGAAAACTAACAGTAGCCCTAAACTTACTCCCTCAAACTAAGTTCAAACATAACCTAACCTGAAGCCTAAATCAAACCGTACACCTAACCCTAACCCTAGGCGGACACCTTAAGCTCAACCCCAAACCTAACTTGACCCTGACGCTTACTCCAACCGTAACAATTAACCGAAAACTAAGAGTAGCCCTAAAATGACTCCCTCATACTAAGTTCAAACCTAACCTAACCTGAAGCCTAAATCAAATCATAGAACTAACCCTAACCCTAGGAGGGCACCTTATGCTTAAGCCCCACCCTAACTTGACCCTGACGCTTACTCCAACTGTAACAGTTAACAGAAAACTAACAGTAGCCCTAAACTTACTCCCTCAAACTAAGTTCAAACCTAACCTAACCTGAAGCCTAAATCAAACCATACACCTAACCCTAACCCTAGGCGGACACCTTAAACTCAACCCCAACCCTAACCTGGCCCTGACGCTAACTCCAACAGTAACAGTTACCCGAAAACTAACAGTAGCCCTAAACTTACTCCCTCAAACTAAGTTCAAACCTAACCTAACCTGAAGACTAAATTAAACCATAAACCTAACCCTAACCCTAGGCGGACACCTTAAGCTCAACCCCAACCCTAACCTGACCCTCACGCTAAATCCAACCGTAACACTGAACCGAAAACTAACAGTAGAGCTAAACTTACTCCCTCAAACTAAGTTCTAACCTAACCTAACCTGAAGCCTAACTCAAACCACAGACCTAACCCTAACCCTAGGCGGACACCTTAAGCTCAACCCCAACACTAACCTGACCTCCAGGCTAACTCCAACCATATCACTGAACCGAAAACTAAGAGTAGCCCTAAACTTCCTCCTTCAAACTAAGTTCAATCCTAACCTAACCTGAAGCCTAAATGAAACCATAGACCTAAACCTAACCCTAGGCGGACACCTTATTGTTAACCCCCACCATAACCTGACCCTGACGCTTACTCCAACCGTAACAGTTAAACGAAAACTAACAGTAGCCCTAAACTTACTCCCTCAAACTAAGTTCAAACCTATCCTAACCTGAAGCCTAATTCAAACCATACACCTAACCCTAACCCTAGGCGGATACCGTAAGCTGAACCTCAAACCTAACCTGACCCTGAAACTTACACCAACAGTAACAGTTAACCGAAAACTAACAGTAGCCCTAAACTGACTCCCTCAAACCAAGTTCAAACCTAACCTGACCTGAAGCCTAAATCAAATCATAGACCTAACCCTAACAATAAGCGGACACCTGAAGCTCAACCCCAACCCTAACCTGACCCTGACGCTATCTCCAACCGTAACACTGAACCGAAAACTAACAGTATCCCTAAACTTACTCACTCAAACTAAGTTCAAATGTAACATAACCTGAAGCCTAAATCAAACCACAGACCTAACCCTAACCCTAGGCGGACACCTTAAGCTCAACTCCAACCCTAACTTGACCCTGAATCTATCTCATACCGTAACACTGAACCGAAAACTAACAGTAGCCCTAAACTTACTCACTCAAACTAAGTTCAAACGTAACCTAATCTGGAGAATAAATCAAACCATGGACCTAACCCTAACCCTAGGCGGACACCTCAAGCTAACGTCAACCATAACCTGACCCTGACGCTAATTAAAACCATAATACTGAACCGAAAACTAACAGTAGCCCTAAACTTACTCCCTCTAACTAAGTTCAAAGCTAACCTAACCTGAAGCCTAAATCAAACCATACACCTAACCCTAACCCTAGGCGGACACATTAAGCTTAACCCCAACCCTAAACTGAACTACAGGCTACCTCCAACCATATCACTGAACCGAAAACTAAGAGTAGCCCTAAACTTACTCCCTCAAACTAAGTTCAAACCTAACCTAACCTGAAGCCTAACTCAAATCATAGACCTAACCCTAACCATAGGCGGACACCTGAAGCTCAATCCCAACCCTAACCTGACCCTGACGCTATCTCCAACCGTAACACTGAACCGAAAACTAACAGTAGCCCTAAACTTACTCACTCAAACTAAGTTCAAATGTAACATAACCTGAAGCCTAAATCAAACCACAGACCTGACCCTAACCCTAGGCGGACACCTTAAGCTCAACTCCAACCCTAACCTGACCCTGACGCTATCTCCAACCGTAACACTGAACCAAAAATTAACAGTAGCCCTAAACTGACTCCCTCAAACTAAGTTCAAACCTAACCTAACCTGAAGCTAAATCAAATCATAGACCTAACCCTAACCCTAGGCGGACAACTTTTGCTTAACCCCCACCCTAACCCTGAGGCTTACTCCAACTGTAACAGTTAACCGAACACTAACAGTAGCCCTGAACTTACACCCTCAAACTAACTTCAAACCTAATCTAACCTGAAGCCTAACTCAAACGATAGACCTAACGCTAACCCTAGGCGGACACCTGAAGCACAACCCCAAACCTAACCTGACCCTGACGCTATCTCCATCATAACACTGAACCGAAAACTAACAGTAGCCCTAAACATACTCCCTCAAACTAAGTTCAAACCTAACCTAACCTGAAGCCTAAATCAAACCTTACACCTAACCGTAACCCTAGGCGGGCACCTTAAGCTCAACCCCAACCATAACCTGGCCCTGACGCCAACTCCAATCGTAACAGTTACCCGAAAACTAATAGTAGCCCTAAACTTACTCCCTCAAACTAAGTTCAAACCTAACCTAACCTGAAGCCTAACTCAAACCATAGACCTAACCCTAACCCTAGGCGGACACCTGAAGCTCAACCCAAACCCTAACCTGACCCTGACGCTATCTCCAACCGTAACACTGAACCGAAAACTAACAGTAGCTCTAAACTTACTCCCTCAAACTAAGTTCAAACTTAACCTAACCTGAAGCCTGTCTCAAACCACACACCTAACTCTAAACCTAGGCGGACACCTTCAGCTCAACCCCAAGCCTAACCTAACCCTCACGCTTACTCCAACTGTAACAGTTAACCGAAAACTAACAGTAGCCCTAAACTTACTCCCTCAAACTAACTTCAAACCTAACCTAACCTGAAGCCTAACTCAAACAATAGACCTAACCCTAACCCTAGGCGGACACCTTAAGCTTAACCCCAACCCTAATCTGACCCTGAGGCTAAATCCAACCATAACACTGAACCGAAAACTAACATTAGGCCTAAACTTACTCCCTCAAACTAAGTTCAAACCTAACCTAACCTGAAGCCTAACACAAACCACAGACCTAACCCTAACCCCAGGCGGACACCTGAAACTCAACCAAAACCCTAACCTGACCCTGATGCTATCTCCAACCGTAACACTGAACTGAAAACTAACAGTAGCCCTAAACTTACTCCCTCAAACTAAGTTCAAACCTAACCTAACCTGAAGCCTAACTCAAACCACAGACCTAACCCTAACCCTAGGCGGACACCTTATGCTTAACCCCAACCCTAACCTGGCCCTGACGCTAACTCCAACAGTAACAGTTACCCGAAAACTAACAGTAGCCCTAAACTTACTCCCTCAAACTAAGTTCAAACTTAACCTAACCTGAAGACTAAATTAAACCATACACCTAACCCTAACCCTAGGCGGACACCTTAAGCTCAACCCCAACCCTAACCTGACCCTCACGCTAAATCCAACCGTAACACTGAACCGAAAACTAACAGTAGAGCTAAACATACTCCCTCAAACTAAGTTCAAACCTAACCGAACCTGAAGCCTAACTCAAACAATAGACCTAACCCTAACCCTAGGCGGACACCTTAAGCTTAACCCCAACCCTAACCTGACCCTGAGGCTAAATCCAACCGTAACACTGAACCGAAAAATACAGTAGCCCTAAACTTACTCCCTCAAACTAAGTTCAATCCTAACCTTACCTGAAGCCTAAATGAAACCGTAGACCTAACCCTAACCCTAGGCGGACACCTTATGCTTAACCCCCACCCTAACCTGACCCTGACGCTTACTCCAACTGTAACAGTTAACCGAAAACTAACAGTAGCCCTAAACTTACTCCCTCAAAGTAACTTCAAACCTAACATAACCTGAAGCCTAAATCAAACCATACACCTAACCCTAACCCTAGGCGGACACCTTAAGCTCAACCAAAACCCTAACCTGGCCCTGACGCTAACTCCAACAGTAACAGTTACCCGAAAACTAACAGTAGCCCTAAACTTACTCCCTCAAACTAAGTTCAAACCTAACCTAATCTGAAGCCTAAATTAAACCATACACCTAACCCTAACCCTAGGCGGACACCTTAAGCTCAACCCCAACCCTATCCTGACCCTCATGCTAACTCCAACCTTAACACTGAACGGAAAACTAACATTAGCCCTAAACTTACTCCCTCAAACTAAGTTCAAACCTAACCTAACCTGAAGCCTAACTCAAACCATAGACCTAACCCTAACCCTAGGCGTACACCTGAAGCTCAACCCCAACCCTAACCTGAACCTGACGCTATCTCCAACCGTAACATTGAACCGAAAACTAACAGTAGCCCTAAACTTACTCCCTCAAACTAAGTTCAAACCTAACCTAACCTGAAGCCTAACACAAACCATAGACCTAACCCTAACCCTAGGCGTACACCTTAAGCTCAACCCCAACCCTAACCTGACCCTCACGCTAACTCCAACCATAACACTGAACCGAAAACTAACAGTAGCCCTAAAATTACTCCCTCAAACTAAGTTCAAACCTAACCTAACCTGAAGCTTAACTCAAACAATAGACCTTACCCTAACCCTAGGCGGACACCTTAAGCTTAACCCCAAACCTAACCTGACCCTGAGGCTAAATCCAACCGTAACAATGAACCGAAAAATACAGTAGCCCTAAACTTACTCCCTCAAACTAAGTTCAATCCTAAGCTAACCTGAAGCCTAAATGAAACCGTAGACCTAACCCTAACCCTAGGCGGACACCTTATGCTTAACCCCCACCCTAACCTGACCCTGACGCTTACTCCAATCGTAACAGTTAAACGAAAACTAACAGTAGCCCTAAACTTACTCCCTCAAACTAAGTTCAAACCTAACCTAACCTGAAGCCTAAATCAAACCGTACACCTAACCCTAACCCTAGGCGGACACCTTAAGCTCAACCCCAAACCTAACCTGACCCTGACGCTTACTCCAACCGTAACAGTTAACCGAAAACTAAGAGTAGCCCTAAACTGACTCCCTCATACTAAGTTCAAACCTAACTTAACCAGAAGCCTAAATCAAATCATAGACCTAACCCTAACCCTAGGCGGAAACCTGAAGCTCAACCACAACCCTAACTTGACCCTGACGCTATCTCCAACCGTAACACTGAACCGAAATCTAACAGTAGCCCTACACTTACTCCCTCAAACTAAGTTCAAACCTAACCTAACCTGAAGCCTAAATGTAAACCACACACCTAACCCTAACCCTAGGCGGACACCTTAAGCTCAACCCCAACTCTAACCTGACCCTCACGCTAACTCCAACCGTAACACTGAACGGAAAACTAACAGTAGCCCTAAATTTACTCCCTCAAACTAAGTTCAAACCTAAGCTAACCCGAAGCCTAACTCAAACCATAGACCTAACCCTAACCCTAGGCGGACACCTTAAGCTCAACCCCAACCCTAACCTGGCCCTGACACTAACTCCAACCGTAACAGTTAACCGAAAACTAACAGTAGCCCTAAACTGACTCCCTCAAACTAAGTTCAAACCTAACCTAACCTGAAGCCTAACTCAAACCATAGACCTAACCCTAACCCTAGGCGGACACCTGAAGCTCAACCAAAACCCTAACCTGACCCTGACGCTATCTCCAAACGTAACACTGAACCGAAAACTAACATTAGCCCTAAACTTACTCCCTCAAACTAAGTTCAAACCTAACCTAACCTGAAGCCTATCTCAAACCACACACCTAACCCTAAACCTAGGCGGACACCTTATGGTCAACCCCAACCCTAACCTGACCCTCACGCTAAGTCCAACCGTAACACTGAACAGAAAATTAACAGTAGCCCTAAACTTACTCCCTCAAACTAAGTTCAATCCTAATCTAACCTGAAGCCTAAATCAAACCATACACCTAACCCTAACCCTAGGCGGACACCTTAAGCTCAACCCCAAACCTAACCAGTCCCTCACGCTTACTCCAACCGTAACAGTTAACTGAAAACTCACAGTAGCCCTAAACTGACTCCCTCAAACTAAGTTCAAACCTAACCTAACCTGAAGCCTAAATCAAATCATAGACCTAACCCTAACCCTAGGCGGACACCTTATGCTTAACCCCCACCCTAACCTGACCCTGACGCTTACTCCAACTGTAACAGTTAACCGAAAACTAACAGTAGCCCTAAACTTACTCCCTCAAACTAAGTTCAAACCTAACCTAACCTGAAGCCTAACTCAAACCACAGACCTAACCCTAACCCTAGGCGGACACCTTAAGCTCAACCCCAACCCTAACCTGACCCTCACGCTAACTCCAACCATAACACTGAACCAAAAACTAACAGTAGCCCTAAAATTACTCCCTCAAACTAAGTTCAAACCTAAACTAACCTGAAGCTTAACTCAAACAATAGACCTAACCCTAACCCTAGCCGGACACCTTAAGCTTAACCCCAACCCTAACCTGACCCTGAGGCTAAATCCAACCGTAACACTGAACCGAAAAATAAATTAGCCCTAAACTTACTCCCTCAAACTAAGTTCAATCCTAACCTAACCTGAAGCCTAAATAAAACCGTAGACCTAACCCTAACCCTAGGTGGACACCTTATGCTTAACCCCCACCCTAACCTGACCCTGACGCTTACTCCAATCGTAACAGTTAAACGAAAACTAACAGTAGCCCTAAACTTACTCCCTCAAACTAAGTTCAAACATAACCTAACCTGAAGCCTAAATCAAACCGTACACCTAACCCTAACCCTAGGCGGACACCTTAAGCTCAACCCCAAACCTAACTTGACCCTGACGCTTACTCCAACCGTAACAATTAACCGAAAACTAAGAGTAGCCCTAAAATGACTCCCTCATACTAAGTTCAAACCTAACCTAACCTGAAGCCTAAATCAAATCATAGAACTAACCCTAACCCTAGGAGGGCACCTTATGCTTAAGCCCCACCCTAACTTGACCCTGACGCTTACTCCAACTGTAACAGTTAACAGAAAACTAACAGTAGCCCTAAACTTACTCCCTCAAACTAAGTTCAAACCTAACCTAACCTGAAGCCTAAATCAAACCATACACCTAACCCTAACCCTAGGCGGACACCTTAAGCTCAACCGCAACCCTAACCCGACACTGACGGTATCTCCAACCGTAACACTGAACCGAAAACTAACAGTAGCCCTAAACATACTCACTCAAACTAAGTTCAAAACTAACCTAATCTGAAGCCTAACTCAAACCATAGACCTAACCCTAACCCTAGGCGGACACCTGAAGCTCAACCCCAACCATAACCTGACCCTGACGCTATCTCCAACCGTAACACTGAACCGAAAACTACCTGTACCGATAAACTTACTCCCTCAAACTAAGTTCAATCCTAACCTTACCTGAAGCCTAAATGAAACCATAGACCTAACCCTAACCCTAGGCGGACACCTTATGGTTAACCCCCGCCCTAACCTGACCCTGACGGTTACTCCAATCGTAACAGTTAAACGAAAACTAACAGTAGCCCTAAACTTACTCCCTCAAACTAAGTTCAAAGCTAACCTAACCTGAAGCCTAAATCAAACCACACACCTAACCCTAACCCTAGGCGGACACCTTAAGCTCAACCCCAAACCTAACTTGACCCTGACGCTTACTCCAACCGTAACAGTTAACCGAAAACTAACAGTAGCCCTAAACTGACTCCCTCAAACTAAGTTCAAACCTAACCTAACCTGAAGCCTAACTCAATCCATAGACCTGACCCTAACCCTAGGCGGACACCTGAAGCTCAACCACAACCCTAACCTGACCCTGACGCTATCTCCAACCGTAACGCTGAACCGAAAACTAACAGTAGCCCTAAACTTACTCCCTCAAACTAAGTTCAATCCTAACCTAACCGGAAGCCTAAATGAAAGCATAGAACTTACCCTAACCCTAGGCGGACACCTTATGCTTAACCCCCACCCTAACCTGACCCTGACGCTTACTCCATCCGTAACAGTTAAACGAAAACTAACAGTAGCCCTAAACTTACTCCCTCAAACTAAGTTCAACCCTAACCTAACCTGAAGCCTAAATCAAATCATACACCTAACCCTAACCCTAGGCGGACACCTTAAGCTCAAACCCAAAGCTAACCTGACCCTGACGCTCACTCCAACCGTAACAGTTAACCGAAAACTAACAGTAGCCCTAAACTTACTCCCTCAAACTAAGTTCAAACCTAACCTAACCTGAAGCCTAACTCATACCACAGACCTAACCCTAACCCTAGGCGGACACCTTAAGCTCAACCCCAACCCTAACCTGACCCTCACGCTAACTCCAACCGTAACACTGAACCGAAAACTAACAGTAGCACCAAACTTACTCCTTCAAACTAAGTTCAAACCTACCCTAACCTGAAGCCTAACTAAAACAATAGATCTTACCCTAACCCTAGGCGGACACCTTAAGCTTAAACCCAATCCTAACCTGACGCTGAGGCTAAATCCAACCTTAACATTGAACCGAAAACTAACAGTAGCCCAAAACTTACTCCCTCAAACTAAGTTCAAACCTAACCTAACCTGAAGCCTAAATCAAGCCATACACCTAACCCTAACCCTAGGCGGACACCTTAAGCTCAACCCCAAACCTAACCTGACCCTGACGCTTACTCCAACCGTAACACTTAACCGAAAACTAACAGTAGCCCTAAACTGAATCCCTCAAACTAAGTTCAAACCTAACCTAACGTGAAGCCTAAATCAAATCATAGACCTAACCCTAACCCTAGGCGGACACCTTATGCTTAACCCCCACCCTAAGCTGACCCTGACGCTTACTCCAACTGTAACAGTTAACCGAAAACTAACAGTAGCCCAAAACTTACTCCCTCAAACTAAGTTCAATCCTAACCTAACCTTAAGCCTAAATGAAACCATACACCTAACCCTAACCTTAGGCCGACACCTTAATCTCAACCCCAACCCTAACCTGGCCCTGACGCTAACTCCAACCGTAACAGTTTCCCGAAAACTAACAGTAGCCCTAAACTTTCTCCCTCAAACTAAGTTCAATCCTAACCTAACCTGAAGCCTAAATGAAACCATAGACTTAACCCTAACCCTAGGTGGACACCTTATGCTTAACCCCCACCCTAACCTGACCCTGACGCTTACTCCAACCGAACAGTTACCCGAAAACTAAGAGTAGCCCTAAACTTACTCCCTCAAACTAAGTTCAAACCTAACCTAAGCTGAAGCCTAAATCAAACCATACACCTAACCCTAACCCTAGTCGGACACCTTAAGCTCAACCCCAAACCTAACCTGACCGTGACGCTTACTCCAACCGTAACAGTTAACCAAAAACTAACAGTAGCCCTAAACTTACTCCCTCAAACTAAGTTCAAACCTAACCTAACCTGTAGCCTAAATCAAATCATAGACATAACCCTAACCCTAGGCGGACACCTAAACTTCAACCACAAACCTAACCTGACCCTGACGTTTACTCCAACTGTAACAGTTAACCGAAAACTAACAGTAGCCCTAAACTGACTCCCTCAAACTAAGTTCAAACGTAACCTAACCTGAAGCCTAAATCAAATCATAGACCTAACCCAAACCCTAGGCGGACAACTTATGCTTAAGCCCCACCCTAACCTGACCCTGACGCTTACTCCAATTGTAACAGTTAACCGAAAACTAACGGTAGCCCTGAACTTAAACCCTCAAACTAACTTCAAACATAATCTAACCTGAAGCCTAACTCAAACCATAGACCTAACCCTAACTCTAGGCGGACACCTGAAGCTCAACCACAACCCTAACCTGACCCTGACGCTATCTCCAACCGTAACACTGAACCGAAAACTAACAGTAGCCCTAAACTTACTCCCTCAAACTAAGTTCAAATCTAACCTAACCTGAAGCCTATCTCAAACCACAGACCTAACCCTAACACTAGGCGGACAACTTAAGCTCAACCCCAACCCTAACCGGACACTCACACTAACTCCAAATGTAACACTGAACCAAAAACTAACAGTAGCCCTAAACTTACTCCCTCAAACTAAGTTCAAACCTAACCTAACCTGAAGCCTAAATCAAACCATACACCTAACCCTAACCCTAGGCGGACACCTTAAGCTCAACCCCAAACCTAACCTGACCCTGACGCTTACTCCATCCGTAACAGTTAACCGAAAACTAACAGTAGCCCTAAACTGACTCCCTCAAACTAAGTTCAAACCTAACCTAACCTGAAGCCTAAATCAAATCATAGACCTAACCCAAACCCTAGGCGGACAACTTATGCTTAACCCCCACCCTAAGCTGACCCTGACGCTTACTCCAACTGTAACAGTTAACCGAAAACTAACAGTAGCCCTGAACTTAAACCCTCAAACTAACTTCAAACATAATCTAACCTGAAGCCTAACTCAAACCATAGACCTAACCCTAACCCTAGGGGGACACCTGAAGCTCAACCACAACCCTAACCTGACCCTCACGCTATCTCCAACCGTAACACAGAACCGAAAACTAACAGTAGCCCTAAACTTACTCCCTCAAACTAAGTTCAAATCTAACCTAACCTGAAGCCTATCTCAAACCACAGACCTAACCCTTACCCTAGGCGGACACCTTAAGCTCAACCCCAACCCTAACCGGACACTCACGCTAACTCCAAATGTAACACTGAACCAAAAACTAACAGTAGCCCTAAACTTACTCCCTCAAACTAAGTTCAATCCTAACCTAACCTGAAGCCTAAATGAAACCATAGACCTAACCCTAACCCTAGGCGGACACCTTATGGTTAACCCCCACCATAACCTGACCCTGACGCTTACTCCAACCGTAATAGTTAAACGAAAACGAACAGTAGCCCTAAACTTACTCCATCAAACTAACTTCAAACCTAACCTAACCTTAAGCCTAAATGGAACCGTACACCTATCCCTAACCCTAGGCGGACACCTTAATCTCAACCCCACCCTAACCTGGCCCTGACGCTAACTCCAACCGTAACAGTTTCCCAAAAACTAACAGTAGCCCTAAACTTACTCTCTCAAACTAAGTTCAAACCTAACCTAACCTGAAGCCTAAATCAAACCATACACCTAACCCTAACCCTAGGCGGACACCTTAAGCTTACCCCAACCCTAAGCTGGCCCTGACGCTAACTCCAACCGTAACAGTTTCCCGAAAACTAACAGTAGCCCTAAACTTACTCCCTCAAACTAAGTTCAAACCTAACCTAACCTGAAGCCTAAATCAAACCATACACCTAACCCTAACCCTAGGCGGACACATTAAGCTTAACCCCAAACCTAACCTGACCTACAGGCTAACTCCAACCATATCACTGAACCGAAACTAAGAGTAGCCCTAAACTTACTCCCTCAAACTAAGTTCAAACCTAACCTAACCTGAAGCCTAACTCAAAGCATAGACCTATCCCTAAGAATAGGAGGACACGTGAAGCTCAACCCCAACCATACCCTGACCCTGAGGCTATCTCCAACCGTAACACTGAACCGAAAACTAACAGTAGCCCTAAACTTACTCACTCACACTAAGTTCAAACGTAACCTAACCTGGAGCCTAAATCAAACCATAAACCTAACCCTAACCCTAGGCGGACAACTTAAGCTCTACCCCAAACCTAACCTGATCCTGACGCTTACTCCAACCGTAACAGTTAACCGGAAACTAACAGTAGCCCTAAACTGACTCCTTCAAACTAAGTTCAAACCTAACCTAACCTGAAGCCTAAATCAAATCATAGACCTAACCCTAACCCTAGGCGGACAACTTATGCTTAACACCCAACCCTAACCTGACCCTGACGCTTACTCCAACTGTAAGAGTTAACCAAAAACTAACAGTAGCCCTGAACATACACCCTCAAACTAACTTCAAACCTAATCTAACCTGAAGCCTAACTCAAACCACAGACATAACCCTAACCCTAGGCGGACACCTTAAGCTCAACCCCAACAGTATCCTTACCCTCACGCTAACTCCAACCGTAACACTGAACTGAAAACTAACAGTAGCCCTAAACTTACTCCCTCAAACTAACTTCAAACCTAACCTAACCTGAAGCCTAAATCAAACCATACACCGAACCCTAACCCTAGGCGGACACCTTAAGCTCAACCATAACCCTAACCTGACCTCCAGGCTAACTTCAACCATATCACTGAACCGAAAACTAAGAGAAGCCTTAAACTTACTCCCTCAAACTAAGTTCAATCCTAACCTAACCTGAAGCCTAAATGAAACCATAGACCTAACCCTAACCCTAGGCGGACACATTAAGCTCAAGCCCAACCCTAACCTGACCTACAGGCTAACTCCAACCATATCACTGAACCGAAACTAAGAGTAGCCTTAAACTTACTCCCTCAAACTAAGTTCAAACCTAACCTAACCTCAAGCCTAACTCAAATCATAGACCTATCCCTAAGAATAGGCGGACACGTGAAGCTCAACCCCAACCCTACCCTGACCCTGACGCTATCTCCAACCGTAACACTGAACCGAAAACTAACAGTAGCCCTAAACTTACTCACTCACACTAAGTTCAAACGTAACCTAACCTGGAGCCTAAATCATACCATGGACCTAACCTTAACCATAGGCGGATACCTCAAGCTAACCCCAACCCTAACCTGACCCTGACGCTAACTCCAACCATAATACTGAACCGAAAACTAACAGTAGCCCTAAACTTACTTCCTCAAACTAAGTTCAAACCTAACCTAACCTGTAGCCTAAATCAAATCATAGACCTAACCCTAACCCTAGGCGGACACCTTATGCTTAACCTCCACCGTAACCTGACCCTGACGCTTACTCCAACTGTAACAGTTAACCGAAAACTAACAGTAGCCCTAAACTTACTCCCTCAAACTAAGTTCAAACCTAACCTAACCTGAAGCCTAAATCAAACCATAAACCTAACCCTAACCCTAGGCGGACACCTAAAGCTCAACCCAAACCCTAAACTGGCCCTGACGCTAACTCCAACAGTAACAGTTACCCGAAAACTAAGAGTAGCCCTAAACTTACTCCTTGAAACTAAGTTCGAACCTAACCTAACCTGAAGCCTAAATCTAGCCATACACCGAACCCTAACCCTAGGCGGAAACCTTAAGCTCAACCATAACCCTAACCTGACCTCCAGGCTAACTTCAACCATATCACTGAACCGAAAACTAAGAGAAGCCTTAAACTTACTCCCTCAAACTAAGTTCAATCCTAACCTAACCTGAAGCCTAAATGAAACCATAGACCTAACCCTAACCCTAGGCGAACACCTTATGGTTAACCCCCACCCTAACCTGACCCTGACGCTTACTCCAACCGTAACAGTTAAACGAAAACTAACAGTAGCCCTAAACTTACTCCCTCAAACTAAGTTCAAACCTAACCTAACCTGAAGCCTAACTCAAACCATAGACCTAACCCTAACCCTAGGCGGACACCTGAAGCTCAACCACAACCCTAACCTGACCCTGACGCTATCTCCAACCGTAACAGTTACTCGTAAACTAACAGAAGCCCTAAACTTACTCCCTCAAACTAAGTTCAAACCTAACCTAACCTGAAGCCTATCTCAAACCACAAACCTAACCCTAACCATAGGCGGACACCGTAAGCTCAACCCAAACCCTAACCGGACACTCACGCTAACTCCAAATGTAACACTGAACCAAAAATTATCAGTAGCCCTAAACTTACTCCCTCAAACTAAGTTCAAACCTAACCTGAAGCCTCAATCAAACCATACACCTAACCCTAACCCTAGGCGGACAACTTATGCTTAACCCCCACCCTAACCTGACCCTGACGCTTACTCCAACTGTAACAGTTAACCGAAAACTAACAGTAGCCCTGAACTTACACCCTCAAACTAACTTCAATCCTAATCTAACCTGAAGCCTAACTAAAACGATAGACCTAACGCTAACCCTAGGCGCACACCTGAAGCACAACCCCAACCCTAACCTGACCCTGACGCTATCTCCAACCGTAACACTGAACCGAAAAATAAAAGTAGCCCTAAACATACTCCCTCAAACTAAGTTCAAACCTAACCTAACGTGAAGCCTAACTCAAACCACAGACCTAACCCTAACCCTAGGCGGACACCTTAAGCTCAACCCCAACCCTAACCTGACCCTCACACTAACTCCAACCGTAACACTGAACCGAAAACTAACAGTAGCCCTAAACTTACTCCCTCAAACTAACTTCAAATCTAACCTAACCTGAAGCCTAAATCAAACCATACACCGAACCCTAACTCTAGGCAGACACCTTAAGCTCAACTATAACCCTAACCTGACCTCCAGGCTAACTCCAACCATATCACTGAACCGAAAACTAAGAGTAGCCCTAAACTTACTCCCTCAAACTAAGTTCAATCCTAACCTAACCTGAAGCCTAAATGAATCCATAGACCTAACACTAACCATAGGCGAACACCTTATGTTTAACCCCCACCCTAACCTGACCCTGACGCTTACTCCAACCGTAACAGTTTAACGAAAACTAACAGTAGCCCTACACTTACTCCCTCAAACTAAGTTCAAACCTATCCTAACCTGAAGCCTAAATCAAACCATACACCTAACCCTAACCCTAGGCGGATACCTTAAGCTCAACCCCAAACCTAACCTGACCCTGACACTTACACCAACTGTAACAGTTAACCGAAAAGTAACAGTAGCCCTAAACTTACTCCCTCAAACTAAGTTCAAACCTAACCTAACCTGAAGCCTAAATCATATCTTAGACCTAACCCTAACCCTAGGCGGACACCTTATGCTTAACCCCCACCCTAACCTGACCCTGACGCTTACTCCAACTGTAACAGTTACCCGAAAACTAACAGTAGCCCTAAACTTACTCCCTCAAACTAAGTTCAAACCTAACCTACCCAGAAGCCTAAATCAAACCATACACCTAACCCTAACCCTAGGCGGACACCTTAAGCTCAACCCCAACCTTAACCTGACCTCCAGGCTAACTCCAACCATATCACTGAACCGAAAAATAAGAGTAGCCCTAAACTTACTTGCTCAAACTAAGTTCAAACCTAACCTAACCTGAAGCCTAACTCAAATCATAGACCTAACCCTAACAATAAGCGGACACCTGAAGCTCAACCCCAACCCTAACCTGACCCTGACGCTATCTCCAACCGTAACACTGAACCGAAAACTAACAGTAGCCCTAAACTTACTCACTCAAACTAAGTTCATATGAAACCTAACCTGAAGCCTAAATCAAACCACAGGCCTAACCCTAACCCTAGGCGGACACCTTAAGCTCAACTCCAAGCCTAACCTGACCCTGACGCTATCTCCAACCGTAACACTGAACCGAAAATTAACAGTAGCCCTAAACTTACTCACTCAAACTAAGTTCAAACGTAACCTAACCTGGAGCCTAAATCAAACCATGGACCTAACCCGAACCCTAGGCGGACACTTCAAGCTAACCCCAACCCTAACCTGACCCTGACGCTAACTCCAACCATAATACTGAACCGAAAACTAACAGTAGCCCTAAACTTACTCCCTCAAACTAAGTTCAAACCTAACCTAACCTGAAGCCTAAATCAAATCATAGACCTAACCCTAACCCTAGGCGGACAACTTATGCTTAACCCCCACCATAACCTGACCCTGACGCTTACTCCAACTGTAACAGTTAACCGAAAACTAACAGTAGCCCTGAACTTACACCTTCAAACTAACTTCAAACCTAATCTAACCTGAAGCCTAACTCAAACGATAGACCTAACCCTAACCCTAGTTGGACACCTGAAACTCAACCCCAACCCTAACCTGACCCTGACGCTATCTCCAAACGTAACACTGAACCGAAAACTAACAATAGCCCTAAACTTACTCCCTCAAACTAAGTTCAAACCTAACCTAACCTGAAGCCTAACTCAAACCACAGACATAACCCTAACCCTAGGCGGACACCTTAAGCTCAACCCAAACCCTAACCTGACCCTCACGCTAACTCCAACCGTAACACTGAACCGAAAACTAACAGTATCCCGAAACTTACTCCCTCAAACTAACTTCAAACCTAACCTAACCTGAAGCCTAAATCAAACCATAAACCTAACCCTAACACTAGGCGGACACCTTAAGCTCAACCATAACCCTAACCTGACCTCCAGGCTAACTCCAACCATATCACTGAACCGAAAACTAAGAGTAGCCCTAAACTTACTCCCTCAAACTAAGTTCAATCCTAACCTAACCTGAAGCCTAAATGAAACCATAGACCTAACCCTAACCCTAGGCGGACACCTTATGGTTAACCCCCACCCTAACCTGACCCTGACGCTTACTCCAACAGTAACAGTTAACCGAAAACTAACAGTAGCCCTAAACTTACTCCATCAAACTAACTTCAAACCTAACCTAACCTTAAGCCTAAATGAAACCATACACCTATCCCTAACCCTAGGCGGACACCTTAATCTCAACCCCAACCGTAACCTGGCCATGACGCTAACTCCAACCGTAACAGTTTCCCGAAAAATAACAGTAGCCCTAAACTTACTCCCTCAAACTAAGTTCAAACCTAACCTAACCTGAAGCCTAAATCAAACCATACACCTAAACCTAACCCTAGGCGGACACCTTAAGCTCAACCCCAACCCTAACCTGGCCCTGACGCTAACTCCAACCGTAACAGTTTCCCGAAAACTAACAGTAGTCCTAAACTTACTCCCTCAAACTAAGTTCAAACCTAACCTAACCTAAAGCCTAAATCAAACCATACACCTAACCCTAACACTAGGCGGACACCTTAAGCTCAACCCCAACCCTAACCTTACCTCCAGGCTAATTCCAACCATATCACTGAACTGAAAAATAAGAGTAGCCCTAAACTTCCTTGCTCAAACTAAGTTCAAACCTAACCTAACCTGAAGCCTAACTCAAATCATAGACCTAACCCTAACAATAAGCGGACACCTGAACCTCAACACCAACCCTAAGCTGACCCTGACGCTATCTCCAACCGTAACACTGAACCGAAAACTAACAGTAGCCCTAAACTTACTCACTCAAACTAAGTTCATATGAAACCTAACCTGAAGCCTAAATCAAACCACAGGCCTAACCCTAACCCTAGGCGGACACCTTAAGCTCAACTCCAAGCCTAACCTGACCCTGACGCTATCTCCAACCGTAACACTGAACCGAAAATTAACAGTAGCCCTAAACTTACTCACTCAAACTAAGTTCAAACGTAACCTAACCTGGAGCCTAAATCAAACCATGGACCTAACCCGAACCCTAGGCGGACACTTCAAGCTAACCCCAACCCTAACCTGACCCTGACGCTAACTCCAACCATAATACTGAACCGAAAACTAACAGTAGCCCTAAACTTACTCCCTCAAACTAAGTTCAAACCTAACCTAACCTGAAGCCTAAATCAAATCATAGACCTAACCCTAACCCTAGGCGGACAACTTATGCTTAACCCCCACCATAACCTGACCCTGACGCTTACTCCAACTGTAACAGTTAACCGAAAACTAACAGTAGCCCTGAACTTACACCTTCAAACTAACTTCAAACCTAATCTAACCTGAAGCCTAACTCAAACGATAGACCTAACCCTAACCCTAGTTGGACACCTGAAACTCAACCCCAACCCTAACCTGACCCTGACGCTATCTCCAAACGTAACACTGAACCGAAAACTAACAGTAGCCCTAAACTTACTCCCTCAAACTAAGTTCAAACCTAACCTAACCTGAAGCCTAACTCAAACCACAGACATAACCCTAACCCTAGGCGGACACCTTAAGCTCAACCCCAACCCTAACCTGACCCTCACACTAACTCCAACCGTAACACTGAACCGAAAACTAACAGTAGCCCTAAACTTACTCCCTCAAACTAACTTCAAATCTAACCTAACCTGAAGCCTAAATCAAACCATACACCGAACCCTAACTCTGGGCAGACACCTTAAGCTCAACTATAACCCTAACCTGACCTCCAGGCTAACTCCAACCATATCACTGAACCGAAAACTAAGAGTAGCCCTAAACTTACTCCCTCAAACTAAGTTCAATCCTAACCTAACCTGAAGCCTAAATGAATCCATAGACCTAACCCTAACCCTAGGCGAACACCTTATGTTTAACCCCCACCCTAACCTGACCCTGACGCTTACTCCAACCGTAACAGTTTAACGAAAACTAACAGTAGCCCTACACTTACTCCCTCAAACTAAGTTCAAACCTATCCTAACCTGAAGCCTAAATCAAACCATACACCTAACCCTAACCCTAGGCGGATACCTTAAGCTCAACCCCAAACCTAACCTGACCCTGACACTTACACCAACTGTAACAGTTAACCGAAAAGTAACAGTAGCCCTAAACTTACTCCCTCAAACTAAGTTCAAACCTAACCTAACCTGAAGCCTAAATCATATCTTAGACCTAACCCTAACCCTAGGCGGACACCTTATGCTTAACCCCCACCCTAACCTGACCCTGACGCTTACTCCAACTGTAACAGTTACCCGAAAACTAACAGTAGCCCTAAACTTACTCCCTCAAACTAAGTTCAAACCTAACCTACCCAGAAGCCTAAATCAAACCATACACCTAACCCTAACCCTAGGCGGACACCTTAAGCTCAACCCCAACCTTAACCTGACCTCCAGGCTAACTCCAACCATATCACTGAACCGAAAAATAAGAGTAGCCCTAAACTTACTTGCTCAAACTAAGTTCAAACCTAACCTAACCTGAAGCCTAACTCAAATCATAGACCTAACCCTAACAATAAGCGGACACCTGAAGCTCAACCCCAACCCTAACCTGACCCTGACGCTATCTCCAACCGTAACACTGAACCGAAAACTAACAGTAGCCCTAAACTTACTCACTCAAACTAAGTTCATATGAAACCTAACCTGAAGCCTAAATCAAACCACAGGCCTAACCCTAACCCTAGGCGGACACCTTAAGCTCAACTCCAAGCCTAACCTGACCCTGACGCTATCTCCAACCGTAACACTGAACCGAAAATTAACAGTAGCCCTAAACTTACTCACTCAAACTAAGTTCAAACGTAACCTAACCTGGAGCCTAAATCAAACCATGGACCTAACCCGAACCCTAGGCGGACACTTCAAGCTAACCCCAACCCTAACCTGACCCTGACGCTAACTCCAACCATAATACTGAACCGAAAACTAACAGTAGCCCTAAACTTACTCCCTCAAACTAAGTTCAAACCTAACCTAACCTGAAGCCTAAATCAAATCATAGACCTAACCCTAACCCTAGGCGGACAACTTATGCTTAACCCCCACCATAACCTGACCCTGACGCTTACTCCAACTGTAACAGTTAACCGAAAACTAACAGTAGCCCTGAACTTACACCTTCAAACTAACTTCAAACCTAATCTAACCTGAAGCCTAACTCAAACGATAGACCTAACCCTAACCCTAGTTGGACACCTGAAACTCAACCCCAACCCTAACCTGACCCTGACGCTATCTCCAAACGTAACACTGAACCGAAAACTAACAGTAGCCCTAAACTTACTCCCTCAAACTAAGTTCAAACCTAACCTAACCTGAAGTCTAACTCAAACCACAGACATAACCCTAACCCTAGGCGGACACCTTAAGCTCAACCCAAACCCTAACCTGACCCTCACGCTAACTCCAACCGTAACACTGAACCGAAAACTAACAGTATCCCGAAACTTACTCCCTCAAACTAACTTCAAACCTAACCTAACCTGAAGCCTAAATCAAACCATAAACCTAACCCTAACACTAGGCGGACACCTTAAGCTCAACCATAACCCTAACCTGACCTCCAGGCTAACTCCAACCATATCACTGAACCGAAAACTAAGAGTAGCCCTAAACTTACTCCCTCAAACTAAGTTCAATCCTAACCTAACCTGAAGCCTAAATGAAACCATAGACCTAACCCTAACCCTAGGCGGACACCTTATGGTTAACCCCCACCCTAACCTGACCCTGACGCTTACTCCAACAGTAACAGTTAACCGAAAACTAACAGTAGCCCTAAACTTACTCCATCAAACTAACTTCAAACCTAACCTAACCTTAAGCCTAAATGAAACCATACACCTATCCCTAACCCTAGGCGGACACCTTAATCTCAACCCCAACCGTAACCTGGCCATGACGCTAACTCCAACCGTAACAGTTTCCCGAAAAATAACAGTAGCCCTAAACTTACTCCCTCAAACTAAGTTCAAACCTAACCTAACCTGAAGCCTAAATCAAACCATACACCTAAACCTAACCCTAGGCGGACACCTTAAGCTCAACCCCAACCCTAACCTGGCCCTGACGCTAACTCCAACCGTAACAGTTTCCCGAAAACTAACAGTAGTCCTAAACTTACTCCCTCAAACTAAGTTCAAACCTAACCTAACCTAAAGCCTAAATCAAACCATACACCTAACCCTAACACTAGGCGGACACCTTAAGCTCAACCCCAACCCTAACCTTACCTCCAGGCTAATTCCAACCATATCACTGAACTGAAAAATAAGAGTAGCCCTAAACTTCCTTGCTCAAACTAAGTTCAAACCTAACCTAACCTGAAGCCTAACTCAAATCATAGACCTAACCCTAACAATAAGCGGACACCTGAACCTCAACACCAACCCTAAGCTGACCCTGACGCTATCTCCAACCGTAACACTGAACCGAAAACTAACAGTAGCCCTAAACTTACTCACTCAAACTAAGTTCATATGAAACCTAACCTGAAGCCTAAATCAAACCACAGGCCTAACCCTAACCCTAGGCGGACACCTTAAGCTCAACTCCAAGCCTAACCTGACCCTGACGCTATCTCCAACCGTAACACTGAACCGAAAATTAACAGTAGCCCTAAACTTACTCACTCAAACTAAGTTCAAACGTAACCTAACCTGGAGCCTAAATCAAACCATGGACCTAACCCGAACCCTAGGCGGACACTTCAAGCTAACCCCAACCCTAACCTGACCCTGACGCTAACTCCAACCATAATACTGAACCGAAAACTAACAGTAGCCCTAAACTTACTCCCTCAAACTAAGTTCAAACCTAACCTAACCTGAAGCCTAAATCAAATCATAGACCTAACCCTAACCCTAGGCGGACAACTTATGCTTAACCCCCACCATAACCTGACCCTGACGCTTACTCCAACTGTAACAGTTAACCGAAAACTAACAGTAGCCCTGAACTTACACCTTCAAACTAACTTCAAACCTAATCTAACCTGAAGCCTAACTCAAACGATAGACCTAACCCTAACCCTAGTTGGACACCTGAAACTCAACCCCAACCCTAACCTGACCCTGACGCTATCTCCAAACGTAACACTGAACCGAAAACTAACAGTAGCCCTAAACTTACTCCCTCAAACTAAGTTCAAACCTAACCTAACCTGAAGCCTAACTCAAACCACAGACATAACCCTAACCCTAGGCGGACACCTTAAGCTCAACCCAAACCCTAACCTGACCCTCACGCTAACTCCAACCGTAACACTGAACCGAAAACTAACAGTATCCCGAAACTTACTCCCTCAAACTAACTTCAAACCTAACCTAACCTGAAGCCTAAATCAAACCATAAACCTAACCCTAACACTAGGCGGACACCTTAAGCTCAACCATAACCCTAACCTGACCTCCAGGCTAACTCCAACCATATCACTGAACCGAAAACTAAGAGTAGCCCTAAACTTACTCCCTCAAACTAAGTTCAATCCTAACCTAACCTGAAGCCTAAATGAAACCATAGACCTAACCCTAACCCTAGGCGGACACCTTATGGTTAACCCCCACCCTAACCTGACCCTGACGCTTACCCCAACAGTAACAGTTAACCGAAAACTAACAGTAGCCCTAAACTTACTCCATCAAACTAACTTCAAACCTAACCTAACCTTAAGCCTAAATGAAACCATACACCTATCCCTAACCCTAGGCGGACACCTTAATCTCAACCCCAACCGTAACCTGGCCATGACGCTAACTCCAACCGTAACAGTTTCCCGAAAAATAACAGTAGCCCTAAACTTACTCCCTCAAACTAAGTTCAAACCTAACCTAACCTGAAGCCTAAATCAAACCATACACCTAAACCTAACCCTAGGCGGACACCTTAAGCTCAACCCCAACCCTAACCTGGCCCTGACGCTAACTCCAACTGTAACAGTTTCCCGAAAACTAACAGTAGTCCTAAACTTACTCCCTCAAACTAAGTTCAAACCTAACCTAACCTAAAGCCTAAATCAAACCATACACCTAACCCTAACACTAGGCGGACACCTTAAGCTCAACCCCAACCCTAACCTTACCTCCAGGCTAATTCCAACCATATCACTGAACTGAAAAATAAGAGTAGCCCTAAACTTCCTTGCTCAAACTAAGTTCAAACCTAACCTAACCTGAAGCCTAACTCAAATCATAGACCTAACCCTAACAATAAGCAGACACCTGAACCTCAACACCAACCCTAAGCTGACCCTGACGCTATCTCCAACCGTAACACTGAACCGAAAACTAACAGTAGCCCTAAACTTACTCACTCAAACTAAGTTCAAATGTAACCTAACCGGAAGCATAAATCAAACCACAGACCTAACCCTAACCCAAGGCGGACACCTTAAGCTTAACTCCAACCCTATCCTGACCCTGACGCTATCTCCAACCGTCACACTGAACCGAAAACTAACAGTAGCCCTAAACATACTCACTCAAACTAAGTTCAAACGTAACCTAACCTGGAGCCTAAATCAAACCATGGACCTATCCCTAACCCTAGGCGGACACTTCAAGCTAACCCCAACCCTAACCTGACCCTGACGCTAACTCCAACCATAATACTGAACCGAAAACTAACAGTAGCCCTAAACTTACTCCCTCAAACTAAGTTCAAACCTAACCTAACCTGAAGCCTAAATCAAATCATAAACCTAACCCTAACCCTAGGCGGACAACATAAGCTTAACTCCCACCCTAACCTGACCCTGACGCTTACTCCAACTGTAACAGTTAACTGAAAACTAACAGTAGCCCTGAACTTACACCTTCAAACTAACTTCAAACCTAATCTATCCTGAAGCCTAACTCAAACGATAGACCTAACCCTAACCCTAGTTGGACACCTGAAGCTCAACCCCAACCCTAACCTGACCCTGACGCTATCTCCAACTATAATACTGAACCGAAAACTAACAGTAACCCTAAACTTACTCCCTCAAACTAAGTTCAAACCTAACCTAACCTGAAGACTAAATCAAACCGTAAACGTAAAACTAACCCTAGGGGGACACCTTAAGCTCAACCCCAACACTAACCTGGCCCTGACGCTTACTCCAACCGTAACAGTTAGCCGAAAACTAACAGTAGCCCTAAACTTACTCCATCAAACTAACTTCAAACCTAACCTAACCTTAAGCCTAAATGAAACCATACACCTAACCCTAACCCAAGGCGAACACCTTAAGCTCAACCCCAACCCTAACCTGGCCCTGACGCTAACTCCAACCATAACAGTTTCCCGAAAACTAACAGTAGCCCTAAACTTACTCCCTCAAACTAAGTTCAAACCTAACCTAACCTGAAGCCTAAATCAAACCATACACCTAACCCTAACCCTAGGCGGACACCTTAAGCTCAACCCCAACCCTAACCTGACCTCCAGGCTAACTCCAACCATATCACTGAACCGAAAAATAAGAGTAGTCCTAAACTTACTTGCTCAAAATAAGTTCAAACCTAACCTAACCTGAAGCCTAACTCAAATCATAGACCTAACCCTAACAATAAGCGGACACCTGAAGCTCAACACCAACCCTAACCTGAGCCTGACGCTATCTCCAACCGTAACACTGAACCGAAAACTAACAGTAGCCCTAAACTTACTCACTCAATCTAAGTTCATATGAAACCTAACCTGAAGCCTAAATCAAACCACAGGCCTAACCCTAACCCTAGGCGGACACCTTAAGCTCAACTCCAACCCTAACCTGACCCTGACGCTATCTCCAACCGTAACAGTTTCCCAAAAACTAACAGTAGCCCTAAACTTACTCCCTCAAACTAAGTTCAAACCTAACCTAACCTAAAGCCTAAATCAAACCATACACCTAACCCTAACACTAGGCGGACACCTTAAGCTCAACCCCAACCCTAACCTTACCTCCAGGCTAACTCCAACCATATCACTGAACCGAAAAATAAGAGTAGCCCTAAACTTCCTTGCTCAAACTAAGTTCAAACCTAACCTACCCTGAAGCCTAACTCAAATCATAGACCTAACCCTAACAATAAGCGGACACCAGAACCTCAACACCAACCCTAAGCTGACCCTGACGCTATCTCCAACCGTAACACTGAACCGAAAACTAACAGTAGCCCTAAACTTACTCACTCAAACTAAGTTCAAATGTAACCTAACCGGAAGCATAAATCAAACCACAGACCTAACCCTAACCCTAGGCGGACACCTTAAGCTCAACTCCAACCCTATCCTGACCCTGACGCTATCTCCAACCGTCACACTGAACCGAAAACTAACAGTAGCCCTAAACATACTCACTCAAACTAAGTTCAAACGTAACCTAACCTGGTGCCTAAATCAAACCATGGACCTATCCCTAACCCTAGGCGGACACTTCAAGCTAACCCCAAACCTAACCTGACCCTGACGCTAACTCCAACCATAATACTGAACCGAAAAGTAACAGTAGCCCTAAACTTACTCCCTCAAACTAAGTTCAAACCTAACCTAACCTGAAGCCTAAATCAAATCATAAACCTAACCCTAACCCTAGGCGGACAACTTAAGCTTAACCCCCACCCTAACCTGACCCTGACGCTTACTCCAACTGTAACAGTTAACTGAAAACTAACAGTAGCCCTGAACTTACACCTTCAAACTAACTTCAAACCTAATCTATCCTGAAGCCTAACTCAAACGATAGACCTAAGCCTAACCCTAGTTGGACACCTGAAGCTCAACCCCAACCCTAACCTGACCCTGACGCTATCTCCAAACGTAACACTGAACCGAAAACTAACAGTAGCCCTAAACTTACTCCCTCAAACTAAGTTCAAACCTAACCTAACCTGAAGCCTAACTCAAACCACAGACATAACCCTAACCCTAGGCGGACACCTTAAGCTCAACCCAAACCCTAACCTGACCCTCACGCTAACTCCAACCGTAACACTGAACCGAAAACTAACAGTAGCCCTAAACTTACTCCCTCAAACTAACTTCAAACCTAACCTAACCTGAAGCCTAAATCAAACCATAAACCTAACCCTAACACTAGGCGGACACCTTAAGCTCAACCATAAACCTAACCTGACCTCCAGGCTAACTCCAACCATATCACTGTACCGAAAACTAAGAGTAGCCCTAAGCTTACTCCCTCAAACTAAGTTCAATCCTAACCTAACCTGAAGCCTAAATGAAACCATAGACCTAACCCTAACCCTAGGCGGACACCTTATGGTTAACCCCCACCCTAACCTGACCCTGACGCTTACTCCAACAGTAACAGTTAACCGAAAAATAACAGTAGCCCTAAACTTACTCCATCAAACTAACTTCAAACCTAACCTAACCATAAGCCTAAATGAAACCATACACCTAACCCTAACCCTAGGCGGACACCTTAATCTCAACCCCAACCCTAACCTGGCCATGACGCTAACTCCAACCGTAACAGTTTCCCGAAAAATAACAGTAGCCCTGAACTTACTCCCTCAAACTAAGTTCAAACCTAAACTAACCTGAAGCCTAAATCAAACCATACACCTAAACCTAACCCTAGGCGGACACCTTAAGCTCAACCCCAACCCTAACCTGGCCCTGACGCTAACTCCAACCGTAACAGTTTCCCGAAAACTAACAGTAGCCCTAAACTTACTCCCTCAAACTAAGCTCAAACCTAACCTAACCTAAAGCCTAAATCAATCCATACACCTAACCCTAACACTAGGCCGACACCTTAAGCTCAACCCCAACCCTAACCTTACCTCCAGGCTAACTCCAACCATATCACTGAACCGAAAAATAAGAGTAGCCCTAAACTTCCTTGCTCAAAATAAGTTCAAACATAACCTAACCTGAAGCCTAACTCAAATCATAGACCTAACCCTAACAATAAGCGGACACCTGAACCTCAACACCAACCCTAAGCTGACCCTAACGCTATCTCCAACCGTAACACAGAACCGAAAACTAACAGAAGCCCTGAACTTACACCCTCAAACTAAGTTCAAATGTAACCTAACCGGAAGCATAAATCAAACCACAGACCTAACCCTAACCCTAGGAGGACACCTTAAGCTCAACTCCAACACTATCCTGACCCTGACGTTATCTCCAACCGTCACACTGAACCGAAAACTAACAGTAGCCCTAAACATACTCACTCAAACTAAGTTCAAACGTAACCTAACCTGGAGCCTAAATCAAACCATGGACCTCACCCTAACCCTAGGCGGACACTTCAAGCTAACCCGAACCCTAACCTGACCCTGACGCTAACTCCAACCATAATACTGAACCGAAAACTAACAGTAGCCCTAAACTTACTCCCTCAAACTAAGTTCAAACCTAACCTAACCTGAAGCCTAAATCAAATCATAAACCTAACCCTAACCCTAGGCGGACAACTTAAGCTTAACCCCCACCCTAACCTGACCCTGACGCTTACTCCAACTGTAACAGTTAACCGAAAACTAACAGTAGCCCTGAACTTACACCTTCAAACTAACTTCAATCCTAATCTATCCTGAAGCCTAACTCAAACGATAGACCTAACCCTAACCCTAGTTGGACACCTGAAGCTCAACCCCAACCCTAACCTGACCTGACGCTATCTCCAAATATAATACTGAACCGAAAACTAACAGTAACCCTAAACTTACTCCCTCAAACTAAGTTCAAACCTAACCTAACCTGAAGACTAAATCAAACCGTAAACGTAAAACTAACCCGAGGGGGGACACCTTAAGCTCAACCCCAACACTAACCTGGCCCTGACGCTAACTCCAACAGTAACAGTTACCCGAAAACTAACAGTAGCCCTAAACTAACTCCCTCAAACTAACTTCAAACCTAACCTAACCTGAAGCCTAAATCAAACCATACACCTAACCATAACACTAGGCGGACACCTTAAGCTCAACCATAACCCTAACCTGACGTCCAGGCTAACTCCAACCATATCACTGTACCGAAAACTAAGAGTAGCCCTAAACTTACTCCCTCAAACTAAGTTGAATCCTAACCTAACCTGAAGCTTAAATGAAACTATAGACCTAAACCTAACCCAAGGCGGACACCTTATGTTTAACCCCCACCCTAACCTGACCCTGACGCTTACTCCAACCGTAACAGTTAAACGAAAACTAACAGTAGCCCTAAACTTACTCCCTCAAACTAAGTTCAAACCTATCCTAACCTGAAGCCTAAATCAAACCATACACCTAACCCTAACCCTAGGCGGACACCTTAAGCTCAACCCCAACCCTAACCTGGCCCTGACGCTAACTCCAACCGTAACAGTTTCCCGAAAACTAACAGTAGCCCTAAACTTACTCCCTCAAACTAAGTTCAAACCTAACCTTACCTGAAGCCTAAATCAAACCATACACCTAACCCTAACCCTAGGCGGACACCTTAAGCTCAACCCCAACCCTAACCTTACCTCCAGGCTAACTCCAACCATATCACTGAACCGAAAAATAGAAAAGCCCTAAACTTACTCACTCAAACTAAGTTCAAACGTAACCTAACCTGGAGCCTAAATCAAACCATGGACCTAACCCTAACCCTAGGCGGACACATCAAGCTAACCCTAACCCTAACCTGACCCTGACGCTAACTCCAACCATAATACTGAACCGAAAACTAACAGTAGCCCTAAACTTACTCCCTCAAACTAAGTTCAAACCTAACCTAACCTGAAGCCTAAATCTAACCATACACCGAACCCTAACCCTAGGCGGACACCTTAAGCTCAACTCCAACCCTAACCTGACCCTGACGCTATCTCCAAACGTAACACTGAACCGAAAACTTACAGTAGCCCTAAACTTACTCACTCAAACTAAGTTCAAACGTAACCTAACCTGGAGCCTAAATCAAACCATGGACCTAGCCCTAACCCTAGGCGGACACCTCAAGCTAACCCCAACCCTAACCTGACCCTGACCCTAACTCCAACCATAATACTGAACCGAAAACTAATAGTAGCCCTAAACTTACTCCCTCAAACTAAGTTCAAACCTATCCTAACCTGAAGCCTAACTCAAATCATAGACCTAACCCTAACAATAGGCGGACACCTGAAGCTCAACCCGAACCCTAACCTGACCCTGACGCTATCTCCAACCGTAAAACCTGAACCGAAAACTAACAGTAGTCCTAAACTTACTCACTCAAACTAAGTTCAAATGTAACTTAACCTGAAGCCTAAATCAAACCACAGACCTAAGCCTAACCCTAGGCGGAAACCTTAAGCTCAACTCCAACTCTAACCTGACCCTGACGCTATCTCCAACCGTAACACTGAACCGAAAACTAACAGTAGCCCTAAATTTACTCACTCAAACTAAGTTCAAACGTAACCTAACCTGGAGCCTAAATAAAACCATACACCTAACCCTGACCCTAGGCGGACACCTCAAGCTAACCCCAACCCTAACCTGATCCTGACGCTAACTCCAACCATAATACTGAACCGAAAACTAACAGTAGGCCTAAACTTACTCCCTCAAACTAAGTTCAATCCTAACCTAACCTGAAGCCTAAATCAAACCATACACCTAACCCTAACCCTAGGCGGACACCTTAAGCTCAACCCCAAACCTAACCTGACCCTGACGCTTACTCCAACTGTAACAGTTAATCGAAAACTAACAGTAGCCCTAAACTGACTCCCTCAAACTAAGTTCAAACCTAACCTAATCTGTAGCCTAAATCAAATCATAGACCTAACCCTAACCCTAGGCGGACAGCTTATGCTTAACCTCCACCCTAACCTGTCCATGACGCTTACTCCAACTGTAACACTTAACTGAAAACTAACAGTAGCCCTAAACTTACTCCCTCAAACTAAGTTCTAACCTAACATAACCTGAAGCCTAAATCAAACCATAAACCTAAAACTAACCGTATGGGGACAACTTAAGCTCAACCCCAACACGAACCTGGCCCTGACGCTAACTCCAACAGTAACAGTTACCCGAAAAATAAGAGTAGCCCTAAACTTACTCCCTCAAACTAAGTTCAAACCTAACCTAACCTGAAGCCTAAATCTAACCATACACCGAACCCTAACCCTAGGCGGACACCTTAAGCTCAACCCCAACCCTAACGTGACCTTCACGCAAACTTCAACCGTAACACTGAACCGAAAACTAAAAGTAGCCCTAATCTTACTCCCTCAAACTAAGTTCAAACCTAACCTAACCTGAAGCCTAACTCAAACCATAGACCTAACCCTAACCCTAGGCGGACACCTGAAGCTCAACCAAAACCCTAACCTGACCCTGACGCTATCTCCAACAGTAACACTGAACCGAAAACTAACAGTAGCCCTAAACTTACTCCCTCAAACTAAGTTCAAACCTATCCTAACCTGAAGCCTAAATCAAACCATACACCTAACCCTAACCCTAGGCGGATACCTTAAGCTCAACCCCAAACCTAACCTGACCCTGACACTTACACCAACCGTAACAGTTAACCGAAAACTAACAGTAGCCCTAAACTGACTCCCTCAAACTAAGTTCAAACCTAACCTAACCTGAAGCCTAAATCAAATCTTAGACATAACCCTAACCCTAGGCGGAAACCTTATGCTTAACCCCCACCCTAACCTGACCATGACGCTTACTCCAACCGTAACAGTTAACCGAAAACTAACAGTAGCCCTAAACTTACTCCATCAAACTAACTTCAAACCTAACCTAACCTTAAGCCTAAATGAAACCATACACCTAACCCTAACCCTAGGCGAACACCTTAAGCTCAACCCCAACCCTAACCTGGCCCTGACGCTAACTCCAACCATAACAGTTTCCCGAAAACTAACAGTAGCCCTAAACTTACTCCCTCAAACTAAGTTCAAACCTAACCTAACCTGAAGCCTAAATCAAACCATACACCTAACCCTAACCCTAGGCGGACACCTGAAGCTCAACCCCAACCCTAACCTGACCTCCAGGCTAACTCCAACCATATCACTGAACCGAAAAATAAGAGTAGTCCTAAACTTACTTGCTCAAACTAAGTTCAAACCTAACCTAACCTGAAGCCTAACTCAAATCATAGACCTAACCCTAACAATAAGCGGACACCTGAAGCTCAACACCAACCCTAACCTGAGCCTGACGCTATCTCCAACCGTAACACTGAACCGAAAACTAACAGTAGCCCTAAACTTACTCACTCAATCTAAGTTCATATGAAACCTAACCTGAAGCCTAAATCAAACCACAGGCCTAACCCTAACCCTAGGCGGACACCTTAAGCTCAACTCCAACCCTAACCTGACCCTGACGCTATCTCCAACCGTAACAGTTTCCCAAAAACTAACAGTAGCCCTAAACTTACTCCCTCAAACTAAGTTCAAACCTAACCTAACCTAAAGCCTAAATCAAACCATACACCTAACCCTAACACTAGGCGGACACCTTAAGCTCAACCCCAACCCTAACGTTACCTCCAGGCTAACTCCAACCATATCACTGAACCGAAAAATAAGAGTAGCCCTAAACTTCCTTGCTCAAACTAAGTTCAAACCTAACCTACCCTGAAGCCTAACTCAAATCATAGACCTAACCCTAACAATAAGCGGACACCAGAACCTCAACACCAACCCTAAGCTGACCCTGACGCTATCTCCAACCGTAACACTGAACCGAAAACTAACAGTAGCCCTAAACTTACTCACTCAAACTAAGTTCAAATGTAACCTAACCGGAAGCATAAATCAAACCACAGACCTAACCCTAACCCTAGGCGGACACCTTAAGCTCAACTCCAACCCTATCCTGACCCTGACGCTATCTCCAACCGTCACACTGAACCGAAAACTAACAGTAGCCCTAAACATACTCACTCAAACTAAGTTCAAACGTAACCTAACCTGGTGCCTAAATCAAACCATGGACCTATCCCTAACCCTAGGCGGACACTTCAAGCTAACCCCAACCCTAACCTGACCCTGACGCTAACTCCAACCATAATACTGAACCGAAAATTAACAGTAGCCCTAAACTTACTCCCTCAAACTAAGTTCAAACCTAACCTAACCTGAAGCCTAAATCAAATCATAAACCTAACCCTAACCCTAGGCGGACAACTTAAGCTTAACCCCCACCCTAACCTGACCCTGACGCTTACTCCAACTGTAACAGTTAACTGAAAACTAACAGTAGCCCTGAACTTACACCTTCAAACTAACTTCAAACCTAATCTATCCTGAAGCCTAACTCAAACGATAGACCTAAGCCTAACCCTAGTTGGACACCTGAAGCTCAACCCCAACCCTAACCTGACCCTGACGCTATCTCCAAACGTAACACTGAACCGAAAACTAACAGTAGCCCTAAACTTACTCCCTCAAACTAAGTTCAAACCTAACCTAACCTGAAGCCTAACTCAAACCACAGACATAACCCTAACCCTAGGCGGACACCTTAAGCTCAACCCAAACCCTAACCTGACCCTCACGCTAACTCCAACCGTAACACTGAACCGAAAACTAACAGTAGCCCTAAACTTACTCCCTCAAACTAACTTCAAACCTAACCTAACCTGAAGCCTAAATCAAACCATAAACCTAACCCTAACACTAGGCGGACACCTTAAGCTCAACCATAACCCTAACCTGACCTCCAGGCTAACTCCAACCATATCACTGTACCGAAAAGTAAGAGTAGCCCTAAGCTTACTCCCTCAAACTAAGTTCAATCCTAACCTAACCTGAAGCCTAAATGAAACCATAGACCTAACCCTAACCCTAGGCGGACACCTTATGGTTAACCCCCACCCTAACCTGACCCTGACGCTTACTCCAACAGTAACAGTTAACCGAAAACTAACAGTAGCCCTAAACTTACTCCATCATACTAACTTCAAACCTAACCTAACCTTAAGCCTAAATGAAACCATACACCTAACCCTAACCCTAGGCGGACACCTTAATCTCAACCCCAACCCTAACCTGGCCATGACGCTAACTCCAACCGTAACAGTTTCCCGAAAAATAACAGTAGCCCTGAACTTACTCCCTCAAACTAAGTTCAAACCTAACCTAACCTGAAGCCTAAATCAAATCATAAACCTAACCCTAACCCTAGGCGGACAACTTAAGCTTAACCCCCACCCTAACCTGACCCTGACGCTTACTCCAACTGTAACAGTTAACCGAAAACTAACAGTAGCCCTGAACTTACACCTTCAAACTAACTTCAATCCTAATCTATCCTGAAGCCTAACTCAAGCGATAGACCTAACCCTAACCCTAGTTGGACACCTGAAGCTCAACCCCAACCCTAACCTGACCCTGACGCTATCTCCAACTATAATACTGAACCGAAAACTAACAGTAACCCTAAACTTACTCCTTCAAACTAAGTTCAAACCTAACCTAACCTGAAGACTAAATCAAACCGTAAACGTAAAACTAACCCGAGGGGGACACCTTAAGCTCAACCCCAACACTAACCTGGCCCTGACGCTAACTCCAACAGTAACAGTTACCCGAAAACTAACAGTAGCCCTAAACTAACTCCCTCAAACTAACTTCAAACCTAACCTAACCTGAAGCCTAAATCAAACCATACACCTAACCATAACACTAGGCGGACACCTTAAGCTCAACCATAACCCTAACCTGACGTCCAGGCTAACTCCAACCATATCACTGTCCCGAAAACTAAGGGTAGCCCTAAACTTACTCCCTCAAACTAAGTTGAATCCTAACCTAACCTGAAGCTTAAATGAAACCATAGACCTAAACCTAACCCAAGGCGGACACCTTATGTTTAACCCCCACTCTAACCTGACCCTGACGCTTACTCCAACCGTAACAGTTAAACGAAAACTAACAGTAGCCCTAAACTTACTCCCTCAAACTAAGTTCAAACCTAACCTAACCTGAAGCCTAAATCTAACCATACACCGAACCCTAACCCTAGGCGGACACCTTAAGCTCAACTCCAACCCTAACCTGACCCTGACGCTATCTCCAAACGTAACACTGAACCGAAAACTTACAGTAGCCCTAAACTTACTCACTCAAACTAAGTTCAAACGTAACCTAACCTGGAGCCTAAATCAAACCATGGACCTAGCCCTAACCCTAGGCGGACATCTCAAGCTAACCCCAACCCTAACCTGACCCTGACCCTAACTCCAACCATAATACTGAACCGAAAACTAATAGTAGCCCTAAACTTACTCCCTCAAACTAAGTTCAAACCTATCCTAACCTGAAGCCTAACTCAAATCATAGACCTAACCCTAACAATAGGCGGACACCTGAAGCTCAACCCGAACCCTAACCTGACCCTGACGCTATCTCCAACCGTAAAACCTGAACCGAAAACAAACAGTAGTCCTAAACTTACTCACTCAAACTAAGTTCAAATGTAACTTAACCTGAAGCCTAAATCAAACCACAGACCTAAGCCTAACCCTAGGCGGAAACCTTAAGCTCAACTCCAACCCTAACCTGACCCTGACGCTATCTCCAACCGTAACACTGAACCGAAAACTAACAGTAGCCCTAAATTTACTCACTCAAACTAAGTTCAAACGTAACCTAACCTGGAGCCTAAATAAAACCATACACCTAACCCTGACCCTAGGCGGACACCTCAAGCTAACCCCAACCCTAACCTGATCCTGACGCTAACTCCAACCATAATACTGAACCGAAAACTAACAGTAGGCCTAAACTTACTCCCTCAAACTAAGTTCAATCCTAACCTAACCTGAAGCCTAAATCAAACCATACACCTAACCCTAACCCTAGGCGGACACCTTAAGCTCAACCCCAAACCTAACCTGACCCTGACGCTTACTCCAACTGTAACAGTTAACCGAAAACTAACAGTAGCCCTAAACTGACTCCCTCAAACTAAGTTCAAACCTAACCTAATCTGTAGCCTAAATCAAATCATAGACCTAACCCTAACCCTAGGCGGACACCTTATGCTTAACCTCCACCCTAACCTGTCCATGACGCTTACTCCAACTGTAACACTTAACTGAAAACTAACAGTAGCCCTAAACTTACTCCCTCAAACTAAGTTCTAACCTAACATAACCTGAAGCCTAAATCAAACCATAAACCTAAAACTAACCGTATGGGGACAACTTAAGCTCAACCCCAACACGAACCTGGCCCTGACGCTAACTCCAACAGTAACAGTTACCCGAAAAATAAGAGTAGCCCTAAACTTACTCCCTCAAACTAAGTTCAAACCTAACCTAACCTGAAGCCTAAATCTAACCATACACCGAACCCTAACCCTAGGCGGACACCTTAAGCTCAACCCCAACCCTAACGTGACCTTCACGCAAACTTCAACCATAACACTGAACCGAAAACTAAAAGTAGCCCTAATCTTACTCCCTCAAACTAAGTTCAAACCTAACCTAACCTGAAGCCTAACTCAAACCATAGACCTAACCCTAACCCTAGGCGGACACCTGAAGCTCAACCACAACCCTAACCTGACCCTGACGCTATCTCCAACAGTAACACTGAACCGAAAACTAACAGTAGCCCTAAACTTACTCCCTCAAACTAAGTTCAAACCTAACCTAACCTGAAGCCTAAATCAAACGATACACCGAACCCTAACTCTAGGCGGACACCTTAAGCTCAACCATAACCCTAACCTGACCTCCAGGCTAACTCCAACCATATCACTGAACCGAAAACTAAGAGTAGCCCTAAACTTACTCCCTCAAACTAAGTTCAATCCTAACCTAACCTGAAGCCTAAATGAAACCATAGACCTAACCCTAACCCTAGGCGAACACCTTATGTTTAACCCCCACCCTAACCTGACCCTGACGCTTACTCCAACCGTAACAGTTTAACGAAAACTAACAGTAGCCCTAAACTTACTCCCTCAAACTAAGTTCAAACCTATCCTAACCTGAAGCCTAAATCAAACCATACACCTAACCCTAACCCTAGGCGGATACCTTAAGCTCAACCCCAAACCTAACCTGACCCTGACACTTACACCAACCGTAACAGTTAACCGAAAACTAACAGTAGCCCTAAACTGACTCCCTCAAACTAAGTTCAAACCTAACCTAACCTGAAGCCTAAATCAAATCTTAGACATAACCCTAACCCTAGGCGGACACCTTATGCTTAACCCCCACCCTAACCTGACCATGACGCTTACTCCAACCGTAACAGTTAACCGAAAACTAACAGTAGCCCTAAACTTACTCCATCAAACTAACTTCAAACCTAACCTAACCTTAAGCCTAAATGAAACCATACACCTAACCCTAACCCTAGGCGAACACCTTAAGCTCAACCCCAACCCTAACCTGGCCCTGACGCTAACTCCAACCATAACAGTTTCCCGAAAACTAACAGTAGCCCTAAACTTACTCCCTCAAACTAAGTTCAAACCTAACCTAACCTGAAGCCTAAATCAAACCATACACCTAACCCTAACCCTAGGCGGACACCTTAAGCTCAACCCCAACCCTAACCTGACCTCCAGGCTAACTCCAACCATATCACTGAACCGAAAAATAAGAGTAGTCCTAAACTTACTTGCTCAAACTAAGTTCAAACCTAACCTACCCTGAAGCCTAACTCAAATCATAGACCTAACCCTAACAATAAGCGGACACCTGAAGCTCAATACCAACCCTAACCTGACCCTGACGCTATCTCCAACCGTAACACTGAACCGAAAACTAACAGTAGCCCTAAACTTACTCACTCAATCTAAGTTCATATGAAACCTAACCTGAAGCCTAAATCAAACCACAGGCCTAACCCTAACCCTAGGCGGACACCTTAAGCTCAACTCCAACCCTAACCTGACCCTGACGCTATCTCCAACCGTAACACTGAACCGAAAATTAACAGTAGCCCTAAACTTACTCACTCAAACTAAGTTCAAACGTAACCTAACCTGGAGCCTAAATCAAACCATGGACCTAACCCTAACCCTAGGCGGACACTTCAAGCTAAACCCAACCCTAACCTGACCCTGACGCTAACTCCAACCATAAAACTGAACCGAAAACTAACAGTAGCCCTAAACTTACTCCCTCAAATAAGTTCAAACCTAACCTAACCTGAAGCCTAAATCAAATCATAGACCTAACCCTAACCCTAGGCGGACAACTTATGCTTAACCCCTACCATAACCTGACCCTGACGCTAACTCCAACAGTAACAGTTACCTGAAAAATAAGAGTAGCCCTAAACTTACTCCCTCAAACTAAGTTCAAACCTAACCTAACCTGAAGCCTAAATCTAACCATACACCGAACCCTAACCCTAGGCGGACACCTAAAGCTCAACCCCAACCCTAATGTGACCTTCACGCAAACTTCAACCGTAACACTGAACCGAAAACTAAAAGTAGCCCTAATCTTACTCCCTCAAACTAAGTTCAAACCTAACCTAACCTGAAGCCTAACTCAAACCATAGACCTAACCCTAACCCTAGGCGGACACCTGAAGCTCAACCACAACCCTAACCTGACCCTGACGCTATCTCCAACAGTAACACTGAACCGAAAACTAACAGTAGCCCTAAACTTACTCCCTCAAACTAAGTTCAAACCTAACCTAACCTGAATCCTAAATCAAACGATACACCGAACCCTAACTCTAGGCGGACACCTTAAGCGCAACCATAACCCCAACCTGACCTCCAGGCTAACTCCAACCATATCACTGAACCGAAAACTAAGAGTAGCCCTAAACTTACTCCCTCAAACTAAGTTCAATCCTAACCCAACCTGAAGCCTAAATGAAACCATAGACCTAACCCTAACCCTAGGCGGACACCTTATGGTTAACCCCCACCCTAACCTGACCCTGACGCTTACTCCAACAGTAATAGTTAACCGAAAACTAACAGTAGCCCTAAACTTACTCCATCAAACTAACTTCAAACCTAACCTAACCTTAAGCCTAAATGAAACCATACACCTAACCCTAACCCTAGGCGGACACCTTAATCTCAACCCCAACCCTAACCTGGCCATGACGCTAACTCCAACCGTAACAGTTTCCCGAAAAATAACAGTAGCCCTAAACTTACTCCCTCAAACTAAGTTCAAACCTAACCTAACCTGAAGCCTAAATCAAACCATACACCTAAACCTAACCCTAGGCGGACACCTTAAGCTCAACCCCAACCCTAACCTGGCCCTGACGCTAACTCCAACCGTAACAGTTTCCCGAAAACTAACAGTAGCCCTAAACTTACTCCCTCAAACTAAGTTCAAACCTAACCTAACCTAAAGCCTAAATCAAACCATACACCTAACCCTAACACTAGGCGGACACCTTAAGCTCAACCCCAACCCTAACCTTACCTCCAGGCTAACTGCAACCATATCACTGAACCGAAAAGTAAGAGTAGCCCTAAAATTCCTTGCTCAAACTAAGTTCAAACCTAACCTAACCTGAAGCCTAACTCAAATCATAGACCTAACCCTAACAATAAGTGGACACCTGAACCTCAACACCAACCCTAAGCTGACCATGACGCTATCTCCAACCGTAACACTGAACCGAAAACTAACAGTAGTCCTAAACTTACTCACTCAAACTAAGTTCAAATGTAACCTAACCGGAAGCATAAATCAAACCACAGACCTAACCCTAACCCTAGGCGGACACCTTAAGCTCAACTCCAACCCTATCCTGACCCTGACGCTATCTCCAACCGTCACACTGAACCGAAAACTAACAGTAGCCCTAAACATACTCACTCAAACTAATTTCAAACGTAACCTAACCTGGAGCCTAAATCAAACCATGGACCTAACCCTAACTCTAGGCGGACACTTCAAGCTAACCCCAACCCTAACCTGATCCTGACGCTAACTCCAACCATAATACTGAACCGAAAACTAACAGTAGCCCTAAACTTACTCCCTCAAACTAAGTTCAAACCTAACCTAACCTGAAGCCTAAATCAAATCATAAACCTAACCCTAACCCTAGGCGGACAACTTAAGCTTAACCCCCACCCTAACCTGACCCTGACGCTTACTCCAACTGTAACAGTTAACCGAAAACTAACAGTAGCCCTGAACTTACACCTTCAAACTAACTTCAAACCTAATCTATCCTGAAGCCTAACTCAAACGATAGACCTTACCCTAACCCTAGTTGGACACCTGAAGCTCAACCCCAACCCTAACCTGACCCTTACGCTATCTCCTAACGTAACACTGAACCGAAAACTAACAGTAGCCCTAAACTTACTCCCTCAAACTAAGTTCAAACCTAACCTAACCTGAAGCCTAACTCAAACCACAGATAAACCCTAACCCTAGGCGGACACCTTAAGCTCAACCCAAACTCTAACCTGACCCTCACGCTAACTCCAACCGTAACACTGAACCGAAAACTAACAGTAGCCCTAAACTTACTCCCTCAAACTAACTTCAAACCTAACCTAACCTGAAGCCTAAATCAAACCATAAACCTAACCCTAACACTAGGCGGACAACTTAAGCTCAACCATAACCCTAACCTGACCTCCAGGCTAACTCCAACCATATCACTGAACCGAAAAGTAAGATTAGCCCTACACTTACTCCCTCAAACTAAGTTCAATCCTAACCTAACCTGAAGCCTAAATGAAACCATAGACCTAACCCTAACCCTAGGCGGACACCTTAATCTCAACCCCAACCCTAACCTGGCCCTGACGCTAACTCCAACCGTAACAGTTTCAGGAAAAATAACAGTAGCCCTAAACTTACTCCCTCAAACTAAGTTCAAACCTAACCTAACCTGAAGCCTAAATCAAACCATACACCTAAACCTAACCCTAGGCGGACACCTTAAGCTCAACCCCAACCCTAACCTGGCCCTGACGCTAACTCCAACCGTAACAGTTTCCCGAAAACTAACAGTAGCCCTAAACTTACTCCCTCAAACTAAGTTCAAACCTAACCTAACCTAAAGCCTAAATCAAACCATACACCTAACCCTAACACTAGGCGGACACCTTAAGCTCAACCCCAACCCTAACCTTACCTCCAGGCTAACTCCAACCATATCACTGAACCGAAAAATAAGAGTAGCCCTAAACTTACTCCCTCAAACTAAATTCAAACCTATCCTAACCTGAAGCCTAACTCAAATCATAGACCTAACCCTAACAATAGGCGGACACCTGAAGCTCAACCCCAACCCTAACCTGACCCTGACGCTATCTCCAACCGTAAAACCTGAACCGAAAACTAACAGTAGTCCTAAACTTACTCACTCAAACTAAGTTCAAATGTAACCTAACCTGAAGCCTAAATCAAACCACAGACCTAAGCCTAACCCTAGGCGGAAACCTTAAGCTCAACTCCAACCCTAACCTGACCCTGACGCTATCTCCAACCGCAACACTGAACCGAAAACTAACAATAGCCCTAAATTTACTCACTCAAACTAAGTTCAAACGTAACCTAACCTGGAGCCTAAATCAAACCATGGACCTAACCCTATCCCTAGGCGGACACCTCAAGCTAACCCCAACCCTAACCTGATCCTGACGCTAACTCCAACCATAATACTGAACCGAAAACTAACAGTAGGCCTAAACTTACTCCCTCAAACTAAGTTCAAACCTAACCTAACCTGAAGCCTAAATCAAACCATACACCTAACCCTGACCCTAGGCGGACACCTCAAGCTAAACCCAACACTAACCTGATCCTGACGCTAACTCCAACCATAATACTGAACCGAAAACTAACAGTAGGCCTAAACTTACTCCCTCAAACTAAGTTCAAACCTAACCTAACCTGAAGCCTAAATCAAAACATACACCTAACCCTAACCCTAGGCGGACACCTTAAGCTCAACCCCAAACCTAACCTGACCCTGACGCTTACTCCTACCGTAACAGTTAACCGAAAACTAACAGTAGCCCTAAACTGACTCCCTCAAACTAAGTTCAAACCTAACCTAATCTGTAGCCTAAATCAAATCATAGACCTAACCCTAACCCTAGGCGGACACCTTATGCTTAACCTCCACCCTAACCTGACCATGATGCTTACTCCAACTGTAACACTTAACTGAAAACTAACAGTAGCCCTAAACTTACTCCCTCAAACTAAGTTCAAACCTAACATAACCTGAAGCCTAAATCAAACCATAAACCTAAAACTAACCGTATGGGGACACCTTAATCTCAACCCCAACACGAACCTGGCCCTGACGCTAACTCCAACAGTAACAGTTACCCGAAAAATAAGAGTATCCCTAAACTTACTCCCTCAAACTAAGTTCAAACCTAACCTACCCTGAAGCCTAAATCTAACCATACACCGAACCCTAACCCTAGGCGGACACCTTAAGCTCAACCACAACCCTAACGTGACCCTCACAAAAACTTCAACCGTAACACTGAACCGAAAAATAAAAGTAGCCCTAAACTTACTCCCTCAAACTAAGTTCAAACCTAACCTAACCTGAAGCCTAACTCAAACCATAGACCTAACCCTAACCCTAGGCGGACACCTGAAGCTCAACCACAACCCTAACCTGACCATGACGCTATCTCCAACAGTAACACTGAACCGAAAACTAACAGTAGCCTTAAACTTACTCCCTCAAACTAAGTTCAAACCTAACCTAACCTGAAGCCTAAATCAAACCATACACTTAACCCTAACCCTATGCGGACACCTTAAGCTCTACCCCAAACCTAACCTGACCCTGACGCTTACTCCAACCGTAACAGTTAACCGAAAACTAAGAGTAGCCCTAAACTTACTCCCTCAAACTAAGTTCAAACCTAACCTAACCTGAAGCCTAAATCAAATCATAGACCTAACCCTAACCCTATGCGGACAACTTATTCTTAACCCCCACCATAACCTGACCCTGACGCTTACTCCAACTGTAACAGTTAACCGAAAACTAACAGTAGCCCTGAACTTACACCTTCAAACGAAATTCAAACTTAATCTAACCTGAAGCCTAACTCAAACGATAGACCTAACCCTAACCCTAGGCGGACACCTTAAGCTCAACCCCAACCCTAACCTGACCCTCACGCTAACTCCAACCGTAACACTGAACCGAAAACTAACAGTAGCCCTAAACTTACTCCCTCAAACTAACTTCAAACCTAACCTAACCTGAAGCCTAAATCAAACCATACACCTAACCCTAACACTAGGCAGACACCTTAAGCTCAACCATAACCCTAACCTGACCTCCAGGCTAACTCCAACCATATCACTGAACCGAAAACTAAGAGTAGCCCTAAACTTACTCCGTCAAACAAAGTTCAATCCTAACCTAACCTGAAGCCTAAATGAAACCATAGACCTAACCCTAACCCTAGGCGGACATCTTATGGTTAACCCCCACCCTAACCTGACCCTGACGCTTACTCCAACCGTAACAGTTATCCGAAAACTAACAGTAGCCCTAAACTTACTCCCTCAAACTAAGTTCAAACCTATCCTAACCTGAAGCCTAACTCAAATCATAGACCTAACCCTAACCCTAGGCGGAAACCTTAAGCTCAACTCCAACCCTACCTGACCCTGACGCTATCTCCAACCGTAACACTGAACCGAAAACTAAAAGTAGCCCTAAACTTACTCACTCAAACTAAATTCAAACGTAACCTAACCTGGAGCCTAAATCAAACCATGGACCTAACCCTAACCCTAGGCGGACACCTAAAGCTAACCCCAACCCTAACCTGATCCTGACGCTAACTCCAACCATAATACTGAACCGAAAACTAACAGTAGCCCTAAACTTACTCCCTCAAACTAAGTTCAAACCTAACCTAACCTGAAGCCTAAATCAAACCATACACCTAACCCTAACCCTAAGCGGACACCTTAAGCTCAACACCAAACCTAACCTGACCCTGACGCTTACTCCAACCGTAACAGTTAACCGAAAACTAACAGTAGCCCTAAACTGACTACCTCAAACTAAGTTCAAACCTAACCAAACCTGTAGCCTAAATCAAATCATAGACCTAACCCTAAACCTAGGCGGACACCTTATGCTTAACCTCCACCCTAACCTGACCCTGAGGCTTACTCCAACTGTAACAGTTAACCGAAAACTAACAGTAGCCCTAAACTTACTCCCTCAAACTAAGTTCAAACCTAACCTAACCTGAAGCCTAAATCAAACCATAAACCTAAAACTAACATTATGGGGACACCTTAAGCTCAACCCCAACACTAACCTGGCCCTGACGCTAACTCCAACAGTAACAGTTACCCGAAAACTAAGAGTAGCCCTAAACTTACTCCCTCAAACTAAGTTCAAACCTAACCTAACCTGAAGCCCAAATTTAACCATAGACCTAACCCTAACCCTAGGCGGACAACTTATGCTTAACCCCCACCCTAACCTGACCATGACGCTTACTCCAACTGTAACAGTTAACCGAAAACTAACAGTAGCCCTGAACTTACACCTTCAAACGAACTTCAAACCTAATCTAACCTGAAGCCTAACTCAAACGATAGACCTAACCCTAACCCTAGGCGGACACCTGAAGCTCAACCCCAAACCTAACCTGACCCTGACGCTATCTCCAACCGTAACACTGAACCGAAAACTAAGAGTAGCCCTAAACTTACTCCCTCAAACTAAGTTCAAACCTAACCTAACCTGAAGCCTAACTCAAACCACAGACCTAACCCTAACCCTAGGCGGACAACTTAAGCTCAACCCCAACCCTAACCTCACCTCCAGGCTAAATCCAACCATATCACTGAACCGAAACTTAGAGTAGCCCTAAACTTACTCCCTCAAACTAAGTTCAATCCTAACCTAACCTGAAGCCTAAATGAAACCATAGACCTAACCCTAACCCTTGGCGGACACCTTATGGTTAACCCCCACCCTAACCTGACCCAGACGCTTACTCCAACCGTAACAGTTATCCGAAAAACTAACAGTAACCCTAAACTTACTCCATCAAACTAACTTCAAACCTAACCGAACCATAAGCCGAAATGAAACCATACACCTAACCCTAACCCTAGGCGGACACCTTAATCTCAACCCCAACCCTAAGCTGGCCCTGACGCAAACTCCAACCGTAATAGTTTCCCGAAAACTAACAGTAGCCCTAAACTTACTCCCTCAAACTAAGTTCAAACCTAACCTAACGTGAAGCCTAACTCAAACCATACACCTAACCCTAACCCTAGGCGGACACCTTAAGCTCAACCCCAACCCTAACCAGGCCCTGACACTAACTCCAAACGTAACAGTTTCCCGAAAACTAACAATAGCCCTAAACTTACTCCCTCAAACTAAGTTCAAACCTAACCTAACCTGAAGCCTAAATCAAACCATACACCTAACCCTAACCCTAGGCGGACACCTTAAGCTCAACCCCAACCCTAAACTTACCTCCAGGCTAACTCCAACCATATCACTGAACCGAAAAATAAGAGTAGCCCTAAACTTACTTGCTCAAACTAAGTTCAAACCTAACCTAACCTGAAGCCTAACTCAAATCATAGACCTAACCCTAACAATAAGCGGACACCTGAAGCTCAACACCAACCCTAACCTGACCCTGACGCTATCTCCAACCGTAACACTGAACCGAATACTAACAGTAGCCCTAAACTTACTCACTCAAACTAAGTTCAAATGTAACCTAACCTGAAGCATAAATCAAACCACAGACCTAACCCTAACCCTAGGCGGACACCTTAAGCTCAACTCCAACCCTATCCTGTCCCTGACGCTATCTCCAAACGTAACACTGAACCGAAAACTAACAGTAGCCCTAAACTTACTCACTCAAACTAAGTTCAAACGTAACCTAACCTGGAGCCTAAATCAAACCTTGGACCTAGCCCTAACCCTAGGCGGACACCTCAAGCTAACCCTAACGCTAACCTGACCCTGACGCTAACTCCAACCATAATACTGAACCGAAAACTAACAGTAGCCCTAAACTTACTCCCTCAAACTAAGTTCAATCCTAAGCTAATCTGAAGCCTAAATGAAACCATAGACCTAACCCTAACCCTAGGCGGACACCTTATGCTTAACCCCCACCCTAACCTGACCCTGACGCTTACTCCAACTGTAACAGGTAACCGAAAAATAAGAGTAGCCCTAAACTTACTCCCTCAAACTAAGTTCAAACCTAACCTAACCTGAAGCCTAAATCTAACCATACACCGAACCCTAACCCTAGGCGGACACCTTAAGCTCAACCCCAACCCTAATGTGACCTTCACGCAAACTTCAACCGTAACACTGAACCGAAAACTAAAAGTAGCCCTAATCTTACTCCCTCAAACTAAGTTCAAACCTAACCTAACCTGAAGCCTAACTCAAACCATAGACCTAACCCTAACCCTAGGCGGACACCTGAAGCTCAACCACAACCCTAACCTGACCCTGACGCTATCTCCAACAGTAACACTGAACCGAAAACTAACAGTAGCCCTAAACTTACTCCCTCAAACTAAGTTCAAACCTAACCTAACCTGAATCCTAAATCAAACGATACACCGAACCCTAACTCTAGGCGGACACCTTAAGCGCAACCATAACCCTAACCTGACCTCCAGGCTAACTCCAAACATATCACTGAACCGAAAACTAAGAGTAGCCCTAAACTTACTCCCTCAAACTAAGTTCAATCCTAACCCAACCTGAAGCCTAAATGAAACCATAGACCTAACCCTAACCCTAGGCGGACACCTTATGGTTAACCCCCACCCTAACCTGACCCTGACGCTTACTCCAACAGTAATAGTTAACCGAAAACTAACAGTAGCCCTAAACTTACTCCATCAAACTAACTTCAAACCTAACCTAACCTTGAGCCTAAATGAAACCATACACCTAACCCTAACCCTAGGCGGACACCTTAATCTCAACCCCAACCCTAACCTGGCCATGACGCTAACTCCAACCGTAACAGTTTCCCGAAAAATAACAGTAGCCCTAAACTTACTCCCTCAAACTAAGTTCAAACCTAACCTAACCTGAAGCCTAAATCAAACCATACACCTAAACCTAACCCTAGGCGGACACCTTAAGCTCAACCCCAACCCTAACCTGGCCCTGACGCTAACTCCAACCGTAACAGTTTCCTGAAAACTAACAGTAGCCCTAAACTTACTCCCTCAAACTAAGTTCAAACCTAACCTAACCTAAAGCCTAAATCAAACCATACACCTAACCCTAACACTAGGCGGACACCTTAAGCTCAACCCCAACCCTAACCTTACCTCCAGGCTAACTCCAACCATATCACTGAACCGAAAAATAAGAGTAGCCCTAAAATTCCTTGCTCAAACTAAGTTCAAACCTAACCTAACCTGAAGCCTAACTCAAATCGTAGACCTAACCCTAACAATAAGCGGACACCTGAAGCTCAACCCCAACCCTAAGCTGACCATGACGCTATCTCCAACCGTAACACTGAACCGAAAACTAACAGTAGCCCTAAACTTACTCACTCAATCTAAGTTCATATGAAACCTAACCTGAAGCCTAAATCAAACCACAGGCCTAACCCTAACCCTAGGCGGACACCTTAAGCTCAACTCCAACCCTAACCTGACCCTGACGCTATCTCCAACCGTAACACTGAACCGAAAATTAACAGTAGCCCTAAACTTACTCACTCAAACTAAGTTCAAACGTAACCTAACCTGGAGCCTAAATCAAACCATGGACCTAACCCTAACCCTAGGCGGACACTTCAAGCTAAACCCAACCCTAACCTGACCCTGACGCTAACTCCAACCATAATACTGAACCGAAAACTAACAGTAGCCCTAAACTTACTCCCTCAAACTAAGTTCAAACCTAACCTAACCTGAAGCCTAAATCAAATCATAGACCTAACCCTAACCCTAGGCGGACAACTTATGCTTAACCCCCACCATAACCTGACCCTGACGCTAACTCCAACTGTAACAGTTAACCGAAAACTAACAGTAGCCCTGAACTTACACCTTCAAACTAACTTCAAACCTAATGTAACCTGAAGCCTAACTCAATCGATAGACCTAACCCTAACCCAATTTGGACACCTGAAACTCAACCCCAACCTTAACCTGACCCTGACGCTATCTCCAAACGTAACACTGAACCGAAAACTAACAGTAGCCCTAAAATTACTCCCTCAAACTAAGTTCAAACCTAACCTAACCTGAAGCCTAACTCAAACCACAGACATAACCCTAACCCTAGGCGGACACCTTAAGCTCAACCCTAACCCTAACCTGACCCTCACGCTAACTCCAACCGTAACACTGAACTGAAAACTAACAGTAGCCCTAAACTTACTCCCTCAAACTACCTTCAAACCTAACCTAACCTGAAGCCTAAATCAAACCATAAACCTAACCCTAACACTAGGCGGACACCTTAAGCTCAACCATAACCCTAACCTGACTCCAGGCTAACTCCAACCATATCAGTGAACCGAAAACTAAGAGTAGCCCTAAACTTACTCCCTCAAACTAAGTTCAATCCTAACCCAACCTGAAGCCTAAATGAAACCATAGACCTAACCCTAACCCTAGGCGGACTCCTTAAGGTTAACCCCCACCCTAACCTGACCCTGACGCTTACTCCAACAGTAATAGTTAACCGAAAACTAACAGTAGCCCTAAACTTACTCCATCAAACTAACTTCAAACCTAACCTAACCTTAAGCCTAAATGAAACCATACACCTAACCCTAACCCTAGGCGGACACCTTAATCTCAACCCCAACCCTAAAATGGCCATGACGCTAACTCCAACCGTAACAGTTTCCCGAAAAATAACAGTAGCCCTAAACTTACTCCCTCAAACTAAGTTCAAACCTAACCTAACCTGAAGCCTAAATCAAACCATACACCTAAACCTAACCCTAGGCGGACACCTTAAGCTCAACCCCAACCCTAACCTGGCCCTGACGCTAACTCCAACCGTAACATTTTCCCGAAAACTAACAGTAGCCCTAAACTTACTCCCTCAAACTAAGTTCAAACCTAACCTAACCTAAAGCCTAAATCAAACCCTACACCTAACCCTAACCCTAGGCGGACACCTTAAGCTCAACTCCAACCCTATCCTGACCCTGACGCTATCTCCAACCGTCACACTGAACCGAAAACTAACAGTAGCCCTAAACAAACTCACTCAAACTAATTTCAAACGTAACCTAACCTGGAGCCTAAATCAAACCATGGACCTAACCCTAACCCTAGGCGGACACTTCAAGCTAACCCCAACCCTAACCTGATCCTGACGCTAACTCCAACCATAATACTGAACCGAAAACTAACAGTAGCCCTAAACTTACTCCCTCAAACTAAGTTCAAACCTAACCTAACCTGAAGCCTAAATCAAATCATAAACCTAACCCTAACCCTAGGCGGACAACTTAAGCTTAACCCCCACCCTAACCTGACCCTGACGCTTACTCCAACTGTAACAATTAACCGAAAACTAACAGTAGCCCTGAACTTACACCTTCAAACTAACTTCAAACATAATCTATCCTGAAGCCTAACTCAAACGATAGACCTTACCCTAACCCTAGTTGGACACCTGAAGCTCAACCCCAACCCTAACCTGACCCTGACGCTATCTCCAACAGTAACACTGAACCGAAAACTAACAGTAGCCCTAAACTTACTCCCTCAAACTAAGTTCAAACCTAACCTAACCTGAAGCCTAACTCAAACCACAGACATAACCCTAACCCTAGGCGGACACCTTAAGCTCAACCCAAACCCTAACCTGTCCCTCACGCTAACTCCAACCGTAACACTGAACCGAAAACTAACAGTAGCCCTAAACTTACTCCCTCAAACTAACTTCAAACCTAACCTAACCTGAAGCCTAAATCAAACCATACACCTAACCCTAACACTAGGCAGACACCTTAAGCTCAACCATAACCCTGACCTGACCTCCAGGCTAACTCCAACCATATCAATGAACCGAAAACTAAGAGTAGCCCTAAACTTACTCCCTCAAACAAAGTTCAATCCTAACGTAACCTGAAGCCTAAATGAAACCATAGACCTAACCCTAACCCTAGGCGGACATCTTATGGTTAACCCCCACCCTAACCTGACCCTGATGCTTACTCCAACTGTAACAGTTAACCGTAAACTAAAAGTAGCCCTAAACTTACTCTCTGAAACTAACTTCAAACCTAACCTAACCAGAAGCCAAAATCCAACCATACACCTAACCCTCACCCTAAGCGGACACCTTAAGCTCAACCCCAACCCTAACCTGACCCTCACGCTAACTCCAACCGTAACACTGAAAGGAAAACTAACAGTAGCCCTAAACTTACTCCCTCAAACTAAGTTCAAACCTAACCTAGCCTGAACCCTAACTCAAACAATACACCTAACCCTAACCCTAGGCGGACACCTTAAGCTTGACCCCAACCCTAACCTGACCCTGAGGCTAAATTCAACCGTAACACTGAACCGAAAAATAAAATAGGCCTAAATTTACTCCCTCAAACTAAGTTCAAACCTAACCTAACGTGAAGCCTAACTCAAACCATAGACCTAACCCTAACCCTAGGCGGACACCTGAAATTCAACCACAACCCTAACCAGACCCTGACGCTATCTCCAACCGTAACACTGAACTGAAAACTCACAGTAGCCCTAAACTTACTCCCTCAAACTAAGTTCAAACTTAACCTAACCTGAAGCCTAACTCAAACCATAGATCTAACCCTAACCCTAGGCGGACACCTGAAACTCAACCACAACCCTAACCTGACCCTGACGCTAAATCCAACCGTAACACTGAACCGAAAACTAACAGTAGCCCTAAACTTACTCCCTCAAACTAAGTTCAAACCTAACCTAACCTGAAGCCTAACTCAAACCATAGACCTAACCCTAACCCTAGTCGGACACCTTAAGCTCAACCCCAACCCTAACCTGAGCCTCACGCTAACTCCAAACGTAACACTGAACCGAAAACTAACAATAGCCCTAAACTTACTCCCTCAAACTAAGTTCAAACCTAACCTAATCTGAAGCCTAACTCAAACCATACACCTAACGCTAACCCTAGGCGAACACCTTAAGCTCAACCCCAAACCTAACCTGACCCTGGCGCTTACTCCAACCGTAACAGTTAACCGAAAACTGACAGTAGCCCAAACTAACTCCCTCAAACTAAGTTCAAACCTAACCTAACCTGAAGCCTAATTCAAACCACAGACCTAACCCTCACCCTAGGTGGACACCTTAAGCTCAACCCCAACCCTAACCTGACCCTCACGCTAACTCCAACCGTAACACTGAACCGAAAACTAACAGTAGCCCTAATCTTACTCCCTAAGACTAAGTTCAAACCTAACCTATCCTGAAGCCTAACTCAAACCATAGACCTAACCCTAACCCTAGGCGGACACCTGAAGTTCAAACCCAACCCTAACCTGACCCTCACGCTAACTCCAACCGTAACACTGAACCAAAAACTAAGAGTAGCCCTAAACTTACTCCCTCAAACTAACTTCAACCCTAACCTAACCTGAAGCCTAAATCAAACCATACACCTAACCCTCACCCTAGGCGGACACCTTAAGCTCAACCCCAAACCTAACCTGAACCTGGCGCTTACTCCAACCGTAACAGTTAACTGAAAACTGACAGTAGCCCAAACTTACTCCCTCAAACTAAGTTCAAACCTAACCTAACCTGAAGCCTAACTCAAACCACAGACCTAACCCTCACCCTAGGCGGACACCTTAAGCTCAACCCCAACCCTAACCTAACCCTCACGCTATCTCCAACCGAAACACTGAACCGAAAACTAACAGTAGCCCTAAACTTACTCCCTCAAACTAAGTTCAAACCTAACCTAACCTGAAGCCTAACTCAAACAATAGACCTAACCCTAACCCTAGGCGGACACCTTAAACTTGACCCCAACCCTAACCTGACCCTGACGCTAAATTCAACCGTAACACCGAACCGAAAAATAAAATAGGCCTAAACTTACTCCCTCAAACTAAGTTCAAACCTAACCTAACCTGAAGCCTAACTCAAACCATAGACCTAACCCTAACCCTAGGCGGAAACCTGAAACTCAAACACAACCCTAACCAGACCCTGACGTTATCTCCAACCGTAACACTGAACTGAAAACTAACAGTAGCCCTAAACTTACTCCCTCAAACTAAGTTCAAACCTAACATAACCTGAAGCCTAACTCAAACCATAGACCTAACCCTAACACTAGGCGGACACCTGAAACTCAACCACAACCCTAACCTGACCCTGACGCTATCTCCAACCGTAACACTGAACCGAAAACTAACAGTAGCCCTAAACTTACTCCCTCAAGCTAAGTTCAAACCTAACCTAACCTGAAGCCTAACTCAAACCATAGACCTAACCCTAACCCTAGGCGGACACCTTAAGCTCAACCCCAACCCTAACCTGACCCTCACGCTAACTCCAACTGTAACACTGAACCGAAAACTAACAGTAGCCCTAAACTTACTCCCTCAAACTAAGTTCAAACCTAACCTAACCTGAAGTCTAACTCAAACAATAGACCTAACCTTAACCCTAGGCAGAAACCTTAAGCTTGACCCCAACCCTAACCTGACCCTGAGGCTAAATTCAACCATAACACTGAACCGAAAAATACAATAGGCCTAAACTTACTCCCTCAAACTAAGTTCAAACCTAACCTAACCTGAAGCCTAACTCAAACCATAGACCTAACCCTAACCCTAGGCGGACACCTGAATCTCAACCCCAACCCTAACTTGACCATGACGCTATCTCCAACCGTAACACTGAACCGAAAACTAACAGTAGCCCTAAACTTACTCCCTCAAACTAAGTTCAAACTTAACCTAACCTGAAGCCTAACTCAAACAATAGACCTATCCCTAACCCTAGGCGGACACCTTAAGCTTAACCCCAACCCTAACCTGACCCTGAGGCTAAATCCAACCGTAACACTGAAACGAAAACTAACAGTAGCCCTAAACTTACTCTCTCAAACTAAGTGCAATCCTAACCTAACCTGAAGCCTAAATGAAACCATAGACCTAACCCTAACCCTAGGCGGACACCTTATGCTTAACCCCCACCCTAACCTGACCCTGACACTTACTCCAACCGTAACAGTTAAACGAAAACTAACAGTAGCCCTAAACTTACTCCCTCAAACTAAGTTCAAACCTAACCTAACCTGAAGCCTAACTCAAACAATAGACCTAACCCTAACCCTAGGCGGACACCTTAACCTTGACCTCAATCCTAACCTGACCCTGAGGCTAAATTCAACCGTAACACTGAACCGAAAAATACAACAGGCCTAAACTTACTCCCTCAAACTAAGTTCAAACCTAACCTAACCTGAAGGCTAACTCAAAGCATAGACCTAACCCTAACCCTAGGCGGACACCTGAATCTCAACCCCAACCCTAACTTGACCATGACACTATCTCCAACCGTAACACTGAACCGAAAACTAACAGTAGCCCTAAACTTACTCCCTCAAACAAAGTTCAAACCTAACCTAATCTGAAGCCTAAATCAAACCACAGACCTAACCCTAACCCTAGGCGGACACCTTAAGCTCAACTCCAACCCTAACCTGACCCTCACGCTAACTCCAAACATAACACTGAACCGAAAACTAACAGTAGCCCTAAACTTACTCCCTCAAACTAAGTTCAAACCTAACCTTACCTGAAGCCTAACTCAAACAGTAGACCTAACCCTAACCCTAGGAAGACACCTTAAGCTTAACCCCAACCCTAACCTGACCCTGAGGGTAAATCCAACCCTAACACTGAAACGAAAACTAACAGTTGCCCTAAAATTACTCCATCAAACTAAGTTCAATCCTAACCTAACCTGAAGCCTAAATGAAACCATAGACCTAACCCTAACCCTAGGCGGACACCTTATGTTTAAACCCCACCCAAACCTGACCCTGACGCTTACTCCAACCGTAACAGTTAAACGAAAACTAACAGTAGCCCTAAACTTACTCCCTCAAACTAAGTTCAAACCTAACCTAACCTGAAGCCTAAATCACACCATACACCTAACCCTAACCCTAGGCGGACACCTTAAGCTCAACCCCAAACCTAACCTGACCCTGACGCTTACTCCAACCGTAACAGTTAACCGAAAACTCACAGTAGCCCTAAACTGACACCCTCAAACTAAGTTCAAACCTAATCTAATCTGAAGCCTAAATCAAATCATAGACCTAACCCTAACCCTAGGCGGACACCTTATGCTTAACCCCCACCCTACCCTGACCCTGACGCTTACTCCAACTGTAACAGTTAACCGAAAACTAACAGTAGCCCTAAACTTACACCCTCAAACTAAGTTCAAACCTAACCTAACCTGAAGCCTAAATCAAACCATACACCTAACCCTAACCCTAGGCGGACACCTTAATCTCAACCCCAACCCTAACCTGGCCCTGACGCTAACTCCAACCGTAACAGTTTCCCGAAAACTAACAGTAGCCCTAAACTTACTCCCTCAAACTAAGTTCAAAACTAACCTAACCTGAAGCCTAACTTAAACCATAAACCTAACCCTATCCCTCGGCGGAAACCTTAAGCTCAACCCCAACCCTAACCTGACCTCCAGGCTAACTCCAACCATATCACTGAACCGAAAAATAAGAGTAGCCCTAAACTTACTCGCTCAAACTAAGTTCAAACCTACCCTAACCTGAAGCCTAACTCAAATCATAGACATAACCCTAACAATAGGCGGACACCTGAAGCTCAACCCCAACCCTAACCTGACCCTGACGCTATCTCCAACCGTAACACTGAACCAAAAACTAACAGTAGCCATAAACTTACTCACTCAAACTAAGTTCAAACGTAACCTAACCTGAAGTCTAAATCAAACCACAGACCTAACCCTAACCCTAGGCGGACACCTTAAGCTCAACTCCAACCCTAACCTGACCCTGATGCTATCTCCAACCGTAACACTGAACCGAAAACTAACAGTAGCCATAAACTTACTCCCTCAAACTAAGTTCAAACCTAACCTAACCAGAAGCCAAAATCCAACCATACACCTAACCCTCACCCTAAGCGGACACCTGAAGCTCAACCCCAACCCTAACCTGACCCTCACGCTATCTCCAACCGTAACACTAAACCGAAAACGAACAGTATCCCTAAACTTACTCCCTCAAACTAAGTTCAAACCTAACCTAACCTGAAGCCTAACTCAAACAATACACCTAACCCTAACCCTAGGCGGACACCTTAAGCTTGACCCCAACCCTAACCTGACCCTGAGGCTAAATTCAACCGTAACACTGAACCGAAAAATAAAATAGGCCTAAATTTACTCCCTCAAACTAAGTTCAAACCTAACCTAACCTGAAGCCTAACTCAAACCATAGACCTAACCCTAACCCTAGGCGGACACCTGAAATTCAACCACAACCCTAACCAGACCCTGACGCTATCTCCAACCGTAACACTGAACTGAAAACTAACAGTAGCCCTAAACTTTCTCCCTCAAACTAAGTTCAAACCTAACCTAACCTGAAGCCTAACTCAAACCATAGACCTAACCCTAACCCTAGGCGGACACCTGAAACTCAACCACAACCCTAACCTGACCCTGACGCTATCTCCAACCGTAACACTGAACCAAAAACTAACAGTAGCCCTAAACTTACTCCCTGAAACTAATTTCAAACCTAACCTAAACTGAAGCCTAACTCAAACCATAGACCTAACCCTAACCGTAGTCGGACACCTTAAGCTCAACCCAAACCCTAACCTGACCCTCACGCTAACTCCAAACGTAACACTGAACCGAAAACTAACAGTAGTCCTAAACTTACTCCCTCAAACTAAGTTCAAACCTAACCTAACCTGAAGCCTAAATCAAACCATACACCTAACCCTAACCCTAGGCGGACACCTTAAGCTCAACCCCAAACCTAACCTGACCCTGGCGCTTACTCCAACCGTAACAGTTAACCGAAAACTGACAGTAGCCCAAACTAACTCCCTCAAACTAAGTTCAAACCTAACCTAACCTGAAGCCTAACTCAAACAATAGACCTAACCCTAACCCTAGGCGGACACCTTAAGCTTGACCAAAACCCTAACCTGACCCTGAGGCTAAATTCAACCGTAACACTGAACCGAAAAATAAAATAGGCCTAAACTTACTCCCTCAAACTAAGTTCAAACCTAACCTAACCTGAAGCCTAACTCAAACCATAGACCTAACCCTAACCCTAGGCGGACACCTGAAACTCAACCACAACCCTAACCAGACCCTGACGCTATCTCCAACCGTAACACTGAACCGAAAACTAAAAGTAGCCCTAAACTTACTCCCTCAAACTAAGTTCAAACCTAACCTAACCTGAAGCCTAACTCAAACCATAGACCTAACCCTAACCCTAGGCGGACACCTGAATCTCAACCCCAACCCTAACTTGACCATGACGCTATCTCCAACCGTAACACTGAACCGAAAACTAACAGTAGCCCTAAACTTACTCCCTCAAACTAAGTTCAAACCTAACCAAACCTGAAGCCTAACTCAAACAATAGACCTATCCCTAACCCTAGGCGGACACCTTAAGCTTAACCCCAACCCTAACCTGACCCTGAGGCTAAATCCAACCGTAACACTGAAACGAAAACTAACAGTAGCCCTAAACTTACTCCCTCAAACTAAGTGCAATCCTAACCTAACCTGAAGCCTAAATGAAACCATAGACCTAACCCTAACCCTAGGCGGACACCTTATGCTTAACGCCCACCCTAACCTGACCCTGACGCTTACTCCAACCGTAACAGTTAAACGAAAACAAACAGTAGCCCTAAACGTACTCCCTCAAACTAAGTTCAAACCTAACCTAACCTGAAGCGTAACTCAAACAATAGACCTAACCCTAACCCTAGGCCGACACCTTAAGCTTGACCTCAACCCTAACCTGACCCTGACGCTAAATTCAACCGTAACACTGAACCGAAAAATACAACAGGCCTAAACTTACTCCCTCAAACTAAGTTCAAACCTAACCTAACCTGAAGGCTAACTCAAAGCATAGACCTAACCCTAACCCTAGGCGGACACCTGAATCTCAACCCCAACCCTAACTTGACCATGACACTATCTCCAACCGTAACACTGAACCGAAAACTAACAGTAGCCCCAAACTTACTCCCTCAAACTAAGTTCAAACCTAACCTAACCTGAAGCCTAAATCAAACCACAGACCTAACCCTAACCCTAGGCGGACACCTTAAACTCAACCCCAACCCTAACCTGACCCTCACGCTAACGCCAACCATAACACTGAACCGAAAACTAACAGTACCCCTAAACTTACTCCCTCAAACTAAGTTCAAACCTAACCTAACCTGAAGCCTAACTCAAACAGTAGACCTAACTCTAACCCTAGGCGGACACCTTAAGCTTAACCCCCACCCTACCCTGACCCTGACGCTTACTCCAACTGTAACAGTTAACCGAAAACTAACAGTAGTCCTAAACTTACTCCCTCAAACTAACTTCAAACCTTACCTAACCTGAAGCCTAACTCAAACTGTAGACCTAACCCTAACCCTAGGCGGACTCCTTAAGCTCAACCCCAACCCTAACCTGACCCTCACGCTAACTCCAACCATAACACTGAACCCAAAACTAACAGTAGCCCTAAACTTACTCCCTCAAACTAAGTTCAAACCTAACCTAACCTGAAGTCTAAATCAAACAATAGATCTAACCCTAACCCTAGGCGGACACCTTAAGCTTAACCCCAACCCTAACCTGACCCTGAGGTTAAATCCAACCGTAACACTGAACCGAAAACTCACAGTAGCCCTAAACTTACTCCCTCAAACTAAGTTCAAACCTAACCTAACCTGAAGCCTAACTCAAACCATAGACCTAACCCTAACCCTAGGCGGACACCTGAATCTCAACCCCAACCCTAACCTGACCCTGACGCTTACTACAACTGTAACACTGAACCGAAAACTAACAGTAGCCCTAAACTTACTCCCTCAAAACTAAGTTCAAACTTAACCTAACCTGAAGCCTAACTCAAACCACAGACCTAACCCTAACCCTAGGTGGACACCTTAAGCTCAACCCCAACCCTTACCTGACCCTCACGCTAACTCCAACCGTAACACTGAACCGAAAACTAACAGTAGCCCTAAACTTACTCCCTCAAACTAAGTTCAAACCTAACCTAACCTGAAGCCTAACTCAAACCACAGACCTAACCCTAACCCTAGAAGGACACCTTAAGCTCAACCCCAACCCTAACCTGACCCTCACGCTAACTCCAACCATAACACGGAACCGAAAACTAACAGTACCCTAAACTTACTCCCTCAAACTAAGTTCAAACCTAACCTAACCTGAAGCCTAACTCAAACAATAGACCTAACCCTAACCCTAGGCAGACACCTTAAGCTTGACCCCAACCCTACCCTGACCCTGAGGCTAAATTCAACCGTAACACTGAACCAAAAAATACAATAGGGCTAAACTTACTCCCTCAAACTAAGTTCAAACCTAACCTAACCTGAAGCCTAAATCAAACCATACAGCTAACCCTAATCCTAGGCGGACACCTTAACTTCAACCCCAAACCGAACCTGACCCTGACGATTACTCCAACTCTAACAGTTAACCGAAAACTAACAGTAGCCCTAAACTTACTCCCTCAAACTACGTTCAAACATAACCTAACCTGAAGCCTAAATCAAACCATACACCTAACCCAAACCCTAGGCGGACACCTTAAGCTCAACCCCAACCCTAACCTGAACCTGACGCTAACTCCAACCGTTACAGTTACCCGAAAACTAACAGTAGCCCTAAACTTACTCCCTCAAACTAAGTTCAAACCTAACCTAACCTGAAGCCTAACTCAAACCATAGACCTAACCCTAACCCTAGGCGGACACCTGAATCTCAACCCCAACCCTAACTTGACCATGACGCTATCTCCAACCGTAACACTAAACCGAAAACTAACACTAGCCATAAACTTACTCGCTCAAACTAAGTTCAAACCTAACCTCACCTGAAGCCTAACTCAAATCATAGACCTAACCCTAACAATAGGCGGACACCTGAAGCTCAACCCCAACCCTAACCTGACCCTGACGATATCTCCAAACGTAACACGGAACGGAAAACTAACAGTAGCCCTAAACTTACTCCCTCAAACTAAGTTCAAACATAACCTAATTTGGAGCCTAAATCAAACCATACACCTAACCCTAACCCTAGGCGGACACCTTAAGCTCAACCCCAACCCTAACCGGACCCTCACGCTAACTCCAAACGAAACATTGAACCGAAAACTAACAGTAGCCCTAAACTGACTCCCTCAAACTAAGTTCAAACCTAACCTAACCTGTAGCCTAAATCAAATCTTACACCTAACCCTAACCCTAGGCGGACACCTTATGCTGAACCCCAACCCTAACCTGACCCTGACGTTTACTCCAACTGTAACAGTTAACCGAAAACTAACAGTAGCCCTAAACTTACTCTCTGAAACTAACTTCAAACCTAACCTAACCTGAAGCCTAAATCAAACCATACACCTAACCCTAACACTAGGCGGACAGCTTAAGCTCAACCCCAACCCTAACTGACCCTGACGCTAACTCCAACCGTAACAGTTACCCGAAAACTAACAGTAGCCCTAAACTTACTCCCTCAAACTAAGTTCAAACCTAACCTAACCTGAAGCCTAAATCAAACCATACACCTAACCCTAACGCTAGGCAGATACCTGAAGCTCAAACCCAAACCTAACCTGACCCTCACGCTAACTCCAACCGTAACACTGAACCTAAAACTAACAGTAGCCCTAAACTTACTCCCTAAAACTAAGTTCAAACCTAACATAACCTGAAGCCTATCTCAAACCATAGACCTAACCCTAACCCTAGGCGGACACCTGAAGCTCAACCCCAACCCTAACCTGACCCTGACGCTATCTCCAACCGTAACACTGAACCGAAAACTAACAGTAGCCCTAAACTTACTCCCTCAAACTAAGTTCAAACCTAACCTAACCTGAAGCCTAACTCAAACCACAGACCTAACCCTAACCCTAGGCGGACACCTTAAGCTCAACCCCAACCCTAACCGGACCCTCATGCTAACTCCAACCGTAACAGTTACCCGAAAACTAACAGTAGCCCTAAACTTACTCCCACAAACTAAGTTCAAACGAAACCTAACCAGAAGCCAAAATCAAACCATACACCTAACCCTAACCCTAGGCGGACACCTTAAGCTCAACCCCAACCCTAACCTGACCCTCACGCTAACTCCAACCGTAACACTGAACCGAAAACTAACAGTAGCCCTAAACTAACTCCATCAAACTAAGTTCAAACCTAACCTAACCTGAAGCCTAACTCAAACCATAGACCTAACCCTAACCCTAGGCGGACACCTGAAGCTCAATCACAACCCTAACCTGACCCTGACGCTATCTCCAACCGTTAACACTGAACCGAAATCTAACAGTAGCCCTAAACTTACTCCCTCAAATTAAGTTCAAACCTAACCTAACCTGAAGCCTATCTCAAACCACAGACCTAACCCTAACCCTAGGCGGACACCATAAACTCAACCACAACCCTAACCGGACACTCACGATAACTCCAAATGTAACACTCAACCAAAAACTAACAGTAGCCCTAAACTTACTCCGTCAAACTATGTTCAAACCTAACCTAACCTGAAGCCTAACTCAAATCATAGAACTAACCCTAACAATAGGCGGACACCTGAAGCTCAACCCCAACCCTAACGTGACCCTGACTCTATCTCCAACCGTAACACTGAACCGAAAACTAACAGTAGCCCTAAACATACTCACTCAAACTAAGTTCAAATGTAACATAACCTGAAGCCTAAATCAAACCACAGACCTAACCCTAACCCTAGGCGAACACCTTAAGCTCAACTCCAACCCTAACCTGACCCTGACACTATCTCCAACCGTAACACTGAACGGAAAACTAACAGTAGCCCTAAACTTACTCACTCAAACTATGTTCAAACATAACCTAACCTGGAGCCTAACTCAAACCATGGACCTAACCCTAACCCTAGGCGGACTCCTCAAGCTAACCCAAAACCTAACCTGACCCTGACGCTAACTCCAACCATAATACTGAACCAAAAACTAACAGTAGCCCTAAACTTACTCCCTCAAACTAAGTTCAAACCTAACCTAACCTGAAGCCTAAATCAAACCATACACCTAACCCTAACACTAGGCGGACAGCTTAAGCTCAACCCCAAACCTAACTGACCCTGACGCTAACTCCAACCGTAACAGGTACCCGAAAACTAACAGTAGCCCTAAACTTACTCCCTCAAACTAAGTTCTAACTTAACCTAACCAGAAGCCAAAATCAAACCATACACCTAACCCTAACGCTAGGCGAACACCTTAAGCTCAACCCCAACCATAACCTGACCATCACACTAACCCAACCGTAACACTGAACCGAAAACTAACAGTAGCCCTAATCTTACTCCCTCAAACTAAATTCAATCCTAACCTAACCTGAAGCCTAACTCAAACCATAGACCTAACCCTAACCCTAGGCGGACACCTGAATCTCAACCCCAACACTAACTTGACCATGACGCTATCTCCAACGTAACACTAAACCGAAAACTAACAGTAGCCCTAAACTTACTCGCTCAAGCTAAGTTCAAACCTAACCTAATCTGAAGCCTAACTCAAATCATAGACCTGACCCTAACAATAGGCGGACACCTGAAGCTCAACCCCAACCCTAACCTGACACTGACGCTATCTCCAACCGTAACACTGAATCGAAAACTAACAGTAGCCCTAATCTTACTCCCTCAGACTAAGTTCAAACCTAACCTAACCTGAAGTATAACTCAAACCATAGACCTAACCCTAACCCTATGCGGACACCTGAAGCTCAACCACAACGCTAACCTGACCCTGACAATATCTCCAAACGTAACACTGAACCGAAAACTAACAGTAGCCCTAAACTTACTCCCTCAAACTAAGTTCAAACCTAACGTAACCTGAAGCCTATCTCCAACCACAGACCTAACCCTAACCCTAGGCGGACACCTTAAGCTCAACCCCAACCCTAACCGGACACTCACGCGAACTCCAAATGTAACACTGAACCAAAAACTAACAGTAGCCCGAAACTTACTCCCTCAAACTAAGTTCAAACCTAACCTAACCTGAAGTCTAAATCAAACAATAGATCTAACCCTAACCCTAGGCGGACACCTTAAGCTTAACCCCAACCCTAACCTGACCCTGAGGTTAAATCCAACCGTAACACTGAACCGAAAACTCACAGTAGCCCTAAACTTACTCCCTCAAACTAAGTTCAAACCTAACCTAACCTGAAGCCTAACTCAAACCATAGACCTAACCCTAACCCTAGGCGGACACCTGAATCTCAACCCCAACCCTAACCTGACCCTGACGCTTACTACAACTGTAACACTGAACCGAAAACTAACAGTAGCCCTAAACTTACTCCCTCAAAACTAAGTTCAAACTTAACCTAACCTGAAGCCTAACTCAAACCACAGACCTAACCCTAACCCTAGGTGGACACCTTAAGCTCAACCCCAACCCTTACCTGACCCTCACGCTAACTCCAACCGTAACACTGAACCGAAAACTAACAGTAGCCCTAAACTTACTCCCTCAAACTAAGTTCAAACCTAACCTAACCTGAAGCCTAACTCAAACCACAGACCTAACCCTAACCCTAGAAGGACACCTTAAGCTCAACCCCAACCCTAACCTGACCCTCACGCTAACTCCAACCGTAACACGGAACCGAAAACTAACAGTAGCCCTAAACTTACTCCCTCAAACTAAGTTCAAACCTAACCTAACCTGAAGCCTAACTCAAACAATAGACCTAACCCTAACCCTAGGCGGACACCTTAAGCTTGACCCCAACCCTACCCTGACCCTGAGGCTAAATTCAACCGTAACACTGAACCAAAAAATACAATAGGGCTAAACTTACTCCCTCAAACTAAGTTCAAACCTAACCTAACCTGAAGCCTAAATCAAACCATACAGCTAACCCTAATCCTAGGCGGACACCTTAACTTCAACCCCAAACCGAACCTGACCCTGACGATTACTCCAACTCTAACAGTTAACCGAAAACTAACAGTAGCCCTAAACTTACTCCCTCAAACTACGTTCAAACATAACCTAACCTGAAGCCTAAATCAAACCATACACCTAACCCAAACCCTAGGCGGACACCTTAAGCTCAACCCCAACCCTAACCTGAACCTGACGCTAACTCCAACCGTTACAGTTACCCGAAAACTAACAGTAGCCCTAAACTTACTCCCTCAAACTAAGTTCAAACCTAACCTAACCTGAAGCCTAACTCAAACCATAGACCTAACCCTAACCCTAGGCGGACACCTGAATCTCAACCCCAACCCTAACTTGACCATGACGCTATCTCCAACTGTAACACTAAACCGAAAACTAACACTAGCCATAAACTTACTCGCTCAAACTAAGTTCAAACCTAACCTCACCTGAAGCCTAACTCAAATCATAGACCTAACCCTAACAATAGGCGGACACCTGAAGCTCAACCCCAACCCTAACCTGACCCTGACGATATCTCCAAACGTAACACTGAACGGAAAACTAACAGTAGCCCTAAACTTACTCCCTCAAACTAAGTTCAAACATAACCTAATTTGGAGCCTAAATCAAACCATACACCTAACCCTAACCCTAGGCGGACACCTTAAGCTCAACCCCAACCCTAACCGGACCCTCACGCTAACTCCAAACGAAACATTGAACCGAAAACTAACAGTAGCCCTAAACTGACTCCCTCAAACTAAGTTCAAACCTAACCTAACCTGTAGCCTAAATCAAATCTTAAACCTAACCCTAACCCTAGGCGGACACCTTAAGCTCAACCCCAACCCTAACCGGACCCTCACGCTAACTCCAAACGAAACATTGAACCGAAAACTAACAGTAGCCCTAAACTGACTCCCTCAAACTAACTTCAAACCTAACCTAACCTGTAGCCTAAATCAAATCTTACACCTAACCCTAACCCTAGGCGTACACCTTAAGCTCAACCCCAACCCTAACCGGACCCTCACGCTAACTCCAAACGAAACATTGAACCGAAAACTAACAGTAGCCCTAAACTTACTCCCTCAAACTAAGTTCAATCCTAACCTAACCTGAAGCCTAAATGAAACCATAGACCTAACCCTAACCCTAGGCGGACACCTTATGCTTAGCCCCCACCCTAACCTGACCCTGAAGCTTAATCCAACCGTAACAGTTAAACGAAAACTAACAGTAGCCCTAAACTGTCTCCCTCAAACTAAGTTCAAACCTAACCTAACCTGGAGCCTAACTCAAACAATAGATCTAACCCTAACCCTAGGCAGACACCTTAAGCTTAACCCCAACCCTAACCTGACCCTGAGGCTAAATCGAACCGTAACACTGAACCAAAAACTAACAGTGGACCTAAACTTACTCCCTCAAACTAAGTTCAAACCTAACCTAACCTGAAGCCGAACTCAAACCATAGACCTAACCCTAACCCTAGGCGGACACCTGCAACTCAACCACAACCCTAACCTGACCCTGACGCTATCTCCAACCGTAACACTGAACCGAAAAATAACAGTAGCCCTAAACTTACTCAATCAAACTAAGTTCAAACCTAACCTCACCTGAAGCCTAACTCAAACCATAGACCTAACCCTAACCCTAGGCGGACACCTTAAGCTCAACCCCAACCCTAACCTGACCCTGACGCTAACTCCAACCGTAACACTGAACCGAAAACTAACAGTAGCCCTAAACTTACTCCCTCAAACTAAGTTCAAATCTAACCTAACCTGAAGCCTAACTCAAACAATAGACCTAACCCTAACCCTAGGCGGACACCTTAAGCTTGACCCCAACCCTAACCTGACCCTGAGTCTAAATTCAACCATAACACTGAACCAAAAAATACAATAGTCCTAAACTTACTCCCTCAAACTAAGTTCAAACCTAACATAACCTGAAGCCTAACTCAAACCATAGACCTAACCCTAACCCTAGGCGGACACCTGAATCTCAACTCCAACCCTAACTTGACCATGACGCTATCTCCAACCGTAACACTAAACCGAAAACTAACAGTAGCCCTAAACTTACTCGCTCAAACTAATTTCAAACCTAACCTAACCTGAAGCCTAAATCAAACCATACACCTAACCCTAACGCTAGGCAGATACCTGAAGCTCAAACCCAAACCTAACCTAACCCTCACGCTAACTCCAACCGTAACACTGAACCTAAAACTAACAGTAGCCCTAAACTTACTCCCTAAAACTAAGTTCAAACCTAACATAACCTGAAGCCTATCTCAAACCATAGACCTAACCCTAACCCTAGGCGGACACCTGAAGCTCAACCCCAACCCTAACCTGACCCTGACGCTATCTCCAACCGTAACACTGAACCGAAAACTAACAGTAGCCCTAAACTTACTCCCTCAAACTAAGTTCAAACCTAACCTAACCTGAAGCCTAACTCAAACCACAGACCTAACCCTAATCCTAGGCGGACACCTTAAGCTCAACCCCAACCCTAACCGGACCCTCATGCTAACTCCAACCGTAACAGTTACCCGAAAACTAACAGTAGCCGTAAACTTACTCCCACAAACTAAGTTCAAATGAAACCTAACCAGAAGCCAAAATCAAACCATACACCTAACCCTAACCCTAGGCGGACACCTTAAGCTCAACCCCAACCCTAACCTGACCCTCACGCTAACTCCAACCGTAACACTGAACCGAAAACTAACAGTAGCCCTAAACTAACTCCATCAAACTAAGTTCAAACCTAACCTAACCTGAAGCCTAACTCAAACCATAGACCTAACCCTAACCCTAGGCGGACACCTGAAGCTCAACCACAACCCTAACCTGACCCTGACGCTATCTCCAACCGTTAACACTGAACCGAAATCTAACAGTAGCCCTAAACTTACTCCCTCAAATTAAGTTCAAACCTAACCTAACCTGAAGCCTATCTCAAACCACAGACCTAACCCTAACCCTAGGCGGACACCATAAACTCAACCACAACCCTAACCGGACACTCACGCTAACTCCAAATGTAACACTCAACCAAAAACTAACAGTAGCCCTAAACTTACTCCGTCAAACTATGTTCAAACCTAACCTAACCTGAAGCCTAACTCAAATCATAGAACTAACCCTAACAATAGGCGGACACCTGAAGCTCAACCCCAACCCTAACGTGACCCTGACTCTATCTCCAACCGTAACACTGAACCGAAAACTAACAGTAGCCCTAAACTTACTCACTCAAACTAAGTTCAAATGTAACATAACCTGAAGCCTAAATCAAACCACAGACCTAACCCTAACCCTAGGCGAACACCTTAAGCTCAACTCCAACCCTAACCTGACCCTGACACTATCTCCAACCGTAACACTGAACGGAAAACTAACAGTAGCCCTAAACTTACTCACTCAAACTATGTTCAAACATAACCTAACCTGGAGCCTAACTCAAACCATGGACCTAACCCTAACCCTAGGCGGACTCCTCAAGCTAACCCAAAACCTAACCTGACCCTGACGCTAACTCCAACCATAATACTGAACCGAAAACTAACAGTAGCCCTAAACTTACTCCCTCAAACTAAGTTCAAACCTAACATAACCTGAAGCCTAAATCAAACCATACGCCTAACCCTAACACTAGGCGGACAGCTTAAGCTCAACCCCAAACCTAACCAGACCCTGACGTTATCTCCAACCATAACACTGAACCGAAAACTAACAGTAGCCCTAAACTTACTCCCTCAAACTAAGTTCAAACCTAACCTAACCTGAAGCCTAAATCAAACCGTACACCTAACCCTAACCCTAGGCGGACACCTTAAACTCAACCCCAACCCTACCCTGACCCTTTTGCTAACTCCAACCGTAACACTTTACCGAAAACTAACAGTAGCCCTAAATTTACTCCCTCAAACTAAGTTCAAACCTAACCTAACCTGAAGCCTAACTCAAACCACAGACCTAACCCTAACCCTAGGAGGACACCTTAAGCTCAACCCCAACCCTAACCTGACCCTCACGCTAACTCCAAACGTAACACTGAACCGAAAACTAACAGTAGCCCTAAACTTACTCCCTCAAACTAAGTTCAAACCTAACCTAACCTGAAGCCTAACTCAAACAATAGACCTAACCCTAACCCTAGGCGGACACCTTAAGCTTGACCCCAACCCTAACCTGACCCTGAGGCTAAATTCAACCGTAACACTGAACCAAAAAATACAATAGGGCTAAACTTACTCCCTCAAACTAAGTTCAAACCTAACCTAACCTGAAGCCTAACTCAAACCATAGACCTAACCCTAACCCTAGGCGGACTCCTGAAGCTCAATCACAACCCTAACCTGACCCTGACGCTATCTCCAACCGTAACACTGAACCGAAAACTAACAGTAGCCCTTAACTTACTCCCTCAAACTAAGTTCAAACCTAACCTATCCTGAAGCCTAACTCAAACCACAGACCTAACCCTAACACTAGGAGGACACCTTAAGCTCAACCCCAACCCTAACCTGACCCTCACGCTAACTCCAACAGTATCACTGAACCGAAAACTAACAGTAGCCCTAAACTTACTCCATCAAACTAAGTACAAACCTAACCGAACCTGAAGCCTAACTCAAACAATAGACCTAACCCTAACCCTAGGCGGACACCTTAAGCTTGACCCCAACCCTAACCTTACCCTGAGTCTAAATTCAACCGTAACACTGAACCAAAAAATACAATAGTCCTAAACTTAGTCCCTCAAACTAAGTTCAAACCTAACATAACCTTAAGCCTAAGTCAAACCATAGACCTATCCCTAACCCTAGGCGGACACCTGAATCTCAACTCCAACCCTAATTTGACCATGACGCTATCTCCAACCGTAACACTAAACCGAAAACTAACAGTAGCCCTAAACTTACTCGCTCAAACTAATTTCAAACCTAACCTAACCTGAAGCCTAACTCTAATCATAGACCTAACCCTAACAATAGGCGGACACCTGAAGCTCAACCCCAACCCTAACCTGACCCTGACGCTATCTCCAACCGTAACACTGAACCGAAAACTAACAGTAGCCCTAAACTTACTCACTCAAACTAAGTTCAAACGTAACCTAACCTGGAGCCTAAATCAAACCATGGACCTAACCCTAACCCTAGGCAGACACCTCAAGCTAACCCCAACCCTAACTTGACCCTGACGCTAACTACAACGATAATACTGAACCGAAAACAAACAGTAGCCCTAAACTTACTCCCTCAAACTAAGTTCAAACCTAACCTAACCTGAAGCCTAAATCAAACCATACACCTAACCCTAATCCTAGGCGGACACCTTAACTTCAACCCCAACCTGAACCTGACCCTGACGCTTACTCCAACTGTAACAGTTAACCGAAAACTAACAGTAGCCCTAAACTTACTCCCTCAAACTAAGTTCAAACATAACATAACCTGAAGACTAAATCAAACCATACACCTAACCCAAACCCTAGGCGGACACCTTAAGCTCAACCCCAACCCTAACCTGACCCTGACGCTAACTCCAACCGTAACAGTTACCCGAAAACTAACAGTAGCCCTAAACTTACTCCCTCAAACTAAGTTCAAACCTAACCTAACCTGAAGCCTAACTCAAACCATAGACCTAACCCTAACCCTAGGCGGACACCTTAAGCTCAACCCCAACGCAAACCGGACCCTCACGCTAACTACAACGTAACATTGAACCGAAAACTAACAGTAGCCCTAAACTTACTCCCTCAAACTAAGTTCAATCCTAACCTAACCTGAAGCCTAAATGAAACCATATACCTAACCCTAACCCTAGGCGGACACCTGAAGCTCAATCACAACCCTAACCTGACCCTGACGCTATCTCCAAACGTAACACTGAACCGAAAACTAACAGTAGCCCTAAACTTACTCCCTCAAACTAAGTTCAAACCTAACCTAACCTGAAGCCTAACTCAAACCAGAGACCTAACCCTAACCCTAGGCCGACACCTTAAGCTCAACCCCAACCCTTACCTGAACCTCACGCTAACTCCAACCGTAACACTGAACCGAAAACTAACAGTAGGCCTAAACTTACTCCCTCAAACTAACTTCAATCCTAACCTAACCTGAAGCCTAAATCAAATCATACACCTAACCCTAACCCTAGGCGGACACCTTAAGCTCCACCCCAACCATAACCTGACCCTCACGCTAACTCCAACCGTAACACGGAACCGGAAACTAACAGTAGCCCTAACCTTACTCCCTCAAACTAAGTTCAAACCTAACCTAACCAGAAGCCTAACTCAAACAATAGACCTAACCCTAACCCTAGGCGGACACCTTTTGCTTAACCCCCACCCAAACCTGACCCTGACGCTTACTCCAACCGTAACAGTTAACCGAAAACTAACAGTAGCCCTAAACTTACTCCATCAAACTAACTTCAAACCTAACCTAACCTTAAGCCTAAATGAAACCATACACATAACCCTAACCCTAGGCGGACACCTTAATCTCAACCCCTACCCTAACCTGGCCCTGACGCTAACTCCAACCGTAACAGTTTCCCGAAAACTAACAGTAGCCCTAAACTTACTCCCTCAAACTATGTTCAAACCTAACCTAACCTGAAGCCTAAATCAAACCATACACCTAACCCTAACCCTAGGCGGACACCTTAAACTCAACCCCAACACTAACGTGACCCTCACGCTAAATCCAACCGTAACACTGAACCGAAAACTAACAGTAGCCCTAAACTTACTCCATCAAACTAAATTCAAACATAACCTAACCTGAAGCCTAACTCAAACCATAGACCTAACCCTAACCCTAGGTGGACACCTGAAGCTCACCCACAACCCTAACCTGACCCTTTTGCTAACTCCAACCGTAACACTTTACCGAAAACTAACAGTAGCCCTAAACTTACTCCCTCAAACTAAGTTCAAACCTAACCTAACCTGAAGCCTAACTCAAACCACAGACCTAACCCTAACCCTAGGAGGACACCTTAAGCTCAACCCCAACCCTAACCTGACCCTCACGCTAACTCCAAACGTAACACTGAACCGAAAGCTAACAGTAGCCCTAAACTTACTCCCTCAAACTAAGTTCAAACCTAACCTAACCTGAAGCCTAACTCAAACAATAGACCTAACCCTAACCCTAGGCGGACACCTTAAGCTTGACCCCAACCCTAACCTGACCCTGAGGCTAAATTCAACCGTAACACTGAACCAAAAAATACAATAGGGCTAAACTTACTCCCTCAAACTAAGTTCAAACCTAACCTAACCTGAAGCCTAACTCAAACCATAGACCTAACCCTAACCCTAGGCGGACACCTGAAGCTCAATCACAACCCTAACCTGACCCTGACGCTATCTCCAACCGTAACACTGAACCGAAAACTAACAGTAGCCCTTAACTTACTCCCTCAAACTAAGTTCAAACCTAACCTAACCTGAAGCCTAACTCAAACCACAGACCTAACCCTAACACTAGGAGGACACCTTAAGCTCAACCCCAACCCTAACCTGACCCTCACGCTTACTCCAACAGTATCACTGAACCGAAAACTAACAGTAGCCCTAAACTTACTCCCTCAAACTAAGTTCAAACCTAACCTAACCTGAAGCCTATCTCAAACCACAGACCTAACCCTAACCCTAGGCGGACACCATAAAATCAACCACAACCCTAACCGGACACTCACGCTAACTCCAAATGTAACACTCAACCAAAAACTAACAGTAGCCCTAAACTTACTCCGTCAAACTATGTTCAAACCTAACCTAACCTGAAGCCTAACTCAAATCATAGAACTAACCCTAACAATAGGCGGACACCTGAAGCTCAACCCCAACCCTAACGTGACCCTGACACTATCTCCAACCGTAACACTGAACCGAAAACTAACAGTAGCCCTAAACTTACTCACTCAAACTAAGTTCAAATGTAACATAACCTAAAGCCTAAATCAAACCACAGACCTAACCCTAACCCTAGGCGAACACCTTAAGCTCAACTCCAACCCTAACCTGACCCTGACACTATCTCCAACCGTAACACTGAACGGAAAACTAACAGTAGCCCTAAACTTACTCACTCAAACTATGTTCAAACATAACCTAACCTGGAGCCTAACTCAAACCATGGACCTAACCCTAACCCTAGGCGGACTCCTCAAGCTAACCCAAAACCTAACCTGACCCTGACGCTAACTCCAACCATAATACTGAACCGAAAACTAACAGTAGCCCTAAACTTACTCCCTCAAACTAAGTTCAAACCTAACCTAACCTGAAGCCTACATCAAACCATACAACTAACCCTAACACTAGGCGGACAGCTTAAGCTCAACCCCAAACCTAACTGACCCTGACGCTAACTCCAACCGTAACAGGTACCCGAAAACTAACAGTAGCCCTAAACTTACTCCCTCAAACTAAGTTCAAACATAACCTAATTTGGAGCCTAAATCAAACCATACACCTAACCCTAACGCTAGGCGAACACCTTAAGCTCAACCCCAACCATAACCTGACCATCACACTAACCCAACCGTAACACTGAACCGAAAACTAACAGTAGCCCTAATCTTACTCCCTCAAACTAAATTCAATCCTAACCTAACCTGAAGCCTAACTCAAACCATAGACCTAACCCTAACCCTAGGCGGACACCTGAATCTCAACCCCAACACTAACTTGACCATGACGCTATCTCCAACGTAACACTAAACCGAAAACTAACAGTAGCCCTAAACTTACTCGCTCAAGCTAAGTTCAAACCTAACCTAATCTGAAGCCTAACTCAAATCATAGACCTGACCCTAACAATAGGCGGACACCTGAAGCTCAACCCCAACCCTAACCTGACCCTGACGCTATCTCCAACCGTAACACTGAATCGAAAACTAACAGTAGCCCTAATCTTACTCCCTCAGACTAAGTTCAAACCTAACCTAACCTGAAGTATAACTCAAACCATAGACCTAACCCTAACCCTATGCGGACACCTGAAGCTCAACCACAACGCTAACCTGACCCTGACAATATCTCCAAACGTAACACTGAACCGAAAACTAACAGTAGCCCTAAACTTACTCCCTCAAACTAAGTTCAAACCTAACGTAACCTGAAGCCTATCTCCAACCACAGACCTAACCCTAACCCTAGGCGGACACCTTAAGCTCAACCCCAACCCTAACCGGACACTCACGCGAACTCCAAATGTAACACTGAACCAAAAACTAACAGTAGCCCGAAACTTACTCCCTCAAACTAAGTTCAAACCTAACCTAACCTGAAGTCTAAATCAAACAATAGATCTAACCCTAACCCTAGGCGGACACCTTAAGCTTAACCCCAACCCTAACCTGACCCTGAGGTTAAATCCAACCGTAACACTGAACCGAAAACTCACAGTAGCCCTAAACTTACTCCCTCAAACTAAGTTCAAACCTAACCTAACCTGAAGCCTAACTCAAACCATAGACCTAACCCTAACACTAGGCGGACACCTGAAGCTCAACCCCAACCCTAACCTGACCCTGACGCTTACTACAACTGTAACACTGAACCGAAAACTAACAGTAGCCCTAAACTTACTCCCTCAAAACTAAGTTCAAACTTAACCTAACCTGAAGCCTAACTCAAACCACAGACCTAACCCTAACCCTAGGTGGACACCTTAAGCTCAACCCCAACCCTTACCTGACCCTCACGCTAACTCCAACCGTAACACTGAACCGAAAACTAACAGTAGCCCTAAACTTACTCCCTCAAACTAAGTTCAAACCTAACCTAACCTGAAGCCTAACTCAAACCACAGACCTAACCCTAACCCTAGAAGGACACCTTAAGCTCAACCCCAACCCTAACCTGACCCTCACGCTAACTCTAACCGTAACACGGAACCGAAAACTAACAGTAGCCCTAAACTTACTCCCTCAAACTAAGTTCAAACCTAACCTAACCTGAAGCCTAACTCAAACAATAGACCTAACCCTAACCCTAGGCGGACACCTTAAGCTTGACCCCAACCCTACCCTGACCCTGAGGCTAAATTCAACCGTAACACTGAACCAAAAAATACAATAGGGCTAAACTTACTCCCTCAAACTAAGTTCAAACCTAACCTAACCTGAAGCCTAAATCAAACCATACAGCTAACACTAATCCTAGGCGGACACCTTAACTTCAACCCCAAACCGAACCTGACCCTGACGATTACTCCAACTGTAACAGTTAACCGAAAACTAACAGTAGCCCTAAACTTACTCCCTCAAACTACGTTCAAACATAACCTAACCTGAAGCCTAAATCAAACCATACCCCTAACCCAAACCCTAGGCGGACACCTTAAGCTCAACCCCAACCCTAACCTGAACCTGACGCTAACTCCAACCGTTACAGTTACCCGAAAACTAACAGTAGCCCTAAACTTACTCCCTCAAACTAAGTTCAAACCTAACCTAACCTGAAGCCTAACTCAAACCATAGACCTAACCCTAACCCTAGGCGGACACCTGAATCTCAACCCCAACCCTAACTTGACCATGACGCTATCTCCAACCGTAACACTAAACCGAAAACTAACACTAGCCATAAACTTACTCGCTCAAACTAAGTTCAAACCTAACCTCACCTGAAGCCTAACTCAAATCATAGACCTAACCCTAACAATAGGCGGACACCTGAAGCTCAACCCCAACCCTAACCTGACCCTGACGATATCTCCAAACGTAACACTGAACGGAAAACTAACAGTAGCCCTAAACTTACTCCCTCAAACTAAGTTCAAACATAACCTAATTTGGAGCCTAAATCAAACCATACACCTAACCCTAACCCTAGGCGGACACCTTAAGCTCAACCCCAACCCTAACCGGACCCTCACGCTAACTCCAAACGAAACATTGAACTGAAAACTAACAGTAGCCCTAAACTTACTCCCTCAAACTAAGTTCAATCCTAACCTAACCTGAAGCCTAAATGAAACCATAGACCTAACCCTAACCCTAGGCGGACACCTTATGCTTAGCCCCCACCCTAACCTGACCCTGAAGCTTAATCCAACCGTAACAGTTAAACGAAAACTAACAGTAGCCCTAAACTGTCTCCCTCAAACTAAGTTCAAACCTAACCTAACCTGGAGCCTAACTCAAACAATAGACCTAACCCTAACCCTAGGCAGACACCTTAAGCTTAACCCCAACCCTAACCTGACCCTGAGGCTAAATCGAACCGTAACACTGAACCAAAAACTAACAGTGGACCTATACTTACTCCCTCAAACTAAGTTCAAACCTAACCTAACCTGAAGCCTAACTCAAACCATAGACCTAACCCTAACCCTAGGCGGACACCTGCAACTCAACCACAACCCTAACCTGACCCTGACGCTATCTCCAACCGTAACACTGAACCGAAAACTAACAGTAGCCCTAAACTTACTCAATCAAACTAAGTTCAAACCTAACCTCACCTGAAGCCTAACTCAAACCATAGACCTAACCCTAACCCTAGGCGGACACCTTAAGCTCAACCCCAACCCTAACCTGACCCTGACGCTAACTCCAACCGTAACACTGAACCGAAAACTAACAGTAGCCCTAAACTTACTCCCTCAAACTAAGTTCAAACCTAACCTAACCTGAAGCCTAGCTCAAACAATAGACCTAACTCTAATCCTAGGCGGACACCTTAAGCTTGAGCCCAACCCTACCCTGACCCTGAGGCTAAATTCAACCGTAACACTGAACCAAAAAATACAATAGGGCTAAACTTACTCCCTCAAACTAAGTTCAAACCTAACCTAACCTGAAGCCTAACTCAAACCACAGACCTAACCCTAACCTTAGGCGGACACCTGAAGCTCAATCACAACCCTAACCTGACCCTGACGCTATCTCCAACCGTAACACTGAACCGAAAACTAACAGTAGCCCTTAACTTACTCCCTCAAACTAAGTTCAAACCTAACCTAACCTGAAGCCTAACTCAAACCACAGACCTAACCCTAACCCTAGGAGGACACCTTAAGCTCAACCACAACCCTAACCTGACCCTCACGCTAACTCCAACCGTAACACTGAACCGAAAACTAACAGTAGCCCTAAACTTACTCCCTCAAACTAAGTTCAAACCTAACCTAACCTGAAGCCTAACTCAAACAATAGACCTAAACCTAACCCTAGGCGGACACCTGAATCTCAACCCCAACACTAACTTGACCATGACGCTATCTCCAACGTAACACTAAACCGAAAACTAACAGTAGCCCTAAACTTACTCGCTCAAGCTAAGTTCAAACCTAACCTAATCTGAAGCCTAACTCAAATCATAGACCTGACCCTAACAATAGGCGGACACCTGAAGCTCAACCCCAACCCTAACCTGACCCTGACGCTATCTCCAACCGTAACACTGAATCGAAAACTAACAGTAGCCCTAATCTTACTCCCTCAGACTAAGTTCAAACCTAACCTAACCTGAAGTATAACTCAAACCATAGACCTAACCCTAACCCTATGTGGACACCTGAAGCTCAACCACAACGCTAACCTGACCCTGACAATATCTCCAAACGTAACACTGAACCGAAAACTAACAGTAGCCCTAAACTTACTCCCTCAAACTAAGTTCAAACCTAACGTAACCTGAAGCCTATCTCCAACCACAGACCTAACCCTAACCCTAGGCGGACACCTTAAGCTCAACCCCAACCCTAACCGGACACTCACGCGAACTCCAAATGTAACACTGAACCAAAAACTAACAGTAGCCTGAAACTTACTCCCTCAAACTAAGTTCAAACCTAACCTAACCTGAAGTCTAAATCAAACAATAGATCTAACCCTAACCCTAGGCGGACACCTTAAGCTTAACCCCAACCCTAACCTGACCCTGAGGTTAAATTAAACCGTAACACTGAACCGAAAACTAACAGTAGCCCTAAACTTACTCCCTCAAACTAAGTTCAAACCTAACCTAACCTGAAGCCTAACTCAAACCATAGACCTAACCCTAACACTAGGCGGACACCTGAAGCTCAACCCCAACCCTAACCTGACCCTGACGCTTACTACAACTGTAACACTGAACCGAAAACTAACAGTAGCCCTAAACTTACTCCCTCAAAACTAAGTTCAAACTTAACCTAACCTGAAGCCTAACTCAAACCACAGACCTAACCCTAACCCTAGGTGGACACCTTAAGCTCAACCCCAACCCTTACCTGACCCTCACGCTAACTCCAACCGTAACACGGAACCGAAAACTAACAGTAGCCCTAAACTTACTCCCTCAAACTAAGTTCATACCTAACCTAACCTGAAGCCTAACTCAAACCACAGACCTAACCCTAACCCTAGAAGGACACCTTAAGCTCAACCCCAACCCTAACCTGACCCTCACGCTAACTCCAACCGTAACACGGAACCGAAAACTAACAGTAGCCCTAAACTTACTCCCTCAAACTAAGTTCAAACCTAACCTAACCTGAAGCCTAACTCAAACAATAGACCTAACCCTAACCCTAGGCGGACACCTTAAGCTTGACCCCAACCCTACCCTGACCCTGAGGCTAAATTCAACCGTAACACTGAACCAAAAAATACAATAGGGCTAAACTTACTCCCTCAAACTAAGTTCAAACCTAACCTAACCTGAAGCCTAAATTAAACCATACAGCTAACCCTAATCCTAGGCGGACACCTTAACTTCAACCCCAAACCGAACCTGACCCTGACGATTACTCCAACTGTAACAGTTAACCGAAAACTAACAGTAGCCCTAAACTTACTCCCTCAAACTACGTTCAAACATAACCTAACCTGAAGCCTAAATCAAACCATACACCTAACCGAAACCCTAGGCGGACACCTTAAGCTCAACCCCAACCCTAACCTGAACCTGACGCTAACTCCAACCGTTACAGTTACCCGAAAACTAACAGTAGCCCTAAACTTACTCCCTCAAACTAAGTTCAAACCTAACCTAACCTGAAGCCTAACTCAAACCATGGACCTAACCCTAACCCTAGGCGGACACCTGAATCTCAACCCCAACCCTAACTTGACCATGACGCTATCTCCAACCGTAACACTAAACCGAAAACTAACACTAGCCATAAACTTACTCGCTCAAACTAAGTTCAAACCTAACCTCACCTGAAGCCTAACTCAAATCATAGACCTAACCCTAACAATAGGCGGACACCTGAAGCTCAACCCCAACCCTAACCTGACCCTGACGATATCTCCAAACGTAACACTGAACGGAAAACTAACAGTAGCCCTAAACTTACTCCCTCAAACTAAGTTCAAACATAACCTAATTTGGAGCCTAAATCAAACCATACACCTAACCCTAACCCTAGGCGGACACCTTAAGCTCAACCCCAACCCTAACCGGACCCTCACGCTAACTCCAAACGAAACATTGAACCGAAAACTAACAGTAGCCCTAAACTTACTCCCTCAAACTAAGTTCAATCCTAACCTAACCTGAAGCCTAAATGAAACCATAGACCTAACCCTAACCCTAGGCGGACACCTTATGCTTAGCCCCCACCCTAACATGACCCTGAAGCTTAATCCAACCGTAACAGTTAAACGAAAACTAACAGTAGCCCTAAGCTGTCTCCCTCAAACTAAGTTCAAACCTAACCTAACCTGGAGCCTAACTCAAACAATAGACCTAACCCTAACCCTAGGCAGACACCTTAAGCTTAACCCCAAACCTAACCTGACCCTGAGGCTAAATCGAACCGTAACACAGAACCAAAAACTAACAGTGGACCTAAACTTACTCCCTCAAACTAAGTTCAAACCTAACCTAACCTGAAGCCTAACTCAAACCATAGACCTAACCCTAACCCTAGGCGGACACCTGCAACTCAACCACAACCCTAACCTGACCCTGAAGCTATCTCCAACCGTAACACTGAACCGAAAACTAACAGTAGCCCTAAACTTACTCAATCAAACTAAGTTCAAACCTAACCTCACCTGAAGCCTAACTCAAACCATAGACCTAACCCTAACCCTAGGCGGACACCTTAAGCTCAACCCCAACCCTAACCTGACCCTGACGCTCACTCCAACCGTAACACTGAACCGAAAACTAACAGTAGCCCTAAACTTACTCCCTCAAACTAAGTTCAAACCTAACCTAACCTGAAGCCTAGCTCAAACAATAGACCTAACTCTAACCCTAGGCGGACACCTTAAGCTTGAGCCCAACCCTACCCTGACCCTGAGGCTAAATTCAACCGTAACACTGAACCAAAAAATACAATAGGGCTAAACTTACTCCCTCAAACTAAGTTCAAACCTAACCTAACCTGAAGCCTAACTCAAACCACAGACCTAACCCTAACCTTAGGCGGACACCTGAAGCTCAATCACAACCCTAACCTGACCCTGACGCTATCTCCAACCGTAACACTGAACCGAAAACTAACAGTAGCCCTTAACTTACTCCCTCAAACTAAGTTCAAACCTAACCTAACCTGAAGCCTAACTCAAACCACAGACCTAACCCTAACCCTAGGAGGACACCTTAAGCTCAACCACAACCCTAACCTGACCCTCACGCTAACTCCAACCGTAACACTGAACCGAAAACTAACAGTAGCCCTAAACTTACTCCCTCAAACTAAGTTCAAACCTAACCTAACCTGAAGCCTAACTCAAACAATAGACCTAACCCTAACCCTAGGCGGACACCTTAAGCTTGACCCCAACCCTAACCTGACCCTGAGTCTAAATTCAACCATAACACTGAACCAAAAAATACAATAGTCCTAAACTTACTCCCTCAAACTAAGTTCAAACCTAACATAACCTGAAGCCTAACTCAAACCATAGACCTAACCCTAACCCTAGGCGGACACCTGAATCTCAACTCCAACCCTAACTTGACCATGACGCTATCTCCAACCGTAACACTAAACCGAAAACTAACAGTAGCCCTAAACTTACTCGCTCAAACTAATTTCAAACCTAACCTAACCTGAAGCCTAACTCTAATCATAGACCTAACCCTAACAATAGGCGAACACCTGAAGCTCAACCCCAACCCTAACCTGACCCTGACGCTATCTCCAACCGTAACACTGAACCGAAAACTAACAGTAGCCCTAAACGTACTCACTCAAACTAAGTTCAAACGTAACCTAACCTGAAGCCTAAATCATACCACAGACCTAACCCTAACCCTAGGCGGACACCTTAAGCTCAACTCCAACCGTAACCTGAACCTGACGCTATCTCCAACCGTAACACTTAACCGAAAACTAACAGTAGCCCTAAACTTACTCACTCAAACTAAGTTCAAACGTAACCTAACCTGGAGCCTAAATCAAACCATGGACCTAACCCTAACCCTAGGCGGACACCTCAAGCTAACCCCAACCCTAACTTGACCCTGACGCTAACTCCAACCATAATACTGAACCGAAAACAAACAGTAGCCCTAAACTTACTCCCTCAAACTAAGTTCTAACCTAACCTAACCTGAAGCCTAAATCAAACCATACACCTAACCCTAATCCTAGGCGGACACCTTAACTTCAACCCCAAACCGAACCTGACCCTGACGCTTACTCCAACTGTAACAGTTAACCGAAAACTAACAGTAGCCCTAAACTTACTCCCTCAAACTACGTTCAAACATAACCTAACCTGAAGCCTAAATCAAACCATACACCTAACCCAAACCCTAGGCGGACACCTTAAGCTCAACCCCAACCCTAACCTGACCCTGACGCTAACTCCAACCGTAACAGTTACCCGAAAACTAACAGTAGCCCTAAACTTACTCCCTCAAACTAAGTTCAAACTTAACCTAACCTGAAGCCTAAATCAAAACATACACCTAACCCTAACCCTAGGTGGACAACTTATGCTTAACCCCCACCCTAACCTGACCCTGACGCTTACTCCAACTGTAACACTGAACCGAAAACTAACAGTAGCCCTAAACTTACTCCCTCAAACTAAGTTCAAACTTAACCTAACCTGAAGCCTAACTCAAACCACAGACCTAACCCTAACCCTAGGTGGACACCTTAAGCTCAACCCCAACCCTTACCTGACCCTCACGCTAACTCCAACCGTAACACTGAACCGAAAACTAACAGTAGCCCTAAACTTACTCCCTCAAACTAAGTTCAAAACTAACCTAACGTGAAGCCTAACTCAAACCACAGACCTAACCCTAACCCTAGGAGGACACCTTAAGCTCAACCCCAACCCTAACCTGACCCTCACGCTAACTCCAACCGTAACACGGAACCGAAAACTAAGAGTAGCCCTAAACTTACTCCCTCAAACTAAGTTCAAACCTAACCTAACCTGAAGCCTAACTCAAACAATAGACCTAACCCTAACCCTAGGCGGACACCTTAAGCTTGACCCCAACCCTAACCTGACCCTGAGGCTAAATTCAACCGTAACACTGAACCAAAAAATACAATAGGGCTAAACTTACTCCCTCAAACTAAGTTCAAACCTAACCTAACCTGAAGCCTAACTCAAACCATAGACCTAACCCTAACCCTAGGCGGACACCTGAAGCTCAATCACAACCCTAACCTGACCCTGACGCTATCTCCAACCGTAACACTGAACCGAAAACTAACAGTAGCCCTTAACTTACTCCCTCAAACTAAGTTCAAACCTAACCTAACCTAAAACCTAACTCAAACCACAGACCTAACCCTAACCCTAGGAGGACACCTTAAGCTCAACCCCAACCCTAACCTGACCCTCACGCTAACTCCAACCGTAACACTGAACCGAAAACTAACAGTAGCCCTAAACTTACTCCCTCAAACTAAGTTCAAACCTAACCTAACCTGAAGCCTAACTCAAACAATAGACCTAACCCTAACCCTAGACGGACACCTTAAGCTTGACCCCAACCCTAACCTGACCCTGAGTCTAAATTCAACCGTAACACTGAACCAAAAAATACAATAGTCCTAAACTTACTCCCTCAAACTAAGTTCAAACCTAACATAACCTGAAGCCTAACTCAAACCATAGAACTAACCCTAACCCTAGGCGGACACCTGAATCTCAACTCCAACCCTAACTTGACCATGACGCTATCTCCAACCGTAACACTAAACCGAAAACTAACAGTAACCCTAAACTTACTCGCTCAAACTAATTTCAAACCTAACCTAACCTGAAGCCTAACTCTAATCATAGACCTAACCCTAACAATAGGCGGACACCTGAAGCTCAACCCCAACCCTAACCTGACCCTGACGCTATCTCCAACCGTAACACTGAACCGAAAACTAAAAGTAGCCCTAAACGTACTCACTCAAACTAAGTTCAAACGTAACCTAACCTGAAGCCTAAATCAAACCACAGACCTAACCCTAACCCTAGGCGGACACCTTAAGCTCAACTCCAACCGTAACCTGACCCTGACGCTATCTCCAACCGTAACACTTAACCGAAAACTAACAGTAGCCCTAAACTTACTCACTCAAACTAAGTTCAAACGTAACCTCACCTGGAGCCTAAATCAAACCATGGATCTAACCCTAACCCTAGGCGGAAACCTCAAGCTAACCCCAACCCTAACTTGACCCTGACGCTAACTCTAACCATAATACTGAACCGAAAACAAACAGTAGCCCTAAACTTACTCCCTCAAACTAAGTTCAAACCTAACCTAACCTGAAGCCTAAATCAAACCATACACCTAACCCTAATCCTAGGCGGACACCTTAACTTCAACCCCAACCCTAACCTGACCCTGACGCTATCTCCAACCGTAACACTGAACCGAAAACTAACAGTAGCCGTAAACTTACTCCCTCAAACTAAGTTCAAACCTAACCTAACCTGAAGCCTAACTCAAACCATAGACCTAACCCTAACCCTAGGCGGACACCTTGAGCTCAACCCCAACGCTAACCGGACCCTCACGCTAACTACAACGTAACATTGAACCGAAAACTAACAGTAGCCCTAAACTTACTCCCTCAAACTAAGTTCAATCCTAACCTAACCTGAAGCCTAAATGAAACCATAGACCTAACCCTAACCCTAGGCGGACACCTTATGCTTAACCCCCACCCTAACCTGACCCTGACGCTAACTCCAACTGTAACAGTTAACCGAAAACTAACAGTAGCCCTAAACTTACTCCCTCAAACTCACTTCAAACCTAACCTAACCTGAAGCCTAAATCAAACCATACACCTAACCCTAACCCTAGGCGGACACCTTAAGCTCAACCCCAACCCTAACCTGGCCCTGACGCTAACTCCAATAGTAACAGTTACCCGAAAACTAACAGTAGCCCTAAACTTACTGCCTCACACTAACTTCAAACCTAACCTAACTTGAAGCATCACTCAAACCATAGTCCTAACCCTAACCCTAGGCGGACACCTGAAACTCAACCACAACCCTAACCAGACCCTGACGTTATCTCCAACCGTAACACTGAACCGAAAACTAACAGTAGCCCTAAACTTACTCCCTCAAACTAAGTTCAAACCTAACGTAACCTGAAGCCTAAATCAAACCGTACACCTAACCCTAACCCTAGGCGGACACCTTAAACTCAACCCCAACCCTACCCTGACCCTTTTGCTAACTCCAACCGTAACACTTTACCGAAAACTAACAGTAGCCCTAAACTTACTCCCTCAAACTAAGTTCAAACCTAACCTAACCTGAAGCCTAACTCAAACCACAGACCTAACCCTAACCCTAGGAGGACACCTTAAGCTCAACCCCAACCCTAACCTGACCCTCACGCTAACTCCAAACGTAACACTGAACCGAAAACTAACAGTAGCCCTAAACTTACTCCCTCAAACTAAGTTCAAACCTAACCTAACCTGAAGCCTAACTCAAACAATAGACCTAACCCTAACCCTAGGCGGACACCTTAAGCTTGACCCCAACCCTAACCTGACCCTGAGGCTAAATTCAACCGTAACACTGAACCAAAAAATACAATAGGGCTAAACTTACTCCCTCAAACTAAGTTCAAACCTAACCTAACCTGAAGCCTAACTCAAACCATAGACCTAACCCTAACCCTAGGCGGACTCCTGAAGCTCAATCACAACCCTAACCTGACCCTGACGCTATCTCCAACCGTAACACTGAACCGAAAACTAACAGTAGCCCTTAACTTACTCCCTCAAACTAAGTTCAAACCTAACCTATCCTGAAGCCTAACTCAAACCACAGACCTAACCCTAACACTAGGAGGATACCTTAAGCTCAACCCCAACCCTAACCTGACCCTCACGCTAACTCCAACAGTATCACTGAACCGAAAACTAACAGTAGCCCTAAACTTACTCCATCAAACTAAGTACAAACCTAACCGAACCTGAAGCCTAACTCAAACAATAGACCTAACCCTAACCCTAGGCGGACACCTTAAGCTTGACCCCAACCCTAACCTTACCCTGAGTCTAAATTCAACCGTAACACTGAACCAAAAAATACAATAGTCCTAAACTTAGTCCCTCAAACTAAGTTCAAACCTAACCTAACCTGAAGCCTAACTCAAACCATAGACCTAACCCTAACCCTAGGCGGACACCTTAAGCTCAACCCCAACGCAAACCGGACCCTCACGCTAACTACAACGTAACATTGAACCGAAAACTAACAGTAGCCCTAAACTTACTCCCTCAAACTAAGTTCAATCCTAACCTAACCTGAAGCCTAAATGAAACCATATACCTAACCCTAACCCTAGGCGGACACCTGAAGCTCAATCACAACCCTAACCTGACCCTGACGCTATCTCCAAACGTAACACTGAACCAAAAACTAACAGTAGCCCTAAACTTACTCCCTCAAACTAAGTTCAAACCTAACCTAACCTGAAGCCTAACTCAAACCAGAGACCTAACCCTAACCCTAGGCCGACACCTTAAGCTCAACCCCAGCCCTTACCTGAACCTCACGCTAACTCCAACCGTAACACTGAACCGAAAACTAACAGTAGGCCTAAACTTACTCCCTCAAACTAACTTCAATCCTAACCTAACCTGAAGCCTAAATCAAATCATACACCTAACCCTAACCCTAGGCGGACACCTTAAGCTCAACCCCAACCCTAACCTGACCCTCACGCTAACTCCAACCGTAACACGGAACCGGAAACTAACAGTAGCCCTAACCTTACTCCCTCAAACTAAGTTCAAACCTAACCTAACCAGAAGCCTAACTCAAACAATAGACCTAACCCTAACCCTAGGCGGACACCTTTTGCTTAACCCCCACCCAAACCTGACCCTGACGCTTACTCCAACCGTAACAGTTAACCGAAAACTAACAGTAGCCCTAAACTTACTCCATCAAACTAACTTCAAACCTAACCTAACCTTAAGCCTAAATGAAACCATACACATAACCCTAACCCTAGGCGGACACCTTAATCTCAACCCCTACCCTAACCTGGACCTGACGCTAACTCCAACCGTAACAGTTTCCCGAAAACTAACAGTAGCCCTAAACTTACTCCCTCAAACTATGTTCAAACCTAACCTAACCTGAAGCCTAAATCAAACCATACACCTAACCCTAACCCTAGGCGGACACCTTAAACTCAACCCCAACACTAACGTGACCCTCACGCTAAATCCAACCGTAACACTGAACCGAAAACTAACAGTAGCCCTAAACTTACTCCATCAAACTAAATTCAAACATAACCTAACCTGAAGCCTAACTCAAACCATAGACCTAACCCTAACCCTAGGTGGACACCTGAAGCTCAACCACAACCCTAACCTGACCCTTTTGCTAACTCCAACCGTAACACTTTACCGAAAACTAACAGTAGCCCTAAACTTAATCCCTCAAACTAAGTTCAAACCTAACCTAACCTGAAGCCTAACTCAAACCACAGACCTAACCCTAACCCTAGGAGGACACCTTAAGCTCAACCCCAACCCTAACCTGACCCTCACGCTAACTCCAAACGTAACACTGAACCGAAAGCTAACAGTAGCCCTAAACTTACTCCCTCAAACTAAGTTCAAACCTAACCTAACCTGAAGCCTAACTCAAACAATAGACCTAACCCTAACCCTAGGCGGACACCTTAAGCTTGACCCCAACCCTAACCTGACCCTGAGGCTAAATTCAACCGTAACACTGAACCAAAAAATACAATAGGGCTAAACTTACTCCCTCAAACTAAGTTCAAACCTAACCTAACCTGAAGCCTAACTCAAACCATAGACCTAACCCTAACCCTAGGCGGACACCTGAAGCTCAATCACAACCCTAACCTGACCCTGACGCTATCTCCAACCGTAACACTGAACCGAAAACTAACAGTAGCCCTTAACTTACTCCCTCAAACTAAGTTCAAACCTAACCTAACCTGAAGCTTAACTCAAACCACAGACCTAACCCTAACCTTGGAGGACACCTTAAGCTCAACCCCAACCCTAACCTGACCCTCACGCTAACTCCAACAGTATCACTGAACCGAAAACTAACAGTAGCCCTAAACTTACTCCCTCAAACTAAGTACAAACCTAACCGAACCTGAAGCCTAACTCAAACAATAGACCTAACCCTAACCCTAGGCGGACACCTTAAGCTTTACCCCAACACTAACCTTACCCTGAGTCTAAATTCAACCGTAACACTGAACCAAAAAATACAATAGTCCTAAACTTAGTCCCTCAAACTAAGTTCAAACCTAACATAACCTTAAGCCTAACTCAAACCATAGACCTATCCCTAACCCTAGGCGGACACCTGAATCTCAACTCCAACCCTAATTTGACCATGACGCTATCTCCAACCGTAACACTAAACCGAAAACTAACAGTAGCCCTAAACTTACTCGCTCAAACTAATTTCAAACCTAACCTAACCTGAAGCCTAACTCTAATCATAGACCTAACCCTAACAATAGGCGGACACCTGAAGCTCAACCCCAACCCTAACCTGACCCTGACGCTATCTCCAACCGTAACACTGAACCGAAAACTAACAGTAGCCCTAAACTTACTCACTCAAACTAAGTTCAAACGTAACCTAACCTGGAGCCTAAATCAAACCATGGACCTAACCCTAACCCTAGGCGGACCCTCGAGTTAACCCCAACCCTAACTTGACCCTGACGCTAACTACAACGATAATACTGAACCGAAAACAAACAGTAGCCCTAAACTTACTCCCTCAAACTAAGTTCAAACCTAACCTAACCTGAAGCCTAAATCAAACCATACACCTAACCCTAATCCTAGGCCGACACCTTAACTTCAACCCCAAACCGAACCTGACCCTGACGCTTACTCCAACTGTAACAGTTAACCGAAAACTAACAGTATCCCTAAACTTACTCCCTCAAACTAAGTTCAAACATAACATAACCTGAAGACTAAATCAAACCATACACCTAACCCAAACCCTAGGCGGACACCTTAAGCTCAACCCCAACCCTAACCTGACCCTGACGCTAACGCCAACCGTAACAGTTACCCGAAAACTAACAGTAGCCCTAAACTTACTCCCTCAAACTAAGTTCAAACCTAACCTAACCTGAAGCCTAAATCAAAACATACACCTAACCCTAACCCTAGGCGGACAACTTAAGCTTAACCCCCACCCTAACCTGACCCTGACGCTTACTCCAACTGTAACACTGAACCGAAAACTAACAGTAGCCCTAAACTTACTCCCTCAAACTAAGTTCAAACTTACCCTAACCTGAAGCCTAACTCAAATCACAGACCTAACCCTAACCCTAGGTGGACACCTTAAGCTCAACCCCAACCCTTACCTGACCCTCACGCTAACTCCAACCGTAACACTGAACCAAAAACTAACAGTAGCCCTAAACTTACTCCCTCAAACTAAGTTCAAACCTAACCTAACCTGAAGCCTAACTCAAACCACAGACGTAACCCTAACCCTAGGAGGACACCTTAAGCTCAACCCCAACCCTAACCTGACCCTCACGCTAACTCCAACCGTAACACGGAACCGGAAACTAACAGTAGCCCTAACCTTACTCCCTCAAACTAAGTTCAAACCTAACCTAACCAGAAGCCTAACTCAAACAATAGACCTAACCCTAACCCTAGGCGGACACCTTAAGCTTGACCCCAACCCTAACCTGACCCTGAGGCTAAATTCAACCGTAACACTGAACCAAAAAATACAATAGGGCTAAACTTACTCCCTCAAACTAAGTTCAAACCTAACCTAGCCTGAAACCTAACTCAAACCATAGACCTAACCCTAACCCTAGGCGGACACCTTAAGCTCAACCCCAACGCAAACCGGACCCTCACGCTAACTACAACGTAACATTGAACCGAAAACTAACAGTAGCCCTAAACTTACTCCCTCAAACTAACTTCAAACCTAACCTAACCTGAAGCCTAAATCAAATCATACACCTAACCCTAACCCTAGGCGGACACCTTAAGCTCAACCCCAAACCTAACCTGACCCTGACGCTATCTCCAACCGTAACAGTTAACTGAAAACTAACAGTAGCCCTAAACTTACGCCCTCAAACTAAGTACAAACATAACCTAACCTGAAGCCTAAATCAAACCATACACCTAACCGTAACTCTAGGCGGACACCTTAAGCTCAACCCCAACCATAACCTGGCCCTGACGCTAACTCCAACTGTAACAGTTACCCGAAAACTAACAGTAGCCCTAAACTTACAACCTCAAACTAAGTTCAAACCTAACCTAACCTGAAGCCTAAATCAAACCATAAACCTAACCCTAAACCTAGGCGGACACCTTAAGCTCAACCCCAACCCTAACCTGACCCTCACGCTAACTCCAGCAGTAACACTGAACCGAATACTAACAGTAGCCCTAAACTTACTCCCTCAAACTAAGTTCAACCTAACCTAACATGAAGCCTAACTCAAACCATAGACCTAATCCTAACCCTTGGCGGACACCTGAAGCTCAACCCCAACCATAACCTGACCCTGACGCTATCTCCAACCATAACACTTAATCGAAAACTAACAGTAGCCCTAAACTTACTCCCTCAAACTAACTTCAAACCTAACCTAACCTGAAGCCTAAATTAAACCATCCACCTAACCCTAACCCTAGGCGGACACCTGAAGCTCAACCCCAACCCTAACCTGACCCTGACGCTAACTCCAACCATAACACCGAACCGAAAACTAACAGTAGCCCTAAACCTACTCCCTCAAACTAAGTTCAAACCTAACCTAACCTGAAGCCTAACTCAAACCACAGACCTAACCCTAACCCTAGGCGGACACCTAAAGCTCCACCCCAACCCTAACCTGACCCTCATGCTAACTCCAACCGTAACACTGAACCGAAAACTAAAAATAGCCCTAAACTTATTCCCTCAAACTAACTTCAAACCTAACCTAACCTGAAGCCTAAATCAAATCATACACCTAACCCTAACCCTAGTCGGACACCTTAAGCTCAACCCCAACCCTAACCTGACCTCAAGGCTAACTCCAAGCATATCACTGAACCGAAAACTAAGAGTAGCCCTAAACTGACTCCCTCAAACTAAGTTCAATCCTAACCTAACCTGAAGCCTAAATGAAACCATAGACCTAACCCTAACGCTAGGCGGACACCTTATGCTTAACCCCCAACCTAACCTGACCCTGACGCTTACTCCAACCGTAACAGTTAACCGAAAACTAACAGTAGCCCTAAACTTACTCCATCAAACTAACTTCAAACCTAACCTAACTTAAGCCTAAATGAAACCATACACATAACCCTAACCCTGAGCGGACACCTTAAACTCAACCCCAACCCTAACCTGGCCCTGACACTAACTCCAACCGTAACAGTTTCCCGAAAACTAACAGTAGCCCTAAACTTACTCCCTCAAACTAAGTTCAAACCTAACCTAACCTGAAGCCTAAATCAAATCATAGACCTAACCCTAACCCTAGGCGGACACCTTAAGCTTAACCCCAAACCTAACCTGACCCTGAGGCTAAATCCAACCGTAATACTGAACCGAAAACTAACAGTAGCCCTAAACTGACTCCCTCAAACTAAGTTCAAACCTAACCTAACCTGAAGCCTAAATCAAATCATAGACCTAACCCTAACCCTAGGCGGACACCTTATGCTTAAACCCCACCCTACCCTGACCCTGACGCTTACTCCAACTGTAACGGTTAACCGAAAACTAACAGTAGCCCTAAACTTACTCCCTCAAACTAAGTTCAAACCTAACCTAACCTGAAGCCTAACTCAAACCACAGAACTAACACTAACCCTAGGAGGACACCTTAAGCTCAACCCCAACCCTAACCTGACCCTAACGCTAATTCCAACAGTAACACTGAACCGAATACTAACAGTAGCCCTAAACTTACTCCCTCAAACTAAGTTCAACATAACCTAACCTGAAGCCTAACTCAAACCATAGACCTAATCCTAAACCTTGGGGGACAACTGACGCTCAACCCCAACCATAACCTACCCTGACGCTATCTCCAACCATAACACTGAATCGAAAACTAACAGTAGCCCTAAACTTAATCCCTCAAACTAAGTTCAAACCTAACCTAACCTGAAGCCTAACTCAAACCACAGACCTAACCCTAACCGTATGCGGACACCTTAAGTTCAACCCCAACCCTAACCTGACCCTCACGCTAATTCCAACCGTAACACTGAACCGAAAACTAACAGTAGCCCTAAACTTACTCCCTCAAACTAAGTTCAAACTTAACCTAACCTGAAGCCTAACTCAAACAATAGACCTAACCCTAACCCTAGGCGGACAGCTTAAGCTTAACACCAACCCTATCCTGACCCTGAGGCTAAATCCAACCATAACACTGAACCGAAAACTAACAGTAGCCCTAAACTTATTCCCTCAAACTAATTTCAATCCTAACCTAACCTGAAGCCTAAATGAAACCATAGACCTAACCCTAACCCTAGTCGGACACCTTATGGTTAACACCCACCCTAACCTGACCTTGACGCTTACTCCAACCGTAACAGTTAAACGAAAACTAACAGTAGCCCTAAACTTTCTCCATCAAACTAACTTCAAACCTAACCTAACCTTAAGCCAAAATGAAACCATACACCTAACCCTAACCCTAGGCGGACACCTTAATCTCAACCCCAACCCTAACCTGTCCCTGACGCTAACTCCAACCGTAACAGTTTCCCGAAAACTAAGAGTAGCCCTAAACTTACTCCCTCAAACTAAGTTCAAACCTAACCTAACCTGAAGCCTAAATCAAACCATACACCTAACCCTAACCCTAGGCGGACACCTTAAGCTCAACCCCAACCCTAACCTGACCTCCAGGCTAACTCCAACCATATCACTGAACCGAAAACTAAGAGTAGCCCTAAACTGACTCCCTCAAACTAAGTTCAAACCTAAACTAATCAGAAGCCTAAATCAAATCTTAGACCTAACCCTAACCCTAGGCGGACACCTTAAGCTCAACTCCAACCCTAAACTGACCCTGACGCTATCTCCAACCGTAACACTGAACCGAAATCTAACAATAGTCCTAAACTTACTCTCTCAAACTAAGTTCAAACGTAACCTAACCTGGAGCCTAAATCAAACCATGGACCTTACCCTAACCCTAGGCGGACACCTCAAGCTAACCCCAACCCTAACCTGACCCTGACGCTAACTCCAAACATAATACTGAACCGAAAACTAAGAGTAGCCCTAAACTTAATCCCTCAAACTAAGTTCGAACCTAACCTAACCTGAAGCATAAATCAAACCATACACCTAACACTAACCCTAGGCGGACACCTTAACTTCAACCCCAAACCTAACCTGACCCTCACGCTAACTCCAACCGTAACACTGAACCTAAAACTAACAGTAGCCCTAAACTTAATCCCTAAAACTAAGTTCAACCCTAACCTAACCAGAAGCCTAACTCAAACCATAGACCTAACCGTAACCCTAGGCCGACACCAGAAGCTCAACCCCAACCCTAACCTGACCCTGACGCTATCTCCAACCGTAACACTGAACCGAAAACTAACAGTAGCCCTAAACTTACTCCCTCAAACTAAGTTCAAACCTAACCTAACCTGAAGCCTAACTCAAATCACAGACCTAACCCTAACCCTAGGCGGACACCTTAAGCTCCACCCCAAAACTAACCGGACCCTCACGCTAACTCCAAACGTAACACTGAACCGAAAACAAACAGTAGCCCTAAACTTACTCCCTCAAACTAAGTTCAATCCTAACCTAACCTGAAACCTAAATGAAACCATAGACCTAACCCTAACCCTAGCGGACACCTTATGCTTCACCCCCAACCTAACATGACCCTGACGCTTACTCCAACCATAACAGTTAACAGAAAACTAACAGTAGCCCTAAACTGACTCCCTCAAACTAAGTTCAAACCTAACCTAACCTGAAGCCTAAATCAAATCATAGACCTAACTCTAACCCTAGGCGGACACCTTATGCTTAACCCCCACCCTAACCTGACCCTGACGCTTACTCCAACTGTAACAATTAACCGAAAACTAACAGTAGCCCTAAACTTACTCCCTGAAACTAACTTCAAACCTAACCTAACCTGAAGCCTAAATCAAACCATGCACCTAACCCTAACCCTAGGCGGACACCTTAAGCTCAATCCCAACCCTAACCTGGCCCTGACGCTAACTCCAACCGTAACAGTTACCCGAAAACTAACAGTAGCCCTGAACTTACTTCCTCAAACGAAGTTCAAACCTAACCTAACCAAAAGCCAAAATCAAAGCATACACCTAATCCTAACCCTAGGCGGACACCTTAAGCTCAACTCCAACCCTAACCTGACCCTTACTCTAACGCCAACCGTAACACTGAACAGAAAACTAACAGTACCCCTAAACTTACTCCCTCCAACTAAGTTCAAACCTAACCTATCCTGAAGCCTAACTCAAACCACAGACCTAACCCTAACCCTATGCGGACACCTTAAGCTTAACCCCAAACCTAACCTGACCCTGAGGCTAAATCAAACCGTAACATTTAACCGAAAACTAACAGTAGCCCTAAACTGACTGGCTCAAACTAAGTTCAATCCTAACCTAACCTGAAGCCTAAATGAAACCATAGACCTAACCCTAACCCTAGGCGGACAACTTATGCTTAACACCCACCCTAACCTAACCCTGACGCTTACTCCAACTGTAACAGTTAACCGAAAACTAAAAGTAGCCCTAAACTTACTACCTCAAACTAAGTTCAAACCTAACCTATCCTGAAGCCTAAATCAAACCATACACCTAACCCTAACCCTAGGCGGACACCTTAAGCTCAACCCCAAACCTAACCTGACCCTGACGCTTACTCCAACCGTAACAATTAACCGAAAACTAACAGTAGCCCTAAACTTACTCCCTCAAACTAAGTTCCAACGTAACCTAACCTGAAGCCTAAATCAAATCATAGACCTAACCCTAACACTAGGCGGACACCTTATGCTTAAACCCCAACCAAACCAGACCCTGACTTTTACTCCAACAGTAACAGTTACCCGAAAACTAACAGTAGCCCTAAACTTACTCCCTCAAACTAAGTTCAAACCTAACCTAACCTGAAGCCTAAATCAAACCATACACCTAACCCAAACCTAGGCGGACACCTTAGCTAAACCCCAAACCTAACCTGACCCTGACGCTTACCTCAACCGTAACAGTTAACCGAAAACTAACAGTAGCCCTAAACTTACTCCCTCCAACTAAGTTCAAACATAACCTAACTTGAAGCCTAAATCACCAAATACACCTAACCCTAACCCTAGGCGGACAACTTAAGCTCAACCCCAACCCCAACCTGGCCCTGACGCTAACTCCAACCGTAACAGTTACACGAAAACTAACAGTAGCCCTAAACTTACTCCCTCAAACAAAGTTCAAACCTAACCTAACCTGAAGCCTAACTCAAACCACAGACCTAAACCTAACCCTAGGCGGACACCTTAAGCTTAACCCCAACCCTAACCTGACCCTGACGCTTACTCGAACCGTAACAGTTAAACGAAAACTAACAGTAGCCCTAAACTTTCTCCATCAAACTAACTTCAAACCTAACCTAACCTTAAGCCAAAATGAAACCATACACCTATCCCTAACCCTAGGCGGACACCTTATGGTTAACCCGCACCCTCACCTGACCCTGACGCTTACTCGAACTGTAACAGTTTCCCGAAAACTAAGAGTAGCCCTAAACTTACTCCCTCAAACTAAGTTCAAACCTAACCTAACCTAAAGCCTAAATCAAACCATACACCTAACCCTAACGCTCGGCGGACACCTTAAGCTCAACCCCAACCCTAACCTGACCTCCAGGCTTACTCCAACCATATCACTGAACCGAAAACTAAGAGTAGCCCTAAACTGACTCCCTCAAACTAAGTTCAAACCTAACCTAACCTGAAGCCTAAATCAAATCATAGACCTAACCCTAACCCTAGGCGGACACCTTATGCTTAAACCCCAACCTACCCTGACCCTGACGCTTACTCCAACTGTAACGGTTAACCGAAAACTAACAGTAGCCCTAAACTTACTCCCTCAAACTAAGTTCAAACCTAACCTAACCTGAAGCCTAAATCACACCATACACCTAACCCTAACCCTAGGCGGACACCTTATGGTTAACCCCCACCCTAACCTGACCCTGACGCTTACTCGAACCGTAACAGTTAAACGAAAACTAACAGTAGCCCTAAACTTTCTCCATCAAACTAACTTCAAACCTAACCTAACCTTAAGCCAAAATGAAACCATACACCTATCCCTAACCCTAGGCGGACACCTTATGGTTAACCCCCACCCTAACCTGACCCTGACGCTTACTCGAACTGTAACAGTTTCCCGAAAACTAAGAGTAGCCCTAAACTTACTCCCTCAAACTAAGTTCAAACCTAACCTAACCTGAAGCCTAAATCAAACCATACACCTAACCCTAACCCTAGGCGGACACCTTAAGCTCAACCCCAACCCTAACCTGACCTCCAGGCTAACCCCAACCATATCACTGAACCGAAAACTAAGAGTAGCCCTAAACTGACTCCCTCAAACTAAGTTCAAACCTAAACTAATCTGAAGCCTAAATCAAATCTTAGACCTAACCCTAACCCTAGGCGGACACCTTAAGCTCAACTCCAACCCTAAACTGACCCTGACGCTATCTCCAACCGTAACACTGAACCGAAATCTAACAATAGTCCTAAACTTACTCACTCAAACTAAGTTCAAACGTAACCTAACCTGGAGCCTAAATCAAACCATGGACCTTACCCTAACCCTAGGCGGACACCTCAAGCTAACCCCAACCCTAACCTGACCCTGACGCTAACTCCAAACATAATACTGAACCGAAAACTAACAGTAGCCCTAAACTTACTCCCTCAAACTAAGTTCGAACCTAACCTAACCTGAAGCATAAATCAAACCATACACCTAACACTAACCCTAGGCGGACACCTTAACTTCAACCCCAAACCTAACCTGACCCTCACGCTAACTCCAACCGTAACACTGAACCTAAAACTAACAGTAGCCCTAAACTTAATCCCTAAAACTAAGTTCAACCCTAACCTAACCTGAAGCCTAACTCAAACCATAGACCTAACCGTAACCCTAGGCCGACACCTGAAGCTCAACCCCAACCCTAACCTTACCCTGACGCTATCTCCAACCGTAACACTGAACCGAAAACTAACAGTAACCCTAAACTTACTCCCTCAAACTAAGTTCAAACCTAACCTATCCTGAAGCCTAACTCAAACCACAGACCTAACCCTAACCCTAGGCGGACACCTTAAGCTTAACCCCAACCCTAACGTGACCCTGAGGCTAAATCCAACCGTAACATTTAACCGAAAACTAACAGTAGCCCTAAACTGACTGGCTCAAACTAAGTTCAATCCTAACCTAACCTGAAGCCTAAATGAAACCATAGAACTAACCCTAACCCTAGGAGGACAACTTATGCTTAACACCCACCCTAACCTGACCCTGACGCTTACTCCAACTGTAACAGTTAACCGAAAACTAAAAGTAGCCCTAAACTTACTCCCTCAAACTAAGTTCAAACCTAACCTAACCTGAAGCCTAAATCAAACCATACACCTAACCCTAACCCTAGGCGGACACCTTAAGCTCAACCCCAAACCTAACCTGACCCTGACGCTTACTCCAACCGTAACAATTAACCGAAAATTAAGAGGAGCCCTAAACTGACTCCCTCAAACTAAGTTCCAACGTAACCTAACCTGAAGCCTAAATCAAATCATAGACCTAACCCTAACACTAGGCGGACACCTTATGCTTAAACCCCACCCTAACCAGACCCTGACACTTACTCCAACAGTAACAGTTACCCGAAAACTAACAGTAGCCCTAAACTTACTCCCTCAAACTAAGTTCAAACCTAACCTAACCTGAAGGCTAAATCAAACCATACACCTAACCCTAACCCTAGGCGGACACCTTAGCTCCACCCCAAACCTAACCTGACCCTGACGCTTACCTCAACCGTAACAGTTAACCGAAAAATAACAGTAGCCCTAAACTTACTCCCTCTAACTAAGTTCAAACATAACCTAACCTGAAGCCTAAATCAAACCATACACCTAACCCTAACCCTAGGCGGACAACTTAAGATCAACCCCAACCCTAACCTGGCCCTGACGCTAACTCCAACAGTAACAGTTACACGAAAACTAACAGTAGCCCTAAACATTCTCCCTCAAACTAAGTTCAAACCTAACCTAACCTGAAGCCTAACTCAAACCACAGACCTAACCCTAACCCTAGGCAAGACACCTTAAGCTCAACCCCAACCCTAACTTGTCCCTGACGCTAACTCCAACAGTAACAGTTCCCCGAGAACTAACAGTAGCCCTAAACTTACTCCCTCAAACTAAGTTCAAACTTAACCTAACCTGAAGCCTAAATCAAACCATAAACCTAACCCTAACCCTAGGCGGACACCTTAAGCTCAACCCCAAACCTAACCTGACCCTGACGCTTACTCCAACCGTAACAGTTAACCGAAAACTAACAGTAGCCCTAAACTTACTCCCTCTAACTAAGTTCAAACATAACAGAACCTGAAGCCTAAATCAGACCTTACACCTAACCGTAACCCTAGATGGACACCTTAAGCTCAACCCCAACCCTAACCTGACCCTGACGCTAATTCCAACCGTAACCCTGAACCGAAAACTAACAGTAGCCCTAAACTTACTCCCTCAAACTAAGTTCAAACCTAACCTAACCTGAAGCCTAACTCAAACAATAGACCTAACCCTAACCCTAGGCGGACACCTTAAGCTTAACCCCAAACCTAACCTGACCCTGAGGCTAAATACAACCGTAACACTGAACCGAAAACTAACAGTAGCCCTAAACTTACTCCCTCAAAGTAAGTTCAATCCTAACCTAACCTGAAGCCTAAATGAAACCATATTCCTAACCCTAACCCTAGGCGGACACCTTATGCTTAACCCCCACCCTAACCTGACCCTGACGCTTACTCCAAACGTAACAGTTAAACGAAAAGAAACAGTAGCCCTAAACTTACTCCCTCAAACTAACTTCAAACCTAACCTAACCTGAAGCCTAAATCAAACCATACACCTAACCCTAACCCTAGGCAGACACTTTAATCTCATCCCCAACCCTAACCTGACACTGACGCTAACTCCAACCGTAACAGTTTCCCGAAAACTAACAGTAGCCCTAAACTTACTCCCTCAAACTAAGTTCAAACCTAACCTAACCTGAAGCCTAACTCAAACCATAGACCTAACCATAACCCTAGGCGCGACACCTGAAGCTCAACCCCAACCCTAACCTGACCTCCAGGCTAACTCCAACCATATCACTGAACCGAAAACTAAGAGTAGCCCTAAACTTACTCGCTCAAACTAAGTTCAAACCTAACCTAACCTGAAGCCTAACTCAAATCATAGACATAACCCTCACAATAGGCGGACACCTGAAGCTCAACCCCAACCCTAACCTGACCCTGACGCTATATCCAACCGTAACACTGAACCGAAAACTAACAGTAGCCCTAAACTTACTCACTCAAACTAAGTTCAAACCTAACCTAACCTGAAGCCTAACTCAAAGAACAGACCTAACCCTAACCTTAGGCAGACACCTTAAGCTCAACATCAACCCTAACCGGACCCTCACGCTAATTCCAAACGTAACACTGAACCGAAAACTAACAGTAGCCCTAAACTTACTCGCTCAAACTAAGTTCAATCCTAACCTAACCTGAAGCCTAAATGAAACCATAGACCTAACCCTAACCCTAGGCGGACACCTTATGCTTAACCCCCACCCTAACCTGACCCTGACGCTTACTCCAACCGTAACAGTTAAACGAAAACTAACAGTAGACCTAAACTTACTCCCTCAAACTAAGTTCAAACCTAACCTAACCTGAAGCCTAACTCAAACAACAGACCTAATCCTAACCCTAGGCGGACACCTTAATCTCATCCTCAACCCTAACCTGACCCTGACGCTAACTCCAACCGTAACAGTTTCCCGAAAACTAACAGTAGCTCTAAACTTACTCCCTCAAACTACGTTCAAACCTAACCTAACCTTAAGCCTAAATCAAACCATACACCTAAACCTAACCCTAGGCGGATACCTTAAGCTCAACCCCAACCCTAACCTGACCTCCAGGCTAACTCCAACCATATCACAGAACCGAAAACTAAGAGTAGCCCTAAACTTACTCGCTCAAACTAAGTTCAAACCTAACATAACCTGAAGCCTAACTCAAATCATAGACATAACCCTAACAATAGGCGGACACCTGAAGCTCAACCCGAACCCCAACCTGACCCTGACGCTATCTCCAACCGTAACACTGAACCGAAAACTAACAGTAGCCCTAAACTTACTCACTCAAACTAAGTAAAAACGTAACCTAACCTGAAGCCTAAATCAAACAACCGACCTAACCCTAACCCTAGGCAGAAACCTTAAGCTCAACTCCAACCCTAACCTGACCCTGATGTTATCTCCAACCGTAACACTGAACCGAAAACTAACAGTAGCCCTAAACTTACTCACTCAAACTAAGTTCAAACGTAACCTAACCTGGAGCCTAAATCAAACCATGGACCTAACCCTAACCCTAGGAGGACACCTCAAGCTAACCCAAACCCTAACCTGACCCTGACGCTAACTCCAACCATAATACTGAACCGAAAACTAACAGTAGCCCTAAACTTACTCCCTCAAACTAAGTTCAAACCTAACCTAACCTGAAGCCTAAATGAAACCATAGACCTAACCCTAACCCTAGGCGGAAACCTTATGCTTAACCCCCACCCTAACCTGACCCTGACGCTTACTCCAAAAGTAACAGTTAACCGAAAACTAACAGTAGCCCTAAACTTACTCCCTGAAACTAACTTCAAACCTAACCTAACCTGAAGCCTAAATCAAACCATACACCTAACCCTAACCCTAGGCGGACACCTTAAGCTCAAACCCAACCCTAACCTGACTTCCATGCTAACTCCAACCATATCACTGAACCGAAAACTAAGAGTAGTCCTAAACTTACTCGCTCAAACTAAGTTCAAACCTAACCTAACCTGAAGCCTAACTCAAATCATAGACCTAACCCTAACAATAGGCAGACACCTGAAGGTCAACCCCAACCCTAACCTGACCCTGACACTATCTCCAACCGTAACACTGAACCTAAAACTCACAGTAGCCCTAAACTTACTCACTCAAACTAAGTTCAAACCTAACCTAACCTGAAGCCTAACTCAAACCACAGACCTAACCCTAACCCTAGGCGGACACCTTAAGCTCAACTCCAACCCTAACCGGACCCTCATGCTAACTCCAAACGTAACACTGAACCAAAAACTAACAGTAGCCCTAAACTTATTCCCTCAAACTAAGTTTAATCCTAACCTAACCTGAAGCCTAAATGAAACCATAGACCTAACCCTAACCCTAGGCGGACACCTTATGCTTAACCCCAACCCTAACCTGACCCTGACGCTTACTCCATATATAACAGTTAACCGAAAACTAACAGTAGCCCTAAATTAACTCTCTGAAAGTAACTTCAAACCTAAGCTAACCTGAAGCCTAAATCAAACCATACACCTAAACCTAACACTAGGCGGACACCTTAAGCTCAACCCCAACCCTAACCTGACCCTGACGCTAACTCCAACCGTAACAGTTACCCGAAAACTAACAGTAGCCCTAAACTTACTCCCTCAAACTAAGTTCAAACCTAACCTAACCAGAAGCCAAAATCAAACCATACACCTAACCCTAACCCTAGGCGAATACTTTAATCTCAACCCCAACCCTAACCTGACCCTCAAGCTAAATCCAACCGTAACACTGAACCGAAAACTAACAGTAGCCCTAATCTTATTCCCTCAGACTAAGTTCAAACCTAACCAAACCTGAAGCATAACTCAAACCATAGACCTAACCCTAACCCTAGGTGGACACCTGAAGCTCAACCACAACCCTAACCTGACCCTGGCGCTATCTCCAACCGTAACACTGAACCGAAAACTAACAGTAGCCCTAAACTTACTCCCTCAAACTAAGTTCAAACCTAACATAACCTGAAGCCTATCTCAAACTACGGACCTAACCCTAACCCTAGGCGGACACCTTAAGCTCCACCCCAACGCTAACCGACCCCTCACGCTAACTCCAAACGTAACATTGAACCGAAAACTAACAGTAGCCCTAAACTTACTCCCTCAAACTAAGTTCAATGCTAACCTAACCTGAAGCCTAAATGAAACCATAGACCTAACTCTAACCCTAGGCGGACACCTTATGCTTAACCCCCACCCTAACCTGACCCTGACGCCTACTCCAACCGTAACAGTTAAACGAAAACTAACAGTAGCCCTAAACTGTCTCCCTAAAACTAAGTTCAAACCTAACCTAACCTGAAGCCTAAATGAAACCATAGACCTAACCCTAACCCTAGGCGGACACCTTAAGCTTAACCCCAACCCTAACCTGACCCTGAGGCTAAATCGAACCGTAACACTGAACCGAAAACTAACAGTGGCCCGAAACTTACTCCCTCAAACTAAGTTCAATCCTAACCTAACCTGAAGCCTACATGAAACCATAGACCTAACCCTAACCCTAGGCGGACACCTTATGCTTAACCCCCACCCTAACCTGACCCTGACGTTTACTCCAACCGTAACAGTTAAACGAAAACTGACAGTAGCCCTAAACTTATTCCCTCAAACTAAGTTCAAACCTAAGATAACCTGAAGCCTAAATCAAACCATACACGTAACCCTTACCCTAGGCGGACATCTTAAGCTCAACCCCAACCCTAACCTAATCCTCACGCTAACTCCAACCGTAACACTGAACCGAAAACTAACAGAAGCCCTAAAATTACTCCCTCAAACTAAGTTCAAACCTAACCCACCATGAAGCCTAAATCAAACCATAAACATAACCCTAACCCTAGGCGGACATCTGAAGCTCAACCCCAACCCTAACCTGACTCTGACGCTATCTCCAAGCGTAACACTGAACCGAGAACTAACAGTACCCCTAAATTTACTCCCTCAAACTAAGTTCAAACCTATCCTAACCTGAAGCTTATCTAAAATCCAGACCTAACCCTAACCCTAGGCGGACAACTGAAGCTCAACCCCAAACCTAACCTGACCCTCACGCTAACTCTAAACGTAACACTGAACCGAAAACTAACAGTAGCCCTAAACTTACTCACTCAAACTAATTTCAAACGTAACCTCACCTGATGAGTAAATCAAACCATAGACCTAATCCTAACCCTAGGCGGACAACTTATACTTAACGCCCACCCTAACCGGACCCTGACGCTCACTCCAACCATAACAGTTAAACGAAAACTAACAGTAGCCCTAAACTTACTACCTCAAACTAAGTTCAAACCTAACCTAACCTGAAGCCTAAACCAAACCATACACCTAACCCTCACCCTAGGCGGACACCTCAATCTTAACCCCAACCCTAACCTGACCCTGACGCTAACTCCAACCATAATACTGAACCGAAAACTAACAATAGCCCTAAACATACTCCCTCAAACTAAGTTCAAAGCTAAACTAACATGAAGCCTAAACCAAACCATACACCTAACCCTAAACCTAGGCAGACACCTGAAGCTCAACCCCAACCCTAACCTACCCTGACGCTATCTCCAACCGTAACACTGGACCGAAAACTAAGAGTACCCCTAAATTTACTCCCTCAAACTAAGTTCAAACCTATCCTATCCTGAAACTTAACTCAAACCACAGACCTAACCCTAACCCTAGGCGGACACCTTATGCTCAACACCCACCCTAACCTGACCCTGACGCTTACTCCAACTGTAACAATTAACCGAAAACTAAAAATAGCCCTAAACTTACTCCCTCAAACTAAGTTCAAACCTAACCTAACCTGAAGCCTAAATCAAACCATACACCTAACCCTAACCCTAGGAGAACACCTTAAACTCAACCCGAACCCTACCCTGACCCTGACGCTAACTCGAACCGTAACAGTAAACCGAAAACTAAGAGGAGCCCTAAACTGACTCCCTCAAACTAAGTTCAAAAATAACCTAACCTGAATCCTAACTCAAACCATAGAGCTAACCGTAACCCTAGGAGGACACCTGAAGCTCAACCCCAACCCTAACCTGACCCTGACGCTATCTCCAAGCGTAACACTGAAACGAAAACTAACAGTACCCCTAAATTTACTCCCTCAAACTAAGTTCAAACCTATCCTAACCTGAAGCCTAACTCAAACCCGAGACCTAACCCTAACCCTAGGCGGACACCTTAAGATCACCTCCAACCCTAAACTGACCCTCACGCTAACTCTAACCGTAACACTGAACTGAAAACTAACAGTAGCCCTAAACTTACTCACTCAAACTAAGTTCAAACGTAACCTAACCTGATGCCTTACTCAAAGCATAGACCTAACCCTAACCCTAGGCGGACACCTTAAGCTCAACCCCAACCCTAACCTGACCCTGACGCTATCTCCAACTGTAACACTGAACCGAAAACTAACAGTAGCCCTAAACTTACTCCCTCAAACTAAGTTCAAACCTAACATAACCTGAAGCCTATCTCAAACCACGGACCTAACCCTAACCCTAGGCGGACACCTTAAGCTCCACCCCAACGCTAACCGGCCCCTCACGCTAACTCCAAACGTAACATTGAACCGAAAACTAACAGTAACCCTAAACTTACTCCCTCAAACTAAGTTCAATGCTAACCTAACCTGAAGCCTAAATGAAACCATAGACCTAACCCTAACCCTAGGCGGACACCTTATGCTTAACCCCCACCCTAACCTGACCCTGACGCTTACTCCAACCATAACAGTTAAACGAAAACTAACAATAGCCCTAAACTGTCTCCCTAAAACTAAGTTCAAACCTAACCTAACCTGAAGCCTAAATGAAACCATAGACCTAACCCTAACCCTAGGCGGACACCTTAAGCTTAACCCCAACCCTAACCTGACCCTGAGGCTAAATCGAACCGAAACACTGAACCGTAAACTAACAGTGGCCCGAAACTTACTCCCTCAAACTAAGTTCAATCCTAACCTAACCTGAAGCCTACATGAAACCATAGACCTTACCCTAACCCTAGGCGGACACCTTATGCTTAACCCCCACCCTAACCTGACCCTGACGTTTACTCCAACCGTAACAGTTAAACGAAAACTGACAGTAGCCCTAAACTTATTCCCTCAAACTAAGTTCAAACCTAAGATAACCTGAAGCCTAAATCAAACCATACACGTAACCCTAACCCTAGGCGGACATCTTAAGCTCAACCCCAACCCTAACCTAATCCTCACGCTAACTCCAACCGTAACACTGAACCGAAAACTAACAGAAGCCCTAAAATTACTCCCTCAAACTAAGTTCAAACCTAACCCACCATGAAGCCTAAATCAAACCATAAACCTAACCCTAACCCTAGGCGGACATCTGAAGCTCAACCCCAACCCTAACCTGACTCTGACGCTATCTCCAAGCGCAACACTGAACCGAGAACTAACAGTACCCCTAAATTTACTCCCTCAAACTAAGTTCAAACCTATCCTAACCTGAAGCTTATCTAAAATCCAGACCTAACCCTAACCATAGGTGGACAACTGAAGCTCAACCCCAAACCTAACCTGACCCTCACGCTAACTCTAAACGTAACACTGAACCGAAAACTAACAGTAGCCCTAAACTTACTCACTCAAACTAATTTCAAACGTAACCTCACCTGATGTCTAAATCAAACCATAGACCTAATCCTAACCGTAGGCGGACACCTTATACTTAACGCCCACCCTAACCGGACCCTGACGCTCACTCCAACCATAACAGTTAAACGAAAACTAATAGTAGCCCTAAACTTACTACCTCAAACTAAGTTCAAACCTAACCTAACCTGAAGCCTAAACCAAACCATACACCTAACCCTCACCCTAGGCGGACACCTCAATCTTAACCCCAACCCTAACCTGACCCTGACGCTAACTCCAACCATAATACTGAACCGAAAACTAACAATAGCCCTAAACATACTCCCTCAAACTAAGTTCAAAGCTAAACTAACATGAAGCCTAAACCAAACCATACACCTAACCCTAACCCTAGACAGACACCTGAAGCTCAACCCCAACCCTAACCTACCCTGACGCTATCTCCAACCGTAACACGGAACCGAAAACTAAGAGTACCCCTATATTTACTCCCTCAAACTAAGTTCAAACCTATCCTAACCTGAAACTTAACTCAAACCACAGACCTAACCCTAACCCTAGGCGGACACCTTATGCTCAACTCCAACCCTAAACTGACCCTCACGCTTACTCTAACCGTAACACTGAACCGAAAACTAACAGTAGCCCTAAACTTACTCACTCAAACTAAGTACAAACGTAACTTAACATGATGCGTAAATCAAACCATAGACCTAACCCTAACCCTAGGCTGAAACCTTATGCTTAACCCCCACCCTAACCTGACCCTGACGCTTACTCCAACCGTAACAGTTAACCGAAAACTAACAGTAGCCCTAAATTTACTCCCTCAAACTTAGTTCAAACCTAACCTAACGTGAAGCCTAAATCAAACCATAAACCTAACCCTAACCCTAGGCGGACACCTTAAGCTCCACCCCAACCCTAACCTGACCCTCACGCAAACTCCAAACATAACACTGAACTGAAAACAAACAGTATCCCTAAACTTACTACCTCAAACGAAGTTCAAACCTAACCTAACCTGAAGCCTAACTCAAACCACAGACCTGACCCTAACCCTAGGCGGACACCTTAAGCTCAACACCAACCCAAACCTGACCCTCACGCTAACTCCAACCGTAACACTGAACCGAAAACTTACAGTAGCTCTAAACTTATTCACTTAAAGTAAGTTCCAACGTAACCTAACCTGAAGCCTAAATCAAACCATAGACCTAACCCTAAACCTAGGCGGACACCTTAAGCTCAACCACAAACCTAACCTGACCCTGACGCTTACTCGAACCGTAACAGTTAACCGAAAACTAACAGTGGCCCTAAACTTACTCCCTCAAACTAAGTTCAAACCTAACCTAACCTGAAGCCTAAATCAAACCATACACCTAACCCTAACCCTAGGAGAACACCTTAAACTCAACCCGAACCCTACCCTGACCCTGACGCTAACTCGAACCGTAACAGTAAACAGAAAACTAACAGTATCCCTAAACTTACTCCCTCAAACTAAGTTCAAAAATAACCTAACCTGAATCCTAACACAAACCATAGAGCTAACCGTAACCCTAGGCGGACACCTGAAGCTCAACCCCAACCCTAACCTGACCCTGACGCTATCTCCAAGCATAACACTGAAACGAAAACTAACAGTACCCCTAAATTTACTCCCTCAAACTAAGTTCAAACCTATCCTAACCTGAAGCCTAACTCAAACCCGAGACCTATCCCTAACCCTAGGCGGACACCTTAAGATCACCTCCAACCCTAAACTGACCCTCACGCTAACTCTAACCGTAACACTGAACTGAAAACTAACAGTAGCCCTAAACTTACTCACTCAAACTAAGTTCAAACATAACCTAACCTGATGCCTTAATCAAAGCATAGACCTAACCCTAACCCTAGGCGGACACCTTAAGCTCAACCCCAACCCTAACCTGACCCTGACGCTATCTCCAACTGTAACACTGAACCGAAAACTTAGAGTAGCCCTAAACTTACACCATCAAACTAAGTTCAAACGTAACATAACCTGAATCCTAAATCAAACCATAGACCTAAACCTAACCCTAGGCGGACACCTTATGCTTAACCCCCACCCTAAACTGACCCTGACGCTTACTCCAACCGTAACAGTTAACCGAAAACTAACAGTAGCCCTAAACTTACTCCCTCAAACTAAGTTAAAACCGTACCTACCCTGAAGCCTAAATCAAACCACACACCTAACCCTAACCCTAGGCGGACACCTTAAGCTCAACCCCAACCCTAACCTTACCCTGACGCTAACTCCAACCGTAACACTGAACCGAAAAATAACAGTAGCCCTAAACTTACTCCCTCAAATTAAGTTCAAACCTAACCTAACCTGAAGCCTAACTCAAAACACAGACCTAACCCTAACCCAAGGCGGACACCTTAAGCTCAACTCCAACCCTAACCTGACCCTCACACTAACTCCAAATGTAACACTGAACCGAAAACTTACAGTAGCCCTAAACTTACTCACTTAAAGTAAGTTCCAACGTATCCTATCCTGAAGCCTAAATCAAACCATAGACTTAACCTTAACCCTAGGCGGACACCTTAACTTCAACCCCAATCCTAACCTGACCCTTTTGCTAACTCCAACCGTAACACTTTACCGAAAACTAACAGTAGCCCTAAACTTACTCCCTCAAACTAAGTTCAAACCTAACCTAACCTGAAGCCTAACTCAAACCACAGACCTAACCCTAACCCTAGGAGGACACCTTAAGCTCAACCCCAACCCTAACCTGACCCTCACGCTAACTCCAAACGTAACACTGAACCGAAAGCTAACAATAGCCCTAAACTTACTCCCTCAAACTAAGTTCAAACCTAACCTAACCTGAAGCCTAACTCAAACAATAGACCTAACCCTAACCCTAGGCGGACACCTTAAGCTTGACCCCAACCCTAACCTGACCCTGAGGCTAAATTCAACCGTAACACTGAACCAAAAAATACAATAGGGCTAAACTTACTCCCTCAAACTAAGTTCAAACCTAACCTAACCTGAAGCCTAACTCAAACCATAGACCTAACCCTAACCCTAGGCGGACACCTGAAGCTCAATCACAACCCTAACCTGACCCTGACGCTATCTCCAACCGTAACACTGAACCGAAAACTAACAGTAGCCCTTAACTTACTCCCTCAAACTAAGTTCAAACCTAACCTAACCTGAAGCTTAACTCAAACCACAGACCTAACCCTAACACTAGGAGGACACCTTAAGCTCAACCCCAACCCTAACCTGACCCTCACGCTAACTCCAACAGTATCACTGAACCGAAAACTAACAGTAGCCCTAAACTTACTCCCTCAAACTAAGTACAAACCTAACCGAACCTGAAGCCTAACTCAAACAATAGACCTAACCCTAACCCTAGGCGGATACCTTAAGCTTTACCCCAACACTAACCTTACCCTGAGTCTAAATTCAACCGTAACACTGAACCAAAAAATACAATAGTCCTAAACTTAGTCCCTCAAACTAAGTTCAAACCTAACATAACCTTAAGCCTAACTCAAACCATAGACCTATCCCTAACCCTAGGCGGACACCTGAATCTCAACTCCAACCCTAATTTGACCATGACGCTATCTCCAACCGTAACACTAAACCGAAAACTAACAGTAGCCCTAAACTTACTCGCTCAAACTAATTTCAAACCTAACCTAACCTGAAGCCTAACTCTAATCATAGACCTAACCCTAACAATAGGCGGACACCTGAAGCTCAACCCCAACCCTAACCTGACCCTGACGCTATCTCCAACCGTAACACTGAACCGAAAACTAACAGTAGCCCTAAACTTACTCACTCAAACTAAGTTCAAACGTAACCTAACCTGGAGCCTAAATCAAACCATGGACCTAACCCTAACCCTAGGCGGACACCTCGAGTTAACCCCAACCCTAACTTGACCCTGACGCTAACTACAACGATAATACTGAACCGAAAACAAACAGTAGCCCTAAACTTACTCCCTCAAACTAAGTTCAAACCTAACCTAACCTGAAGCCTAAATCAAACCATACACCTAACCCTAATCCTAGGCCGACACCTTAACTTCAACCCCAAACCGAACCTGACCCTGACGCTTACTCCAACTGTAACAGTTAACCGAAAACTAACAGTATCCCTAAACTTACTCCCTCAAACTAAGTTCAAACATAACATAACCTGAAGACTAAATCAAACCATACACCTAACCCAAACCCTAGGCGGACACCTTAAGCTCAACCCCAACCCTAACCTGACCCTGACGCTAACTCCAACCGTAACAGTTACCCGAAAACTAACAGTAGCCCTAAACTTACTCCCTCAAACTAAGTTCAAACCTAACCTAACCTGAAGCCTAAATCAAAACATACACCTAACCCTAACCCTAGGCGGACAACTTAAGCTTAACCCCCACCCTAACCTGACCCTGACGCTTACTCCAACTGTAACACTGAACCGAAAACTAACAGTAGCCCTAAACTTACTCCCTCAAACTAAGTTCAAACTTACCCTAACCTGAAGCCTAACTCAAATCACAGACCTAACCCTAACCCTAGGTGGACACCTTAAGCTCAACCCCAACCCTTACCTGACCCTCACGCTAACTCCAACCGTAACACTGAACCAAAAACTAACAGTAGCCCTAAACTTACTCCCTCAAACTAAGTTCAAACCTAACCTAACCTGAAGCCTAACTCAAACCACAGACCTAACCCTAACCCTAGGAGGACACCTTAAGCTCAACCCCAACCCTAACCTGACCCTCACGCTAACTCCAACCGTAACACGGAACCGGAAACTAACAGTAGCCCTAACCTTACTCCCTCAAACTAAGTTCAAACCTAACCTAACCAGAAGCCTAACTCAAACAATAGACCTAACCCTAACCCTAGGCGGACACCTTAAGCTTGACCCCAACCCTAACCTGACCCTGAGGCTAAATTCAACCGTAACACTGAACCAAAAAATACAATAGGGCTAAACTTACTCCCTCAAACTAAGTTCAAACCTAACCTAACCTGAAGCCTAACTCAAACCATAGACCTAACCCTAACCCTAGGCGGACACCTTAAGCTCAACCCCAACGCAAACCGGACCCTCACGCTAACTACAACGTAACATTGAACCGAAAACTAACAGTAGCCCTAAACTTACTCCCTCAAACTAACTTCAAACCTAACCTAACCTGAAGCCTAAATCAAATCATACACCTAACCCTAACCCTAGGCTGACACCTTAAGCTCAACCCCAAACCTAACCTGACCCTGACGCTATCTCCAACCGTAACAGTTAACTGAAAACTAACAGTAGCCCTAAACTTACGCCCTCAAACTAAGTACAAACATAACCTAACCTGAAGCCTAAATCAAACCATACACCTAACCGTAACTCTAGGCGGACACCTTAAGCTCAACCCCAACCATAACCTGGCCCTGACGCTAACTCCAACTGTAACAGTTACCCGAAAACTAACAGTAGCCCTAAACTTACAACCTCAAACTAAGTTCAAACCTAACCTAACCTGAAGCCTAAATCAAACCATAAACCTAACCCTAAACCTAGGCGGACACCTTAAGCTCAACCCCAACCCTAACCTGACCCTCACGCTAACTCCAGCAGTAACACTGAACCGAATACTAACAGTAGCCCTAAACTTACTCCCTCAAACTAAGTTCAACCTAACCTAACATGAAGCCTAACTCAAACCATAGACCTAATCCTAACCCTTGGCGGACACCTGAAGCTCAACCCCAACCATAACCTGACCCTGACGCTATCTCCAACCATAACACTTAATCGAAAACTAACAGTAGCCCTAAACTTACTCCCTCAAACTAACTTCAAACCTAACCTAACCTGAAGCCTAAATTAAACCATCCACCTAACCCTAACCCTAGGCGGACACCTGAAGCTCAACCCCAACCCTAACCTGACCCTGACGCTAACTCCAACCATAACACCGAACCGAAAACTAACAGTAGCCCTAAACCTACTCCCTCAAACTAAGTTCAAACCTAACCTAACCTGAAGCCTAACTCAAACCACAGACCTAACCCTAACCCTAGGCGGACACCTAAAGCTCCACCCCAACCCTAACCTGACCCTCATGCTAACTCCAACCGTAACACTGAACCGAAAACTAAAAATAGCCCTAAACTTATTCCCTCAAACTAACTTCAAACCTAACCTAACCTGAAGCCTAAATCAAATCATACACCTAACCCTAACCCTAGTCGGACACCTTAAGCTCAACCCCAACCCTAACCTGACCTCAAGGCTAACTCCAAGCATATCACTGAACCGAAAACTAAGAGTAGCCCTAAACTGACTCCCTCAAACTAAGTTCAATCCTAACCTAACCTGAAGCCTAAATGAAACCATAGACCTAACCCTAACGCTAGGCGGACACCTTATGCTTAACCCCCAACCTAACCTGACCCTGACGCTTACTCCAACCGTAACAGTTAACCGAAAACTAACAGTAGCCCTAAACTTACTGCATCAAACTAACTTCAAACCTAACCTAACTTAAGCCTAAATGAAACCATACACATAACCCTAACCCTGAGCGGACACCTTAAACTCAACCCCAACCCTAACCTGGCCCTGACACTAACTCCGACCGTAACAGTTTCCCGAAAACTAACAGTAGCCCTAAACTTACTCCCTCAAACTAAGTTCAAACCTAACCTAACCTGAAGCCTAAATCAAATCATAGACCTAACCCTAACCCTAGGCGGACACCTTAAGCTTAACCCCAAACCTAACCTGACCCTGAGGCTAAATCCAACCGTAATACTGAACCGAAAACTAACAGTAGCCCTAAACTGACTCCCTCAAACTAAGTTCAAACCTAACCTAACCTGAAGCCTAAATCAAATCATAGACCTAACCCTAACCCTAGGCGGACACCTTATGCTTAAACCCCACCCTACCCTGACCCTGACGCTTACTCCAACTGTAACGGTTAACCGAAAACTAACAGTAGCCCTAAACTTACTCCCTCAAACTAAGTTCAAACCTAACCTAACCTGAAGCCTAACTCAAACCACAGAACTAACACTAACCCTAGGAGGACACCTTAAGCTCAACCCCAACCCTAACCTGACCCTAACGCTAATTCCAACAGTAACACTGAACCGAATACTAACAGTAGCCCTAAACTTACTCCCTCAAACTAAGTTCAACCTAACCTAACCTGAAGCCTAACTCAAACCATAGACCTAATCCTAAACCTTGGGGGACAACTGACGCTCAACCCCAACCATAACCTACCCTGACGCTATCTCCAACCATAACACTGAATCGAAAACTAACAGTAGCCCTAAACTTAATCCCTCAAACTAAGTTCAAACCTAACCTAACCTGAAGCCTAACTCAAACCACAGACCTAACCCTAACCGTAGGCGGACACCTTAAGTTCAACCCCAACCCTAACCTGACCCTCACGCTAATTCCAACCGTAACACTGAACCGAAAACTAACAGTAGCCCTAAACTTACTCCCTCAAACTAAGTTCAAACTTAACCTAACCTGAAGCCTAACTCAAACAATAGACCTAACCCTAACCCTAGGCGGACAGCTTAAGCTTAACACCAACCCTATCCTGACCCTGAGGCTAAATCCAACCATAACACTGAACCGAAAACTAACAGTAGCCCTAAACTTATTCCCTCAAACTAATTTCAATCCTAACCTAACCTGAAGCCTAAATGAAACCATAGACCTAACCCTAACCCTAGTCGGACACCTTATGGTTAACACCCACCCTAACCTGACCTTGACGCTTACTCCAACCGTAACAGTTAAACGAAAACTAACAGTAGCCCTAAACTTTCTCCATCAAACTAACTTCAAACCTAACCTAACCTTAAGCCAAAATGAAACCATACACCTAACCCTAACCCTAGGCGGACACCTTAATCTCAACCCCAACCCTAACCTGTCCCTGACGCTAACTCCAACCGTAACAGTTTCCCGAAAACTAAGAGTAGCCCTAAACTTACTCCCTCAAACTAAGTTCAAACCTAACCTAACCTGAAGCCTAAATCAAACCATACACCTAACCCTAACCCTAGGCGGACACCTTAAGCTCAACCCCAACCCTAACCTGACCTCCAGGCTAACTCCAACCATATCACTGAACCAAAAACTAAGAGTAGCCCTAAACTGACTCCCTCAAACTAAGTTCAAACCTAAACTAATCAGAAGCCTAAATCAAATCTTAGACCTAACCCTAACCCTAGGCGGACACCTTAAGCTCAACTCCAACCCTAAACTGACCCTGACGCTATCTCCAACCGTAACACTGAACCGAAATCTAACAATAGTCCTAAACTTACTCACTCAAACTAAGTTCAAACGTAACCTAACCTGGAGCCTAAATCAAACCATGGACCTTACCCTAACCCTAGGCGGACACCTCAAGCTAACCCCAACCCTAACCTGACCCTGACGCTAACTCCAAACATAATACTGAACCGAAAACTAACAGTAGCCCTAAACTTAATCCCTCAAACTAAGTTCGAACCTAACCTAACCTGAAGCATAAATCAAACCATACACCTAACACTAACCCTAGGCGGACACCTTAACTTCAACCCCAAACCTAACCTGACCCTCACGCTAACTCCAACCGTAACACTGAACCTAAAACTAACAGTAGCCCTAAACTTAATCCCTAAAACTAAGTTCAACCCTAACCTAACCAGAAGCCTAACTCAAACCATAGACCTAACCGTAACCCTAGGCCGACACCAGAAGCTCAACCCCAACCCTAACCTGACCCTGACGCTATCTCCAACCGTAACACTGAACCGAAAACTAACAGTAGCCCTAAACTTACTCCCTCAAACTAAGTTCAAACCTAACCTAACCTGAAGCCTAACTCAAATCACAGACCTAACCCTAACCCTAGGCGGACACCTTAAGCTCCACCCCAAAACTAACCGGACCCTCACGCTAACTCCAAACGTAACACTGAACCGAAAACAAACAGTAGCCCTAAACTTACTCCCTCAAACTAAGTTCAATCCTAACCTAACCTGAAACCTAAATGAAACCATAGACCTAACCCTAACCCTAGCGGACACCTTATGCTTCACCCCCAACCTAACATGACCCTGACGCTTACTCCAACCATAACAGTTAACAGAAAACTAACAGTAGCCCTAAACTGACTCCCTCAAACTAAGTTCAAACCTAACCTAACCTGAAGCCTAAATCAAATCATAGACCTAACTCTAACCCTAGGCGGACACCTTATGCTTAACCCCCACCCTAACCTGACCCTGACGCTTACTCCAACTGTAACAATTAACCGAAAACTAACAGTAGCCCTAAACTTACTCCCTGAAACTAACTTCAAACCTAACCTAACCTGAAGCCTAAATCAAACCATGCACCTAACCCTAACCCTAGGCGGACACCTTAAGCTCAATCCCAACCCTAACCTGGCCCTGACGCTAACTCCAACCGTAACAGTTACCCCGAAAACTAACAGTAGCCCTGAACTTACTTCCTCAAACGAAGTTCAAACCTAACCTAACCAAAAGCCAAAATCAAAGCATACACCTAATCCTAACCCTAGGCGGACACCTTAAGCTCAACTCCAACCCTAACCTGACCCTTACGCTAACGCCAACTGTAACAGTGAACAGAAAACTAACAGTACCCCTAAACTTACTCCCTCCAACTAAGTTCAAACCTAACCTATCCTGAAGCCTAACTCAAACCACAGACCTAACCCTAACCCTATGCGGACACCTTAAGCTTAACCCAAACCTAACCTGACCCTGAGGCTAAATCAAACCGTAACATTTAACCGAAAACTAACAGTAGCCCTAAACTGAATGGCTCAAACTAAGTTCAATCCTAACCTAACCTGAAGCCTAAATGAAACCATAGACCTAACCCTAACCCTAGGCGGACAACTTATGCTTAACACCCACCCTAACCTAACCCTGACGCTTACTCCAACTGTAACAGTTAACCGAAAACTAAAAGTAGCCCTAAACTGACTCCCTCAAACTAAGTTCAAACCTAAACTAATCTGAAGCCTAAATCAAATCTTAGACCTAACCCTAACCCTAGGCGGACACCTTAAGCTCAACTCCAACCCTAAACTGACCCTGACGCTATCTCCAACCGTAACACTGAACCGAAATCTAACAATAGTCCTAAACTGACTCACTCAAACTAAGTTCAAACGTAACCTAACCTGGAGCCTAAATCAAACCATGGACCTTACCCTAACCCTAGGCGGACACCTCAAGCTAACCCCAACCCTAACCTGACCCTGACGCTAACTCCAAACATAATACTGAACCGAAAACTAACAGTAGCCCTAAACTTACTCCCTCAAACTAAGTTCGAACCTAACCTAACCTGAAGCATAAATCAAACCATACACCTAACCCTAACCCTAGGCGGACACCTTAAGCTTAACCCCAACCCTAACGTGACCCTGAGGCTAAATCCAACCTTAACATTTAACCGAAAACTAACAGTAGCCCTAAACTGACTGGCTCAAACTAAGTTCAATCCTAACCTAACCTGAAGCCTAAATGAAACCATAGAACTAACCCTAACCCTAGGAGGACAACTTATGCTTAACACCCACCCTAACCTGACCCTGACGCTTACTCCAACTGTAACAGTTAACCGAAAACTAAAAGTAGCCCTAAACTTACTCCCTCAAACTAAGTTCAAACCTAACCTAACCTGAAGCCTAAATCAAACCATACACCTAACCCTAACCCTAGGCGGACACCTTAAGCTCAACCCCAAACCTAACCTGACCCTGACGCTTACTCCAACCGTAACAATTAACCGAAAATTAAGAGGAGCCCTAAACTGACTCCCTCAAACTAAGTTCCAACGTAACCTAACCTGAAGCCTAAATCAAATCATAGACCTAACCCTAACACTAGGCGGACACCTTATGCTTAAACCCCACCCTAACCAGACCCTGACACTTACTCCAACAGTAACAGTTACCCGAAAACTAACAGTAGCCCTAAACTTACTCCCTCAAACTAAGTTCAAACCTAACCTAACCTGAAGGCTAAATCAAACCATACACCTAACCCTAACCCTAGGCGGACACCTTAGCTCCACCCCAAACCTAACGTGACCCTGACGCTTACCTCAACCGTAACAGTTAACCGAAAAATAACAGTAGCCCTAAACTTACTCCCTCTAACTAAGTTCAAACATAACCTAACCTGAAGCCTAAATCAAAACCATACACCTAACCCTAACCCTAGGCGGACAACTTAAGATCAACCCCAACCCTAACCTGGCCCTGACGCTAACTCCAACAGTAACAGTTACACGAAAACTAACAGTAGCCCTAAACCTTCTCCCTCAAACTAAGTTCAAACCTAACCTAACCTGAAGCCTAACTCAAACCACAGACCTAACCCTAACCCTAGGCGGACACCTTAAGCTTAACCCCAAACCTAACCTGAGCCTGAAGCTAAATCCAACCGTAACAGTTAACCGAAAACTAACAGTAGCCCTAAACTTACTCCTTCAATCTAAGTTCAAACCTAACCTAACCTGAAGACTAACTCAAACCATAGACCTAAGCCTAACCCTAGGCGGACACCTTATGCTTAACCCCCAGCCTAACCTGACCCTGACGCTTACTCCAACTGTAACAGTTAACCGAAAACTAACAGTAGCCCTAAACTGACTCCCTCAAAGTAACTTCAAACCTAACCTAACCTGAAGCCTAAATGAAACCATACACCTAACCCTAACCCTAGGCAAGACACCTTAAGCTCAACCCCAACCCTAACTTGTCCCTGACGCTAACTCCAACAGTAACAGTTCCCCGAGAACTAACAGTAGCCCTAAACTTACTCCCTCAAACTAAGTTCAAACTTAACCTAACCTGAAGCCTAAATCAAACCATAAACCTAACCATAACCCTAGGCGGACACCTTAAGCTCAACCCCAAACCTAACCTGACCCTGACGCTTACTCCAACCGTAACAGTTAACCGAAAACTAACAGTAGCCCTAAACTTACTCCCTCTAACTAAGTTCAAACATAACAGAACCTGAAGCCTAAATCAGACCTTACACCTAACCGTAACCCTAGATGGACACCTTAAGCTCAACCCCAACCCTAACCTGACCCTGACGCTAATTCCAACCGTAACCCTGAACCAAAAACTAACAGTAGCCCTAAACTTACTCCCTCAAACTAAGTTCAAACCTAACCTAACCTGAAGCCTAACTCAAACAATAGACCTAACCCTAACCCTAGGCGGACACCTTAAGCTTAACCCCAAACCTAACCTGACCCTGAGGCTAAATACAACCGTAACACTGAACCGAAAACTAACAGTAGCCCTAAACTTACTCCCTCAAAGTAAGTTCAATCCTAACCTAACCTGAAGCCTAAATGAAACCATATTCCTAACCCTAACCCTAGGCGGACACCTTATGCTTAACCCCCACCCTAACCTGACCCTGACGCTTACTCCAAACGTAACAGTTAAACGAAAAGAAACAGTAGCCCTAAACTTACTCCCTCAAACTAACTTCAAACCTAACCTAACCTGAAGCCTAAATCAAACCATACACCTAACCCTAACCCTAGGCAGACACTTTAATCTCATCCCCAACCCTAACCTGACACTGACGCTAACTCCAACCGTAACAGTTTCCCGAAAACTAACAGTAGCCCTAAACTTACTCCCTCAAACTAAGTTCAAACCTAACCTAACCTGAAGCCTAACTCAAACCATAGACCTAACCCTAACCCTAGGCGCGACACCTGAAGCTCAACCCCAACCCTAACCTGACCTCCAGGCTAACTCCAACCATATCACTGAACCGAAAACTAAGAGTAGCCCTAAACTTACTCGCTCAAACTAAGTTCAAACCTAACCTAACCTGAAGCCTAACTCAAATCATAGACATAACCCTCACAATAGGCGGACACCTGAAGCTCAACCCCAACCCTAACCTGACCCTGACGCTATATCCAACCGTAACACTGAACCGAAAACTAACAGTAGCCCTAAACTTACTCACTCAAACTAAGTTCAAACCTAACCTAACCTGAAGCCTAACTCAAAGAACAGACCTAACCCTAACCTTAGGCAGACACCTTAAGCTCAACATCAACCCTAACCGGACCCTCACGCTAACTCCAAACGTAACACTGAACCGAAAACTAACAGTAGCCCTAAACTTACTCGCTCAAACTAAGTTCAATCCTAACCTAACCTGAAGCCTAAATGAAACCATAGACCTAACCCTAACCCTAGGCGGACACCTTATGCTTAACCCCCCACCCTAACCTGACCCTGACGCTTACTCCAACCGTAACAGTTAAACGAAAACTAACAGTAGACCTAAACTTACTCCCTCAAACTAAGTTCAAACCTAACCTAACCTGAAGCCTAACTCAAACAACAGACCTAATCCTAACCCTAGGCGGACACCTTAATCTCATCCTCAACCCTAACCTGGCCCTGACGCTAACTCCAACCGTAACAGTTTCCCGAAAACTAACAGTAGCTCTAAACTTACTCCCTCAAACTACGTTCAAACCTAACCTAACCTTAAGCCTAAATCAAACCATACACCTAAACCTAACCCTAGGCGGATACCTTAAGCTCAACCCCAACCCTAACCTGACCTCCAGGCTAACTCCAACCATATCACAGAACCGAAAACTAAGAGTAGCCCTAAACTTACTCGCTCAAACTAAGTTCAAACCTAACATAACCTGAAGCCTAACTCAAATCATAGACATAACCCTAACAATAGGCGGACACCTGAAGCTCAACCCCAACCCCAACCTGACCCTGACGCTATCTCCAACCGTAACACTGAACCGAAAACTAACAGTAGCCCTAAACTTACTCACTCAAACTAAGTAAAAACGTAACCTAACCTGAAGCCTAAATCAAACAACCGACCTAACCCTAACCCTAGGCAGAAACCTTAAGCTCAACTCCAACCCTAACCTGACCCTGATGTTATCTCCAACCGTAACACTGAACCGAAAACTAACAGTAGCCCTAAACTTACTCACTCAAACTAAGTTCAAACGTAACCTAACCTGGAGCCTAAATCAAACCATGGACCTAACCCTAACCCTAGGAGGACACCTCAAGCTAACCCAAACCCTAACCTGACCCTGACGCTAACTCCAACCATAATACTGAACCGAAAACTAACAGTAGCCCTAAACTTACTCCCTCAAACTAAGTTCAAACCTAACCTAACCTGAAGCCTAAATGAAACCATAGACCTAAACCTAACCCTAGGCGGACACCTTATGCTTAACCCCCACCCTAACCTGACCCTGACGCTTACTCCAAAAGTAACAGTTAACCGAAAACTAACAGTAGCCCTAAACTTACTCCCTGAAACTAACTTCAAACCTAACCTAACCTGAAGCCTAAATCAAACCATACACCTAACCCTAACCCTAGGCGGACACCTTAAGCTCAACCCCAACCCTAACCTGACTTCCATGCTAACTCCAACCATATCACTGAACCGAAAACTAAGAGTAGTCCTAAACTTACTCGCTCAAACTAAGTTCAAACCTAACCTAACCTGAAGCCTAACTCAAATCATAGACCTAACCCTAACAATAGGCAGACACCTGAAGGTCAACCCCAACCCTAACCTGACCCTGACACTATCTCCAACCGTAACACTGAACCTAAAACTCACAGTAGCCCTAAACTTACTCACTCAAACTAAGTTCAAACCTAACCTAACCTGAAGCCTAACTCAAACCACAGACCTAACCCTAACCCTAGGCGGACACCTTAAGCTCAACTCCAACCCTAACCGGACCCTCATGCTAACTCCAAACGTAACACTGAACCAAAAACTAACAGTAGCCCTAAACTTATTCCCTCAAACTAAGTTTAATCCTAACCTAACCTGAAGCCTAAATGAAACCATAGACCTAACCCTAACCCTAGGCGGACACCTTATGCTTAACCCCAACCCTAACCTGACCCTGACGCTTACTCCAAATATAACAGTTAACCGAAAACTAACAGTAGCCCTAAATTAACTCTCTGAAAGTAACTTCAAACCTAAGCTAACCTGAAGCCTAAATCAAACCATACACCTAAACCTAACACTAGGCGGACACCTTAAGCTCAACCCCAACCCTAACCTGACCCTGACGCTAACTCCAACCGTAACAGTTACCCGAAAACTAACAGTAGCCCTAAACTTACTCCCTCAAACTAAGTTCAAACCTAACCTAACCAGAAGCCAAAATCAAACCATACACCTAACCCTAACCCTAGGCGAATACTTTAATCTCAACCCCAACCCTAACCTGACCCTCACGCTAAATCCAACCGTAACACTGAACCGAAAACTAACAGTAGCCCTAATCTTATTCCCTCAGACTAAGTTCAAACCTAACCAAACCTGAAGCATAACTCAAACCATAGACCTAACCCTAACCCTAGGTGGACACCTGAAGCTCAACCACAACCCTAACCTGACCCTGGCGCTATCTCCAACCGTAACACTGAACCGAAAACTAACAGTAGCCCTAAACTTACTCCCTCAAACTAAGTTCAAACCTAACATAACCTGAAGCCTATCTCAAACTACGGACCTAACCCTAACCCTAGGCGGACACCATAAGCTCCATCCCAACGCTAACCGACCCCTCACGCTAACTCCAAACGTAACATTGAACCGAAAACTAACAGTAGCCCTAAACTTACTCCCTCAAACTAAGTTCAATGCTAACCTAACCTGAAGCCTAAATGAAACCATAGACCTAACTCTAACCCTAGGCGGACACCTTATGCTTAACCCCCACCCTAACCTGACCCTGACGCCTACTCCAACCGTAACAGTTAAACGAAAACTAACAGTAGCCCTAAACTGTCTCCCTAAAACTAAGTTCAAACCTAACCTAACCTGAAGCCTAAATGAAACCATAGACCTAACCCTAACCCTAGGCGGACACCTTAAGCTTAACCCCAACCCTAACCTGACCCTGAGGCTAAATCGAACCGTAACACTGAACCGAAAACTAACAGTGGCCCGAAACTTACTCCCTCAAACTAAGTTCAATCCTAACCTAACCTGAAGCCTACATGAAACCATAGACCTAACCCTAACCCTAGGCGGACACCTTATGCTTAACCCCCACCCTAACCTGACCCTGACGTTTACTCCAACCGTAACAGTTAAACGAAAACTGACAGTAGCCCTAAACTTATTCCCTCAAACTAAGTTCAAACCTAAGATAACCTGAAGCCTAAATCAAACCATACACGTAACCCTTACCCTAGGCGGACATCTTAAGCTCAACCCCAACCCTAACCTAATCCTCACGCTAACTCCAACCGTAACACTGAACCGAAAACTAACAGAAGCCCTAAAATTACTCCCTCAAACTAAGTTCAAACCTAACCCACCATGAAGCCTAAATCAAACCATAAACATAACCCTAACCCTAGGCGGACATCTGAAGCTCAACCCCAACCCTAACCTGACTCTGACGCTATCTCCAAGCGTAACACTGAACCGAGAACTAACAGTACCCCTAAATTTACTCCCTCAAACTAAGTTCAAACCTATCCTAACCTGAAGCTTATCTAAAATCCAGACCTAACCCTAACCCTAGGCGGACAACTGAAGCTCAACCCCAAACCTAACCTGACCCTCACGCTAACTCTAAACGTAACACTGAACCGAAAACTAACAGTAGCCCTAAACTTACTCACTCAAACTAATTTCAAACGTAACCTCACCTGATGACTAAATCAAACCATAGACCTAATCCTAACCCTAGGCGGACAACTTATACTTAACGCCCACCCTAACCGGACCCTGACGCTCACTCCAACCATAACAGTTAAACGAAAACTAACAGTAGCCCTAAACTTACTACCTCAAACTAAGTTCAAACCTAACCTAACCTGAAGCCTAAACCAAACCATACACCTAACCCTCACCCTAGGCGGACACCTCAATCTTAACCCCAACCCTAACCTGACCCTGACGCTAACTCCAACCATAATAATGAACCGAAAACTAACAATAGCCCTAAACATACTCCCTCAAACTAAGTTCAAAGCTAAACTAACATGAAGCCTAAACCAAACCATACACCTAACCCTAACCCTAGGCAGACACCTGAAGCTCAACCCCAACCCTAACCTACCCTGACGCTATCTCCAACCGTAACACTGGACCGAAAAATAAGAGTACCCCTAAATTTACTCCCTCAAACTAAGTTCAAACCTATCCTATCCTGAAACTTAACTCAAACCACAGACCTAACCCTAACCCTAGGCGGACACCTTATGCTCAACACCCACCCTAACCTGACCCTGACGCTTACTCCAACTGTAACAATTAACCGAAAACTAAAAATAGCCCTAAACTTACTCCCTCAAACTAAGTTCAAACCTAACCTAACCTGAAGCCTAAATCAAACCATACACCTAACCCTAACCCTAGGAGAACACCTTAAACTCAACCCGAACCCTACCCTGACCCTGACGCTAACTCGAACCGTAACAGTAAACCGAAAACTAAGAGGAGCCCTAAACTGACTCCCTCAAACTAAGTTCAAAAATAACCTAACCTGAATCCTAACTCAAACCATAGAGCTAACCGTAACCCTAGGAGGACACCTGAAGCTCAACCCCAACCCTAACCTGACCCTGACGCTATCTCCAAGCGTAACACTGAAACGAAAACTAACAGTACCCCTAAATTTACTCCCTTAAACTAAGTTCAAACCTATCCTAACCTGAAGCCTAACTCAAACCCGAGACCTAACCCTAACCCTAGGCGGACACCTTAAGATCACCTCCAACCCTAAACTGACCCTCACGCTAACTCTAACCGTAACACTGAACTGAAAACTAACAGTAGCCCTAAACTTACTCACTCAAACTAAGTTCAAACGTAACCTAACCTGATGCCTTAATCAAAGCATAGACCTAACCCTAACCCTAGGCGGACACCTTAAGCTCAACCCCAACCCTAACCTGACCCTGACGCTATCTCCAACTGTAACACTGAACCGAAAACTAACAGTAGCCCTAAACTTACTCCCTCAAACTAAGTTCAAACCTAACATAACCTGAAGCCTATCTCAAACCACGGACCTAACCCTAACCCTAGGCGGACACCTTAAGCTCCACCCCAACGCTAACCGGCCCCTCACGCTAACTCCAAACGTAACATTGAACCGAAAACTAACAGTAACCCTAAACTTACTCCCTCAAACTAAGTTCAATGCTAACCTAACCTGAAGCCTAAATGAAACCATAGACCTAACCCTAACCCTAGGCGGACACCTTATGCTTAACCCCCACCCTAACCTGACCCTGACGCTTACTCCAACCATAACAGTTAAACGAAAACTAACAATAGCCCTAAACTGTCTCCCTAAAACTAAGTTCAAACCTAACCTAACCTGAAGCCTAAATGAAACCATAGACCTAACCCTAACCCTAGGCGGACACCTTAAGCTTAACCCCAACCCTAACCTGACCCTGAGGCTAAATCGAACCGAAACACTGAACCGTAAACTAACAGTGGCCCGAAACTTACTCCCTCAAACTAAGTTCAAACCTAACCTAACCTGAAGCCTACATGAAACCATAGACCTTACCCTAACCCTAGGCGGACACCTTATGCTTAACCCCCACCCTAACCTGACCCTGACGTTTACTCCAACCGTAACAGTTAAACGAAAACTGACAGTAGCCCTAAACTTATTCCCTCAAACTAAGTTCAAACCTAAGATAACCTGAAGCCTAAATCAAACCATACACGTAACCCTAACCCTAGGCGGACATCTTAAGCTCAACCCCAACCCTAACCTAATCCTCACGCTAACTCCAACCGTAACACTGAACCGAAAACTAACAGAAGCCCTAAAATTACTCCCTCAAACTAAGTTCAAACCTAACCCACCATGAAGCCTAAATCAAACCATAAACCTAACCCTAACCCTAGGCGGACATCTGAAGCTCAACCCCAACCCTAACCTGACTCTGACGCTATCTCCAAGCGTAACACTGAACCGAAAACTAACAGTACCCCTAAATTTACTCCCTCAAACTAAGTTCAAACCTATCCTAACCTGAAGCTTATCTAAAATCCAGACCTAACCCTAACCATAGGTGGACAACTGAAGCTCAACCCCAAACCTAACCTGACCCTCACGCTAACTCTAAACGTAACACTGAACCGAAAACTAACAGTAGCCCTAAACTTACTCACTCAAACTAATTTCAAACGTAACCTCACCTGATGTCTAAATCAAACCATAGACCTAATCCTAACCGTAGGCGGACACCTTATACTTAACGCCCACCCTAACCGGACCCTGACGCTCACTCCAACCATAACAGTTAAACGAAAACTAATAGTAGCCCTAAACTTACTACCTCAAACTAAGTTCAAACCTAACCTAACCTGAAGCCTAAACCAAACCATACACCTAACCCTCACCCTAGGCGGACACCTCAATCTTAACCCCAACCCTAACCTGACCCTGACGCTAACTCCAACCATAATACTGAACCGAAAACTAACAATAGCCCTAAACATACTCCCTCAAACTAAGTTCAAAGCTAAACTAACATGAAGCCTAAACCAAACCATACACCTAACCCTAACCCTAGACAGACACCTGAAGCTCAACCCCAACCCTAACCTACCCTGACGCTATCTCCAACCGTAACACGGAACCGAAAACTAAGAGTACCCCTAAATTTACTCCCTCAAACTAAGTTCAAACCTATCCTAACCTGAAACTTAACTCAAACCACAGACCTAACCCTAACCCTAGGCAGACACCTTATGCTCAACTCCAACCCTAAACTGACCCTCACGCTTACTCTAACCGTAACACTGAACCGAAAACTAACAGTAGCCCTAAACTTACTCACTCAAACTAAGTACAAACGTAACTTAACATGATGCCTAAATCAAACCATAGACCTAACCCTAACCCTAGGCTGAAACCTTATGCTTAACCCCCAACCTAACCTGACCCTGACGCTTACTCCAACCGTAACAGTTAACCGAAAACTAACAGTAGCCCTAAATTTACTCCCTCAAACTTAGTTCAAACCTAACCTAACGTGAAGCCTAAATCAAACCATAAACCTAACCCTAACCCTAGGCAGACACCTTAAGCTCCACCCCAACCCTAACCTGACCCTCACGCAAACTCCAAACATAACACTGAACTGAAAACAAACAGTATCCCTAAACTTACTACCTCAAACGAAGTTCAAACCTAACCTAACCTGAAGCCTAACTCAAACCACAGACCTGACCCTAACCCTAGGCGGACACCTTAAGCTCAACACCAACCCAAACCTGACCCTCACGCTAACTCCAACCGTAACACTGAACCGAAAACTTACAGTAGCTCTAAACTTATTCACTTAAAGTAAGTTCCAACGTAACCTAACCTGAAGCCTAAATCAAACCATAGACCTAACCCTAAACCTAGGAGGACACCTTAAGCTCAACCACAAACCTAACCTGACCCTGACGCTTACTCGAACCGTAACAGTTAACCGAAAACTAACAGTGGCCCTAAACTTACTCCCTCAAACTAAGTTCAAACCTAACCTAACCTGAAGCCTAAATCAAACCATACACCTAACCCTAACCCTAGGAGAACACCTTAAACTCAACCCGAACCCTACCCTGACCCTGACGCTAACTCGAACCGTAACAGTAAACCGAAAACTAACAGTAGCCCTAAACTTACTCCCTCAAACTAAGTTCAAAAATAACCTAACCTGAATCCTAACTCAAACCATAGAGCTAACCGTAACCCTAGGCGGACACCTGAAGCTCAACCCCAACCCTAACCTGACCCTGACGCTATCTCCAAGCGTAACACTGAAACGAAAACTAACAGTACCCCTAAATTTACTCCCTCAAACTAAGTTCAAACCTATCCTAACCTGAAGCCTAACTCAAACCCGAGACCTATCCCTAACCCTAGGCGGACACCTTAAGATCACCTCCAACCCTAAACTGACCCTCACGCTAACTCTAACCGTAACACTGAACTGAAAACTAACAGTAGCCCTAAACTTACTCACTCAAACTAAGTTCAAACGTAACCTAACCTGATGCCTTAATCAAAGCATAGACCTAACCCTAACCCTAGGCGGACACCTTAAGCTCAACCCCAACCCTAACCTGACCCTGACGCTATCTCCAACTGTAACACTGAACCGAAAACTAACAGTACCGCTAAATTTACTCCCTCAAACTGAGTTCAAACTGAACCTAACCTGAAGGCTAACTCAAACCACAGACCTAACACTAACCCTAGGCGGACACCTTAAGCTCAACTCCAAACCTAACCTGACCCTCACGCTAACTCCAACCGTAACACTGAACCGAAAACTTAGAGTAGCCCTAAACTTACACCATCAAACTAAGTTCAAACGTAACATAACCTGAATCATAAATCAAACCATAGACCTAAACCTAACCCTAGGCGGACACCTTATGCTTAACCCCCACCCTAAACTGACCGTGACGCTTACTCCAACCGTAACAGTTAACCGAAAACTAACAGTAGCCCTAAACTTACTCCCTCAAACTAAGTTAAAACCTTACCTACCCTGAAGCCTAAATCAAACCATACACCTAACCCTAAACCTAGGCGGACACCTTAAGCTCAACCCCAACCCTAACCTTACCCTGACGCTAACTCCAACCGTAACACTGAACCGAAAAATAACAGTAGCCCTAAACTTACTCCCTCAAATTAAGTTCAAACCTAACCTAACCTGAAGCCTAACTCAAAACACAGAACTAACCCTAACCCAAGGCGGACACCTTAAGCTCAACTCCAACCCTAACCTGACACTCACACTAACTCCAAATGTAACACTGAACCAAAAACTTACAGTAGCCCTAAACTTACTCACTTAAAGTAAGTTCCAACGTATCCTAACCTGAAGCCTAAATCAAACCATAGACTTAACCTTAACCCTAGGCAGACACCTTAACTTCAACCCCAATCCTAACCTGACCCTGACGCTAACTCCACCCGTAACAGTAAACCGAAAACTAACAATAGCCCTAAACTTACTCCCTCAAACTAAGTTCAAACCTAACCTAACCTGAAGCCTAACTCAAACCATAGACCTAACCCTAACCCTAGGCGGACATTTGAAGCTCAACCCCAACCCTAACCTGACCCTGACGCTATTTCCAAGCCTAACACTGAACCGAAAAATAACAGTACCCCTAAATTTACTCCCTCAACCTAAGTTCAAACCTATCCTAACCTGAAGCCTAACTCAAACCACAGACCTAACACTAACCCTAGGCGGACACCTTAAGCTCAACTCCAACCCTAAACTGACCCTCACGCTAACTCTAACCTTAACACTGAACCGAAAACTTACAGTAGCCCTAAACTTACTCACTTAAAGTAAGTTCCAACGTATCCTAACCTGAAGCCTAAATCAAACCATAGACTTAACATTAACCCTAGGCGGACACCTTAACCTCAACCCCAATCCTAACCTGACCCTGACGCTAACTCCAAACGTAACACTGAATCAAAAACTAACAGTAGCCCTAAACTTACTCCCTCAAACTAAGTTTAAACCTAACCTAACCTGAAGCCTAAATCAAACCATACACATCACCTTAAACCTAGGTGGACACCTTAAGCTCAACTCCAACCCTAACCTGACCCTCATTCTAACTCCAACCGTAACACTGAACCGAAAACTAACAGTAGCCCTAAACTTACTCACTCAAACTAAGTTCAAACGTAACCTAACCTGAAGCCTAAATCAAACCATAGACCTAACCCTAAACCTAGGCGGACACCTTATGCTTAACCCCCACACTAACATGACCCTGACGCTTACTCCAACCGTAACAGTTAACCGAAAACTAACAGTAGCCCTAAACTTACTCCCTCAAACTAAGTTCAAACCTAACCTAACATGAAGTCTAAATCAAACCATACACCTAACACAAACCCTAGGCGGACACCTTAAGCTCAACCCCAAACCTAACCTGACCCTGACGTTTATTCCAACTGTAACAGTTAACCGAAAACTAACAGTAGCCCTAAACTTACTACCTCAAACTAAGTTCAAACCTAACCTAACCTGAAGCCTAAACCAAACCATACACCTAACCCTAACCCTAGGCGGACACCGTAAGCTCAACTCGAAACATAACCTGACCCTGACGCTAACTCCAACCGTAACACTGAACGGAAAACAAAGAGTAGCCCTAAACTTACTCCCTCAAACTAAGTTCAAACCTAACCTAACATGAAGCCTAAAACAAACCATACACCTAACCCTAACCCTACGCAGACACCTTAAGCTCAACCCCAAACCTAACCTGACCCTGACGCTTATTCCAACCGTAACAGTTAACCGAAAACTAACAGTAGCCCTAAACTTACTACCTCAAAATAAGTTCAAAACTAACATAACCTGAAGCCTAAATCAAACCATACACGTAACCCTAACCTTAGGAAGACACCTTAAGCTCAACCCCAACCCTAACCTGACCCTCACGCTAACTCCAATCGTAACACTGAACCGAAAACTAAGAGTAGCCCTAAACTTACTCCCTCAAACTAAGTTCAAACCTAACCTAACCTGAAGCCTAACTCAAACCATAGACCTAACCTTAAACCTAGGTGGACATCTGTAGCTCAACCCGAACCCTAACCTGACCCTGACGCTATATCCAACCATAACACTGAACCGAAAACTAACAGTACATCTAAATTTACTCTCTCAAACTAAGTTCAAACCTATCCTAACCTGAAGCCTAACTCAAACCACAGACCTAATATAACCCTAGGCGGACACCTTAACCTCAACTCCAACCCTAAACTGACCCTCACGCTAACTCTAACCATAACACTGAACCGAAAACTAACAGTAGCCCTAAATTTACTCCCTCAAACTAAGTTGAAACGTTACCTACCCTGAAGCCTAAATCAAACCATACACCTAACCCTAACCCTAGGCGGACACCATAAGCTCAAACCCAACCCTAACGTGACCCTCGCGCTAACTACAACCATAACACTGAACCGAAAACTAACAGTAGCCCTAAACTTACTCCCTCAAACTAAGTTCAAACCTATCCTAACCTGAAGCCTATCTCAAACCACAGACCTAACACTAACCCTAGGTGGACATCTTAAGCTCAACTCCAACCCTAACCTGACACTCACGCTAACTACAACCGTAACACTGAACCGAAAACTAACAGTAGCCCTAAACTTACTCCCTCAAACTAAGTTCAAACGTAACCTAACCTGAATCTTAATCAAACCATAGACCTAACCCTAACCCTAGGCAGACACCTTATGTTTAACCCCCACCCAAACCTGACCCTGACGCTTACTCCAACCATAACAGTTAACCGAAAACTAACAGTAGCCCTAAACTTACTCCCTCAAACTAAGTTCAAACCTTACCTACCCTGAAGCCTAAATCAAACCATACACCTAATCCTAACCCTAGGTGAACACATTGAGCTCAACCCCAACCCTAACCTGACCCTGACGTTAACTCCAACCGTAACACTGAACCAAAAATTAACAGTAGCCCTAAACTTACTCCCTCAAACTAAGTTCAAACCTAACCTAACCTGAATCCTAACTCAAACCACAGACCTAACCGTAACCCTAGGCAGACACCTTATGCTTAACCCCCACCCTTACCTGACACTGACGCTTACTCCAAACGTAACAGTTAACCAAAAATTAACAGTAGCCCTAAACTTACTCCCTCAAACTAAGTTCAAACCTAACCTAACCTGAAGCCTAACTCAAACCATACACCTAACCCTAATCCTAGGCGGACACATGAAACTCAACCCCAAACCTATCCTGACCCTGACTCTAACTCCAACTGTAACACTGAACCGAAAACTAACAGTAGCCCTAAACTTACTCTCTCAAACTAAGTTCAAACGTAACCTATCCTGAATCCTAAATCAAACCAATGACCTAACCCTAACCCTAGACGGACACCTGAAACTCAACCCCCACCCTAACATGACGCTGACGCTTACTCCATTCGTAAGAGTTAACCGAAAACTAACAGTAGACCTAAATTTACTATCTCAAACCAAGTTCAAACCTAACCTAACCTGAAGACTAACTCAAACCACAGACCTAACCCTAACCCTAGGCGGACACCTTAAGCTCAACTCCAGCCCTAACCTGATCCTCACGCAAACTCCAACCGTAACACTGAACAGAAAACTAACAGTAGCCCTAAACTTACTCACTCAAACTAATTTCAAACGTAACCTAACCTGAAGCCTAAATCAAACCATAGACTTAACCCTTACCCGAGGCGGACACCTTATGATTAACCCCCACCCTAACCTGACCCTGAGGGTTACTCCAACCGTAACAGTTAACCAAAAACTAACCGTAGTCCTAAATTACTCCCTCAAAATAAGTTCAAAGCTAACCTAACCTGAAGCCTAAATCAAACCATACACTTAACCCAAACCCTAGGCGGACACCTTATGATTAACCCCCACCATAACCTGACCCTTACGCTTATTCCAACCTTAACAGTTAAATGAAAACTAACAGTAGCCCTAAACTTATTACCTCAAACTAAGTTCAAACCTAACCTAACCTGAAGCCTAAACCAAACCATACACCTAATCCTAATACTAGGCGGAGAATTTATGCTTAACCCCCACCCTAACCTGACCCTGACGCTTACTCCAAACGTTACAGTTAACTGAAACCTAATAGTAGCCCTAAACTTACTCCCTCAAAATAAGTTCAAACCTAACCTAACCTGAAGCCTAATTCAAACCGTACACCTAACTCTAACCCTTGGTGGACACCTTAAACTCAACCCCAGCCCTACCGTGACCCTGACGCTAACTCCAACCGTAACACTGAACCGAAAACTAACGGTAGCCCTATACTTACTCCCTCAATCTAAGTTCAAACCTAACCTAACCTGAAGCCTAAAGCAAACCACAGACCTAACCCTAACCCTAGGCGGACATCTTAAGCTCAATTCCAACCCTAACCTGACCCTCACGCTAACTCCAACCGTAACACTGAACCGAAAACTTACAGTAGCCCTAAACTTACTCACTTAAAGTAAGTTCCAACGTATCCTAACCTGAAGCCTAAATCAAACCATAGACCTAACCTTAACCCTAGGCGGACACCTTAAGCTCAACCCCAACCTAACCTGACCCTGACGCTAACTCCAACAGTAACACTGAACCGAAAACTAACAGTAGCCCTAAACTTACTCCCTCAAACTAAGTTCAAACCTAACCTAACCTGAAGCCTAAATCAAACCATACACCTAACCCTAAACCTAGGCGGACACCTTAAGCTCAACCCCAACCCTAACGTGACCCTCGCGCTAACTACAACCATAACACTGAACCGAAAACTAACAGTAGCCCTAAACTTACTCCCTCAAACTAAGTTCAAACCTATCCTAACCTGAAGCCTAACTCAAACCACAGACCTAACACTAACCCTAGGCGGACACCTTAAGCTCAACTCCAACCCTAAAATGACCCTCACGCTAACTCTAACCTTACCACTGAACCGAAAACTAACAATAGCCCTAAACTTACTCACTCAAACTAAGTTCAAACGTAACCTAACCTGATGCCTAAATCAAAGCATAGACCTAACCCGAACCCTAGGCGGACACCTTACGCTCGACCTCAACCCTAACCTGAACCTGACGCTATCTCCAACCGTAACACTGAACCGAAAACTAACAGTACCCGTAAATTTACCCCCTCAAACTCAGTTCAAACCTAACCTAACCTGAAGCCTAACTCAAACCACAGAACTAACCCTAACCCTAGGTGGACATCTTAAGCTCAACTCCAACCCTAACCTGACACTCACGCTAACTACAACCGTAACACTGAACCGAAAACTAACAGTAGCCCTAAACTTACTCCTTCAAACTAAGTTCAAACGTAACCTAACCTGAATCTTAATCAAACCATAGACCTAACCGTAACCCTAGGCGGACACCTTATGCTTAACCCCCACCCTTACCTGACACTGACGCTTACTCCAAACGTAACAGTTAACCGAAAATTAACAGTAGCCCTAAACTTACTCCCTCAAACTAAGTTCAAACCTAACCTAACCTGAAGCCTAACTCTAACCATACACCTAACCCTAATCCTAGGCGGACACATGAAACTCAACCCCAAACCTATCCTGACCCTGACGCTAACTCCAACTATAACACTGAACCGAAAACTAACAGTAGCCCTAAACTTACTCCCTCAAACTAAGTTCAAACGTAACCTAACCTGAATCCTAAATCAAACCATAGACCTAACCCTAACCCTAGACGGACACCTGAAACTCAACCCCCACCCTAACATGACGCTGACGCTTACTCCATTCGTAACAGTTAACCGAAAACTAACAGTAGACCTAAATTTACTATCTCAAACCAAGTTCAAACCTAACCTAACCTGAAGACTAACTCAAACCACAGACCTAACCCTAACCCTAGGCGGACACCTTAAGCTCAACTCCAGCCCTAACCTGATCCTCACGCAAACTCCAACCGTAACACTGAACCTAACCTGACCCTGAGGCTTACTCCAACCGTAACAGTTAACTGAAAACTAACCGTAGTCCTAAACTTACTCCCTCAAAATAAGTTCAAAGCTAACCTAACCTGAAGCCTAAATCAAACCATACACTTAACCCAAACCCTAGGCGGACACCTTATGCTTAACCCCCACCCTAACCTGACCCTGACGCTTATTCCAACCGTAACAGTTAAATGAAAACTAACAGTAGCCCTAAACTTATTACCTCAAACTAAGTTCAAACCTAACCTAACCTGAAGCCTAAATCAAACCGTACACCTAACTCTAACCCTTGGTGGACACCTTAAACTCAACCCCAACCCTACCGTGACCCTGACGCTAACTCCAACCGTAACACTGAACCGAAAACTAACAGTAGCCCTAAACTTACTCCCTCAATCTAAGTTCAAACCTAACCTAACCTGAAGCCTAAAGCAAACCACAGACCTAACCCTAACCCTAGGCGGACACCTTAAGCTCAACTCCAACCCTAACCTGACCCTCACGCTAACTCCAACCGTAACACTGAACCGAAAACTTACAGTAGCCCTAAACTTACTCACTTAAAGTAAGTTCCAACGTATCCTAACCTGAAGCCTAAATCAAACCATAGACCTAACCTTAACCCTAGGCGGACACCTTAAGCTCAACTCCAACCTAACCTGACCCTGACGCTAACTCCAACAGTAACACTGAACCGAAAACTAACAGTAGCCCTAAACTTACTCCCTCAAACTAAGTTCAAACCTAACCTAACCTGAAGCCTAAATCAAACCATACACCTAACCCTAAACCTAGGCGGACACCTTAAGCTCAACCCCAACCCTAACGTGACCCTCACGCTAACTCCAACCGTAACACTGAACCGAAAACTAACAGCAGCACTAAACTTATTCACTCAAACTAAGTTCAAACGTAACCTAACCTGAAGCCTGAATAAAACCATAGACATAACCCTAACCCTAGGCGGACACCATATGCTTAACACCCACCCAAACCTGACCCTGACGCTTACTCCAACCGTAACAGTTACACGAAAACTAACAGTAGCCCTAAACTTACTCCCTCAAACTAAGTTCAATCCTAACCTAAGCTGAAGCCTAAATCAAACCATACACCTAACCCTAACCCTAGGAGGACACCTTAAACTCAACCCCAACACTCCCCTGACCATGACGCTAACTCGAACCATAACAGTAAACCGAAAACTAACAGTAGCCCTAAACTTACTACCTCAAACTAAGTTCAAACCTAACCTAACCTGAAGCCTAAATCAAACCATACATCTAACCGTAACCCTAGGCGTACATCTTAAGCTCAACCCCAACCCTAACCTAACCCTCACGCTAACTGCAACCGTAACACTGAACCGAAAATTAAGAGAAGCCCTAAAATTACTCCCTCACACTAAGTTCAAACTAACCTAACCTGAAGCCTAACTCAAACCATAGACCTAACCCTAACCCTAGGTGGACACCTTAAGCTCAACTCTAACCCTAAACTGACCCTCACGCTAACTCCAACCGTAACACTGAACCGAAAACTAACAGTAGCCCTATACTTACTCACTCAAACTAAGTTCAAACCTAACCTAACCTGAAGCTTAACTCAAACTATAGAGTTAACCCTAACCCTAGGCAGACACTTGAAACTCAACCCCAACCCTAACCTGACACTGACGATAACTCCAACCGTAACACTGAACCGAAAACTAACAATGGCCCTAAATTTACTCCCTCAAACTAAGTTCAAACGTAACCTAACCTGAATCCTAAATCAAACCATAGACCTAACCCTAACCCTAGACAGACACCTGAAACTCAACCCCCACCCTAACATGATCCTGACGCTTACTCCAACCATAACAGTTAACCGAAAACTAACAGTAGACCTAAATTTACTCCCTCAAACTAAGTTCAAACCTAACTTAACCTGAATCCTAAATCAAACCATAGACCTAACCCTAACCCTAGACAGACACTTGAAACTCAACCCCCACCATAACCTGACCCTGACGCTTACTCCAACCGTAACACTGAACCGAAAACTAATAGTAGACCTGAATTTACTCCCTCAAACTAAGTTCAAACCTAACCCAACCTGAAGCCTAACTCAAACCACAGACCTAACCCTAACACTAGGCGGACACCTTAAGCTAAACTCCAACCCTAACCTGACCCTCACGCAAACTCCAACCATAACACTGAACCGAAAACTAACAGTAGCCCTAAACTTACTCCCTCAAACTTAGTTCAAACGTAACATATCCTGAAGCCTAACTCAAACCATAGACTTAACCCTAACCCTAGGCGGACACCTGAAGCTCAACCCCAACCCTAACCTGACCCTCACGCTAACTCCAACCGTAACACTAAACCGAAAACTAACAGTACCCCTAAACTTACCCCCTGAAATGAAGTTCAAACCTAATCTAACCTAAAGCTTAACTCAAACCACAAAACTAATCCTAACCCTAGGCGGAAACCTTAAGCTCAACCTCAACCCTAACATGACCCTGACGCTATCTCCAACCTTAACACTTAACAGCAGCCCTAAACTTCCTCACTCAAACTAAGTTCAAACCTAAACTAAACTGAAGCCTAAATCAAACCATAGACCTAACCCTAACCCTAGGCGGACACCTTATGCTTAACACCCACACTGACCTGACCCTGACACTTACTCCAACCGTAACAGTTAACCGACAACTAACAGTAGCCGTAAACTTACTTCCTCTAATTAATTTCAAACCTCACCTAACCTGAAGACTAAATCAAACCATACAACTAACCCTAACCCTAGGCGGACACCTTAAGCTCAACTCCAACCCTAACCGGACCCTCACGCTAACTCCAACCATAGCACTGAACAGAAAACTGACAGTAGCCCTAAACTTACTCCCTCAAACTTAGTTCAAACGTAACCTAACCTGAAGCCTAACTCAAACCATAGACTTAAACCTAACCCTAGGCGGACACCTTACGCTCAACCCCAACCCTAACCTGACCCTCACGCAAACTCCAACCTGAACATTAAACCGAAAACTAACAGTAGCCCTAAACTTACCCCCTGAAACGAAGTTCAAACCTAACCTAACCTAAAGCTTAACTCAAACCACAAAACTAATCCTAACCCTAGGCAGAAACCTTAAGCTCAACCTCAACCCTAACATGACCCTGACGATATCTCCAACCTTAACACTTAACAGTAGCCCTAAACTTACTCCCTCAAACTTAGTTCAAACGTAACCTAACCTGAAGCCTAACTCAAAGCATAGACTTAACCCAAACCCTAGGCGGACACCTTAAGCTCAACCCCAAACCTAACCTGATACTCACGCTAACTCCAACCGTAACACTGAACCGAAAACGAACAGTACCCCTAAACTTACTCACTCAAACTAAGTTCAAACGTAAACTAACCTGAAGCCTAAATCAAACCATACACCTAACCCTAACCCTAGGCGGACACCTTAAGCTCAACCCCTAACCTAACCTGACCCTGACGCTTCCTCCAACCGTAACAGTAAACCGAAAACTAACAGTAGCCCTAAACTTACTCCCTCAAACTAAGTTCAAACCTAACCTAACCTGAAGCCTAAATCAAACCGTACACCTAACCCTAACCCTAGGCGGACACCTTAAACTCAACCCCAACCCTACCCTGACCCTTTTGCTAACTCCAACCGTAACACTTTACCGAAAACTAACAGTAGCCCTAAACTTACTCACTCAAACTAAGTTCAAACGTAACCTAACCTGAAGCCTAAATCAAACCACAGACCTAAGCCTAACCCTAGGCGGACACATTATGCTTAACCCCAACCTAACCTGACCCTGATGCTTACTCCAACCGTAACAGTAAACCGAAAACTAACAGTAGCCCTAAACTTATTCCGTCAAACGAAGTTCAAACCTAACCTAACCTGAAGCCTAAGTCAAACCATACACCTAACCCTAACCCTAGGCGGACATCTTAAGCTCAACCACAAACCTAACCTAACCCTCACGCTAAATCCAACCGTAACACTGAACCGAAAACTAACAAAAGCCCTAAAATTACTCCCTCAAACTAAGTTCAAACCTAACCTAACCTGAAGCCTAACTCAAACACTAGACCTAACGTTAACCCGAGGTGGACACCTGAAGCTCAACCGCAACCCTAACCTGACCCTGAAGCTATCTCCAACTGTAACACTGAACCGAAAACTAACAGTACCCCGAAATTTACTCCCTCAAACTAAGTTCAAACCTATCCTAACTTGAAGCCTAACTCAAACCACAGACCTAACCCTAACCCTAGGCGGACAACTTAAGCTCAACCCCTAACCTAACCTGACCCTGACGCTTACTCCAACCGTAACAGTTAATCGAAATCTAACAGTAGCCCTAAACTTACTCCCTCAAACTAAGTTCAAAACTAACCTAATCTGAAGTCTAATTCAAATCATAGACCTAACCCTAACCCTAGGTGGACATCCGAAGGTCAAGCCCAACTCTAACCTGACCCTGACGCTATCTCCAACTGTAACACTGAACCGAAAACTAAGAGTAGCCCTAAACTTACTCCCTCAAACTAAGTTCAAACCTAACCTAACCTGAAGCCTAAATCAAACCGTACACCTAACCCTAACCCTAGGCGGACACCTTAAACTCAACCCCAACCCTACCCTGACCCTTTTGCTAACTCCAACCGTAACACTTTACCGAAAACTAACAGTAGCCCTAAACTTACTCACTCAAACTAAGTTCAAACGTAACCTAACCTGAAGCCTAAATCAAACCACAGACCTAAGCCTAACCCTAGGCGGACACATTATGCTTAACCCCAACCTAACCTGACCCTGATGCTTACTCCAACCGTAACAGTAAACCGAAAACTAACAGTAGCCCTAAACTTATTCCGTCAAACGAAGTTCAAACCTAACCTAACCTGAAGCCTAAGTCAAACCATACACCTAACCCTAACCCTAGGCGGACATCTTAAGCTCAACCCCAAACCTAACTTAACCCTCACGCTAAATCCAACCGTAACACTGAACCGAAAACTAACAAAAGCCCTAAAATTACTCCCTCAAACTAAGTTCAAACCTAACCTAACCTGAAGCCTAACTCAAACCACAGACCTAAACCTAACCCTAGGCGGACACCTTAAGCTCAACTCCAACCCTAACCTGACCCTCACGCTAACTCCAACCGTAACACTGAACCGAAAACTTACAGTAGCCTTAAACTTACTCACTCAAAGTAAGTTCCAACGTTACCTAATCTGAAGCCTATATCAAATCATAGACCTAACTATAATCCTATGCGTACACCATATGCTTAACCACCACCCTTACCTTACAGGGACGCTTACACCTTCCGTAACAGTTAACCGAAAACTAGCAGTAGCCCTAAACTTACTCCCTCAAACTAAGTTCAAACCTAACCTAACCTGAAGCCTAAAACAAACCCTACACCTAACCCTAACCCTGGGCGGACACCTTAAGCTCAACCCCAACCCTACCCTGACCCTGACGCTAACTCCAACCGTAACACTGAACCGAAAACTAACAGTAGCCCTAAACTTACTCCCTCAAACTACGTTCAACCATAACCTAACCTGAATACTAACTCAAACCATAGACCTAACCCTAACCCTAGGCAGACACCTGAAACTCAACCCCAACCCTAACCTGACACTGACGATAGCTCCAACCATAACACTGAACCGAAAACTAACAATAGCCCTAAATTTACTCCCTCAAACTAAGTTCAAACGTAACCTAACCTGAATCCTAAATCAAACCATAGACCTAACCCTAACCCTAGACAGACACCTGAAACTCAACCCCCACCCTAACATGACCCTGATGCTTACTCCAACCGTAACAGTTAACCGAAAACTAACAGTAGACCTAAATTTACTCCCTCAAACTAAGTTCAAACCTAACTTAACCTGAATCCTAAATCAAACCATAGACCTAACCCTAACCCTAGACAGACACCTGAAACTCAACCCCCACCATAACCTGACCCTGACGCTTACTCCAACCATAATACTGAACCGAAAACTAATAGTAGACCTGAATTTACTCCCTCAAACTAAGTTCAAACCTAACCAAACCTGAAGCCTAACTCAAACCACAGACCTAACCCTAACCCTAGGTGGACACCTTAAGCTAAACTCCAACCCTAACCTGACCCTCACGCTAACTCCAAACATAACAATGAACCGAAAACTAACAGTAGCCCTAAACTTACTCCCTCAAACTTAGTTCAAACGTAACCTATCCTGAAGCCTAACTCAAACCATAGACTTAACCCTAACCCTAGGCGGACACCTGAAGCTCAACCCCAACACTAACCTGACCCTCACGCTAACTCCAACCGTAACACTAAACCGAAAACTAACAGTAGCCCTAAACTTACCCCCTGAAACGAAGTTCAAACCTAACCTAACCTAAAGCCTAACTCAAACCACAAAACTAATCCTAACCCTACGCGGAAACCTTAAGCTCAACCTCAACCCTAACATGACCCTGACGCTATCTCCAACCTTAACACTTAACAGCAGCCCTAAACTTCTTCACTCAAACTAAGTTCAAACCTAAACTAAACTGAAGCCTAAATCAAACCATAGACCTAACCCTAACCCTAGGCGGACACCTTATGCTTAACCCCCACACTGACCTGACCCTGACACTTACTCCAACCGTAACAGTTAACCGAAAACTAACAGTAGCCGTAAACTTACTTCCTCTAACTAAGTTCAAACCTCACCTAACCTGAAGCCTAAATCAAACCATACAACTAACCCTAACAGTAGGCGGACACCTTAAGCTCAACTCCAACCCTAACCGGACCCTCACGCTAACTCCAACCGTAACTCTGAACCGAAAACTAACAGTAGACCTAAACTTACTCACTCAAACTAAATTCAAACGTAACCTAACCTGAAGCCTAAATCAAACCATAGACCTAACCCTAACCCTAGGCGGACACCTTAAGCTCAACCCCAACCCTAACCTGACCCTCACGCAAACTCCAACCTTAACACTAAACCGAAAACTAACAGTAGCCCTAAACTTACCCCCTGAAACGAAGTTCAAACCTAACTTAACCTAAAGCTTAACTCAAACCACAAAACTAATCCTAACCCTAGGCGGAAACCTTAAGCTCAACCTCAACCCTAACATGACCCTGACGATATCTCCAACCTTAACACTTAACAGTAGCCCTAAACTTACTCCCTCAAACTTAGTTCAAACGTAACCTAACCTGAAGCCTAACTCAAACCATAGACTTAACCCTAACCCTAGGCGGACACCTTAAGCTCAACCCCAAACCTAACCTGACACTCACGCTAACTCCAACCGTAACACTGAACCGAAAACGAACAGTAGCCATAAACTTACTCACTCAAACTAAGTTCAAACGTAACCTAAACTGAAGCCTAAATCAAACCATACACCTAACCCTAACCCTAGGCGGACACCTTAAGCTCAACCCCTAACCTAACCTGACCCTGACGCTTCCTCCAACCGTAACAGTAAACCGAAAACTAACAGTAGCCCTAAACTTACTCCCTCAAACTAAGTTCAAACCTAACCTAACCTGAAGCCTAAATCAAACCGTACACCTAACCCTAACCCTAGGCGGACACCTTAAACTCAACCCCAACCCTACCCTGACCCTTTTGCTAACTCCAACCGTAACACTTTACCGAAAACTAACAGTAGCCCTAAACTTACTCACTCAAACTAAGTTCAAACGTAACCTAACCTGAAGCCTAAATCAAACCACAGACCTAAGCCTAACCCTAGGCGGACACATTATGCTTAACCCCAACCTAACCTGACCCTGATGCTTACTCCAACCGTAACAGTAAACCGAAAACTAACAGTAGCCCTAAACTTATTCCGTCAAACGAAGTTCAAACCTAACCTAACCTGAAGCCTAAGTCAAACCATACACCTAACCCTAACCCTAGGCGGACATCTTAAGCTCAACCACAAACCTAACCTAACCCTCACGCTAAATCCAACCGTAACACTGAACCGAAAACTAACAAAAGCCCTAAAATTACTCCCTCAAACTAAGTTCAAACCTAACCTAACCTGAAGCCTAACTCAAACACTAGACCTAACGTTAACCCGAGGTGGACACCTGAAGCTCAACCGCAACCCTAACCTGACCCTGAAGCTATCTCCAACTGTAACACTGAACCGAAAACTAACAGTACCCCGAAATTTACTCCCTCAAACTAAGTTCAAACCTATCCTAACTTGAAGCCTAACTCAAACCACAGACCTAACCCTAACCCTAGGCGGACAACTTAAGCTCAACCCCTAACCTAACCTGACCCTGACGCTTACTCCAACCGTAACAGTTAATCGAAATCTAACAGTAGCCCTAAACTTACTCCCTCAAACTAAGTTCAAAACTAACCTAATCTGAAGTCTAATTCAAATCATAGACCTAACCCTAACCCTAGGTGGACATCCGAAGGTCAAGCCCAACTCTAACCTGACCCTGACGCTATCTCCAACTGTAACACTGAACCGAAAACTAAGAGTAGCCCTAAACTTACTCCCTCAAACTAAGTTCAAACCTAACCTAACCTGAAGCCTAAATCAAACCGTACACCTAACCCTAACCCTAGGCGGACACCTTAAACTCAACCCCAACCCTACCCTGACCCTTTTGCTAACTCCAACCGTAACACTTTACCGAAAACTAACAGTAGCCCTAAACTTACTCACTCAAACTAAGTTCAAACGTAACCTAACCTGAAGCCTAAATCAAACCACAGACCTAAGCCTAACCCTAGGCGGACACATTATGCTTAACCCCAACCTAACCTGACCCTGATGCTTACTCCAACCGTAACAGTAAACCGAAAACTAACAGTAGCCCTAAACTTATTCCGTCAAACGAAGTTCAAACCTAACCTAACCTGAAGCCTAAGTCAAACCATACACCTAACCCTAACCCTAGGCGGACATCTTAAGCTCAACCCCAAACCTAACTTAACCCTCACGCTAAATCCAACCGTAACACTGAACCGAAAACTAACAAAAGCCCTAAAATTACACCCTCAAACTAAGTTCAAACCTAACCTAACCTGAAGCCTAACTCAAACCACAGACCTAAACCTAACCCTAGGCGGACACCTTAAGCTCAACTCCAACCCTAACCTGACCCTCACGCTAACTCCAACCGTAACACTGAACCGAAAACTTACAGTAGCCTTAAACTTACTCACTCAAAGTAAGTTCCAACGTTACCTAATCTGAAGCCTATATCAAATCATAGACCTAACTATAATCCTATGCGTACACCATATGCTTAACCACCACCCTTACCTTACAGGGACGCTTACACCTTCCGTAACAGTTAACCGAAAACTAGCAGTAGCCCTAAACTTACTCCCTCAAACTAAGTTCAAACCTAACCTAACCTGAAGCCTAAAACAAACCGTACACCTAACCCTAACCCTGGGCGGACACCTTAAGCTCAACCCCAACCCTACCCTGACCCTGACGCTAACTCCAACCGTAACACTGAACCGAAAACTAACAGTAGCCCTAAACTTACTCCCTCAAACTACGTTCAACCATAACCTAACCTGAATACTAACTCAAACCATAGACCTAACCCTAACCCTAGGCAGACACCTGAAACTCAACCCCAACCCTAACCTGACACTGACGATAGCTCCAACCATAACACTGAACCGAAAACTAACAATAGCCCTAAATTTACTCCCTCAAACTAAGTTCAAACGTAACCTAACCTGAATCCTAAATCAAACCATAGACCTAACCCTAACCCTAGACAGACACCTGAAACTCAACCCCCACCCTAACATGACCCTGATGCTTACTCCAACCGTAACAGTTAACCGAAAACTAACAGTAGACCTAAATTTACTCCCTCAAACTAAGTTCAAACCTAACTTAACCTGAATCCTAAATCAAACCATAGACCTAACCCTAACCCTAGACAGACACCTGAAACTCAACCCCCACCATAACCTGACCCTGACGCTTACTCCAACCGTAATACTGAACCGAAAACTAATAGTAGACCTGAATTTACTCCCTCAAACTAAGTTCAAACCTAACCAAACCTGAAGCCTAACTCAAACCACAGACCTAACCCTAACCCTAGGTGGACACCTTAAGCTAAACTCCAACCCTAACCTGACCCTCACGCTAACTCCAAACATAACAATGAACCGAAAACTAACAGTAGCCCTAAACTTACTCCCTCAAACTTAGTTCAAACGTAACCTATCCTGAAGCCTAACTCAAACCATAGACTTAACCCTAACCCTAGGCGGACACCTGAAGCTCAACCCCAACACTAACCTGACCCTCACGCTAACTCCAACCGTAACACTAAACCGAAAACTAACAGTAGCCCTAAACTTACCCCCTGAAACGAAGTTCAAACCTAACCTAACCTAAAGCCTAACTCAAACCACAAAACTAATCCTAACCCTACGCGGAAACCTTAAGCTCAACCTCAACCCTAACATGACCCTGACGCTATCTCCAACCTTAACACTTAACAGCAGCCCTAAACTTCTTCACTCAAACTAAGTTCAAACCTAAACTAAACTGAAGCCTAAATCAAACCATAGACCTAACCCTAACCCTAGGCGGACACCTTATGCTTAACCCCCACACTGACCTGACCCTGACACTTACTCCAACCGTAACAGTTAACCGAAAACTAACAGTAGCCGTAAACTTACTTCCTCTAACTAAGTTCAAACCTCACCTAACCTGAAGCCTAAATCAAACCATACAACTAACCCTAACAGTAGGCGGACACCTTAAGCTCAACTCCAACCCTAACCGGACCCTCACGCTAACTCCAACCGTAACTCTGAACCGAAAACTAACAGTAGACCTAAACTTACTCACTCAAACTAAATTCAAACGTAACCTAACCTGAAGCCTAAATCAAACCATAGACCTAACCCTAACCCTAGGCGGACACCTTAAGCTCAACCCCAACCCTAACCTGACCCTCACGCAAACTCCAACCTTAACACTAAACCGAAAACTAACAGTAGCCCTAAACTTACCCCCTGAAACGAAGTTCAAACCTAACTTAACCTAAAGCTTAACTCAAACCACAAAACTAATCCTAACCCTAGGCGGAAACCTTAAGCTCAACCTCAACCCTAACATGACCCTGACGATATCTCCAACCTTAACACTTAACAGTAGCCCTAAACTTACTCCCTCAAACTTAGTTCAAACGTAACCTAACCTGAAGCCTAACTCAAACCATAGACTTAACCCTAACCCTAGGCGGACACCTTAAGCTCAACCCCAAACCTAACCTGACACTCACGCTAACTCCAACCGTAACACTGAACCGAAAACGAACAGTAGCCATAAACTTACTCACTCAAACTAAGTTCAAACGTAACCTAAACTGAAGCCTAAATCAAACCATACACCTAACCCTAACCCTAGGCGGACACCTTAAGCTCAACCCCTAACCTAACCTGACCCTGACGCTTCCTCCAACCGTAACAGTAAACCGAAAACTAACAGTAGCCCTAAACTTACTCCCTCAAACTAAGTTCAAACCTAACCTAACCTGAAGCCTAAATCAAACCGTACACCTAACCCTAACCCTAGGCGGACACCTTAAACTCAACCCCAACCCTACCCTGACCCTTTTGCTAACTCCAACCGTAACACTTTACCGAAAACTAACAGTAGCCCTAAACTTACTCACTCAAACTAAGTTCAAACGTAACCTAACCTGAAGCCTAAATCAAACCACAGACCTAAGCCTAACCCTAGGCGGACACATTATGCTTAACCCCAACCTAACCTGACCCTGATGCTTACTCCAACCGTAACAGTAAACCGAAAACTAACAGTAGCCCTAAACTTATTCCGTCAAACGAAGTTCAAACCTAACCTAACCTGAAGCCTAAGTCAAACCATACACCTAACCCTAACCCTAGGCGGACATCTTAAGCTCAACCACAAACCTAACCTAACCCTCACGCTAAATCCAACCGTAACACTGAACCGAAAACTAACAAAAGCCCTAAAATTACTCCCTCAAACTAAGTTCAAACCTAACCTAACCTGAAGCCTAACTCAAACACTAGACCTAACGTTAACCCGAGGTGGACACCTGAAGCTCAACCGCAACCCTAACCTGACCCTGAAGCTATCTCCAACTGTAACACTGAACCGAAAACTAACAGTACCCCGAAATTTACTCCCTCAAACTAAGTTCAAACCTATCCTAACTTGAAGCCTAACTCAAACCACAGACCTAACCCTAACCCTAGGCGGACAACTTAAGCTCAACCCCTAACCTAACCTGACCCTGATGCTTACTCCAACCGTAACAGTTAATCGAAATCTAACAGTAGCCCTAAACTTACTCCCTCAAACTAAGTTCAAAACTAACCTAATCTGAAGTCTAATTCAAATCATAGACCTAACCCTAACCCTAGGTGGACATCCGAAGGTCAAGCCCAACTCTAACCTGACCCTGACGCTATCTCCAACTGTAACACTGAACCGAAAACTAAGAGTAGCCCTAAACTTACTCCCTCAAACTAAGTTCAAACCTAACCTAACCTGAAGCCTAAATCAAACCGTACACCTAACCCTAACCCTAGGCGGACACCTTAAACTCAACCCCAACCCTACCCTGACCCTTTTGCTAACTCCAACCGTAACACTTTACCGAAAACTAACAGTAGCCCTAAACTTACTCACTCAAACTAAGTTCAAACGTAACCTAACCTGAAGCCTAAATCAAACCACAGACCTAAGCCTAACCCTAGGCGGACACATTATGCTTAACCCCAACCTAACCTGACCCTGATGCTTACTCCAACCGTAACAGTAAACCGAAAACTAACAGTAGCCCTAAACTTATTCCGTCAAACGAAGTTCAAACCTAACCTAACCTGAAGCCTAAGTCAAACCATACACCTAACCCTAACCCTAGGCGGACATCTTAAGCTCAACCCCAAACCTAACTTAACCCTCACGCTAAATCCAACCGTAACACTGAACCGAAAACTAACAAAAGCCCTAAAATTACTCCCTCAAACTAAGTTCAAACCTAACCTAACCTGAAGCCTAACTCAAACCACAGACCTAAACCTAACCCTAGGCGGACACCTTAAGCTCAACTCCAACCCTAACCTGACCCTCATGCTAACTCCAACCGTAACACTGAACCGAAAACTTACAGTAGCCTTAAACTTACTCACTCAAAGTAAGTTCCAACGTTACCTAATCTGAAGCCTATATCAAATCATAGACCTAACTATAATCCTATGCGTACACCATATGCTTAACCACCACCCTTACCTTACAGGGACGCTTACACCTTCCGTAACAGTTAACCGAAAACTAGCAGTAGCCCTAAACTTACTCCCTCAAACTAAGTTCAAACCTAACCTAACCTGAAGCCTAAAACAAACCCTACACCTAACCCTAACCCTGGGCGGACACCTTAAGCTCAACCCCAACCCTACCCTGACCCTGACGCTAACTCCAACCGTAACACTGAACCGAAAACTAACAGTAGCCCTAAACTTACTCCCTCAAACTACGTTCAACCATAACCTAACCTGAATACTAACTCAAACCATAGACCTAACCCTAACCCTAGGCAGACACCTGAAACTCAACCCCAACCCTAACCTGACACTGACGATAGCTCCAACCATAACACTGAACCGAAAACTAACAATAGCCCTAAATTTACTCCCTCAAACTAAGTTCAAACGTAACCTAACCTGAATCCTAAATCAAACCATAGACCTAACCCTAACCCTAGACAGACACCTGAAACTCAACCCCCACCCTAACATGACCCTGATGCTTACTCCAACCGTAACAGTTAACCGAAAACTAACAGTAGACCTAAATTTACTCCCTCAAACTAAGTTCAAACCTAACTTAACCTGAATCCTAAATCAAACCATAGACCTAACCCTAACCCTAGACAGACACCTGAAACTCAACCCCCACCATAACCTGACCCTGACGCTTACTCCAACCGTAATACTGAACCGAAAACTAATAGTAGACCTGAATTTACTCCCTCAAACTAAGTTCAAACCTAACCAAACCTGAAGCCTAACTCAAACCACAGACCTAACCCTAACCCTAGGTGGACACCTTAAGCTAAACTCCAACCCTAACCTGACCCTCACGCTAACTCCAAACATAACAATGAACCGAAAACTAACAGTAGCCCTAAACTTACTCCCTCAAACTTAGTTCAAACGTAACCTATCCTGAAGCCTAACTCAAACCATAGACTTAACCCTAACCCTAGGCGGACACCTGAAGCTCAACCCCAACACTAACCTGACCCTCACGCTAACTCCAACCGTAACACTAAACCGAAAACTAACAGTAGCCCTAAACTTACCCCCTGAAACGAAGTTCAAACCTAACCTAACCTAAAGCCTAACTCAAACCACAAAACTAATCCTAACCCTACGCGGAAACCTTAAGCTCAACCTCAACCCTAACATGACCCTGACGCTATCTCCAACCTTAACACTTAACAGCAGCCCTAAACTTCTTCACTCAAACTAAGTTCAAACCTAAACTAAACTGAAGCCTAAATCAAACCATAGACCTAACCCTAACCCTAGGCGGACACCTTATGCTTAACCCCCACACTGACCTGACCCTGACACTTACTCCAACCGTAACAGTTAACCGAAAACTAACAGTAGCCGTAAACTTACTTCCTCTAACTAAGTTCAAACCTCACCTAACCTGAAGCCTAAATCAAACCATACAACTAACCCTAACAGTAGGCGGACACCTTAAGCTCAACTCCAACCCTAACCGGACCCTCACGCTAACTCCAACCGTAACTCTGAACCGAAAACTAACAGTAGACCTAAACTTACTCACTCAAACTAAATTCAAACGTAACCTAACCTGAAGCCTAAATCAAACCATAGACCTAACCCTAACCCTAGGCGGACACCTTAAGCTCAACCCCAACCCTAACCTGACCCTCACGCAAACTCCAACCTTAACACTAAACCGAAAACTAACAGTAGCCCTAAACTTACCCCCTGAAACGAAGTTCAAACCTAACTTAACCTAAAGCTTAACTCAAACCACAAAACTAATCCTAACCCTAGGCGGAAACCTTAAGCTCAACCTCAACCCTAACATGACCCTGACGATATCTCCAACCTTAACACTTAACAGTAGCCCTAAACTTACTCCCTCAAACTTAGTTCAAACGTAACCTAACCTGAAGCCTAACTCAAACCATAGACTTAACCCTAACCCTAGGCGGACACCTTAAGCTCAACCCCAAACCTAACCTGACACTCACGCTAACTCCAACCGTAACACTGAACCGAAAACGAACAGTAGCCATAAACTTACTCACTCAAACTAAGTTCAAACGTAACCTAAACTGAAGCCTAAATCAAACCATACACCTAACCCTAACCCTAGGCGGACACCTTAAGCTCAACCCCTAACCTAACCTGACCCTGACGCTTCCTCCAACCGTAACAGTAAACCGAAAACTAACAGTAGCCCTAAACTTACTCCCTCAAACTAAGTTCAAACCTAACCTAACCTGAAGCCTAAATCAAACCGTACACCTAACCCTAACCCTAGGCGGACACCTTAAACTCAACCCCAACCCTACCCTGACCCTTTTGCTAACTCCAACCGTAACACTTTACCGAAAACTAACAGTAGCCCTAAACTTACTCACTCAAACTAAGTTCAAACGTAACCTAACCTGAAGCCTAAATCAAACCACAGACCTAAGCCTAACCCTAGGCGGACACATTATGCTTAACCCCAACCTAACCTGACCCTGATGCTTACTCCAACCGTAACAGTAAACCGAAAACTAACAGTAGCCCTAAACTTATTCCGTCAAACGAAGTTCAAACCTAACCTAACCTGAAGCCTAAGTCAAACCATACACCTAACCCTAACCCTAGGCGGACATCTTAAGCTCAACCACAAACCTAACCTAACCCTCACGCTAAATCCAACCGTAACACTGAACCGAAAACTAACAAAAGCCCTAAAATTACTCCCTCAAACTAAGTTCAAACCTAACCTAACCTGAAGCCTAACTCAAACACTAGACCTAACGTTAACCCGAGGTGGACACCTGAAGCTCAACCGCAACCCTAACCTGACCCTGAAGCTATCTCCAACTGTAACACTGAACCGAAAACTAACAGTACCCCGAAATTTACTCCCTCAAACTAAGTTCAAACCTATCCTAACTTGAAGCCTAACTCAAACCACAGACCTAACCCTAACCCTAGGCGGACAACTTAAGCTCAACCCCTAACCTAACCTGACCCTGACGCTTACTCCAACCGTAACAGTTAATCGAAATCTAACAGTAGCCCTAAACTTACTCCCTCAAACTAAGTTCAAAACTAACCTAATCTGAAGTCTAATTCAAATCATAGACCTAACCCTAACCCTAGGTGGACATCCGAAGGTCAAGCCCAACTCTAACCTGACCCTGACGCTATCTCCAACTGTAACACTGAACCGAAAACTAAGAGTAGCCCTAAACTTACTCCCTCAAACTAAGTTCAAACCTAACCTAACCTGAAGCCTAAATCAAACCGTACACCTAACCCTAACCCTAGGCGGACACCTTAAACTCAACCCCAACCCTACCCTGACCCTTTTGCTAACTCCAACCGTAACACTTTACCGAAAACTAACAGTAGCCCTAAACTTACTCACTCAAACTAAGTTCAAACGTAACCTAACCTGAAGCCTAAATCAAACCACAGACCTAAGCCTAACCCTAGGCGGACACATTATGCTTAACCCCAACCTAACCTGACCCTGATGCTTACTCCAACCGTAACAGTAAACCGAAAACTAACAGTAGCCCTAAACTTATTCCGTCAAACGAAGTTCAAACCTAACCTAACCTGAAGCCTAAGTCAAACCATACACCTAACCCTAACCCTAGGCGGACATCTTAAGCTCAACCCCAAACCTAACTTAACCCTCACGCTAAATCCAACCGTAACACTGAACCGAAAACTAACAAAAGCCCTAAAATTACTCCCTCAAACTAAGTTCAAACCTAACCTAACCTGAAGCCTAACTCAAACCACAGACCTAAACCTAACCCTAGGCGGACACCTTAAGCTCAACTCCAACCCTAACCTGACCCTCACGCTAACTCCAACCGTAACACTGAACCGAAAACTTACAGTAGCCTTAAACTTACTCACTCAAAGTAAGTTCCAACGTTACCTAATCTGAAGCCTATATCAAATCATAGACCTAACTATAATCCTATGCGTACACCATATGCTTAACCACCACCCTAACCTTACAGGGACGCTTACACCTTCCGTAACAGTTAACCGAAAACTAGCAGTAGCCCTAAACTTACTCCCTCAAACTAAGTTCAAACCTAACCTAACCTGAAGCCTAAAACAAACCCTACACCTAACCCTAACCCTGGGCGGACACCTTAAGCTCAACCCCAACCCTACCCTGACCCTGACGCTAACTCCAACCGTAACACTGAACCGAAAACTAACAGTAGCCCTAAACTTACTCCCTCAAACTACGTTCAACCATAACCTAACCTGAATACTAACTCAAACCATAGACCTAACCCTAACCCTAGGCAGACACCTGAAACTCAACCCCAACCCTAACCTGACACTGACGATAGCTCCAACCATAACACTGAACCGAAAACTAACAATAGCCCTAAATTTACTCCCTCAAACTAAGTTCAAACGTAACCTAACCTGAATCCTAAATCAAACCATAGACCTAACCCTAACCCTAGACAGACACCTGAAACTCAACCCCCACCCTAACATGACCCTGATGCTTACTCCAACCGTAACAGTTAACCGAAAACTAACAGTAGACCTAAATTTACTCCCTCAAACTAAGTTCAAACCTAACTTAACCTGAATCCTAAATCAAACCATAGACCTAACCCTAACCCTAGACAGACACCTGAAACTCAACCCCCACCATAACCTGACCCTGACGCTTACTCCAACCGTAATACTGAACCGAAAACTAATAGTAGACCTGAATTTACTCCCTCAAACTAAGTTCAAACCTAACCAAACCTGAAGCCTAACTCAAACCACAGACCTAACCCTAACCCTAGGTGGACACCTTAAGCTAAACTCCAACCCTAACCTGACCCTCACGCTAACTCCAAACATAACAATGAACCGAAAACTAACAGTAGCCCTAAACTTACTCCCTCAAACTTAGTTCAAACGTAACCTATCCTGAAGCCTAACTCAAACCATAGACTTAACCCTAACCCTAGGCGGACACCTGAAGCTCAACCCCAACACTAACCTGACCCTCACGCTAACTCCAACCGTAACACTAAACCGAAAACTAACAGTAGCCCTAAACTTACCCCCTGAAACGAAGTTCAAACCTAACCTAACCTAAAGCCTAACTCAAACCACAAAACTAATCCTAACCCTACGCGGAAACCTTAAGCTCAACCTCAACCCTAACATGACCCTGACGCTATCTCCAACCTTAACACTTAACAGCAGCCCTAAACTTCTTCACTCAAACTAAGTTCAAACCTAAACTAAACTGAAGCCTAAATCAAACCATAGACCTAACCCTAACCCTAGGCGGACACCTTATGCTTAACCCCCACACTGACCTGACCCTGACACTTACTCCAACCGTAACAGTTAACCGAAAACTAACAGTAGCCGTAAACTTACTTCCTCTAACTAAGTTCAAACCTCACCTAACCTGAAGCCTAAATCAAACCATACAACTAACCCTAACAGTAGGCGGACACCTTAAGCTCAACTCCAACCCTAACCGGACCCTCACGCTAACTCCAACCGTAACTCTGAACCGAAAACTAACAGTAGACCTAAACTTACTCACTCAAACTAAATTCAAACGTAACCTAACCTGAAGCCTAAATCAAACCATAGACCTAACCCTAACCCTAGGCGGACACCTTATGCTTAACCCCCACCCTAACCTGACCCTGATACTTACTCCAACCGTAACAGTTAAACGAAAACTAACAGTAGCCCTAAACTTACTACCTGAAACTAAATTCAAACCTCACCTAACCTGAAGCCTAAAGCAAACCACACACCTAACTCTAACCCTATGCGGACACCTTAAGCTCAACCCCAACCCTAACCTGACCCTCACGCAAACTCCAACCTTAACACTAAACCGAAAACTAACAGTAGCCCTAAACTTACCCCCTGAAACGAAGTTCAAACCTAACTTAACCTAAAGCTTAACTCAAACCACAAAACTAATCCTAACCCTAGGCGGAAACCTTAAGCTCAACCTCAACCCTAACATGACCCTGACGATATCTCCAACCTTAACACTTAACAGTAGCCCTAAACTTACTCCCTCAAACTTAGTTCAAACGTAACCTAACCTGAAGCCTAACTCAAACCATAGACTTAACCCTAACCCTAGGCGGACACCTTAAGCTCAACCCCAAACCTAACCTGACACTCACGCTAACTCCAACCGTAACACTGAACCGAAAACGAACAGTAGCCATAAACTTACTCACTCAAACTAAGTTCAAACGTAACCTAAACTGAAGCCTAAATCAAACCATACACCTAACCCTAACCCTAGGCGGACACCTTAAGCTCAACCCCTAACCTAACCTGACCCTGACGCTTCCTCCAACCGTAACAGTAAACCGAAAACTAACAGTAGCCCTAAACTTACTCCCTCAAACTAAGTTCAAACCTAACCTAACCTGAAGCCTAAATCAAACCGTACACCTAACCCTAACCCTAGGCGGACACCTTAAACTCAACCCCAACCCTACCCTGACCCTTTTGCTAACTCCAACCGTAACACTTTACCGAAAACTAACAGTAGCCCTAAACTTACTCACTCAAACTAAGTTCAAACGTAACCTAACCTGAAGCCTAAATCAAACCACAGACCTAAGCCTAACCCTAGGCGGACACATTATGCTTAACCCCAACCTAACCTGACCCTGATGCTTACTCCAACCGTAACAGTAAACCGAAAACTAACAGTAGCCCTAAACTTATTCCGTCAAATGAAGTTCAAACCTAACCTAACCTGAAGCCTAAGTCAAACCATACACCTAACCCTAACCCTAGGCGGACATCTTAAGCTCAACCCCAAACCTAACCTAACCCTCACGCTAAATCCAACCGTAACACTGAACCGAAAACTAACAAAAGCCCTAAAATTACTCCCTCAAACTAAGTTCAAACCTAACCTAACCTGAAGCCTAACTCAAACACTAGACCTAACGTTAACCCGAGGTGGACACCTGAAGCTCAACCGCAACCCTAACCTGACCCTGAAGCTATCTCCAACTGTAACACTGAACCGAAAACTAACAGTACCCCGAAATTTACTCCCTCAAACTAAGTTCAAACCTATCCTAACTTGAAGCCTAACTCAAACCACAGACCTAACCCTAACCCTAGGCGGACAACTTAAGCTCAACCCCTAACCTAACCTGACCCTGACGCTTACTCCAACCGTAACAGTTAATCGAAATCTAACAGTAGCCCTAAACTTACTCCCTCAAACTAAGTTCAAAACTAACCTAATCTGAAGTCTAATTCAAATCATAGACCTAACCCTAACCCTAGGTGGACATCCGAAGGTCAAGCCCAACTCTAACCTGACCCTGACGCTATCTCCAACTGTAACACTGAACCGAAAACTAAGAGTAGCCCTAAACTTACTCCCTCAAACTAAGTTCAAACCTAACCTAACCTGAAGCCTAAATCAAACCGTACACCTAACCCTAACCCTAGGCGGACACCTTAAACTCAACCCCAACCCTACCCTGACCCTTTTGCTAACTCCAACCGTAACACTTTACCGAAAACTAACAGTAGCCCTAAACTTACTCACTCAAACTAAGTTCAAACGTAACCTAACCTGAAGCCTAAATCAAACCACAGACCTAAGCCTAACCCTAGGCGGACACATTATGCTTAACCCCAACCTAACCTGACCCTGATGCTTACTCCAACCGTAACAGTAAACCGAAAACTAACAGTAGCCCTAAACTTATTCCGTCAAACGAAGTTCAAACCTAACCTAACCTGAAGCCTAAGTCAAACCATACACCTAACCCTAACCCTAGGCGGACATCTTAAGCTCAACCCCAAACCTAACTTAACCCTCACGCTAAATCCAACCGTAACACTGAACCGAAAACTAACAAAAGCCCTAAAATTACTCCCTCAAACTAAGTTCAAACCTAACCTAACCTGAAGCCTAACTCAAACCACAGACCTAAACCTAACCCTAGGCGGACACCTTAAGCTCAACTCCAACCCTAACCTGACCCTCACGCTAACTCCAACCGTAACACTGAACCGAAAACTTACAGTAGCCTTAAACTTACTCACTCAAAGTAAGTTCCAACGTTACCTAATCTGAAGCCTATATCAAATCATAGACCTAACTATAATCCTATGCGTACACCATATGCTTAACCACCACCCTTACCTTACAGGGACGCTTACACCTTCCGTAACAGTTAACCGAAAACTAGCAGTAGCCCTAAACTTACTCCCTCAAACTAAGTTCAAACCTAACCTAACCTGAAGCCTAAAACAAACCCTACACCTAACCCTAACCCTGGGCGGACACCTTAAGCTCAACCCCAACCCTACCCTGACCCTGACGCTAACTCCAACCGTAACACTGAACCGAAAACTAACAGTAGCCCTAAACTTACTCCCTCAAACTACGTTCAACCATAACCTAACCTGAATACTAACTCAAACCATAGACCTAACCCTAACCCTAGGCAGACACCTGAAACTCAACCCCAACCCTAACCTGACACTGACGATAGCTCCAACCATAACACTGAACCGAAAACTAACAATAGCCCTAAATTTACTCCCTCAAACTAAGTTCAAACGTAACCTAACCTGAATCCTAAATCAAACCATAGACCTAACCCTAACCCTAGACAGACACCTGAAACTCAACCCCCACCCTAACATGACCCTGATGCTTACTCCAACCGTAACAGTTAACCGAAAACTAACAGTAGACCTAAATTTACTCCCTCAAACTAAGTTCAAACCTAACTGAACCTGAATCCTAAATCAAACCATAGACCTAACCCTAACCCTAGACAGACACCTGAAACTCAACCCCCACCATAACCTGACCCTGACGCTTACTCCAACCGTAATACTGAACCGAAAACTAATAGTAGACCTGAATTTACTCCCTCAAACTAAGTTCAAACCTAACCAAACCTGAAGCCTAACTCAAACCACAGACCTAACCCTAACCCTAGGTGGACACCTTAAGCTAAACTCCAACCCTAACCTGACCCTCACGCTAACTCCAAACATAACAATGAACCGAAAACTAACAGTAGCCCTAAACTTACTCCCTCAAACTTAGTTCAAACGTAACCTATCCTGAAGCCTAACTCAAACCATAGACTTAACCCTAACCCTAGGCGGACACCTGAAGCTCAACCCCAACACTAACCTGACCCTCACGCTAACTCCAACCGTAACACTAAACCGAAAACTAACAGTAGCCCTAAACTTACCCCCTGAAACGAAGTTCAAACCTAACCTAACCTAAAGCCTAACTCAAACCACAAAACTAATCCTAACCCTACGCGGAAACCTTAAGCTCAACCTCAACCCTAACATGACCCTGACGCTATCTCCAACCTTAACACTTAACAGCAGCCCTAAACTTCTTCACTCAAACTAAGTTCAAACCTAAACTAAACTGAAGCCTAAATCAAACCATAGACCTAACCCTAACCCTAGGCGGACACCTTATGCTTAACCCCCACACTGACCTGACCCTGACACTTACTCCAACCGTAACAGTTAACCGAAAACTAACAGTAGCCGTAAACTTACTTCCTCTAACTAAGTTCAAACCTCACCTAACCTGAAGCCTAAATCAAACCATACAACTAACCCTAACAGTAGGCGGACACCTTAAGCTCAACTCCAACCCTAACCGGACCCTCACGCTAACTCCAACCGTAACTCTGAACCGAAAACTAACAGTAGACCTAAACTTACTCACTCAAACTAAATTCAAACGTAACCTAACCTGAAGCCTAAATCAAACCATAGACCTAACCCTAACCCTAGGCGGACACCTTATGCTTAACCCCCACCCTAACCTGACCCTGATACTTACTCCAACCGTAACAGTTAAACGAAAACTAACAGTAGCCCTAAACTTACTACCTGAAACTAAATTCAAACCTCACCTAACCTGAAGCCTAAAGCAAACCACACACCTAACTCTAACCCTATGCGGACACCTTAAGCTCAACCCCAACCCTAACCTGACCCTCACGCAAACTCCAACCTTAACACTAAACCGAAAACTAACAGTAGCCCTAAACTTACCCCCTGAAACGAAGTTCAAACCTAACTTAACCTAAAGCTTAACTCAAACCACAAAACTAATCCTAACCCTAGGCGGAAACCTTAAGCTCAACCTCAACCCTAACATGACCCTGACGATATCTCCAACCTTAACACTTAACAGTAGCCCTAAACTTACTCCCTCAAACTTAGTTCAAACGTAACCTAACCTGAAGCCTAACTCAAACCATAGACTTAACCCTAACCCTAGGCGGACACCTTAAGCTCAACCCCAAACCTAACCTGACACTCACGCTAACTCCAACCGTAACACTGAACCGAAAACGAACAGTAGCCATAAACTTACTCACTCAAACTAAGTTCAAACGTAACCTAAACTGAAGCCTAAATCAAACCATACACCTAACCCTAACCCTAGGCGGACACCTTAAGCTCAACCCCTAACCTAACCTGACCCTGACGCTTCCTCCAACCGTAACAGTAAACCGAAAACTAACAGTAGCCCTAAACTTACTCCCTCAAACTAAGTTCAAACCTAACCTAACCTGAAGCCTAAATCAAACCGTACACCTAACCCTAACCCTAGGCGGACACCTTAAACTCAACCCCAACCCTACCCTGACCCTTTTGCTAACTCCAACCGTAACACTTTACCGAAAACTAACAGTAGCCCTAAACTTACTCACTCAAACTAAGTTCAAACGTAACCTAACCTGAAGCCTAAATCAAACCACAGACCTAAGCCTAACCCTAGGCGGACACATTATGCTTAACCCCAACCTAACCTGACCCTGATGCTTACTCCAACCGTAACAGTAAACCGAAAACTAACAGTAGCCCTAAACTTATTCCGTCAAATGAAGTTCAAACCTAACCTAACCTGAAGCCTAAGTCAAACCATACACCTAACCCTAACCCTAGGCGGACATCTTAAGCTCAACCCCAAACCTAACCTAACCCTCACGCTAAATCCAACCGTAACACTGAACCGAAAACTAACAAAAGCCCTAAAATTACTCCCTCAAACTAAGTTCAAACCTAACCTAACCTGAAGCCTAACTCAAACACTAGACCTAACGTAAACCCGAGGTGGACACCTGAAGCTCAACCGCAACCCTAACCTGACCCTGAAGCTATCTCCAACTGTAACACTGAACCGAAAACTAACAGTACCCCGAAATTTACTCCCTCAAACTAAGTTCAAACCTATCCTAACTTGAAGCCTAACTCAAACCACAGACCTAACCCTAACCCTAGGCGGACAACTTAAGCTCAACCCCTAACCTAACCTGACCCTGACGCTTACTCCAACCGTAACAGTTAATCGAAATCTAACAGTAGCCCTAAACTTACTCCCTCAAACTAAGTTCAAAACTAACCTAACCTGAAGTCTAATTCAAATCATAGACCTAACCCTAACCCTAGCTGGACATCCGAAGGTCAAGCCCAACTCTAACCTGACCGTGACGCTATCTCCAACTGTAACACTGAACCGAAAACTAAGAGTAGCCCTAAACTTACTCCCTCAAACTAAGTTCAAACCTAACCTAACCTGAAGCCTAAATCAAACCATAGACCTAACCCTAACCCTAGGCGGACACCTTATGCTTAACCCCCACCCTAACCTGACCCTGATACTTACTCCAACCGTAACAGTTAAACTAAAACTAACAGTAGCTCTAAACTTACTACCTCAAACTAAATTCAAACCTAACCTAACCTGAAGCCTAAAGCAAACCACCCACCTAACCCTAACCCTAGGCGGACACCTTAAGCTCCACTCCAACCCTAACCTGACCCTGACGCTATCTCCAACTGTAACACTGAACCGAAAACTAACAGTAGTCCTAAACTTACTCACTCAAACTAAGTTCAAACGTAACCTAACCTGGAGCCTAAATCAAACCATGGACCTAACCCTAACCCTAGGCGGACACCTCAAGCTAACCCCAACCCTAACCTGACCCTGACGCTAACTCCAACCATAATACTGAACTGAAAACTAACAGTAGCCCTAAACTTACTCCCTCAAACTAAGTTCAAACCTAACCTAACCTGAAGCCTAAATCAAACCATACACCTAACCCTAACACTAGGCGGAAACCTTAAGCTCAACCCCAACCCTACCCTGACCCTGACGCTAACTCCAACCGTAACACTGAACCGAAAACTAACAGTAGCCCTAAACTTACTCCCTCAAACTACTTTCAACCATAACCTAACCTGAATACTAACTCAAACCATAGACCTAACCCTAACACTAGGCAGACACCTGAAACTCAACCCCAACCCTAACATGACCCTGATGCTTACTCCAACCTTAACAGTTAACCGAAAACTAACAGTAGACCTAAATTTACTCCCTCAAACTAAGTTCAAACCTAACTTAACCTGAATCCTAAATCAAACCATAGACCTAACCCTAACCCTAGACAGACACCTGAAACTCAAACCCCACCATAACCTGACCCTGACGCTTACTCCAACCGTAATACTGAACCGAAAACTAATAGTAGACCTGAATTTACTCCCTCAAACTAAGTTCAAACCTAACCCAACCTGAAGCCTAACTCAAACCACAGACCTAACCCTAACCCTAGGTGGACACCTTAAGCTAAACTCCAACCCTAACCTGACCCTCACGCTAACTCCAAACATAACACTGAACCGAAAACTAACAGTAGCCCTAAACTTACTCCCTCAAACTTAGTTCAAACGTAACCTATCCTGAAGCCTAACTCAAACCATAGACTTAACCCTAACCCTAGGCGGACACCTGAAGCTCAACCCCAACCCTAACCTGTCCCTTACGCTATCTCCAACCGTAACACTGAACCGAAAACTAACAGTAGGCTTAAACTTACTCCCTCAAACTAAGTTCAAACCTAACCTAACCTGAAGCCTAAATCAAACCATAAACCTAACCCTAACCCTAGGGAGACACCTTAAGCTCAACCCCAACCCTAACCTGACCCTCACGCTAACTCCAACCATAACACTGAACCGAAAATTAACAGTAGCCCTAAACTTACTCCCTCAAACTAAGTTCAAACCTAACCTAACCTGAAGCCTATATCAAACCATACACCTAACCCTAATCCTAGGCGGACATCTTAAGCTCAACCCCCACCCTAACCTGACCCAGATGCTAACTCCAACCGTAACACTGAACCGAAAACTAACAGTAGCCCTAAACTTACTTCCTCAAACTAAGTTCAAACCTAACCTAACCTGAAGCTTAACTCAAACCATAGACCTAACCCTAACCCTAGGCGGACACCTGAAGCTCAACCCCAACCCTAACCTGACCCTGACGCTATCTCCAACCGTAACACTGAACCGAAAACTAACAGTAGGCTTAAACTTACTCCCTTAAACTGAGTTCAAACCTCACCTAACCTGAAGCCTAAATCAAACCATACACCTAACCCTAACCCTAGGGAGACACCTTAAGCTCAACCCCAACCCTAACCTGACCCTCACGCTAACTCCAACCATAACAGTTAATCGAAAACTAACAGTAGCCCTAAAGTTATTCCCGAAAACTAAGTTCAAACCTAACCTAACCTGAAGCCAAAATCAAACCATACACCTAACCCTGACCCTAGGCGGGCACCTTAAGCTCAACCCCAACACTAACCTGACCCTCACGCTAATTCCAACCGTAACTCTGAACCGAAAACTAACAGTAGACCTAAAAACACTCCCTCAAACTAAGTTCAAACCTAATCTAACCTGAAGCCTAAATCAAACCATACACCTAATCCTAACCCTAGGCGAACATCTTAAGCTCAACCACAACACTAACCTGACCCTGACACTAACTCCAACCGTAACACTGAACCGAAAATTGACAGTAGCCCTAACCTTACTCCCTCAAACGAAGTTTAAACCTAACCTAACCTGGAGCCTAACTCAACCATAGACCTAACTATAACCTTAGGCGGACACATGAAGCTCAACACCAACACTAACCTGATCCTGACGCTATCTACAACCGTAACACTGAACAGAAAACTAACAGTAGCCCTAAACTTACTCCCTCAAACTAAATTCAAACTTAACCTAACCTGAAGCCTAACTCAAACCATAGACCTAACCCTAACCCTAGGCGGACACCTTAAGCTCAACCCCAACCCTAACCTGACCCTGACCATAACTCCAACCGTAACACTGAACCGAAAGCTAACAGTAGCCCTAAACTTACTCCCTCAAACTAAGTTCAAACGTAACCTAACCTGAAGCCTAAATCAAACCATACACCTAATCATAACCCTAGGTGGACAATTTAAACTCAACCCCAACCCTACCCTGACCCTGACGCTAACTCGAACAAACACTGAACCGAAAACTAACAATAGCCCTAAACTTACTCCCTCAAACTAAGTTCAAACCTAACCTAAACAGAAGCCTAAATCAAACCATACACCTAACCCTAACCCTAGGCGGACATCTTAAGCTCAACCCCAACCCTAACCTGACCCAGATGCTAACTCCAACCGTAACACTGAACCGAAAACTAACAGTAGCCCTAAACTTACTCCCTCAAACTACTTTCAACCATAACCTAACCTGAATACTAACTCAAACCATAGACCTAACCCTAACACTAGGCAGACACCTGAAACTCAACCCCAACCCTAACATGACCCTGATGCTTACTCCAACCTTAACAGTTAACCGAAAACTAACAGTAGACCTAAATTTACTCCCTCAAACTAAGTTCAAACCTAACTTAACCTGAATCCTAAATCAAACCATAGACCTAACCCTAACCCTAGACAGACACCTGAAACTCAACCCCCACCATAACCTGACCCTGACGCTTACTCCAACCGTAATACTGAACCGAAAACTAATAGTAGACCTGAATTTACTCCCTCAAACTTAGTTCAAACGTAACCTATCCTGAAGCCTAACTCAAACCATAGACTTAACCCTAACCCTAGGCGGACACCTGAAGCTCAACCCCAACACTAACCTGACCCTCACGCTAACTCCAACCGTAACACTAAACCGAAAACTAACAGTAGCCCTAAACTTACCCCCTGAAACGAAGTTCAAACCTAACCTAACCTAAAGCCTAACTCAAGCCACAAAACTAATCCTAACCCTAGGCGGAAACCTTAAGCTCAACCTCAACCCTAACATGACCCTGACGCTATCTCCAACCTTAACACTTAACAGCAGCCCTAAACTTCCTCACTCAAACTAAGTTCAAACCTAAACTAAACTGAAGCCTAAATCAAACCATAGACCTAACCCTAACACTAGGCGGACACCTTATGCTTAACCCCCACACTGACCTGACCCTGACACTTACTCCAACCGTAACAGTTAACCGAGAACTAACAGTAGCCGTAAACTTACTTCCTCTAACTAAGTTCAAACCTCACCTAACCTGAAACCTAAATCAAACCATACACCTAACCCTAACCCTAGGCGCACATCTTAGGCTCAACCCCAAACCCTAACCTGACCCAGATGCTAACTCCACCCGTAACACTGAACCGAAAACTAACAGTAGCCCTAAACTTACTCCCTCAAACTAAGTTCAAACCTAACTTAAACTGAAGCCTAACTCAAACCATAGACCTAACCCTAACCCTAGGCGGACACCTGAAGCTCAACCCCAACCCTAACCTGACCCTGAAGCTATCTCCAACCGTAACACTGAACCGAAAACTAACAGTAGGCTTAAACTTACTCCCTCAAACTAAGTTCAATCCTAACCTAACCTGATGCCTAAATCAAATCATAAACCTAACCCTAAACCTAGGGGGACATCTTAAGCTCAACCCCAACCCTAACCTGACCCTCACGCTAACTCCAAACATAACACTGAACAGAAAACTAACAGTAGCCCTAAACTTACTCCCTCTAACTAAGTTCAAACCTAACCTAACCTGAAGCCTAAATCAAACCATACACCTGAACCTAACCCTAGGCGGACACCTTAAACTCAACCCCAACCCTACCCTGACCCTGACGCTATCTCCAACCGTAACACTGAACCGAAAACTAACAGTAGCCCTAAACTTACTCACACAAACTAAGTTCAAACGTAACCTAACCTGAAGCCTAACTCACACCATAGACCTAACCCTAACCCTAGGCGGACAACTGAAGCTGAACCCCAACCCTAACCTGACCCTGACGCTATCTCCAACCGTAACACTGAACCGAAAACTAACAGTAGCCCTAAACTTACTCACACAAACTAAGTTCAAACGTAACCTAACCTGAAGCCTAACTCAAACCATAGAATTAACCCTAACCCTAAGTGGACACCTTAAGCTCAGCCCCAACCCTAACCTGACCCTGACGCTAACTCCAAACGTAACACTGAATCGAAAACTAACAGTAGCCCTAAACTTACTCACTCAATCTAAGTTCAAAGGTAACCTAACCTGAAGCCTAAATCTAACCATACACCGAACCCTAACCCTAGGCGGACACCTAATGCTTAACCCCCAACCTAACCTGACCCTGACCCTAACTCCAACCATAACACTGAACCAAAAACTAACAGTAGCCCTAAACTTACTCCCTCAAACTAAGTTAAAACCTAACCTAACCTGAAGCCTAACTCAAACCATAGACCTAACCCTAACCCTAGGCGGACACCTGAAGCTCAACCCCAACCCTAACCTGTCCCTTACGCGATCTCCAACCGTAACACTGAACCGAAAACTAACAGTAGCCCTAAACTTACTCCCTCAAACTAAGTTCAAACCTAACCTAACCTGAAGCCTAAATCAAACCATAAACCTAACCCTAACCCTAGGGAGACACCTTAAGCTCAACCCCAACCCTAACCTGACCCTCACGCTAACTCCAACCATAACACTGAACCGAAAATTAACAGTAGCCCTAAACTTACTCCCTCAAACTAAGTTCAAACCTAACCTAACCTGAAGCCTATATCAAACCATACACCTAACCCTAATCCTAGGCGGACATCTTAAGCTCAACCCCCACCCTAACCTGACCCAGATGCTAACTCCAACCGTAACACTGAACCGAAAACTAACAGTAGCCCTAAACTTACTTCCTCAAACTAAGTTCAAACCTAACCTAATCTGAAGCTTAACTCAAACCATAGACCTAACCCTAACCCTAGGCGGACACCTGAAGCTCAACCCCAACCCTAACCTGACCCTGACGCTATCTCCAACCGTAACACTGAACCGAAAACTAACAGTAGGCTTAAACTTACTCCCTTAAACTGAGTTCAAACCTCACCTAACCTGAAGCCTAAATCAAACCATACACCTAACCCTAACCCTAGGGAGACACCTTAAGCTCAACCCCAACCCTAACCTGACCCTCACGCTAACTCCAACCATAACAGTTAATCGAAAACTAACAGTAGCCCTAAAGTTATTCCCGAAAACTAAGTTCAAACCTAACCTAACCTGAAGCCAAAATCAAACCATACACCTAACCCTGACCCTAGGCGGGCACCTTAAGCTCAACCCCAACACTAACCTGACCCTCACGCTAATTCCAACCGTAACTCTGAACCGAAAACTAACAGTAGACCTAAAAACACTCCCTCAAACTAAGTTCAAACCTAATCTAACCTGAAGCCTAAATCAAACCATACACCTAATCCTAACCCTAGGCGAACATCTTAAGCTCAACCACAACACTAACCTGACCCTGACACTAACTCCAACCGTAACACTGAACCGAAAATTGACAGTAGCCCTAACCTTACTCCCTCAAACGAAGTTTAAACCTAACCTAACCTGGAGCCTAACTCAACCATAGACCTAACTATAACCTTAGGCGGACACATGAAGCTCAACACCAACACTAACCTGATCCTGACGCTATCTACAACCGTAACACTGAACAGAAAACTAACAGTAGCCCTAAACTTACTCCCTCAAACTAAATTCAAACTTAACCTAACCTGAAGCCTAACTCAAACCATAGACCTAACCCTAACCCTAGGCGGACACCTTAAGCTCAACCCCAACCCTAACCTGACCCTGACCCTAACTCCAACCGTAACACTGAACCGAAAGCTAACAGTAGCCCTAAACTTACTCCCTCAAACTAAGTTCAAACGTAACCTAACCTGAAGCCTAAATCAAACCATACACCTAATCATAACCCTAGGTGGACAATTTAAACTCAACCCCAACCCTACCCTGACCCTGACGCTAACTCGAACAAACACTGAACCGAAAACTAACAATAGCCCTAAACTTACTCCCTCAAACTAAGTTCAAACCTAACCTAAACAGAAGCCTAAATCAAACCATACACCTAACCCTAACCCTAGGCGGACATCTTAAGCTCAACCCCAACCCTAACCTGACCCAGATGCTAACTCCAACCGTAACACTGAACCGAAAACTAACAGTAGCCCTAAACTTACTCCCTCAAACTAAGTTCAAACCTAACCTAACCTGAAGCCTAATTCAAACCATAGACTTAAGGCTAACCCTAGGCGGACACCTGAAGCTCAACCCCAACCCTAACCTGACCCTGACGCTATCTCCAACCGTAACACTGAACCGAAAACTAACAGTAGGCTTAAACTAACTCCCTCAAACTAAGTTCAAACCTAACCTAACCTGATGCCTAAATCAAACCATAAACCTAACCCTAACCCTAGGGGGACACCTTAAGCTCAACGCAAACCCTAACCTGACCCTCACGCTAACTCCAAACATAACACTGAACCGAAAACTAACAGTAGCCCTAAACTTACTCACACAAACTAAGTTCAAACGTAACCTAACCTGAAACCTAACTCAAACTATAGACTTAACCCTAACCCTAAGTGGACACCTTAAGCTCAACCCCAACCCTAACCTGACCCTGACGCTATCTCCAACCGTAACACTGAACCGAAAACTAACAGTTGACTTAAACTTACTCCCTCAAACTAAGTTAAAACCTAACCTAACTTGAAGCCTAAATCAACCATACACCTGAACCTAAACCTAGGCGGACACCTGAAGCTCAACCCCAACCCTAACTTGACCCTGACGCTATCTCCAACCGTAACACTGAACCGAAAACTAACAGTAGCCCTACACTTTCTCACACAAACTAAGTTCAAACGTAACCTAACCTGAAGCCTAATTCAAACCATAGACTTAACCCTAACCCTAAGCGGACACCTTCAGCTCAACCCCAACCCTAACCTGACCCTGACGCTAACTCCAACCATAACACTGAATCGAAAACTAACAGTAGCCCTAAACTTACTCACTCAATCTAAGTTCAAAGTTAACCTAACCTGAAGCCTAAATCAAACCAAAAACCTAACCCTAACCCTAGGCGGACACCTTATGCTTAACCCCCAACCTAACCTGACCTTGACCCTACCTCCAACCGTAACACTGAACCGAAAACTAACAGTAGCCCTAAACTTACTCCCGAAAACTGAGTTCAAACCTAACCTAACCTGAAGCCTAAATCAAACCATACACCTAACCCTAACCCTAGGCGGACACCTTAAGCTCAACCCCTACCCTAACCTGACCCTCACGCTATCTCAAGCCGTAACGCTGAACCGAAAACTCACAGTAGACCTAAACATACTCCCTCAAACTAAGTTCATACCTAATCTAACCTGAAGCCTAAATCAAACCATACACCTAATCCTAACCCTAGGCGAACATCTTAAGCTCAACCCCAACACTAACCTGACCCTGACACTAACTTCAACCGTAACACTGAACCGAAAACTAACAGTAGCCCTAAACTTACTCCCTCAAACTAAGTTCAAACCTAATCTAACCTGGAGCCTAAATCAAACCATACACCTAAACCTAACCCTAGGCGAACACCTTAAGCTCAACCCAAACACTAACCTGACCCTGACACTAACTCCAACCGTAACACTGAACCGAAAACTAACAGTAGCCCTAAACTTACTCCCTCAAACTAAGTTCAAACCTAACCTAACCTGAAGCCTAACTCAACCATAGACCTAACCAAAACCCTAGGCGGACACCTGAAGCTCAATCCCAACACTAACCTGACCCTGACGCTATCTCCAACCGAAACACTGAACCGAAAACTAACAGTAGCCCTAAACTTACTCCCTCAAACTAAGATCAAACCTAACCTAACCTGAAGCCTAACTCAAACCATAGACCTAACCCTAACCCTAGGCGGACACCTTAAGCTCAACCCCAAACCTAACGAGACCCTGACGCTATCTCCAACCGTAACACTGAACCGAAAACTAACAGTAGGCTTAAACTTACTCCCTCAAACTAAGTTCAAACCTAACCTAACCTGAAGCCTAAATCAAACAATAAACCTAACCCTAACCCTAGGGGGACACCTTAAGCACAACCCCAAACCTAACCTGACCCTCACGCTAACTCCAAACATAACACTGAACCGAAAACTAACAGTAGCCCTAAACTTACCCCCCCAAACTAAGTTCAAACCTAACCGAACCTGAAGGCTAAATCAAACCATACACCTGAACCTAACCCTAGGCGGACACCTGAAGCTCAACACCAACCCTAACCTGACTCTGACGCTATCTCCAACCGTAACACTGAACCGAAAACTAACAGTAGCCCTAAAATTACTCACTCAAACTAAGTTCAAACGAAACCTAAGCTGAAGCTTAACTCAAACCATAGACCTAACCATAACCCTAGGCGGACACCCTAAGCTAAACTCCAACACTAACCTGACCCTCACGCTAACTCCAACCGTAACACTGAACCGAAAACTAACAGTAGCCATAAACTTACTCACTCAAACTAAGTTCAAACGTAACCTAACCTGAAGCCTAAATCAAACCATAGACCTAACCCTAACCCTAGGCGGACACTTTATGCTTAACCCCCACCATAACCTGACCCTAACGCTTACTCCAACCGTAACAGTTAACCGAAAACTAACAGCAGCCCTAAACTTACGCCCTCAAACTAAATTCAAACCTAACCTAACCTGAAGCCTAAATCAAACCATACACCTAACCCTAACCCTAGGGGTACACCTTAAGCTCAACCCCAACCCTAACCTGACCCTCACGCTAACTCCAACCGTAAAACTGAACCAAAAACTAACAGTAGCCCTAAACTTACTCCCTCTAACTAAGTTTAAACCTAACCTAACCTGAAGCCTAAATCAAACCATATACCTAACCCTAACCCTAGGCGGACACCTTAAGCTTCACCCCAACCCTAACTTGACCCTCAAGCTAACTCAAACCGTAACGCTGAACCGAAAACTAACGGTAGACCTAAACATACTCCCTCAAACTAAGTTCATACCTAATCTAACCTGAAGCCTAAATCAAACCATACACCTAATCCTAACCCTAGGCGAACATCTCAAGCTCAACCCCAACACTAACCTGACCCTGACACTAACTCCAACCGTAACACTGAACCGAAAATTAACAGTAGCCCTAAACTTACTCCCTCAAACTAAGTTCAAACCTAACCTAACTTGAAGCCTAACTCAACCATAGACCTAACCATAACCCTAGGCGGACATCTGAAGCACAACCCCAATACTAACCTGACCCTGACGCTATCTCCAACCGTAACACTGAACCGAAAACTAACAGTAGCCCTAAACTTACTCACTCAAACTAAGTTCAAACGTAACCTAACCTGAAGCCTAACTCAAACCATAGACCTAACCCTAACCCTAGGCGGACACCTGAAGCTCAACCCCAACCCTAACCTGACCCTCACGCTAACTCAAACCATAACACTGAACCGAAAACTAAGAGTATCCCGAAACTTACTCCCTCAAACTAAGTTCAAACCTAACCTAACCTGAAGTCTAACTCAAACCACAGACCTAACCCTAACCCTAGGCGAACACCTTAATCTCAACTCAAACCCTAACCTGAACCTCACGCTAACTCCAACCATAACACTGAACCGAAAACTAACAGTAGCCCTAAACTTACTCATTCAAACTAAGTTCAAACGTAACCTATCCTGAAGCCTAAATCAAACCACAGACCTAACCCAAACCCTAGGCAGACACCTTAAGCTCAACTCGAACCCTAAACTGACCCTCATGCTAACTCCAAACATAACACTTAACCGAAAACTAACAGTAGCCCTAAACTTACTCACTCAAACTAAGTTCAAACGTAACCTAACCTGAAGCCTAAATCAAACCATACACCTAATCCTAACCCTAGGCGGACATCTTAAGCTCAACCCCATCCCTAACCTAACCCTCACGCTAACTTCAACCGAAACACTGAACCGGAAACTAACAGTAGCCCTAAACTTACTCCCTCAAACTAAGTTCAAACCTAACCTAACCTGAAGCATAAATCAAACCACAGGCCTAACACTAACCGTAGGCAGACACCTTAAGTTCAACTCCACCCTAAGCTGACCCTCACGCTAACTCCAAACGTAACACTGAACCGAAAACTAACAGTAGCCCTAAACTTACTCACTCAAACTAAGTTCAAACGTAACCTAACCTGACGCCTAAATCAAACCATAGACCTAAACCTAACCCTAGGCGGACACCTTATGCATAACCCCACCCTAACCTGACCCTGACAATACTCCAACCGTAACAGTTAACCGAAAACTAACAGTAGCCCTAAACTTACTCTCACAAACTAAGTTCAAACCAAACCTACGTGAAGTCTAAATCAAACCATAAACCTAATCCTAACCCTAGGCGGACACCTCAAGCTTAACCCCAACCCTAACTTGACCCTGACACTAACTCCAACCTTAATACTGAACCGAAAACTAACAGTAGCCCTAAACTTATTCCCTCAAACTAAGTTCAAACCTAACCTACCATGAAGCCTAAATCAAAGCATACACTTAACCCTAACACTAGGCGGACACCTTAAGCTCAACCCCAACCCTAAGCTGACCCAGACGCTATCTCCAACCGTCACACTGAACCGAAAATTAACAGTAGCCCTAAACTTACTCACTCAAACTAAGTTCAAACGTAACCTAACCTGAAGCCTAATTCAAACCATAGACCTAAAACTAACCTTAGGAGGACAGTTTATGCTTAACCCCCACCCTAACCTGACCCTGACGCTTACTCCAACCGTAACAGTTAAATGAAAACTAACAGTAACCCTAAACTTACTCCCTCGAACTAAGTTCAAACCTAACCTAACCTGAAGCCTGACTCAAACCATAAACCTAACCCTAACCCTAGGCGGACACCTTATGCACAACTAAAACCCTAACCTGACCCTGACGCTTACTCCAACCGTAACAGTTACCCGAAAACTAAGAGTAGCCCTAAACTTACTCCCTCAAACTAAGTTCAAACCTAACCTAACCTGATGTCTAACTCAAATCATAGACCTAACCCTAACCCTAGGCGGACAACCGAAGCTCAACCCCAACCGTAACCTGACCCTGACGCTTACTCCACCCGTAACAGTTAACCGAAAACTTACCGTAGCCCTAAACTTACTCCCTCAAACTAAGTTCAAACGTAACCTAACCTGAAGCCTAAATCAAACCATAGACCTAACCATAACCCTAGGAGGACAGCTTATGCTTAACCCCCACCCTAACCTGACACTCACGCTTACTCCAACCATAACAGTTAACAGAAAACTAACAGTAGCCCTAAAGTTACTCCCTCAAACTAAGTTCAAACCTAAACTAACCTGAAGGCTAAATCAAACCATACACCTAACCCTAACCCTAGGCGGACACCTTAAGCTCAACCCCAACCCTATCCTGACCCTGACGCTAACTCCAACCATAACAGTTAACCGAAAACTAACAATAGCCCTAAACTTACTCCCTAAAACTAAGTTCGAACCTAACATAACCTGAAGCCTAAAACAAACCATACACCTAACCATAAACCTAGGCGGACATCTTAAGCTCAAGACCAAACATAACCTAATCCTCACGCTAACTCCAACCGAAACACTGAACCGGAAACTAACAGTAACCCTAAAATTACTCCCTCAAACTAAGTTCAAACCTAACCTAACCTGAAGCCTAACTCAAACAATAGACCTAACCCTAACCCTAGGCGGAGACCTGAAGCTCAACCCCAACCCTAACCTGACCCTGATGATATCTCCAACTGTAACACTGAACCGTAAACTAACAGTCGCCCTGAACTTACTCACTCAAACTAAGTTCAAACCTAACCTAACCTGAAGCCTAACTCAAACCATAGACCTAACCCTAAACCTAGGCGGACACCTTAAGCATAACTCCAACCCTAACCTGACCCTCACGCTAACTCCAACCGTAAAATTGAACCGAAAACTCACAGTAGCACTAAACTTACTCACTCAAACTAAGTTCAAACGTAACCTAACCTGAATCCTAAATCAAACCATCGACCTAACCCTAACCCTAGGCAGACTCTTTATGCGTAACCCCAACCCTAACCTGACCCTGACGCTTACTCCAAACGTCACACTTAACCGAACACTAACAGTAGCCCTAAACTTACTCCCTCAAACTAAGTTCAAACCTAACCTAACCTGAAGCCTAAATAAAACCATAAACCTAACCCTAACCCTAGGCTGACACCTTAAGCTCAACGCCAACCCTAACCTGACCCTCACGCTAACTCCAACCATAACACTGAACCGAAAACTAACAGTAGCCCTAAACCTACTCTCTCAAACGAAGTTCAAACCTAACCTAACCTTAAGCCTAACTCAAACCACAGACATAACCCTAACCCTAGGCGGACACCTTAAGCTCAACCCCAACCCTAACCTGACCCTGACGCTATCTCCAACCGTAACACTGAACCGAAAACTAACAATAGCTATAAATTTACTCCCTCAAACTAAGTTCAAACCTAACCTAACCTGAAGCCTAACTCAAACCACAGACCTAACCCTAACCCTAGGCAGAAACCTTAAGCTCAACTCCAACCATAACCTGACCCTCACGCTAACTCCAACCATAACACTGTACCGAAAACTAATAGTAACCGTAATCTTACTTCCTCAAACTTAGTTCAAACGTAACCTAACCTGATGCCTAAATCAAACCATAGACCTAACCCTAACCCTGAAGACACCTTTTGCTTAACCCCACCCTAACCTGACCCTGACGCTTACTCTAACCGTAACAGTTAACCGAACACTAACAGTAGCCCTAAACTTACTCCCTCAAACTAAGTTCAAACCTAACCTAACCTGAAGCCTAAATCAAACCATAGACCTCACCCTAACCCTAGGCGGTCACCTGAAGCTCAACCCCAACCCTAACCTGACCCTGACGCTATCTCCAACCGTAACACTGAACCGGAAACTAACAGTAGCCCTAAACTTACTGCCTCAAACTAAGTTCAAACCTAACCTAACCTGAAGCCTAACTCAAACCACAGACCTAACCCTGAACCTAGGCGGACACCTTAAGCTCAACTCCAACCCTAACCGGACCCTCCCGCTAACCTCAACCGTAACACTGAACCGAAAATTAACAGTAGCCCTAAACTTACTCACTCAAAGCAAGTTCCAATGTAACCTACCCTGAAGCCTAAATCAAACCATAGACCTAACCATAACCCTAGGCGGACACCTTATGCTTAACCCCCACCCAAACCTGACACTGACGCTTACTCCAACCGTAACAGTTAACCGAAAACTAAGAGTAGCCATAAACTTACTCCCTCAAACTAAGTTCAAACATAACCTAACCTGAAGCCTAAATCAAACCATACACCTATCTCTAACCCTAGGCGGACACCTTAAGCTCAAACCCAACCCTACCCTGACCCTGACGCTAACTACAACCGTAACAATGAACCGAAAACTAACAGTAGCCCTAAACTTACTCCCTCAAACTAAGTTCAAACCTAACCTAACCTGAAGCCTAAATCAAATCATACACCTTAGCCTAACCCTAGGAGGACACCTTAAACTCCAACCCAAACCTACGCTGACCCTGACGCTAAGTTGAAAAGTAACAGTAAACCAAAAACTAACAGTAGCCCTAAACTTACTCCCTCAATCTAAGTTCAAACCTAAGCTAAGCTGAAGCCTAAATCAAACCATACACCTAACCCTAACCCTAGGCGGACATCTTAAGCTCAACCCCAAACCTAACCTAACCCTCACGCTAACTCCAACCGTAACACTGAACCGAAAACTAACAGAAGCCCTAAAATTACTCCCTCAAACTAAGTTCAAACCTAAACTAACCTGAAGACTAACTCAAACAATAGACCTCACCCTAACCCTAGGTGGACACCTTAAGCTCAACTCCAACCCTAAACTGACCCTCACGCTAACTCTAAACTTAACACTGGACGGAAAACTAATAGTAGCCCTAAACTTACTCACTCAAACTAAGTTCAAACGAAACCTAACCTGATGCCTAAATCAAACCATAGACCTAACTCTAACCCTAGGCGGACACCTTATGCTTAACCCCCACCCTAACCTGACCCTGACGCTTACTCCAACCGTAACAGTTAAACGAAAACTAACAGTAGCCCTAAACTTACTACCTCAAACTAAGTTCAAACCGAACCTAACCTGAAGCCTTAACCAAACCATACACCTAACCCTAAACCTATGCGGACACCGTAAGATCAACCCCAAACCTAACCTGACCCTGACGCTAACTCCAATCATAATACTGAACCGAAAACTATCAGTAGCCCTAAACTTACTCCCTCAAACTAAGTTCAAACCTAACCTAACATGAAGCCTAAAACTGACCATAAAACTAACCCTAACCCTAGGCAGACACCTTAAACTCAACCCCAATCCTAACCTGACCCTGACGTTTATTCCAACCGTAACAGTTAACCGAAAACTAACAGTAGCCCTAAACTTACTCCCTCAAACTAAGTTCAAACCTAACCTAACCTGAAGCCTAAATCAAACCATACACCTAACCCTAACCCTAGGAAGACACCTTAAGCTCAACCCCAACCCTAATCTGACCCTCACGCTAACTCTAACCTTAACACTGGACCAAAAACTAATAGTAGCCCTAAACTTACTCACTCAAACTAAGTTCAAACGTATCCTAACCTGATGCCTAAATCAAATCATAGACCTAACCCTAACCCTAGGCGGACACCTTATGCTTAACCCCCACCCTAACCTGACCCTGACGCTTACTCCAACCGTAACAGTTAAACGAAAACTAACAGTAGCCCTAAACTTACTACCTCAAACTAACTTCGAACCTAACCTAACCTGAAGCCTAAACCAAACCATACACCTAACCCTAACCCTCAGCGGACACCTTAAACTCTACCCCAACCCTAACCTGACCCTGACGCTAACTCCAACCGTAACACTGAACCGAAAACTACCAGTAGCCCTAAACTTACTCCCTCAAACTAAGTTCAAACCAAACCTAACCTGAAGCCTAAATCAAATCATACACCTTAGCCTAACCCTAGGAGGACACCTTAAACTCATCCCCAAACCTACCCTGACCCTGACGCTAACTCGAACCGTAACAGTAAACCGAAAACTAACAGTAGCCCTAAACTTACTCCCTGAAACTAAGTTCAAACCTAACCTAACCTGAAGCCTAAATCAAACCATACACCTAACGCAAAACTTAGATGGACACCTGAAGCTCAACCCCAACCCTAACCTGACCCTGACGCTTTCTCCAACCGTAACACTGAACCGAAAACTAACAGTACCCCTAAATTTACTCTCTCAAACTAAGTTCAAACCTATCCTAAGCTGGCGCCTAACTCAAACCACAGACCTAACCCTAACCCTAGGCGGAAACCTTAAGCACAACACCAACCCTAAACTGACCCTCATGATAACTCTAACCGTAACACTGAACCGAAAACTAACAGTAGCCCTAAACTTACTCACTCAAACTAAGTTCAAAGGTAACCTATCTTGATCCCTAATTCAAACCATACACCTAACCCTAACCCTAGGCGGACACCTTAAGCTCAACCGCCACCCTAACCTGACCCTGACGCTTACTCCAACTGTAACAGTTAACCGAAAACTAACAGTAGCCCTAAACTTACTCGCTCAAACTAAGTTCAAACCTAGCCTAACCTGAAGCCTAAATCAAACCATAAACCTAACCCTAACCCTAAGCGGACACCTTAAGCTCAACCCCAACCCTAACGTGACCCTCACGCTAACTCCAACCATAACAATGAACCGAAAAATAACAGTAGCCCTAAACTTACTCCCTCCAAATAAGTTCAAACCTAACCTAACATGAAGCCTAACTCAAACCACAGACCTAACCCTAACCCTAGGCGGACACCTTAAGCTCAACTCCAAACCTAACCTCACCCTCACGCTAACTCCAACCGTAACACTGAACTGAAAACTAACAGTAGCCCTATACTTACTCACTCAAACTAAGTTCAAACGTAACCTAACCTGAAGCCTAAATCAAACCATAGACCTAACCCTAACCCTTGGCGGACACCTTATGCTTAACCCCCAACCTAACCTGACCCTGAGGCTTACTCCAACCGTAACACTTAAACGAAAACTAACAGTAGCCCTAAACTTACTACCTCAAACTAAGTTCAAACCGAACCTAACCTGAAGCCTAAACCAAACCATACACCTAACCCTAAACCTAGGCGGACACCGGAAGCTCAACCCCAACACTACCCTGACCCTGACGCTAACTCCAATCATAACAGTGAACCGAAAAATAACAGTAGCCCTAAACTTACTCCCTCAAACTAAGTTCAAAGGTAACCTAACCTGAATCCTAAATCAAACCATAGACCTAACCCTTACCCTAGGCGGACACCTTATGCTTAACCCCCACCCTAACCTGACCCTGAGGCTTACTCCAACCGTAACAGTTAACCGAAAACTAACAGTAGCCCTAAACTTACTCCCTCAAAATAAGTTCAAAGCTAACCTAACCTGAAGCCTAAATCAAATCATACACCTAACCCTAACCCTAGGCGGATACCTTAAGCTCAACCCCTAACCTAACCTGACCCTGACGCTTACTCCAACCATAACAGTTAACCGAAAACTAACAGTAGCCGCAAACTTACTCCATGAAACTAAGTTCGAAACTAAACTAACCTGAAGTCTAATTCAAATCATAGACCTAACCCTTACCCTAGGCGGACATCCGAAGTTCAACCCCAACCCTAACCTGGCCCTGACGTTTCTCCAACTGTAACACTGAACCGAAAACTAACAGTAGCCCTAAACTTACTCCCTCAAACTAAGTTCAAACCTAACCTAACCTGAAGCCTAACTCAAACCACAGACCTAACCCTAACCCTAGGCGGATACCTTAAGCTCAACTCCAACCCTAACCTGACCCTCACGCTAACTCCAACCGTAACTCTGAACCGAAAACTAACAGTAGCCCTAAACTTACTCACTCAAACTAAGTTCAAACGTAACCTAACCTGAAGCCTAAATCAAACCATAGACCCAGCCGTAACCCTAGACGGACACCTTATGCTTAACCCCCACCCTAACCTGATCCTGACGCTTACTCCAACCGTAACAGTTAAATGAAAACTAACAGTAGCCCTAAACTTACTCCCTCAAACTGAGTTCAAACCTAACCTAACCTGAAGCCTAAATCAAACCATACACCTAACCCTAACCCTAGGAGGACACCTTAAACTCAACCCTAAACCTACCCTGACCCTGACGCTAACTCGAACCGTAACAATAAACCGAAAACTAACAGTAGCCCTAAACTTATTCCCTCAAACTAAGTTCAAACCTAACCTAACCTGATGGCTAAGTCAAACTATACACCTAACCCTAACCCTAGGCGGACATCTTAAGCTCAACCCCAACCCTAACCTAACCCTCACGCTAACTCCAACCGTAACACTGAACCGAAAACTAACAGAAGCCCTAAAATTACTCCCTCAAACTAAATTCAAACCTAACCTAACCTAAAGCCTAACTCAAACACTAGACCTAACCCTAACCCGAGGTGGACACCTAAAGCTCAACCCCAGCCCTAACCTAACCCTGATGCTATCTCCAACCATAACACTGAACCGAAAACTAACAGTACCCCAAAATTTAGTCCATCAAACTAAGTTCAAACCTAACCTAAGATGAAGCCTAAATCAAACCATACACCTAACCATAACCGTAGGCGGACATCTTAAGCTCAACCCCAAACCTAACCTAACCCTCACGCTAACTCCAACCGTAACAATGAACCGAAAACTAACAGAAGCCCTAAAATTACTCCCTCAAACTAAGTTCAAACCTAACCTAACCTAAAGTCTAACTCAAACACTAGACCTAACCCTAACCCGAGGTGGACACCTGAAGCTCAACCCCAACCCTAACCTGACCCTGATGCTACCTCCAACCATAACACTGAACCGAAAACTAACAGTACCCCAAAATTTAGTCCATCAAACTAAGTTCAAACCTAACCTAAGCTCAAGCCTAAATCAAACCATACACCTAACCATAACCCTAGGCGGACATCTTAAGCTCAACCCCAAACCTAACCTAGCCCTCACGCTAACTCCAACCGTAACACTGAACCGAAAACTAACAGAAGCCCTAAAATTACTCCCTCAAACTAAGTTCAAACCTAACCTAACCTAAAGCCTAACTCAAACACTAGACATAACCCTAACCCGAGGTGGACACCTGAAGCTCAACCCCAACCCTAACATGACCCTGATGCTATCTCCAACCATAACACTGAACCGAAAACTAACAGTACCCCAAAATTTAGTCCATCAAACTAAGTTCAAACCTAACCTAAGCTGAAGCCTAAATCAAACCATACACCTAACCATAACCCTAGGCGGACATCTTAAGCTCAACCCCAACACTAACATAACCCTCACGCTAACTCCAACCGTAACACTGAACCGAAAACTAACAGAAGCCCTAAAATTACTCCCTCAAATTAAGTTCAAACCTAACCTAACCTGTAGCCTAACTCAAACCATAGACCTAAACCTAACCCTAGGTGGACACCTGAAGCTCAACCCCAACCCTAACCTGACCCTGACGCTATCTCCAACCGTAACACTGAACTGAAAACTAACAGTACCCCTAAATTTACTCCCACAAACTAAGTTCAAACCTATCCTAACCTGAAGCCTAACTCAAACCACAGACCTAACACTAACCCTAGGCGGACACCTTAAGCTCAACTCCAACACTAAAATGACCCTCACGCTAACTCTAACCGTAACACTGAACCGAAAACTAACAATAGCCCTAAACTTACTCACTCAAACTAAGTTCAAACGTAACCTAACCTGATGCCTAAATCAAAGCATAGACCTAACCCTAACCCTAGGCGGACACCTTAAGCTCTACCCCAACCCTAACCTGAACCTGACGCTCTCTCCAACCGTAACTCTGAACCGAAAACTAACAGTACCCCTAAATTTAGTCCCTCAAACTAAGTTCAAACCTAACCTAACGTGAAGCCTAACTCAAACCACAGACCTAACCCTAACCCTAGGCGGACATCTTAAGCTCAACTCCAACCCTAACCTGACACTCACGATAACTACAACCGTAGCACTGAAACGAAAACTAAAACTAGCCCTAAACTTACTCCCTCAAACTAAGTTCAAACGTAACCTAACCTGAATCCTAAATCAAACCATAGTGCTAACCCTAACCCTAGGCGGACACCTTAAACTCAACCCCAACCCTAACCTGACCCTCACGCTAACTCCAACCGTAACAGTTAACCGAAAACTAACAGTAGCCCTAAACTTACTCCCACAAACTACGTTCAAACCTAACCTACCCTGAAGCGTAACTCAAACCATAGACTTAACCCTAAACCTAAGCGGACACCTTAAGCTCAACCCCAACCCTAACCTGACCCTCACGCTAACTCCAACCGTAACGCTAAATTGAAAACTTACAGTAGCCCTAAACTTACCCCCTCAAACGAAGTTCAAAACTAACCTAACCTAAAGCCTAACTCAAACCACAAAACTAATCCTAACCCTAGGCAGAAACCATAAGCTCAACCCCAAACCTAACATGACCCTGACGCTATCTCCAAACTTAACACTTAACCGAAAACTAACAGTAGCCCTCAACATCCTCACTCAAACTAAGTTCAAACCTAACCTAACCTAAAGCCTAACTCAAACCACAGACCTAACCCTAACTCTAGGCGGACACCTGAAACTCAACCCCCACCCTAACCTGACCCTGACGCTTACTCCAACCGTAACAGTTAACCAAAATCTAACAGTAGCCCTAAACTTACTCCCTGAAACTAAGTTCAAAACTAAACTAACCTGAAGTCTAATTCAAATCATAGACCTAACCCTAACCCTAGGCAGACATCCGAAGGTCAACCCCAACCCTAACCTGACCCTGACGATATCTCCAACTGTAACACTGAACCAAAAACTAACAGTAGCCCTAAACTTACTCCCTCAAACTAAGTTCAAACCTAACCTAACCTGAAGCGTAACTCAAACCACAGACCTAACCCTAACCCTAGGCGGATAGCTTAAGCTCAACTCCAACCCTAACCTGACCCTCACGCTAACTCCAACCGTAACTCTGAACCGAAAACTAACAGTAACGCTAAACTTACTCACTCAAACTAAGTTCAATCGTAACCTAACCTGAATCCTAAATCAAACCATAGACCTAACCCTAACCCTAGGCAGACAGCTTATGTTTAACCCCCACCCTAACCTGACCCTGACACTTACTCCAACCATAACAGTTAACCGAAAACTAACAGTAGCCCTAAACTTACTCCCTCAAACTAAGTTCAAACCTTACCTAACGTGAAGCATAAATCAAACCTTACAACTAACCCTAACCCTAGGCGAACACCCTAAGCTCAACCCCAACCCTTACCTGACACTGACGCTTACTCCAACCGTAACAGTTAACCGAAAATTAACAGTAGCCCTAAACTTACTCCCTCAAACTAAGTTCAAACCTAACCTAACCTGAAGCCTAAATCAAACCATACACCTAACCCTAATCCTAGGCGGACACTTGAAACTCAACCACAACCCTAACCTGACCCTGACGCTAAGTCCAACCGTAACACTGAACTGAAAACTAACAGTAGCCCTAAACTTACTCCCTCAAAATAAGTTCAAAGCTAACCTAACCTGAAGCCTAAATCAAATCATACACCTAACCCTAACCCTAGGCGGAGACCTTAACCTCAACCCCTAACCTAACCAGACCATGACGCTTATTCCAACCGTACCAGTTAACCGAAATCTAACAGTAGTCCTAAACTTACTCCATGAAACTAAGTTCAAAACTAAACTAACCTGAAGTCTAATTCAAATCATAGACCTAACCCTAACCCTAGGCGGACATCCGAAGGTCAACCCCAACCCTAACCTGACCCAGACGCTATCTCCAACTGTAACACTGAACCAAAAACTAACAGTAGCACTAAACTAACTCCCTCAAATTAACTTCAAACCTAAACTAACCAGAAGCCTAACTCAAACCACAGACCTAACCCTAACCCTAGGCGGATACCTTAAGCTCAACTCCAACCCTAACCTGACCCTCACGCTAACTCCAACCGTAACACTGAACCGAAAACTAACAGCAGCACTAAACTTACTCACTCAAACTAAGTTCAAACGTAACCTAACCTGAAGCCTAAATAAAACCATAGACCTAACCCTAACCCTAGGCGGACACCTTATGCTTAACCCCCACCCTAACCAGACCCTGACGCTTACTCCAACCTTAACAGTTAACCGAAAACTAACAGTAGCCCTAAACTTACTCCCTCAAACGAAGTTCAAACGTAACCTATCCTGAATCCTAAATCATACCATAGACCTAACCCTAACCCTAGGCGGACACCTTATGCTTAACCCCCACTATAACCATACCCTGACGCTTACTCCAACCGTAACAGTTAACCGAAAACTAACAGTAGCCCTATACTTACTCCCTCAAACTAAGTTCAAACCTTACCTACCCTGAAGCCTAAATCAAACCATAGACCTAACCCTAACCCAAGGCGGACACCTTTTACTTAACCTCCACCCTAACCTGATCCTGACGCTTACTCCAACCGTAACAATTAACCGAAAACTACAGTAGCCATAAACTTACTCCCTTAAACTAAGTTCAAACGTAACCTAACCTGATGCCTAAATCAAACCAAACACCTTACCCTAACCCTAGGAGGACACCTTAAACTCAACCCCAACCCTACCCTGACCCTGACGCTAACTCGAACCATAACAGTAAACTGAAAACTAATAGTAGCCCTAAACTTACTCCCTCAAACTAAGTTCAAACCTAACCTAACCTGATGCCTAAATCAAACCATAGACCGAATCCTAACCCTAGGCGGACACATTATGTTTAACCCCCACCCTAACCTGACCCTGACTCTTACTCCAACCGTAACAGTTAAACGAAAACTAACAGTAGCCCTAAACTTACTCCCTCAAACTAAGTTCAAACCTAACCTAACCTGAAGCCTAAATCAAACCGTACACCTAACCCTAACCCTAGGTTGACACCTTAAACTCTACCCCAACCCTACCCTTACCTGATGCTAATTCCAACCGTAACACTGAACCGAAAATTAACCTTAGCCCTAAACTTACTCCCTCAAACTAAGTTCAAACGTAACCTAACCTGAAGGCTAAATCAAACCATGCACCTAACCCTAACCATAGGCGGAAATCTTAAGCTCAACCCCAACCCTAACCTAACCCTCACGCTAACTCCAACAGAAACACTGAACCGGAAACTAACAGTAGCCCTAAAATTACTCCCTCAAACTAAGTTCAAACCTAACCTAACCTGAAGCCTAAATCAAACCATACACCTAACCCTAACCCTAGGCGGACACCTTAACTCAACTCCAACCCTAATCTGACCCTCACGCTAACTCCAACCGTAACACTGAACCGAAAATTAACAGTAGCCCTAAACTTACTCACTCAAACTAAGTTCAAACGTAAACTGCCCTGATGCCTAACTCAAACCACAGACCTAACCCTAACCCTAGGCGGACACCTTAAGCTTAACCCCAACCCTAACCTGACCCTGACGCTAACTCCAACCGTAACACTGAACCGAAAAAAAACAGTAGCCCTAAACTTACTCCCTCAAACAAAGTTCAAACCTAACCTAACCTGAAGCCTAAATCAAACCATACACCTAACCCTAAACCTAGGCGGACACCTTAAGCTCAACCCCAACCCTAACCTGACCCTCACGCTATCTCCAACCGTAACACTGAACCGAAAACGAAGAGTAGCCCTAAATTTACTCCCTCAAACTAAGTTCAAACCTAACCTAACCTGAAGCCTAACTGAAACCACAGACCTAACCCAAACCCTAGGCGGACACGTTAAGCTCAAGTCCAAACCTAACCTGACACTCACGCTAACTCCAACTGTAACACTGAACCGAAAACTAACAGTAGCCCTAAACTTACTCACTCAAACTAAATTCAAACGTAACCTAACCTGAAGCCTAAATCAAACCATACACCTAACCCTAACCCTAGGTAGACACCTTTTGCTTAACCTCCACCCTAACCTGACCCTGACGCTTACTCCAACCGTAACAGTTAACCGAAAACTAACAGTAGCCCTGAACTTACTCCCTCAAGCTAAGTTCAAACCTCACCTAACCTGAAGCCTTAGTCAAACCATAAACCTTCACCTAACCGTAGGCGGACACCTTAAGCTCAAGACCAACCCTAACCTGACACTCACGCTAACTCCAAACATAACACTGAACCGAAAATTAAGAGTAGCCCTAAATTTACTCCCTCAAACTAAGTTCAAACCTAACCTATCCTGAATTCTAACTCGAACCACAGACGTAACCCTAACCCTAGGCGGACACGTTAATCTCAAGTCCAACCCTAACCGGACCCTCACGCTAACTCCAACTGTAACACTGAATCGAAAACTAACAGTAGCCCTAAACTTACTCACTCAAACTAAATTCAAACGTAACCTAACCTGAAGCCTAAATCAAACCATAGAACTAACCCTAAACCTAGGCGGACACCTTATGCTTAACCACCACCATAACCTGACCCTGACGCTTACTCCAACCATAACAGTTAACCGAAAACTAACAGTAGCCCTAAACTTACTCCCTCAAACTAAGTTCAAACCTAACCTAACCTGAAGCCTAAATCAAACCGTACACCTAACCCTAACCCTTGGTGGACACCTTAAACTCAACCCCAACCCTACCATGACCCTGACGCTAACTCCAACCGTAACACTGAACCGAAAACTAACAGTAGCCCTAAACTTACTCCCTCAAACTAAGTTCAAAACTAACCTAACCTGAAGCCTAACTCAAACAATAGACCAAACACTAACCCTAGGGGGACACCTGAAGCTCAACCCCAACGCTAACCTGACCCTGACGCTATCTCCAACCGTAACACTGAACCGAAAACAAACAGTAGCCCTAAAATTACTCCCTCAAACTAAGTTCAAACCTAACTTAACCTGAAGCCTAACGCAAACCACAGACATAAACCTAACCCTAGGCGGACACCTTAAGCTCAACCCCAACCCTAACCTGACCCTCACGCTATCTCCAACCGTAACACTGATCCGAAAACTAAGAGTAGCCCTAAATTTACTCCCTCAAACTAAGTTCAATCCTAACCTAACCTGAAGCCTAAATCAAACCACAGACTTAACCCTAACCCTAGGCGGACACGTTAAGCTCAAGTCCAACCCTAACCTGACCCTCACGCTAACTCCAACAGTAACACTGAACTGAAAACTACCAGTAGCCCTAAACTTACTCACTCAAACTAAATTCAAACGTAACCTAACCTGAAGCCTAAATCAAACCATAGAACTAACCCTAAACCTAGGCGGACACCTTATGCTTAACCACCACCCTAACCTGACCCTGACGCTTACTCCAACCGTAAGAGATAACCGAAAACTAACAGTAGCCCTAAACTTACTCCCTCAAACTAAGTTCAAACCTAACCTAACCTGAAGCCTAAATCAAACCGTACACCTAACTCTAACCCTTGGTGGACACCTTAAACTCAACCCCAACCCTATCATGACCCTGACGCTAACCCCAACCGTAACACTGAACCGAAAACTAACAGTAGCCCTAAACTTACTCCCTCAAACTAAGTTCAAACCTAACCTAACCTGAAGACTAAAGCAAACCACAGACCTAACCCTAACCCTTAGCAGACACCTTAAGCTCAACCCCTACCCTAACCTGACCCTCATGCTATCTCCAACCATAACACTGAACCGAAAACTAAGAGTAGTCCTAAACTTACTCCCTCAAACTAAGTTCAAACCTAACCTAACCTGAAGCCTAAATCAAACCGTACACCTAACTCTAACCCTTGGTGGACACCTTAAACTCAACCCCAACCCTATCATGACCCTGACGCTAACCCCAACCGTAACACTGAACCGAAAACTAACAGTAGCCCTAAACTTACTCCCTCAAACTAAGTTCAAACCTAACCTAACCTGAAGACTAAAGCAAACCACAGACCTAACCCTAACCCTTAGCAGACACCTTAAGCTCAACCCCTACCCTAACCTGACCCTCATGCTATCTCCAACCATAACACTGAACCGAAAACTAAGAGTAGTCCTAAATTTACTCCCTCAAATTAAGTTCAATCCTAACCTAACCTGAAGCCTAACTCAAACCACAGACCTAACTCTAACCCTAGGTAGAAACCTTTTACTTAACCTCCACCCTAACCTGATCCTGACGCTTACTCCAACCGTAACAATTAACCAAAAACTACAGTAGCCCTAAACTTACTCCCTCAAACTAAGTTCAAACGAAACCTAACCTGATGCCGAAATCAAACCAAACACCTAACCCTAACCCTAGGAGGACACCTTAAACTCAACCCCAACCCTACCCTGACCCTGACGCTAACTCGAACCGTAACAGTAAACCGAAAACTAATAGTAGCCCTAAACTTACTCCCTCAAACTAAGTTCAAACCTATCCTAACCTGATGCCTAAATGAAACCATAGACCTAATCCTAACCCTAGGCGGACACCTTATGTTTAACCCCCATCCTAACCTGACCCTGACGCTTACTCCAACTGTAAAAGTTAACCGAAAACTAACAGTAGCCCTAAACTTACTACCTCAAACTAAGTTCAAACCTAACTAACCTGAAGCCTAACTCAAACCATAGACATAACCCTAACCCTAGGCGGACACCTTAATCTCAACCCCAACCCTAACCTGACCCTCACGCTATCTCCAACCGTAACACTGAACCGAGAAATAACAGTAGCCCTAAATTTACTCCCTCAAACTAAGTTCAAACCTAACCTAACCTGAAGCCTAACTCAAACCACATACCTAACCCTAATCCGAGGAGGACAACCTAAGCTCAACTCCAACACTAACCTGACCCTCACGCTAACTCCAACCGTAATACTGAACCGAAAACTAACAGTAGCCCTAAACTTACTCCCTCAAACTAAGTTCAAACGTAACCTAACCTGACGCCTAAATCAAACCATAGACCTAACCCTAACCCTAGGCGGACACCTTATGCTTAACCCCCATCCTAACCTGACCCTGACGCTTACTCCAACTGTAACAGTTAAACGAAAACTAACAGTAGCCCTAAACTTACTCCCTCAAACTAAGTTCAAACCTAACCTAACCTGAAGCCTAAATCAAACCGTACACCTAACCCTAACCCTCGGTGGACACCTTAAACTCTACCCCAACCCTACCCTGACCTGATGCTAACTCCAACTGTAACACTAAACCGAAAAATTACAGTAGCCCTAAACTTACTCACTCAAACTAAATTCAAACGTAACCTAACCTGTAGCCTAAATCAAACCATAGACCTAACCCTAACCCTAGGTAGACACCTTTTGCTTAACCTCCACCCTAACCTGACCCTGACGCTTACTCCAACCGTAACAGTTAACCGACAACTAACAGTAGCCGTAAACTTACTTCCTCTAATTAAGTTCAAACCTCACCAAACCTGAAGCCTAAATCAAACCATACACCTAACCCTAACCCTAGGCGGACACCTTAAGCTCAAACCCAACCCTAACCTGACCCTGACGCTATCTCCAACCGTAACACCGAACCGAAAACTAACAGTAGCCCTAAACTTACTCCCTGAAACTACGTTCAAACCTAGCCTAAAATGAAGAGTAACTCAAACCATAGACGTAACCCTAACCCTAGGCAGACACCTGAAACTCAACCCCAACCCTAACCTGACACTGACGATAACTCCAACCGTAACACTGAACCGAAAACTAACAATAGCCCTAAACTTAATCCCTCAAATTAAGTTCAAACGTAACCTAACCTGAATCCTAAATCAAACCATAGACCTAACCCTAACCCTAGACGGACACCTGAAACTCAACCACAACCCTAACCTGACCCTGACGCTTACTCCAACCGTAACAGTTAACCGAAAACTAACAGTAGACCTAAATTTACTCCCTCAAACTAAGTTCAAACCTAACCCAACCTGAAGCCTAACTCAAACCACAGACCTAAACCTAACCCTAGGTGGACACCTTAAGCTCAACTCCAACCCTAACCTGACCCTCACGCTAACTCCAACCATAACACTGAACCGAAATCTAACAGTAGCTCTAAACTTACTCCCTCAAACTTAGTTCAAACGTAACCTAACCTGAAGCCTAACTCAAACCATAGACTTAACCCTAACCCTAGGCAGATACCTTAAACTCAACCCCAACCCTAAACTGACCCTCACGCTAACTCCAACCGTAACACTAAACCGAAAACTAACAGTAGCCCTAAACTTACCCCCTCCAACGAAGTTCAAACCTAACCTAACCTAAAGCCTAACTCAAACCACAAAACTAATCCTAACCCTAGGCGGAAACCTTAAGCTCAACCCCAACCCTAACATGACCCTGACGCTATCTCCAACCTTAACACTTAACCGAAATCTAACAGTAGCCCTCAAATTCCTCACTCAAACTAAGTTCAAACCTAACCTAAATTGAAGCCTAAATCAAACCATAGACCTAACCCTAACCCTAGGTGGACACCTTATGCTTAACCCCCACCCTGACCTGACCCTGACGCTTACTCCAACCGTAAGAGTTAACCGAAAACTAACAGTAGCCGTAAACGTACTTCCTCTAACTAAGTTCAAACCTCACCTAACCTGAAGCCTAAATCAAACCATACACCTAACCCTAACCCTAGGCGGATACCTTAAGCTCAACCCCAACACTAACCGGACCCTCACGCTAACTCCAACCGTAACACTGAACCGCAAACTAAAATTAGCCCTAAACTTACTCCCTCAAACTAAGTTCAAACCTAACCTAGCCTGAAGTCTAACACAAATCACAGACCTTACCCTAACCCTAGGTGGACACTCGAAGCTCAACCCCAACCCAAACCTGAACCCTGACGCTAACTCCAACCGTAACACTGAACCGAAAACTAACAATATCCCTCAACTTACTCCCTCAAATTAAGTTCAAACCTAACCTAACCTGAAGCATAACTCAAACCACAGACCTAACCCTAACCGAAGGCGGACACCTTAAGCTCAACTCCAACCCTAACCTGACCCTCATGCTAACTCCAACCGTAACACTGAACCGAAAACTTACAGTAGCCCTAAACTTACTCACTTAAAGTAAGTTCCAACGTATCCTAACCTGAAGCCTAAATCAAACCATAGACCTAACCTTAACCCTAGGCGGACACCTTAAGCTCAACCCCAACCTAACCTGACCCTGACGCTAACTCCAACCGTAACACTGAACCGAAAACTAACAGTAGCCCTAAACTTACTCCGTCAAACTATGTTCAAACCTAACCTAACCTGAAGCCTAAATCAAACCATACACCTAAACCTAAACCTAGGCGGACACCTTAAGCTCAACCCCAACCCTAACGTGACCCTCACGCTAACTCCAATCATAATACTGAACTGAAAACTAACAGTATCCCTAAACTTCCTCACTCAAACTAAGTTCAAACCTAACCTAAACTGAAGCCTAAATCAAACCATAGACCTAACCCTAACCCTAGACGGACACCTTAAGCTCAACCCCAAACCTAACCGGACCCTCACGCTAACTCCAACCGTAACACTGAACCGCAATCTAAAAGTAGCCCTAAACTTACTCCCTCAAACTAAGTTCAAACATAACCTAACCTGAAGTCTAACACAAATCACAGACCTAACCCTCACCCTAGGCGGACACTCAAAGCTCAACCCCAACCCAAACCTGACCCTGACGCTAACTCCAACCGTAACACTGAACCGAAAACTAACAGTAGCCCTAAACTTACTCCCTCAAACTAAGTTCAAACCTAACCTAACCTGAAGCCTAACTCAAACAACAGACCTAACCGTAACCCTAGGCGGAGAGCTTAAGCTCATCCCCAACCCTAACCTGACCCTCACGATAACTCCAACCGTAACACTGAACCGAAAACTTACAGTAGCGCTAAACTTACTCACTCAAAGTAAGTTCCAACGTAACCTAACCTGAAGCCTATATCAAACCACAGACCTAACTATAACCCTAGGCAGACACCATATGCTTAACCCCCACCCTTACCTGACACTGACGCTTACAACTACCGTAACACTGAACCGAAAACTAACAGTAGCCCTAAACTTACTCCCTCAAACTAAGTTCAAACCTAACCTAACATGAAGCCTGACTCAAACAATAGAACTAACCCTAACCCTAGGCGGACACCTGAAGATCAACCCCAACCCTAACCTGACCCTGATGCTATCTCCAACCGTAGCACTGAACAGAAAACTAACAGTATCCCTAAACTTACTCCCTGAAACTACGTTCAAACCTAGCCTAAAATGAAGACTAACTCAAACCATAGACCTAACCCTAACCCTAGGCAGACACCTGAAACTCAACCCAAACCCTAACCTGACACTGACGATAACTCCAACCGTAACACTGAACCGAAAACTAAAAATAGCCCTAAACTTAATCTCTCAAACTAAGTTCAAACGTAACATAACCTGAATCCTAAATCAAACCATAGACCTAACCCTAACCCTAGACGGACACCTGAAACACAACCCCCACCCTAACCTGACCCTGACGCTTACTCCAACCGTAACAGTTAACCGACAACTAACAGTAGCCGTAAACTTATTTCCTCTAAATAAGTTCAAACCTCACCTAACCTGAAGCCTAAATCAAACCATACACCTAACCCTAACCCTAGGCGGACACCTTAAGCTCAACCCCAACCCTAACCTGACCCTGACGCTAACTCCAACCGTAACACTGAACCGAAAACTAACAGTAGCCCTAAACTTACTCCCTCAAATTAAGTTCAAACCTAACCTAACCTGAAGCCTAACTCAAACCACAGACCTAACCCTAACCAAAGGCGGACACCTTAAGCTCAACTCCAACCCTAACCTGACCCTCATGCTAACTCCAACCGTAACACTGAACCGAAAACTTACAGTAGCCCTAAACTTACTCACTTAAAGTAAGTTCCAACGTATCCTAACCTGAAGCCTAAATCAAACCATAGACCTAACCTTAACCCTAGGCGGACACCTTAAGCTCAACCCCAACCTAACCTGACCCTGACGCTAACTCCAACCGTAACACTGAACCGAAAACTAACAGTAGCCCTAAACTTACTCCCTCAAACTATGTTCAAACCTAACCTAACCTGAAGCCTAAATCAAACCATACACCTAACCCTTACCCTAGGCGGACACCTTAAGCTCCACCCCAACCCTAACGTGACCCTCACGCTAACTCCAATCATAATACTGAACCGAAAAATAACAGTAGCCCTAAACTTACTCCCTCAAACTAAGTTCAAACGTAACCTAACCTGAAGCCTAAATCAAACCATACACCTAACCCTAACCCTAGGCGGACACCTTAAGCTCAACCCCTAACCTAACCTGACCCTGACGCTTCCTCCGACCGTAACACTGAACCGAAAACTAACAGTATCCCTAAATTTCCTCACTCAAACTAAGTTCAAACCTAACCTAAACTGAAGCCTAAATCAAACCATAGACCTAACCCTAACCCTAGGCAGACACCTTATGCTTAACACCCACCCTACCTGACCCTGACGCTTACTCCAACCGTAACAGTTAACCGACAACTAACAGTAGCCGTAAACTTATTTCCTCTAAATAAGTTCAAACCTCACCTAACCTGAAGCCTAAATCAAACCATACACCTAACCCTAACCCTAGGCGGACACCTTAAGCTCAACCCCAACCCTAACCTGACCCTGACGCTAACTCCAACCGTAACACTGAACCGAAAACTAACAGTAGCCCTAAACTTACTCCCTCAAATTAAGTTCAAACCTAACCTAACCTGAAGCCTAACTCAAACCACAGACCTAACCCTAACCAAAGGCGGACACCTTAAGCTCAACTCCAACCCTAACCTGACCCTCATGCTAACTCCAACCCTAACACTGAACCGAAAACTTACAGTAGCCCTAAACTTACTCACTTAAAGTAAGTTCCAACGTATCCTAACCTGAAGCCTAAATCAAACCATAGACCTAACCTTAACCCTAGGCGGACACCTTAAGCTCAACCCCAACCTAACCTGACCCTGACGCTAACTCCAACCGTAACACTGAACCGAAAACTAACAGTAGCCCTAAACTTACTCCCTCAAACTATGTTCAAACCTAACCTAACCTGAAGCCTAAATCAAACCATACACCTAACCCTTACCCTAGGCGGACACCTTAAGCTCCACCCCAACCCTAACGTGACCCTCACGCTAACTCCAATCATAATACTGAACCGAAAACTAACAGTAGCCCTAAACTTACTTCCTCAAACTAAGTTCAAACCTAACCTAACCTGAAGCCTAAATCAAACCATACACCTAAACCTAACCCTAGGCGGACACCTTAAGCTCAACCCCTAACCTAACCTGACCCTGACGCTTCCTCCGACCATAACACTGAACCGAAAACTAACAGTATCCCTAAACTTCCTCACTCAAACTAAGTTCAAACCTAACGTAAACTGAAGCCTAAATCAAACCATAGACCTAACCCTAACCCTAGGCGGACACCTTATGCTTAACCCCCACCCTGACCTGACCCTGACGCTTACTCCAACCGTAACAGGTAACCGACAACTAACAGTAGCCGTAAACTTATTTCCTCTAACTAAGTTCAAACCTCTCCTAACCTGAATCCTAAATCAAACCATACTCCTAACCCTAACCCTAGGCGGACACCTTAAGCTCAACCCCAACCCTAACCGGACCCTCACGCTAACTCCAACCGTAACACTGAACCGCAATCTAAAAGTAGCCCTAAACTTACTCCCTCAAACTAAGTTCAAGCCTAACCTACCCTGAAGTCTAACACAAATCACAGACCTAACCCTCACCCTAGGCGGACACTCGAAGCTCAACCCCAACCCAAACCTTACCCTGACGCTAACTCCAACTGTAACACTGAACCGAAAACTAACAGTAGCCCTAAACTTACTCCCTCTAACTAAGTTCAAACCTAACCTAACCTGAAGCCTAACTCAAACCACAGACCTAACCGTAACCCTAGGCGGAGAGCTTAAGCTCAACTCCAACCCTAACCTGACCCTCACGCTAACTCCAACCGTAACACTGAACCGAAAACTTACAGTAGCGCTAAACTTACTCACTCAAAGTAAGTTCCAACGTAACCTAACCTGAAGCCTATATCAAACCATAGACCTAACTATAACCCTAGGCGGACACCATATGCTTAACCCCCACCCTTACCTGACACTGACGCTTACACCTACCATAACACTGAACCGAAAACTAACGGTAGCCCTAAACTTACTCCCTCAAACTAAGTTAAAACATAACCTAACCTGAAGCCTAACTCAAACCATAGACGTAACCCTAACCCTAGGCGGACACGTTAAGCTCAAGTCCAACCCTAACCGGACCCTCACGCTAACTCCAACTGTAACACTGAATCGAAAACTAACAGTAGCCCTAAACTTACTCACTCAAACTAAATTCAAACGTAACCTAACCTGAAGCCTAAATCAAACCATAGAACTAACCCTAAACCTAGGCAGACACCTTATGCTTAACCCCCACCCTGACCTGACCCTGACGCTTACTCCAACCGTAACAGTTAACCGACAACTAACAGTAGCCGTAAACTTATTTCCTCTAAATAAGTTCAAACCTCACCTAACCTGAAGCCTAAATCAAACCATACACCTAACCCTAACCCTAGGCGGACACCTTAAGCTCAACCCCAACCCTAACCTGACCCTGACGCTAACTCCAACCGTAACACTGAACCGAAAACTAACAGTAGCCCTAAACTTACTCCCTCAAATTAAGTTCAAACCTAACCTAACCTGAAGCCTAACTCAAACCACAGACCTAACCCTAACCAAAGGTGGACACCTTAAGCTCAACTCCAACCCTAACCTGACCCTCATGCTAACTCCAACCGTAACACTGAACCGAAAACTTACAGTAGCCCTAAACTTACTCACTTAAAGTAAGTTCCAACGTATCCTAACCTGAAGCCTAAATCAAACCATAGACCTAACCTTAACCCTAGGCGGACACCTTAAGCTCAACCCCAACCTAACCTGACCCTGACGCTAACTCCAACCGTAACACTGAACCGAAAACTAACAGTAGCCCTAAACTTACTCCCTCAAACTAAGTTCAAACGTAACCTAACCTGAAGCCTAAATCAAACCATACACCTAACCCTAACCCTAGGCGGACACCTTAAGCTCAACCCCTAACCTAACCTGACCCTGACGCTTCCTCCGACCGTAACACTGAACCGAAAACTAACAGTATCCCTAAATTTCCTCACTCAAACTAAGTTCAAACCTAACCTAAACTGAAGCCTAAATCAAACCATAGACCTAACCCTAACCCTAGGCAGACACCTTATGCTTAACACCCACCCTACCTGACCCTGACGCTTACTCCAACCGTAACAGTTAACCGACAAATAACAGTAGCCGTAAACTTATTTCCTCTAAATAAGTTCAAACCTCACCTAACCTGAAGCCTAAATCAAACCATAAACCTAACCCTAACCCTAGGCGGACACCTTAAGCTCAACCCCAACCCTAACCTGACCCTGACGCTAACTCCAACCGTAACACTGAACCGAAAACTAACAGTAGCCCTAAACTTACTCCCTCAAATTAAGTTCAAACCTAACCTAACCTGAAGCCTAACTCAAACCACAGACCTAACCCTAACCAAAGGCGGACACCTTAAGCTCAACTCCAACCCTAACCTGACCCTCATGCTAACTCCAACCCTAACACTGAACCGAAAACTTACAGTAGCCCTAAACTTACTCACTTAAAGTAAGTTCCAACGTATCCTAACCTGAAGCCTAAATCAAACCATAGACCTAACCTTAACCCTAGGCGGACACCTTAAGCTCAACCCCAACCTAACCTGACCCTGACGCTAACTCCAACCGTAACACTGAACCGAAAACTAACAGTAGCCCTAAACTTACTCCCTCAAACTATGTTCAAACCTAACCTAACCTGAAGCCTAAATCAAACCATACACCTAACCCTTACCCTAGGCGGACACCTTAAGCTCCACCCCAACCCTAACGTGACCCTCACGCTAACTCCAATCATAATACTGAACCGAAAACTAACAGTAGCCCTAAACTTACTTCCTCAAACTAAGTTCAAACCTAACCTAACCTGAAGCCTAAATCAAACCATACACCTAAACCTAACCCTAGGCGGACACCTTAAGCTCAACCCCTAACCTAACCTGACCCTGACGCTTCCTCCGACCATAACACTGAACCGAAAACTAACAGTATCCCTAAACTTCCTCACTCAAACTAAGTTCAAACCTAACGTAAACTGAAGCCTAAATCAAACCATAGTCCTAACCCTAACCCTAGGCGGACACCTTATGCTTAACCCCCACCCTGACCTGACCCTGACGCTTACTCCAACCGTAACAGGTAACCGACAACTAACAGTAGCCGTAAACTTATTTCCTCTAACTAAGTTCAAACCTCTCCTAACCTGAATCCTAAATCAAACCATACTCCTAACCCTAACCCTAGGCGGACACCTTAAGCTCAACCCCAACCCTAACCGGACCCTCACGCTAACTCCAACCGTAACACTGAACCGCAATCTAAAAGTAGCCCTAAACTTACTCCCTCAAACTAAGTTCAAACCTAACCTACCCTGAAGTCTAACACAAATCACAGACCTAACCCTCACCCTAGGCGGACACTCGAAGCTCAACCCCAACCCAAACCTTACCCTGACGCTAACTCCAACTGTAACACTGAACCGAAAACTAACAGTAGCCCTAAACTTACTCCCTCTAACTAAGTTCAAACCTAACCTAACCTGAAGCCTAACTCAAACCACAGACCTAACCGTAACCCTAGGCGGAGAGCTTAAGCTCAACTCCAACCCTAACCTGACCCTCACGCTAACTCCAACCGTAACACTGAACCGAAAACTTACAGTAGCGCTAAACTTACTCACTCAAAGTAAGTTCCAACGTAACCTAACCTGAAGCCTATATCAAACCATAGACCTAACTATAACCCTAGGCGGACACCATATGCTTAACCCCCACCCTTACCTGACACTGACGCTTACACCTACCATAACACTGAACCGAAAACTAACGGTAGCCCTAAACTTACTCCCTCAAACTAAGTTAAAACATAACCTAACCTGAAGCCTAACTCAAACCACAGACGTAACCCTAACCCTAGGCGGACACGTTAAGCTCACGTCCAACCCTAACCGGACCCTCACGCTAACTCCAACTGTAACAATGAATCGAAAACTAACAGTAGCCCTAAACTTACTCACTCAAACTAAATTCAAACGTAACCTAACCTGAAGCCTAAATCAAACCATAGAACTAACCCTAAACCTAGGCGGACACCTTATGCTTAACCACCACCCTAACCTGACCCTGACGCTTACTCCAACCGTAACAGTTAACCGAAAACTAACAGTAGCCCTAAACTTACTCCCTCAAACTAAGTTCAAACCTAACCTAACCTGAAGCCTAAATCAAACCATACACCTAACCCTAACCCTAGGAGGACACCTTAAACTCAACGCCAAACCTACCCTGACCGTGACGCTAACTTGAACCATAACAGTAACCCGAAAACTAACAGTAGCCCTAAACTTACTCCCTCAAACTAAGTTCAAACCTTACCTACCCTGAAGCCTAAATCAAACCATAGACCTAACCCTAACCCAAGGCGGACACCTTTTACTTAACCTCCACCCTAACCTGATCCTGACGCTTACTCCAACCGTAAAAATTAACCGAAAACTACAGTTGCCATAAACTTACTCCCTCAAACTAAGTTCAAATGTAACCTAACCTGATGCCTAAATCAAACCAAACAACTAACCCTAATCCTAGGAGGACACCTTAAACTCAACCCCAACCCTACCCTGACCCTGACGCTGACTCGAACCATAACAGTAAACCGAAAACTAATAGTAGCCCTAAACTTACTCCCTCAAACTAAGTTCAAACCTAACCTAACCTGATGCCTAAATCAAACCATAGACCGAATCCTAACCCTAGGCGGACACCTTATGTTTAACCCCCACCCTAACCTGACCCTGACGCTTACTCCAACCGTAACAGTTAAACGAAAACTAACAGTAGCCCTAAACTTACTCCCTCAAACTAAGTTCAAACCTAACCTAACCTGAAGCCTAAATCAAACCGTACACCTAACCCTAACCCTAGGTTGACACCTTAAACTCTACCCCAACCCTACCCTGACCTGATGCTAATTCCAACCGTAACACTGAACCGAAAACTAACCGTAGTCCTAATCTTACTCCCTCAAACTAAGTTCAAACGTAACCTAACCTGAAGGCTAAATCAAACCATGCACCTAACCCTAACCCTAGGCGGACATCTTAAGCTCAATCCCAACCCTAACCTAACCCTCACGCTAACTCCAACAGAAACACTGAACCGGAAACTAACATTAGCCCTAAAATTACTCCCTCAAACTAAGTTCAAACCTAACCTAACCTGACGCCTAAATCAAACCATACACCTAACCCTAACCCTAACCCTAGGCGGACACCTTAACTCAACTCCAACCCTAATCTGACCCTCACGCTAACTCCAACCATAACACTGAACCGAAAATTAACAGTAGCCCTAAACTTACTCACTCAAACGAAGTTCAAACGTAAACTGCCCTGATGCCTAACTCAAACCACAGACCTAACCCTAACCCTAGGCGGACACCTTACGCTTAACCCCAACCCTAACCTGACCCTGACGCTAACTCCAACCGTAACACTGAACCGAAAAATAACAGTAGCCCTAAACTTACTCCCTCAAACAAAGTTCAAACCTAACCTAACCTGAAGCCTAAATCAAACCATACACCTAACCCTAAACCTAGGCGGACACCTTAAGCTCAACCCCAACCCTAACCTGACCCTCACGCTATCTCCAAACGTAACACTGAACCGAAAACGAAGAGTAGCCCTAAATTTACTCCCTCAAACTAAGTTCATACCTAACCTAACCTGAAACCTAACTGAAACCACAGACCTAACCCAAACCCTAGTCGGACACGTTAAGCTCAAGTCCAACCCTAACCTGACACTCACGCTAACTCCAACAGTAACACTGAACTGAAAACTAACAGTAGCCCTAAACTTACTCACTCAAACTAAATTCAAACGTAACATAACCTGAAGCCTAAATCAAACCATAGACCTAACCCCAACCCTAGGTAGACACCTTTTGCTTAACCTCCACCCTAACCTGACCCTGATGCTTACACCAACCGTAACAGTTAACCGAAAACTAACAGTAGCCCTGAACTTACTCCCTCAAGCTAAGTTCAAACCTAACCTAACCTGAAGCCTAAATCAAACCATAAACCTTCACCTAACCGTAGGCGGACACCTTAAGCTCAAGACCAACCCTAACCTGACACTCACGCTAACTCCAAACATAACACTGAACCGAAAATTAAGAGTAGCCCAAAATTTACTCCCTCAAACTAAGTTCACACCTAACCTATCCTGAATTCTAACTCGAACCACAGACGTAACCCTATCCCTAGGCGGACACGTTAAGCTCAAGTCCAACCCTAACCGGACCCTCACGCTAACTCCAACTGTAACACTGAATCGAAAACTAACAGTAGCCCTAAACTTACTCACTCAAACTAAATTCAAACGTAACCTAACCTGAAGCCTAAATCAAACCATAGAACTAACCCTAAACCTAGGCGGACACCTTATGCTTAACCACCACCATAACCTGACCCTGACGCTTACTCCAACCGTAACAGTTAACCGAAAACTAACAGTAGCCCTAAACTTACTCCCTCAAACTAAGTTCAAAACTAACCTAACCTGAAGCTTAACTCAAACAATAGACCAAACACTAACCCTAGGGGGACACCTGAAGCTCAACCCCAACGCTAACCTGACCCTGACGCTATCTCCAACCGTAACACTGAACCGAAAACAAACAGTAGCCCTAAAATTACTCCCTCAAACTAAGTTCAAACCTAACTTAACCTGAAGCCTAATGCAAACCACAGACCTAAACCTAACCCTAGGCGGACACCTTAAGCTCAACCCCAACCCTAACCTGACCCTCACGCTATCTCCAACCGTAACACTGAACCGAAAACTAAGAGTAGCCCTAAATTTACTCCCTCAAACTAAGTTCAATCCTAACCTAACCTGAAGCCTAAATCAAACCACAGACCTAACTCTAACCCTAGGCGGACACGTTAAGCTCAAGTCCAACCCTAACCTGACCCTCACGCTAACTCCAACAGTAACACTGAACCGAAAACTACCAGTAGCCCTAAACTTACTCACTCAAACTAAATTCAAACATAACCTAACCTGAAGCCTAAATCAAACCATAGAACTAACACTAAACCTAGGCGGACACCTTATGCTTAACCACCAACCTAACCTGACCCTGACGCTTACTCCAACCATAAGAGATAACCGAAAACTAACAGTAGCCCTAAACTTACTCCCTCAAACTAAGTTCAAACCTAACCTAACCTGAAGCCTAAATCAAACCGTACACCTAACCCTAACCCTTGGTGGACACCTTAAACTCAACCCCAACCCTACCATGACCCTGACGCTAACCCCAACCGTAACACTGAACCGAAAACTAACAGTAGCCCTAAACTTACTCCCTCAAACTAAGTTCAAACCTAACCTAACCTGAAGACTAAAGCAAACCACAGACCTAACCCTAACCCTTGGCGGACACCTTAAGCTCAACCCCTACCCTAACCTGACCCTCATGCTATCTCCAACCGTAACACTGAACCAAAAACTAAGAGTAGTCCTAAATTTACTCCCTCAAATTAAGTTCAATCCTAACATAACCTGAAGCATAACTCAAACCACAGACCTAACCCTAACCCTAGGTGGACACCTTAAGCTCAACTCCAACCCTAACCTGACCCTCACGCTAACTCCAACCATAACACTGAACCGAAATCTAACAGTAGCTCTAAACTTACTCCCTCAAACTTAGTTCAAACGTAACCTAACCTGAAGCCTAACTCAAACCATAGACTTAACCCTAACCCTAGGCGGATACCTTAAACTCAACCCCAACCCTAAACTGACCCTCACGCTAACTCCAACCGTAACACTAAACCGAAAACTAACAGTAGCCCTAAACTTACCCCCTCCAACGAAGTTCAAACCTAACCTAACCTAAAGCCTAACTCAAACCACAAAACTAATCCTAACCCTAGGCGGAAACCTTAAGCTCAACCCCAACCCTAACATGACCCTGACGCTATCTCCAACCTTAACACTTAACCGAAAACTAACAGTAGCCCTCAACTTCCTCACTCAAACTAAGTTCAAACCTAACCTAAACTGAAGCCTAAATCAAACCATAGACCTAACCCTAACCCTAGGCGGTTACCTTATGCTTAACCCCCACCCTGACCTGACCCTGATGCTTACTCCAACCGTAACAGTTAACCGACAACTAACAGTAGCCGTAAACTTACTTCCTCTAATTAAGTTCAAACCTCACCAAACCTTAAGCCTAAATCAAACCATACACCTAACCCTAACCCTAGGCGGACACCTTAAGCTCAAACCCAACCCTAACCGGACCCTCACGCTAACTCCAACCTTAACACTGAACCGCAAACTAAAAGTAGCCCTAACCTTACTCCCTCAAACTAATTTCAAACCTAACCTAACCTGAAGCCTAACTCAAACCACAGACCTAACCCTAAACCTAGGCGGACACCTTAAGCTCAACTCTAAACCTAACCTGATCCTCACGCTAACTCCAACCGTAACACTGAACCGAAAACTAACAGTAGCCCTAAATTTACTCCCTCAAACTAAGTTCAAACCTAACCTAACCTGAAGCCTAAACCAAACCACAGACCTAACCCTAACCGAAGGCGGACACCTTAAGCTCAACTCCAACCCTAACCTGACCCTCACGCTAACTCCAACCGTAACACTGAACCGAAAACTTACAGTAGCCCTAAACTTACTCACGTGAAGTAAGTTCCAACGTATCCTAACCTGAAGCCTAAATCAAACCATTGACCTAACCTTAACCCTAGGCGGACACCTTAAGCTCAACCCCAACCTAACCTGACCCTGACGCTAACTCCAACCGTAAAACTGAACCGAAAACAAACAGTTGCCCTAAACTTACTCCCTCAATCTAAGTTCAAACCTAACCTAACCTGAAGCCTAAACCAAACCATACACCTAACCCTAAACCTAGGTGGACACCTTAAGCTCAACCCCAACACTAACGTGACCCTCACGCTAACTCCAATCATAATACTGAACCGAAAACTAACAGTAGCCCTAAACTTACTTCCTCAAACTAAGTTCAAACCTAACCTAACCTGAAGCCTAAATCAAACCATACACCTAATCCTAACCATAGGCGGACACCTTAAGCTCAACTACAACCCTAACCTGACCCTCACGCTAACTCCAACCGTAACACTGAACCGAAAACTAACAGTAGCCCTAAACTTACTCACTCAAACTAAGTTCAAACGTAACCTAACCTGAAGCCTAAATCAAACCATACACCTAACCCTAACCCTAGGCGGACACCTTAAGCTCAACCCCTAACCTAACCTGACCCTGACGCTTCCTCCGTCCGTAACACTGAACCGAAAACTAACAGTAGCCCTAAACTTCCTCACTCAAACTAAGTTCAAACCTAACCTAAACTGAAGCCTTAATCAAACCATAGACCTAACCCTAACCCTAGGTGGACACCTTATGCTTAACCCCCACCCTGACCTGAACCTGACGCTTACTCCAACCGTAACAGTTAACCGAAAACTAACAGTAGCCATAAACTTACTTCCTCTAACTAAGTTCAAACCTCACCTAACCTGAAGCCTAAATCAAACCATACACCTAACCCTAACCCTAGGCGGATACCTTAAGCTCAACCCCAACACTAACCGGACACTCACGCTAACTCCAACCGTAACACTGAACCGCAAACTAAAAGTAGCCCTAAACTTACTCCCTCAAACTAAGTTCAAACCTAACCTAGCCTGAAGTCTAACACAAATCACAGACCGTACCCTAACCCTAGGTGGACACTCGAAGCTCAACCCCAAACCAAACCTGACCCTGACGCTAACTCCAACCGTAACACTGAACCGAAAACTAACAGTAGCCCTAAACTTACTCCCTCAAACTAAGTTCAAACCTAAACTACCCTGAAGCCTAAATCAAACCATACACCTAACCCTAACCCTAGGTGGACACCTTAAGCTCAACCCCAACCCTAACCTGACCCTGACACTAACTCCAACCGTAACACTGAACCAAAAACTAACAGTAGCCCTAAACTTACTCCCACAAATTAAGTTCAAACCTAACCTAACCTGAAGCATAACTCAAACCACAGACCTAACCCTAACCGAAGGCGGACACCTTAAGCTCAACTCCAACCCTAACCTGACCCTCATGCTAACTCCAACCGTAACACTGAACCGAAAACTTACAGTAGCCCTAAACTTACTCACTTAAAGTAAGTTCCAACGTATCCTAACCTGAAGCCTAAATCAAACCATAGACCTAACCTTAACCCTAGGCGGACACCTTAAGCTCAACCCCAACCTAACCTGACCCTGACGCTAACTCCAACCGTAACACTGAACCGAAAACTAACAGTAGACCTAAACTTACTCCGTCAAACTATGTTCAAACCTAACCTAACCTGAAGCCTAAATCAAACCATACACCTAACCCTAACCCTAGGCGGACACCTTAAGCTCAACCCCAACCCTAACGTGACCCTCACGCTAACTCCAATCATAATACTGAACTGAAAACTAACAGTATCTCTAAACTTCCTCACTCAAACTAAGTTCAAACCTAACCTAAACTGAAGCCTAAATCAAACCATAGACCTCACCCTAACCCTAGGCGGACACCTTATGCTTAACCCCCACCCTGACCTGACCCTGACGCTTACTCCAACCGCAACAGTTAACCGACAACTAACAGTAGCCATAAACTTATTTCCTCTAACTAAGTTCAAACCTCACCTAACCTGAAGCCTAAATCAAACCATACACCTAACCCTAACCCTAGGCGGACACCTTAAGCTCAACCCCAACCCTAACCGGACCCTCACGCTAACTCCAACCGTAACACTGAACCGCATTCTAAAAGTAGCCCTGAACTTACTCCCTCAAACTAAGTTCAAACCTAACCTAACCTGAAGCCTAACTCAAACCACAGACCTAACCGTAACCCTAGGCGGAGAGCTTAAGCTCATCTCCAACCCTAACCTGACCCTCACGCTAACTCCAACTGTAACACTGAACCGAAAACTTACAGTAGCGCTAAACTTACTCACTCTAAGTAAGTTCCAACGTAACCTAACGTGAAGCCTATATCAAACCATAGACCTAACTATAACCCTAGGCAGACACCATATGCTTAACCCCCACCCTTACCTGACACTGACGCTTACACCTACCGTAACACTGAACCGAAAACTAACATTAGCCCTAAACTTACTCCCTCAAACTAAGTTCAAACCTAACCTAACCTGAAGCCTGACTCAAACAATAGAACTAACCCTAACCCTAGGCGGACACCTGAAGATCAACCCCAACCCTAACCTGACCCTGATGCTATCTCCAACCGTAGCACCGAACAGAAAACTAACAGTATCCCTAAACTTACTCCCTGAAACTACGTTCAAACCTAGCCTAAAATGAAGACTAACTCAAACCATAGACCTAACCCTAACCCTAGGCAGACACCTGAAACTCAACCCAAACCCTAACCTGACACTGACGATAACTCCAACCGTAACACTGAACCGAAAACTAAAAATAGCCCTAAACTTAATCTCTCAAACTAAGTTCAAACGTAACATAACCTGAATCCTAAATCAAACCATAGACCTAACCCTAACCCTAGGCAGACACCTTAAACTCAACCCCAACCATACCATGACCAAGACGCTAACTCCAACCGTAACACTGAACCGAAAACTAACAGTAGCCCTAAACTTACTCCCTCAAACTAAGTTCAAACCTAACCTAACCTGAAGCCTAACTCAAACAATAGACCTAACACTAACCCTAGGGGGACACCTGAAGCTCAACCCCAACCCTAACCTGACCCTGACGCTATCTCCAACCGTAACACTGAACCTAAAACTAACAGTAGCTCTAAACTTACTCCCTCAAACTAAGTTCAAACCTAACCTAACCTGAAGCCTAACGCAAACCACAGACCAAACCCTAACCCTAGGAGGACACCATAAGATCAACCCCAACCGTAACCTGACCCTGTCGCTATCTCAAACCCTAACACTGAACCGAAAACTAACAGTAGCCCTAAATTTACTCCCTCAAACTAAGTTCCAACCTAACCTAACCAGAAGCCTAACTCAAACCTCCGACCTAACCCTAACCCTAGGTGGACACCTTAAGCTCAACTCCAAACCTAAACTGACCATCACGCTAACTCCACCATAACAATGAACCCAAAACTAACAGTAGCCCTAAACTTACTCACTCAAACTAAGTTCAAACGTAACCTAACCTGAAGCCTAAATCAAACCATACACCTAACCCTAACCTAGGCAGACACCTTAAGCTCAACCGCTAACCTAACCTGACCCTGAAGCTTACTCCAACCGTAACAGTAAACCGAAAACTAACAGTAGCCCTAAACTTAGTCCCTCAAACTAAATTCAATCCTTACCTAACCTGAAGCCTAAATAAAACCGTATACCTAACCCTAACCGAGGGCGGACACCTTAAATTCAACCCCAACCCTAACCAGACCCTTATGCTAACTCCAACCGTAACACTTTACCGAAAACTAACAGTACCCCTAAACTTACTCCCTCAAACTAAGTTCAAACCTAACCTATCCTGAAGCCTAACTCAAACCATAGACATAACCCTAACCCTAGGCGGACACCTTAAGCTCAACCCCAACCCTAACCTGACCCTCACGCTATCTCCAACCGTAACACTGAACCGAAAAATAACAATAGCCCTAAATTTACTCCCTCAAAATAAGTTCAAACGTAACCTAACCTGAAGCTTAACTGAAACCACAGACCTAACCCTAACCCTAGGTGGACACCTTAAGCTCAACTCCAAACCTAAACTGACCCTCAAGCTAACTCCAACCGTAACACTGAACCGAAAACTAACAGTAGCCGTAAACTTACTCTCTCAAACTAAGTTCAAACGTAACCTAACCTGATGCCTAAATCAAACCATAGACCTAACCCTAACCCGAGGCGGACACCTTAAGCTCAACCCCAACCCTAACCTGACCCTGACACTAACTCCAACTGGTAAAACTGAACCGAAAACTGACAGTAGTCCTAAACTTACTCCCTAAAACTACGTTAAAACCTAACCTAAAGTGAAGTCTAAATCAAACCATTGACCTAACCCTAACCCTAGGCAGACACCTTATGCTTAACCCCCACCCTAACCTGACCCTTACGCTTACTCCAACCGTAACAATTAACAGAAAACTAACAGTAGCCCTAAACTTACTCCCTCAAACTAAGTTCAAACCTAACCTAACCTGAAGTCTAAATCAAACCATACACCTCACCCTTACCCTAGGCGGACACCTTAAGCCCCACCCCTAACCTACCCTGAGCCTGACGCTTACTCCAACCGTAACAGTAAACCGAAAACTAACAGTAGCCCTAAACTTACTCCCTCAAACTAAGTTCAAACCTAACCTAACCTGAAGCCTAAATCAAACCATACACCTAACCCTAACCCTAGGCGGACACCTCAACTTGAACCCAAACCCTAACCTGACCCTGCCGCTCACTCCAACCGTAACACTTAACCGAAAACTAACTGTAGCCCTAAACTTCCTCCCTCAAACTAAGTTCAAACGTAACCTAATCTGAAGCCTAAATCAAAGCATAGACCTAACACTAACCCTAGGCGGACACCTTATGCTTAACATCACCCTAACCTGACCCTGACGCTTACTCCAACCGTAACAGTTAACCGAAAACTAACAGTAGCCCTAAACTTACTTCCTCAAACTACGTTCAAACCTAACCTAACTTGAAGCCTACATCAAACCATACACCTAACCCTAACCCTAGGCGGACACCTTAAGCTCAACCCCAACCCTATCCTGACCGTCACATTAACTCCAACCGTAACACTGAATCGAAAACTAACAGTAGCCCTGAACTTACTCCCTCAAACTAAGTTCAAACCTAACCTAACCTGAAGCCTAACTCAAACAATCGACCTAAACCTAACCCTAGGCGGACACAGTAAGCTTAACCCCAACCCTAACCTGACACTGATGCTAAATCGAAACGTAACACTGAACCGAAAACTAACAGTAGCCCTAAACTTACTACCTCAAACTAAGTTCAAACCTAACCTAACCTGAGGCCTAAAGCAAACCATAGACCTAACCCTAACCCTAGGCGGACACCTTATGCTTAACCCCACCCTAACCTGAACCTGACGCTTACTCCAACCATAACAGTTAACCGAAAACTAACAGTAGCCCTCAATTTACTACCTCAAACTAAGTTCAAACCTAACCTAACCTGAAGCCTAAATCAAACCATACACCTAACCCTAACCCTAGGAGGACACACTGATCTCAACCCCAACCCTACCCTGACCCTGACGCTAACTCGAACCGTAACAGGAAACCGAAAACTAACAGTAGCCCCAAGCTTATTCCCTCAAACTAAGTTCAAACATAACCTAACCTAAAGCCTATATCAAACCATACACCTAACCCTAACCCTAGGCGGACATCTTAAGCTCAACCCCAACCCTAACCTAATCCTCACGCTAACTCCAACCGTAACACTGAACCGAAAACTAACAGAAGCCCTAAAATTACTCCCTCAAACTAAGTTCAAACCTAACCTAACATGAAGCCTAAATCAAACCTTACACCTAACCCTAACCCTAGGCGGACACCTGAAGCTCACCCCAACCCTAACCTGACCCTGACGCTATCTCCAAGCGTAACACTGAACCGAAAACTAACAGTACCCCTAAATTTACTCCCTGAAATTAAGTTCAAACCTATCCTAACCTGAAGCCTAACTCAAAATCCAGACCTAACCCTAACCCTAGGCGGACAACTTAAGCTCACCTCCAACACTAAACTGACCCGCACGCTAACTCTAACTGTAACACTGAACCGAAAACTAACTGTAGCCCTAAACTTACTCACTCAATCTAAATTCAAACGTAACCTAACCTGATGCCTAAATCAAACTATAGACCTAATCCTAACCCTAGGCGGACACCTTATACTTAACCCCCAACTTAACCTGACCCTGACGCTTACTCCAACCGTAACAGTAAACCGAAAACTAACAGTAGCCCTAAACTTACTCCCTCAAACTAAGTTCAAACCTAACCTAACCTGAAGCCTAACTCAAACAATAGACATAACCCTAACCCTAGGTGGACACCTTAAGCTCAACCCCAACCCTAACCTGACCCTGACACTTACTCCAACCGTAACAGTTAACCGAAAAATAACAGTAGCCCTAAACTTACTCCCTCAAACTAAGTTCAAACCTAACCTAACCTGAAGCCTAACTCATACCATAGACCTAACCCTAACCCTAGGCGGACACCTGAAGCTCAACCCCAACCCTAACCTGACCCTCACGCTATCTCCAAGCGTAACACTGAACCGAAAACTAACAGTCCCCCTAAATTTACTCCCTCAAACTAAGTTCAAACCTATACTAACCTGAAGCCTAACTAAAACCCGAGACCTAACACTAACCCTAGGCGCACACCTTAAGCTCAACTCCAACCCTAACCTGACCCTCACGCTAACTCCAACCGTAACACTGAACCTAAAAATAACAGTAGCCCTTAACTTACTCACTCAAACTAAGTTCAAACGTAACCTAACCTGAAGACTAAATCAAACCACAGACCTAACCCTAACCCTAGGATGACACCTTATGCTTAACCCCAAACTAACCTGACCCTGACGCTTACTCCAACTGCAACAGTTAACCGAAAACTAACAGTAGCCCTACACTTACTCCCTCACACTAAGTTCAAACCTAACCTAACCTGAAGCCTAACTCAAACCACAGACCTAACCCTAACCCTAGGCGGACACCTTAAGCTCAACTCCAACACTAAACTGACCCTTACGCTAACTCCACCGTTACACTGAACCGAAAACTAACAGAAGCCCTAAACTTACTCTCTCAAACTAAGTTCAAACTTAACCTAACCTGATGCCTAAATCAAACCATAGACCTAACCCTAACCCTAGGCGGACACCTTTTGCTTAACCCTCATCCTAACCTGACCCTGACGCTTACTCCAACCGTAACAGTTAACCAAAAACTAACAGTAGCCCTAAACTTACTCCCTCAAACTAAGTTCAAACCTAACCTAACCTGAAGCCAAACTCAAACCATAGACATAACCCTAACCCTAGGCGGACACCTTAAGCTCAACCCCAACCCTAACCTGACCCTCACGCTATCTCCAACCGTAACACTGAACCAAAAACTAACAGTAGACCTAACTTTACTCCCTCAAACTAAGTTCAAACCTAACCTAACCTGAAGCCTAACTCAAACCACAGACCGAACCCTAACCCTAGGCGGACACGTTAACCTCCAGTCCAAACCTAACCTGACCCTCACGCTAACTCCAACTGTAACACTGAACCGAAAACTAAAAGTAGCCCTAAACTTACTCACTCAAAGTAAATTCAAACGTAACATTACCTGAAGCCTATATCAAACCATAGAACTAACCCTAAACCTAGGCGGACATCTTATGCTTCACCCCCACCCTAACCTGACCCTGACGCTTACTCCAACTGTAACAACCGAAAACTAAAAGTAGCCCTAAACTTACTCCCTCAAACTAATTTCAAACATATCCTAACCTGAAGCCTAAACCAAACCGTACACCTAACCCTAAACCTTTGTGGACACCTTAAACTCAACCCCAACCCTACCATGACCGTGACCCTAACTCCAACCGTAACACTGAACCGAAAACTAACAGTAACCCTAAACTTACTAACTCAAACTAAGTTCAAACCTAACCTAACCTGAAGCCTAGCTCAAACAATAGAACTAACACTAACACTAGGGGGACACCTGAAGATCAACCCCAACCCTAACCTGATCCTGACGCTATCTCCAACCGTAACACTGAACCGAAAACTAACAGTAGCCCTAAACTTACTCCCTCAAACTAAGTTCAAACCTAACATAACCTGAAATCTAACGCAAACCACAGACCTAACCCTAACCCTAGGAGGACACCATAAGCTCAACCCCAACCGTAACCCGACCCTGATGCTATCTCCAACCGTAACACTGAACCGAAAACTAAGAGTAGCCCTAAATTTATAACCTCAAACTAAGTTCCAACCTAACCTATCCTGAAGCCTAACTAAAACCACAGACCTAAACCTAACCTTAGGCGGACACCTTAACCTCAACTCCAAACCTAAACTGACCCTCACGCTAACTCCAACCGTAACACTGAACCGAAAACTTACAGTAGCCCTAAACTTACTCACTTAAAGTAAGTTCCAACGTAACCTAACCTGAAGCCTAAATCAAACCATACACCTAACCCTAACCCTAGGCAGACACCTTAAGCTCAACCGCTAACCTAACCTGACCCTGACGCTTACTCCAACCGTAACAGTAAACCGAAAACTAACAGTAGCCCTAAACTTACTCACTCAAACTAAGTTCAAACGTAATCTAACCTGAAGCCTAAATCAAACCACAGACCTAACCCTAACCCTAGGCGGACACCTTATGCTTAACAACAACCTTACCTGACCCCGACGCTTACTCCAACCGTAACAGTTAACCGAAAACTAACAGTAGCCCTAAACTTACTCCCTCAAACTAAGTTCAAACCTAACCTAACCTGAAGCCTAAATTAAACCATACACCTTATCCTAACCCTAGGCGGACACCTTAAGCTCAACCCCTAACCTAACCTGACCCTGATGCTTACTCCAACCGTAACAGTAAACCGAAAACTAACTGTAGCCCTAAACTTACTCCCTCAAACTAAGTTCAAAACTAACCTAACCTGAAGCCTAAGTCAAACAATAGACATAACCCTAACCCTAGGCGGACACCTTAAGCTCAACCCCAAACCTAACCTGACCCTCACGCTATCTCCAACCGTAACACTGAACCGAAAACTAACAGTAGCCCTAAATTTACTCCCGCAAACTAAGTTCAAACCTAACCTAACCTGAAGCTTAACTGAAACCAAAGACCTAACCCTAACCCTAGGCGGACACCTTAAGCTCTACTCCAAACCTAACCTGACCCTCACGCTAACTCCAACCATAACACTGAACCCAAAACACAGTAACCCTAAACTTACTCACTCAAATAAGTTCAAACGAAATCTAACCTGAAGCCTAAATCAAACCACAGAACTAACCCTAACCCTAGGCGGACACCTTATGCTTAACCCCAACCCTAACCTGACAAGGACGCTTACTGCAACCGTAACCGTTAACTGAAAACTAACAGTAGCCCTAAACTTACTCCCTCAAACTAAGTTCAAACATAACCAAACCTGAAGCCTAAATCAAACCCTACACCTAACCCTAACCCTAGGCGGACACCTTAAGCTCAACCCCAAACCTAACCTGACCCTGACGCTAACTCCAACCGTAACACTGAACCGAAAACTAACAGTATCCCTAAAATTACTCCCTCAAACTAAGTTCAAGCCTAACCTAACCTGAAGCCTAAATCAAACCATACACCTAACCCTAACCCTAGGCACACACCTTAAGCTCAACCCCAAACCTAACCTGACCCTGACGCTAACTCCAACCGTAACTCTGAACCGAAAACTAACAATAGACCTAAAATTACTCCCTCAAACTAAGTTCAAACGCAACCTAACCTAAAGCCTAAATAAATCCATAGACCTAACCCTAACCCTAGGCGGACACCCAAAGCTCAACCTCAACCCTAACCTGACCCTGACGCTAACTCCAACTGTGACAGTTAACCGAAAACTAACAGTAGCCCTAAACTTACTTCTTCAAACTAAGTTCAAACCTAACCTAACCTGAAGCTTAAATCAAACCATACACATAACCCTAACCATAGGGGGACACCTGAAGCTCAACCCCAACCCTAACCTAACCCTCACGCTGATTCCAACAGAAACACTGAACCGGAAACTAACAGTAGCCCTAAACTTACTCCCTCAAACTAAGTTCAAACCTAACCTAACCTGAAGCCTAACTCAAACCATAGACCTAACCCTAACCCTAGGCGGACACCTCATGCTTAACCCAAACTCTAACCTGACCCTGACGCTAACTCCAAACATAATACTGAAACGAAAACTAACTGTACCCCTAAACTTACTCACTCAAAATAAGTTCAAACGTAACCTAACCGAAAGTCTAAATCAAACCATACACCTATCCCTAACCCTAGGCGGACACCTTATGCTTAACCCCCACCCCCACCTGACCCTGACGCTTTCTTCAACCGTAACAGTAAAACGAAAACTAACGTTAGAACTAAACTTACTCGCTCAAACTAAGTTCAAACCTATCCTAACCTGAAGCCTAATACAAACCATACACCTAACCCTAACCCTAGGCGGACACCTTAAGCTCCACCCCTAACCTAACCTGACCCTGACGCTTACCTCAACCATAACGGTTAACCGAAAACTTACAGTAGCCCTAAACTTATTCCCTCAAACTAAGTTCAAACCTAACCTAACCTGAAGCCTAACTCAAACCATAGACCTAATCCTAAACCTAGGCGGACACATGAAGCTCAACCCCAACCCTAACCTGACCCTGACGCTAACTCCAACCGTAACTCTGAACCGAAAACTAACAGTAGCCCTAAAATTACTCCCTCAAACTAAGTTCAAACCCAACCTAACCTGAGGCCTAAATCAAACCATAGACCTAACCCCAACCCTAGGAGGACACCTTAATCTCAACCCCAACCCTAACCTGACCCTTATGCTAACTCCAACCGTAACACTTTACCGAAAAATAAGAGTAGCCCTAAACTTACTCCCTCAAACGAAGTTCAAACCTAACCTAACCTGAAGCCTAAATCAAACCATAAGCCTAACCCTAACCCTAGGAGGACACCTTAAACTCAACCCCAACCCTACCCTGACCCTGACTCTAACTCGAACCGTAACAGTAAACCGAAAACTAACAGTAGCCCTAAACTTACTACCTCAAACTAAGTTCAAACCTAACCTAACCTGAAGCCTAACTCAAACCATAGACCTAACCCTAACCCTAGGCGTACACCTGAAGCTCAACCCCCAAACTAACCTGACCCTGACGCTATCTCCAAGCGTAACACTGAACAGAAAACTAACAGTACCCCTAAATTTACTCCCTCAAACTAAGTTCAAACCTATCCTAACCTGAAGCCTAACTAAAACCCGAGACCTAACCCTAACCCTAGGCGGAAACCTTAAGCTCACCTCCAACCCTAAACTGACCCACGCGCTAACTCTAACCGTAACACTGAACCGAAAACTAACAGTAGCCCTAAATTTACTCACTCAAACTAAGTTCAAACGCAACCTAACCTGAAGCCTAAATCAAACCATACACCTAACCCTAACCCTAGGCACACACCTTAAGCTCAACCCCTAACCTAACCTGACCCTGACGCTTACTCCAACCGTAACAGTAAACCGAAAACTAACAGTAGCCCTAAACTTACTCCCTCAAACTAAGTTCAAACCTAACCTACCCTGAAGCCTAAATAACACCGTACACCTAACCCTAACCCTAGGCGGACACCTTAAACTCAACTCCAACCCTACCCTGAACCTTATGCTAACTCCAATCGTAACACTTTACCAAAAACTAACAGTAGCCCTAAACTTACTCACTCAAACTAAGTTCAAACGTAACCTAACCTGAAGCCTAAATCAAACCACAGACCTAACCCTAACCCTAGGCGGACACCTTATGCTTAACAACAACCTTACCTGACCCCGACGCTTACTCCAACCGTAACAGTTAACCGAAAACTAACAGTAGCCCTAAACTTACTCCCTCAAACTAAGTTCAAACCTAACCTAACCTGAAGCCTAAATTAAACCATACACCTTATCCTAACCCTAGGCGGACACCTTAAGCTCAACCCCTAACCTAACCTGACCCTGATGCTTACTCCAACCGTAACAGTAAACCGAAAACTAACTGTAGCCCTAAACTTACTCCCTCAAACTAAGTTCAAAACTAACCTAACCTGAAGCCTAAGTCAAACAATAGACATAACCCTAACCCTAGGCGGACACCTTAAGCTCAACCCCAACCCTAACCTGACCCTCACGCTATCTCCAACCGTAACACTGAACCGAAAACTAACAGTAGCCCTAAATTTACTCCCGCAAACTAAGTTCAAACCTAACCTAACCTGAAGCTTAACTGAAACCAAAGACCTAACCCTAACCCTAGGCGGACACCTTAAGCTCTACTCCAAACCTAACCTGACCCTCACGCTAACTCCAACCATAACACTGAACCCAAAACACAGTAACCCTAAACTTACTCACTCAAATAAGTTCAAACGAAATCTAACCTGAAGCCTAAATCAAACCACAGAACTAACCCTAACCCTAGGCGGACACCTTATGCTTAACCCCAACCCTAACCTGACAAGGACGCTTACTGCAACCGTAACCGTTAACTGAAAACTAACAGTAGCCCTAAACTTACTCCCTCAAACTAAGTTCAAACCTAACCAACCCTGAAGCCTAAATCAAACCCTACACCTAACCCTAACCCTAGGCGGACACCTTAAGCTCAACCCCAAACCTAACCTGACCCTGACGCTAACTCCAACCGTAACACTGAACCGAAAACTACCAGTATCCCTAAAATTACTCCCTCAAACTAAGTTCAAACCCAACCTAACCTGAAGCCTAAATAAATCCATAGACCTAACCCTAACCCTAGGCGGACACCCAAAGCTCAACCTCAACCCTAACCTGACCCTGACGCTAACTCCAACTGTGACAGTTAACCGAAAACTAACAGTAGCCCTAAACTTACTTCTTCAAACTAAGTTCAAACCTAACCTAACCTGAAGCTTAAATCAAACCATACACATAACCCTAACCATAGGTGGACACCTGAAGCTCAACCCCAACCCTAACCTAACCCTCACGCTGATTCCAACAGAAACACTGAACCGGAAACTAACAGTAGCCCTAAACTTACTCCCTCAAACTAAGTTCAAACCTAACCTAACCTGAAGCCTAACTCAAACCATAGACCTAACCCTAACCCTAGGCGGACACCTCATGCTTAACCCAAACTCTAACCTGACCCTGACGCTAACTCCAAACATAATACTGAAACGAAAACTAACTGTAGCCCTAAACTTACTCACTCAAAATAAGTTCAAACGTAACCTAACCGAAAGCCTAAATCAAACCATACACCTATCCCTAACCCTAGGCGGACACCTTATGCTTAACCCCCACCCCCACCTGACCCTGACGCTTTCTTCAACCGTAACAGAAAAACGAAAACTAACGTTAGAACTAAACTTACTCGCTCAAACTAAGTTCAAACCTATCCTAACCTGAAGCCTAATACAAACCATACACCTAACCCTAACCCTAGGCGGACACCTTAAGCTCCACCCCTAACCTAACCTGACCCTGACGCTTACTCCAACCATAACGGTTAACCGAAAACTTACAGTAGCCCTAAACTTATTCCCTCAAACTAAGTTCAAACCTAACATAACCTGAAGCCTAACTCAAACCATAGACCTAATCCTAAACCTAGGCGGACACATGAAGCTCAACCCCAACCCTAACCTGACCCTGACGCTAACTCCAACCGTAACTCTGAACCGAAAACTAACAGTAGCCCTAAAATTACTCCCTCAAACTAAGTTCAAACCCAACCTAACCTGAAGCCTAAATCAAACCATAGACCTAACCCCAACCCTAGGCGGACACCTTAATCTCAACCCCAACCCTAACCTGACCCTGACGCTATCTCCAACTGTAACGCTGAACCGAAAACTAAGAGTAGCCCTAAATTTATTCCCTCAAACTAAGTTCAAACCTAACCTTACCTGAAGACTAACACAAATCACAGACCTAACTTAACCCTAGGCGGACACCTTAAGCTCAACTCCAACCCTAACCTGACCCTCACTCTAACTCCAACCGTAACACTGAACCGGAAATTAACAGTAGCCCTAAACTTACTCACTCAAATTAAGTTCAAACGTAACCTAACCTGAAGCCTAAATCAAACCATAGACCTAATCCTAACCCTAGGCAGACACCTTTTGCTTAACCCCAACCCTAACCTGACCCTGACGCTTACTCCAACCGTAACAGTAAACCGAAAACTAATAGTAGCCCTAAACTTATTCCCTAAAACTAAGTTCAAACCTAACCTAACCTGAAGACTAACTCAAACCATAGTCCTAACCCTAATCCTAGGCGGACACCTCAAGCTTAACACCAACCCTAACCTGATCCTAACGCTAACTCCAACCATAATACTGAACCGAAAACTAACAATAGCCCTAAACTGACTCCCTCAAACTAAGTTCAAACCTAACCTAGCATGAAGCCTAAATCAAACCATACACCTTACCCTAACCCAAGACGGACATCTTAAGCTCAACCCAAAAGCTAACCTGACCCTGACGCTTATTCCAAAGGTAACAGTTAACCGAAAACTAACAGTAGCCCTAAACTTACTCCCTCAAACTAAGTTCAAACCTAACCTAACCTGAAGCCTAAATCAAACCATAGACCTAACCCTAACCCTAGGCAAACACCTGAAGCTCAACCCCAACCCTAACCTGACACTGACGCTATCTCCAACCGTAACACTGAACCGGAAACTAACAGTAGCCCTAAACTTACTCCCTCAAACTAAGTTCAAACCTAACATAACCTGAAGCCTATCTCAAACCACAGACCAAACCCTAACCCTAGCCGGACAGCCGAAGCTCAACACCAACCCTAAACTGACGCTGACGCTATCTCCAACCGTAACACTGAACCGAAAACTAACAGTAGCCCTAAACTTACTCCATCAAACCAAGTTCAAACCTAACCTAACCTGAAGCCTAACTCAAACCAGAGACCTAACCATAAGCCTAGCGGACACCTGAAGCTCAACCCCAGCCCTAACCTGACCCTCACGCTAACTCCAATCATAATACTGAACCGAAAACTAACAGTAGCCCTAAACTTACTCACTCAAAATAAGTTCAAACCTAATCAAACCTGAAGCCTAAATCATACCATACACCTAACCCTAACCCTAGGCGGACACCTTAATCTCAAGCCCAACCCTAACATGACCCTGAAGCTAACTCCAACCGTAACACTGAACCGAAAACTAACAGTAGCCCTAAACTTACTCACTCAAACTAAGTTCAAACCTAACCTAACCTGAAGCCTAACTCAAACCATAGACTGAACCCTAACCCTAGGTGGATACCTTAAGCTCAAACCCAATCCTAAGCTGACCCTGACGCTATCTCCAACCGTAATACTGAACCAAAAACTAACAGTTGACCTAAATTTACTCCCTCAAACTAAGTTCAAACTTAACCTAAACTGAAGCCTAAATCAAACCATACACCTAACCCTAATCCTAGGCATATAACTTAAGCTCAACTCCAACCCTAACCTGACCCTCACGCTAACTCCAACCGTAACAGTTAACCGAAAACTTACCGTAGCCCTAAACTTACACACTCAAATAAGTTCAAACGTAACCTAACCTGAAGCCTAAATCAAACCACAGACCTAACCCTAACCCTAGGCGGACACCTTATGCTTAACCCCAACCCTAACCTGACAAGGACGCTTAATCCAACCGTAACAGTTAACTGAAAACTAACAGTAGCCCTAAACTTACTCCCTCAAACTAAGTTCAAACCTAATCAAACCTGAAGCCTAAATCAAACCATACACCTAATCCTAACCCTAGGCGGACACCTTAAGCTCAACCCCAACCCTAACCTGACCCTGACGCTAACTCCAACTGTAACACTGAACCGAAAACTAACAGTAGCCCTAAACTTACTTCCTCAAACTAAGTTCAAACCTAACCTAACCTGAAGCATAACTCAAACCATAGACCGAACCATAACCCTAGGCGGATACCTTAATCTCAACTCCAATCCTAACCTGACCCTGACGCTATCTCCAACCGTAACACTGAACCGAAAACTAACAGTAGCCCTAAACTTACTACCTCAAACTAAGTTCAAACCTAACCTAACCTGAAGCCTAACGCAAACCCCAGACCTAACCCTAAACCTAGGCTGACCCTTATCCTCATCCCAACCCTAACCTAACCCTGACGCTATCTCCAACCGTAACACTGAACCTAAAACTAACAGTAGCCCTAAACTTAATCCCTCAAACTAAGTTCAAACCAAACCAACCTGAAGCCTAAATCAAACCATACACCTAACACTAACCCTAGGCGGACACCTTAAGCTAACCTGACACCCAACCCTAACCTGACCCTGACGCTAACTCCAACCGTAACAGTTAACCGAAAACTAACAGTAGCCCTAAACTTACTCCCTGAAACTAAGTTCAAACCTAACCTAACCTGAAGCCTAAATCTAACCATACACCTAACCCTAACCCTAGGCGGACACCTTAAGCTCAACCCCAACCCTAACCTGACCCTGACGCTATCTCCAACCGTAACACTGAACCAAAAACTAACAGTAGCCCTAAATTTACTCCCTCAAACTAGGTTCAAACCTAACCTAACCTGAAGCCTAACGCAAACCCCAGACCTCACCCTAACCCTAGTCGGACACCTTATGCTCCTCCCAACCCTAACCTGACCCTGACGCTATCTCCAACCATAACACTGAACCTAAAATTAACAGTAGCCCGAAACTTAATCCCTCAAACTAAATTCAAACCAAACCTAACCTGAAGCCTAAATCAAACCATACACCTAACACAAACCCTAGGCGGACACCTTAAGCTCAACCCCAACCCTAACCTGACCCTGACGCTAACTCCAATCCTAACACTTAACTGAAAACTAACAGTAGCTTTAAACTTACTCCCTGAAACTAAGTTGAAACCTAACCTAACCTGAAGCCTAAATCAAACCATACACCTATCCCTAACCCTAGGCGGACACTTTAAGCTCAACCCCAAACCTAACCTGACCCTCACGCTAACTCCAAACATAACACTGCACCGAAAACTAAGAGTAGCCCTAAACTTACTCCCTGAAACTAAGTTCAAAACAAACTTAATCTGAAGTCTAACTCAAATCATAGAACTAACCCTAACCCTAGGCGGACACCCAAAGTTCAACCCCAACCCTAACCTGACCCTGACGCTATCTCCAACCGTAACACTGAACCGAAAACTAACAGTAGCCCTAAACTTACTCCATCCAACCAAGTTCAAACCTAACCTAACCTGAAGCCTAACTCAAACCACAGACCTAACAATAAGCCTAGCGGACACCTGAAGCTCAACCCCAGCCCTAACCTGACCCTCACGCTAACTCCAATCATAATACTGAACCGAAAACTAACAGTAGCCCTAAACTTACTCACTCAAAATAAGTTCAAACCTAACCAAACCTGAAGCCTAAATCAAACCATACACCTAACCCAAACCCTAGGTGGACACCTTACGTTTAACCCCCACACTAACCTGACCCTGACGCTTACTCCAACCGTAACAGTTAACTGAAAACTAACAGTAGCCCTAAACTTACTCCCTCAAACTAAGTTCAAACCTAACCTAACCTGAAGCCTAAATCAAACCATACACCTAACCCTAACCCTAGGCGGATAACTTAAGCTCAACCTCTAAACTAACCTGACCCTGACGCTTACACCAAACATAACAGTTAACCGAAAACTAACAGTAGCCCTAAACTTACTCCCTCAAACTAAGTTCAAAACTAACCTAACCTGAAGTCTAACTCAAATCATAGCCCTAACCCTAATCCTAGGCAGACACCCGAAGCTCAACCCGAACCCTAACGTGACCCTCACGCTAACTCCAACCGTAACAGTTAACCGAAAACTAACAGTAGCCCTAAACTTACTCCCTCAAAGTAAGTTCAAACCTAACATAACCTGAAGCCTAACTCAAACAATAGACGTAACCCCAACCCTAGGCGGACACCTTAAGCTCAACCCCAACCCTAACCTGACCCTGACGCTATCTCCAACTGTAACGCTGAACCGAAAACTAAGAGTAGCCCTAAATTTACTCCCTCAAACTAAGTTCAAACCTAACCTTACCTGAAGACTAACACAAATCACAGACCTAACTTAACCCTAGGCGGACACCTTAAGCTCAACTCCAACCCTAACCTGACCCTCACTCTAACTCCAACCGTAACACTGAACCGAAAATTAACAGTAGCCCTAAACTTACTCACTCAAACTAAGTTCAAACGTAACCTAACCTGAAGCCTAAATGAAACCATAGACCTAATCCTAACCCTAGGCGGACACCTTTTGCTTAACCCCAACCCTAACCTGACCCTGACGCTTACTCCAACCGTAACAGTTAACCGAAAACTAATAGTAGCCCTAAACTTACTCCCTCAAACTAAGTTCAAACCTAACCTAACCTGAAGACTAACTCAAACTATAGTTCTAACCCTAATCCTAGGCGGACACCTCAAGCTTAACACCAACCCTAACCTGATCCTAACGCTAACTCCAACCATAATACTGAACCGAAAACTAACAATAGCCCTAAACTGACTCCCTCAAACTAAGTTCAAACCTAACCTAGCATGAAGCCTAAATCAAACCATACACCTTACCCTAACCCAAGACGGACATCTTAAGCTCAACCCAAAAGCTAACCTGACCCTGACGCTTATTCCAACGGTAACAGTTAACCGAAAACTAACAGTAGCCCTAAACTTACTCCCTCAAACTAAGTTCAAACCTAACCTAACCTGAAGCCTAAATCAAACCATAGACCTAACCCTAACCCTAGGCCGACACCTTAAGCTCAACCCCTAACCTACCCTGACCCTGACGCTTACTCCAACCGTAACACTGAACCGAAAACTTACAGTAGCCCTAAACTTACTCACTCAAACTAAGTTCAAACGTAACCTAACCTGAAGCCTAAATCAAACCACAGACCTAACCCTAACCCTAGGCGGACACCTTATGCTTAACCCCAACCCTAACATGACAAGGACGCTTAATCCAACTGTAACAGTTAACTGAAAACTAACAGTAGCCCTAAATTTATTTCCTCAAACTAAGTTCAAACCTAACCTAACCTGAAGCCTAACTCAAACCATAGACCCAACCCTAACCCTAGGCGGATACCTTAAGCTCAACCCCAAACCTAACCTGACCCTGACGCTTATTCCAACCGTAACAGTTAACCGAAAACTAACAGTAGCCCTGAACTTACTCCCTCAAACTAAGTTCAAACCTAACCTAACCTGAAGCCTAAATCAAACCGTACACCTAACCCTAACCCTAGGCGGACACCTTAATCTCAACCCCAACCCTAACCTGACCCTGACTCTAACTCCAACCGTAACAGCTAACCGAAAACTAACAGTAGCCCTAAACTTACTCCCTCAAACTAAGTTCAAACCTAACCTAACCTGAAGTCTAACTCAAATCATAGACCTAACCCTAACCATAGGAGGACACCTTAAGCTCAACCACTAACCTAATCTGACCTTGACCCTTACTCCAACCATAACAGTTAACCGAAAACTATCAGTAGCCCTAAACTTACTCCCTCAAACTAAGTTCAAACCTAACATAACCTGAAGCCTAACTCAAACCACAGACCTAACCCTAACCCTAGGCAGACAACTTAAGCTCAAACCCAACCCTAACCTGACCCTGACGCTATCTCCAACCGTAACACTGAAACGAAAACTAAAAGTACCCCTAAATTTACACCCTCTAAATAAGTTCAAACCTAACCTAACCTGAAGCCTAAATCAAACCATAGACCTAACCCTAAACCTAGGTGGACACCTTAAGCTCAACTCCAACCCTAACCTGACCCTCACGCTAACTCCAACCGTAACACTGAACCGAAAACTAACAGTAGCCCTAAACTTACTCCCTCAAACTAAGTTCAAACCTTACCTAACCTGAAGCCTAAATCAAACCATACAACTAACCCTAACCCGAGGCGGACAACTTAAGCTTAACCCCAACCCTTACCTGAACCTGACGCTATCTCCAAACGTAACACTGATCCGAAAACTAACAGTAGCCCTATATTTACTCCCTCAAACTAAGTTCAAACTTACCTAACCTAAAGCCTAACTCAAACCACAGACCTAACCCTAACCCTAGGCGGACACCTTAAGCTCAACTCCAACCCTAACCTGACCCTCACGCTAACTCCAACCGTAACACTGAACCGAAAACTTACAGTAGCCCTAATCTTACTCACTCAAATAAGTTCAAACGTAACCTAACCGGAAGCCTAAATGAAACCATACACCTATCCCTAACCCTAGGCGGACACCTTATGCTTAACTCCCACCCCCACCTGACCCTGACGCTTTCTCCAACAGTAACAGTTAAACGAAAACTAAGAGTAGCCCTAAACTTACTCCCTCAAACTAAGTTCAAACCTAACCTATCCTGAAGTCTAACTCAAATCATAGACCTAACCCTAACCCTAGGCGGACACCTTAAGATCAACCCCTAACCTAACCTGACCTTGACGGTTACTCCAACCATAACAGTTAATCGAAAACTAACAGTAGCCCTAAACTAAATCCCTCAAACTAAGTTCAAACCTAACCTAACCTGAAGCCTAAATCAAACCACAGACCTAACCCTAACCCTAGGCGGACACCTTATGCTTAACCCCAACCCTAACCTGACAAGGACGCTTACTCCAACCATAACCGTTAACTGAAAACTAACAGTAGCCCTAAACTTACTCCCTCAAACTAAGTTCAAACCTAACCTGACCTGAAGCCTTACTCAAACCATAGACCTAACCCTAACCCTAGGGGGACACCTCATGCTTAACCCCAACCCTAACCTGACACTGACTCTAACTCCAACCATAATACTGAACCGAAAACTAATAGTAGCCCTAAACTTCCTCCCTCAAACTAAGTTCAAACCTAACCTAACCAGAAGCATAAATCAAACCATACCCCACACCTAACCCTAGGCTGACACCTTAAGCTCAACCCATAACCTAACCTGACCCTGACGCTTACTCCAAACATAACAGTTAAACGAAAACTAACAGTAGCCCTAAACTTACGCCCTCAAACTAAGTTCAAACCTAACATAACCTGAAGCCTAACTCAAACCATAGACCGAACCCTAACCCTAGGCAGACACCTGAAACTCAACCCCAGCCCTAACCTGACGCAGATGCCATCTCCAACCTTAACACTGAACCGAAAACTAACAGTAGCCCTAAACCTACTCCCTCAAACTAAGTTCAAACCTAACCTACCCTGATGCCTAAATCAAACCATAGACCTAACCCTAACCCTAGGTGGACACCTTACGCTTAACCCCCACACTAACCTGACCCTGACGCTTACTCCAACCGTAACAGTTAACTGAAAACTAACAGTAGCCCTAAACTTACTCCCTCAAACTAAGTTCAAACCTAACCTAACCTGAAGCCTAAATCAAACCATACACCTAACCCTAACCCTAGGCAGACAACTTAAGCTCAACCTCTAACCTAACCTGACCCTGACGCTTACTCCAAACATAACAGTTAAACGAAAAATAACAGTAGCCCTAAACTTACTCCCTCAAACTAAGTTCAAAACTAACCTAACCTGAAGTCTAACTCAAATCATAGACCTAACCCTAATCCTAGGCGGACACCCGAAGCTCAACCCGAACTCTAACCTGACCCTCACGCTAACTCCAACCGTAACAGTTAACCGAAAACTAACAGTAGCCCTAAACTTACTCCCTCAAAGTAAGTTCAAACCTAACCTAACCTGAAGCCTAACTCAAACAATAGACGTAACCCTAACCAAAGGCGGACACCTTAAGCTCAACCCCAACCATAACCTGACCCTCATGCTATCTCCAACTGTAACGCTGAACCGAAAACTAAGAGTAGCCCTAAATTTACTCCCTCAAACTAAGTTCAAACCTAACCTTACCTGAAGCCTAACTCAAATCACAGACCTAACTTAACCCTAGGCGGACACCTTAAGCTCAACTCCAACCCTAACCTGAAACTCACGCTAACTCCAACCGTAACACTGAACCGAAAACTAACAGTACCCCTAAACTTACTCCCTCAAACTAAGTTCTAACCTAACCTAACCTGAAGCCTAAATCAAACCATAGACATAACCCTAACCCTAGGCGGACACCTTAAGCTCAACCCCAACCCTAATCTGACCCTGACGCTATCTCCAACCGTAAAACTGAACCGAAAACTAACAGTAGCCCTAAAATTACTCCCTCAAACTAAGTTCAAGCCTAACCTAACCTGCAGCCTAAATCAAACCATACACATAACCCTAACCCTAGGCGCACACCTTAAGCTCAACCCCAACCCTAACCTGACCCTGACGCTAACTCCAGCCCTAACAGTTAACCGAAAACTAACAGTAGCCCTAAACTTACTCCCTCAAACTAAGTTCAAACCCAACCTAACCTGAAGCCTAAATCAAACCATACACCTAACCCTAACCCTAGGTGGACACCCAAAGCTTAACCTCAACCCTAACCTGACCCTGACACTAACTCCAACTGTGACAGTTAACCGAAAACTAACAGTAGCCCTAAACTTACTCCTTCAAACTAAGTTCAAACCTAACTTAACCTGAAGCTTAAATCAAACCATACACCTAACCCTAACCATAGGTGGACACTTGAAGCTCAACCCCAACCCTAACCTAACCCTCACGCTGATTCCAACCGAAACACTGAACCGGAAACTAACAGTAGCCCTAAACTTACTCCCTCAAACTAAGTTCAAACCTAACCTAACCTGAAGCCTAATTCAAACGATAGACCTTACCCTAACCATAGGCGGACACCTTAAGCTCAACCCCAACCCTAACCTGACCCTGACGATATCTCCAACCGAAACACTGAACCAAAAACTAACAGTAGCCCTAAATTTACTCCCTCAAACTAAGTTCAAACCTAACCTAACCTGAAGCCTAAATCAAACCATACACCAAACTCTAACCCTAGGCAGACAACTTAAGCTCAACCTCTAACCTAACCTAACCCTGACGCTTACTCCAAACGTAACAGTTAACCGAAAACTAACAGTAGCCCTAAACTTACTCCCTCAAACTAAGTTCAAACCTAACCTTACCTGAAGCCTAACTCAAATCACAGACCTAACTTAACCCTAGGCGGACACCTTAAGCTCAACTCCAACCCTAACCTGAAACTCACGCTAACTCCAACCGTAACACTGAACCGAAAACTAACAGTAGCCCTAAACTTACTCCCTCAAACTAAGTTCTAACCTAACCTAACCTGAAGCCTAACTCAAACCACAGACCTAACCCTAACCCTAGGCGGACACCTTAAGCTCAACTCCAACCCTAACCTGACCCTCACGCTAACTGCAACCGTAACACTGAACCGTAAACTAACAGTAGCCCTAAACTTACTCCCTCAAACTAAGTTCCAACCTAACCTAACCTGAAGCCTAAATCAAACCATACACCTAACCCTAACCCTAGGCGGACACCTTAAGCTCAACCCCAACCGTAACCTGACCCTGACGCTATCTCCAAACGTAACACTGAACCGAAAACTAACAGTAGCCCTAAATTTACTCCCTCAAACTAGGTTCAAACCTAACCTATCCCGAAGCCTAACGCAAACCCCAGACCTAACCCTAACCCTAGTCGGACACCTTATGCTCACCCCAACCCTAACCTGACCCTGACGCTATCTCCAACCGTAACACTGAATGTAAAATTAACAGTAGCCCGAAACTGAATCCCTCCAGCTAAATTCAAACCAAACCTAACCTGAAGCCTAAATCAAACCATACAACAAACACAAACCCTAGGCGGACACCTTAAGCTCAACCCCAACCCTAACCTGACCCTGACGCTAACTCCAACCCTAACAGTTAACTGAAAACTAACAGTAGCTTTAAACTTACTCCCTCAAACTAAGTTCAAACCTAACCTAACCTGAAGCCTAAATCAAACCATACACCTATCCCTAACCCTAGGCGGAAACCTTAAGCTCAACCCCAAACCTAACCTGACCCTCACGCTAACTCCAAACATAACACTGAACCGAAAACTAAGAGTAGCCCTAAACTTACTCCCTGAAACTAAGTTCAAAGCAAACCTAATCTGAAGTCTAACTCAAATCATAGACCTAACCCTAACCCTAGGCGGACACCCAAAGTTCAACCCCAACCCTAACCTGACCCTGACGCTATCTCCAACTGTAACACTGAACCGATAATTAACAGTAGCCCTAAACTTACACACTCAAATAAGTTCAAACGTATCCTAACTTGAAGCCTAAATCAAACCACAGACCTAACCCTAACCCTAGGCGGACACCTTATGCTTTACCCCAACCCTAAACAGACAAGGACGCTTAATCCAACCGTAACAGTTAACTGAAAACTAACAGTAGCCCTAAACTTACTCCCTCAAACAAAGTTCAAACATAACCAAACCTGAAGCCTAAATCAAACCATAAACCTAATCCTAACCCTTGGCAGACACCTTAAGCTCAACCCCAACCCTAACCTGACCCTGACGCTAACTCCAACTGTAACACTGAACCGAAAACTAACAGTAGCCCTAAACTTATTCCCTCAAACTAAGTTCAAACCTAACCTAACCTGAAGCCTAACTCAAACCATAGACCGAACCCTAAGCCTAGGCGGATACCTTAAGCTCAAGCCCAATCCTAACCTGACCCTGACGCTATCTCCAACTGTAACACTGAACTGAAAACTAACAGTAGCCCTAAATTTATTCCCTCAAACTAGGTTCAAACCTAACCTATCCTGAAGCCTAACGCAAACCCCAGACCTAACCCTAACCCTAGTCGGACACCTTATGCTCACCCCAACCCTAACCTGACCCTGACGCTAACTCCAACCCTAAGAGATAAATGAAAACTAACAGTAGCTTTAAACTTACTCCCTCAAACTAAGTTCAAACCTAACCTAACCTGAAGCCTAAATAAAACAATACACCTAAAACTAACCCTAGGCGGACACCTTAAGCTCAACCCCTAACCTAACCTGACCCTGACGCTTACTCCAACCGTAACACTGAACCAAAAACTTACAGTAGCCCTAAACTTACTCACTCAAACTAAGTTCAAACGTAACCTAACCTGAAGCCTAAATCAAAGCACAGACCTAACCCTAACCCTAGATGGACACCTTAGGCTTAACCCCAACCCTAACCTGACAAGGACGCTTAATCCAACCGTAACAGTTAACTGAAAACTAACAGTAGCCCTAAATTTATTTCCTCAAACAAAGTTCAAACCTAACCTAACCTGAAGCCTAACTCAAACCATAGACCGAACCCTAACCCTAGGCAGATACCTTAAGCTCAAACCCAATCCTAACCTGACCCTGACGCTATCTCCAACCGTAACACTGAACCGAAAACTAACAGTAGCCATAAATTTACTCCCTCAAACTAAGTTCAAACTTAACCTAAACTGAAGCCTAAATCAAACCATACACCTAACCATAATCGAAGGCATATACCTTAAGCTCAACCCCAAACCTAACCTGAGCCTGACGCTATTCCAACCGTAACAGTTAACCGAAAACTAACAGTAGCCCTAAACTTACTCCCTCAAACTAAGTTCAAACCTAACCTAACCTGAAGCCTAACTCAAACTACAGACCTAACCCTAACCCTAGGCGGACACCTCATGCTTAACCCCAACCCTAACCTGACCCTGACGCTAACTCCAACCATAATACTGAGCCGAAAACTAATAGTAGCCATAAACTTACTCCCTCAAACTTAGTTCAAACCTAACCTAACCAGAAGGCTAAATCGAACCATACACCTAACCCTAACCCTAGGCGGACACCTTAAGCTCAACCCCAAACCTAACCTGACCCTGACGCTAACTCCAACCAAAACAGTTAACGGAAAACTAAGAGTAGCCCTAAACTTACTCCCTCAAACTAAGTTCAAACCTAACCTAACCTGAAGCCTTAATCAAACCATACACCTATCCCTAACCCTAGGCGGACACCTTAAGCTCAACCCCAACACTAACCTGACCCTCACGCTAACTGCAATCATAACACTGAACCGAAATCTAAGAGTAGCCCTAAACTTACTCCCTCAAACTAAGTTCAAACCTAACCTAACCTGAAGCCTAACTCAAACAATAGACCTAACCCTAACCCTAGCGGACACCTGAAGCTCAACCCCAGCCCTAACCTGACCCCGACGCTATCTCCAACCGTAACACTAAACCGAAAAATAAGAGTAGCCCTAAACTTACTCCCTCAAACTAAGTTCAAAACCAACATAACTTGAAGCCTAACTCAAACCACAGACCTAACCCTAACCCTAGCCGGACACCTTAAGCTCAACCCCAACCCTAACCTGACCCTGACGCTATCTCCAACCGTAACACTGAACCGAAAACTAAAAGTACCCCTAAATTTACTCCCTCAAACTAAGTTCAAAGCTAACCTATCCTGAAGCCTAAATCAATCCATAGACCTAACCCTAACCCTAGGCAGACACCTTAACCTCAACACCAACCCTAACCTGACCCTGATATTATCTCCAACCGTAACACTGAACCGAAAACTAACAGTAGCCCTAAACTTCCTCACTCAAACAAAGTTCAAATGTAACCTAACCTGAAGCCTAAATTAAACAATACACTTATCCCTAACCCTAGGCGGACAACTTATATTTAACCCCCACCCTAAACTGACCCTGACGCTTACTCCAACCGTAACATTTAACCGAAAACTAACAGTAGCCCTAAACTTACTCCCTCAAACTAAGTTCAAACCTAACCTAACCTGAAGCCTAAACAAAACCATACACCTAACCCTAACCATAGGCGGACACCTTAAGCTCAACCCCTAACCTAACCTTACGCTGACGCTTACTCCAACCGTAACAGTCAACCGAAAACTAACAGTAGCCCTAAACTTACAACCTCAAACTAACTTCAAACATAACCTAACCTGAAGTCTAACTCAAATCATAGACCTAACCCTAATCATAGGCGGACACCCGAAGCTCAATCCCAACCCTAACCTGACGCTGACGCTATCTCCAACCGTAACACTGAACCGAAAACTAACAGTAGCCCTAAACTTACTCCCACAAACTGAGTTCAAACCTAACCTAACCTGAAGCCTAACTCAAACCACAGACCTAACGCTAACCCTAGGCGGACACCTTAAGCTCAACTCCAACCCTAACCTGACACTCACGCTAACTGCAACCATAACACTGAACCGAAAACTAAGAGTAGCCCTAGACTTACTCACTCAAAGTAAGTTCAAACATAACCTAACCGGAAGCCTAAATCAAACCATAGAACTATCCCTAACCCTAGGTGGACAGCTTATGCTTAACGCACACCCAAACCTGACCCTGACGCTTACTCCAACAATCACAGTTAAACGAAAACTAACATTAGCCCTAAACTTACTCACTCAAACTAAGTTCAAACCTATCCTAACCTGAAGCCTATATCAAACCATAAACCTAACCCTAAGCCTAGGCGGACACCTTAAGCTCAACCCCTAACCTAACCTGACCCTGACGCTTACTCCAACCGTAACAGTTAACTGAAAACTAACAGTAGCCCTAAACTTACTCTCTCAAACTAAGTTCAAACCTAACCTAACCTGAAGCCTAACTCAAACCATAGACCTAAACCTAAACTTACGCGGACACCTGAAGCTCAACTCCAGCCCTAACATGACCCAGACGCTATCTCCAACCGTAACACTGAACCGAAAACTAACAGTAGCCCTAAACTTACTCCCTCAAACTAAGTTCTAACCTAACCTAACCTGAAGCCTAACTCAAACCACAGACCTAACCCTAACCCTAGGCGGACACCTCATGCTTAACCGAAACTCTAACCTGACCCTGACGCTAACTCCAACCATAATACTGAACCGAAAACTAATAGTAGCCCTAAACTTACTCCCTCAAATTAAGTTCAAACCTAACCTAACCAGAAGCATAAATCGAACCATACACCTAACCCTAAACCTAGGCGGACACCTTAAGCTCAACCCCAAACCTAACCTGACCCTGACGCTTATGCCAACCGTAACAGTTAACCAAAAACTAACAGTAGCACTAAACTTACTCCCTCAAACTAAGTTCAAACCTAACCTAACCTGAAGCCTAAATCAAACCATACACCTAACCCTAACCCTAGGCGGACACCTTAATCTCAACCCCAACCCTAACCTGACCCTGACGCTAACTTCAACCGTAACAGTTAACCGAAAACTAACAATAGCCCTAAACTTACTCCCTCAAACTAAGTTCAAACCTAACCTAACCTGAAGCCTAAATCAAACCATACACCTATCCCTAACCCTAGGCGGACACCTTAAACTCAAACCCAACCCTAACCTGACCCTCACGCTAACTGCAACCATAACACTGAACCAAAAACTAACAGTAGCCCTAAACTTACTCCCTCAAACTAAGTTCAAACCTAACCTAACCTGAAGCCTAACACAAACCATAGACCAAACCCTAACCATAGTCGGATAGGTTAAGCTCAACCCCAATCCTAACCTGACCCTGACGCTAACTCCAACCCTAACAGTTAACCGAAAACTAACAGTAGCCCTAAACTTATTCCCTCAAACGAAGGTCAAACCCAACCTAACCTGAAGCCTAAATCAAACCATATACCTATCCCTAACCCTAGGCGTACACCTTAAGCTCAACCCCAAACTTAACCTGACCCTCACGATAACTCCAACCATAACACTGAACCGAAAACTCAGAGTAGCCCTAAACTTACTCCCTCAAACAAAGTTCAAAGCTAACCTAACCTGAAGTCTAACACAAATCATAGACCTAACGCGAACCCTAGTCGGATACCCAAATCTCAACCCCAAACCTAACCTGACCCTGACACTATTTCCAACTGTAATACTGAACCGATAACTAACAGTAGCCCTAAACTTACTCCCTCAAACTAAGTTCAAACCTAACCTAACCTGATGCCTAAATCAAACCATACACCTAACCCTAACCCTAGGCGGACATCTTAAGCTCAACCCCAAACCTAACCAGACACTGACGCTATCTCCAACCGAAACACTGAACCGGAAACTAACAGTAGCCCTAAACTTACTCCCTCCAACTAAGTTCAAACCTAACCTAACCTGAAGCCTAACTCAAAACATAGACCTAACCCTAACCCTAGGTGGACACCTTAAGCTCAACTCCAACCCTAACCTGACCCTCAAGCTAAATCCAACCGTAACACTGACCGGAAAACTAACAGTAGCCCTAAAATTACTCACTCAAACTAAGTTCAAACGTAACCTAACCGGAAGCCTAAATCAAACCATAGACCTAAACCTAACCCTATGCGGACACCTTATGCTTAACCCCCACCCTTACCTGACCCTGACGCTTACTCCAACCGTAACAGTTAACCAAAAACAAACAGTAGCCATAAACTTACTCGCTCAAACTAAGTTCAAATCTAACCTAACCTGAAGCCTAAATCAAACCATACCCCTAACCCTAACCCCAGGCGGACACCTTAAACTCAAACCCTAACCTAACCTGACCCTGACGCTTACTCCAACCATAACAGTTAAACGAAAACTAACAGTAGCCCTAAACTTACTCCCTCAAACTAAGTTCAAACCTAACATAACCTGAAGCCTAACTCAAACCATAGACCTAACCCTAACCCTAGGCAGACACCTGAAACTCAACCCCAGCCCTAACCTGACACAGACGCTATCTCCAACCTTAACACTGAACCGAAAACTAACAGTAGCCCTAAACTTACTCCCTCAAACTAAGCTCAAACCTAACCTAACCTGAAGTCTAACTCAAATCATAGACATAACCCTAATCCTAGGCGGACACCTCAAGCTTAACCCCAACCTAACCTGACCCTGACGCTCACTCCAACCATAATTCTGAACCGAAAACTAACAGTAGCCCTAAACTTACTCCCTCAAACTAAGTTCAAACCTAACCTAACCTGAAGCCTTAATCAAACCATACACCTAACACTAACCCTAGGCGGACACCTTAGGCTCAAACCTCAAACCTAACCTCACAATGACGCTTATTACAACTGCAACAGTTAAGCGAAACTAACAGTAGCCCTAAACTTACTCCCTCAAACTAAGTTCAAACCTAACCTAACCTGAAGCCTAAATCAAACCATACACCTAACCCTAACCCTAGGCGGACACCTTAAGCTCAACCCCAACCCTAACCTGACGCTGACGCTAACTTCAACCGTAACAGTTAACCGAAAACTAACAGTAGCCGTAAACTTACGCCCTCAAACTAAGTTCAAACCTAACCTAACCTGAAGCCTAAATCAAACCATACACCTAACCCTAATACTAGGCGGACACCTTAATCTCAACCCCAACCCTAACCTGACCCTGACGCTAAATTCAACCGTAACAGTTAACCGAAAACTAACAATAGCCCTAAACTTACTCCCTCAAACTAAGTTCAAACCTAACCTAACCTGAAGCCTAAATCAAACCATACACCTATCCCTAAGCCTTGGCGGACACCTTAAGCTCAAACCTAACCCTAACCTGACCCTCACGTTAACTGCAACCATAACACTGTACTGAAAACTAATAGTAGCCCTAAACTTACTCCCTCAAACTAAGTTCAAACCTAACCTAACCTGAAGCCTAACATAAACCATAGACCGAACCCTAACCCTAGTCGGATACCTTAAGCCCAACCCCAATCCTAAACTGACCCTGACGCTATCTCCAACCGTAACACTGAACCGAAAACTAACAGTAGCCCTAAATTTACTCCCTCAAACTAAGTTCAAAACTAACCTAACCTGAAGCCTAAATCAAACCATACACCTAACCATAATCCTAGGCATACACCTTAAGCTCAACCCCAAACCTAACCTGACCCTGACGCTAATTCCAACCGTAACAGTTAACCGAAAACTAACAGTAGCCCTAAACTTACTCCCTCAAACTAAGTTCAAACCTAACCTAACCTGAAGCCTAAATCAAACCATACACCTAACCATAATACTAGGCATACACCTTAAGCTCAACCCCAAACCTAACCTGACCCTGACGCTTTCTCCAACCGTAACACTGAACCAAAAACGAACAGTAGCCCTAAATTTACTCTCTCAAACTAAGTTCAAACCTAACCTAACCTGAAGCCTAACGCAAACCGCAGACCTAACCCTAACCCTAGGCTGACACCTTATGCTCAACCCCAACACTAACCTGACCCTGACGCTATCTCCAACGGTAACACTGAACCGAAAACTAACAGAAGCCCTAAACTTAATCCCTCAAATTAAGTTCAAACCTAACCTAACCTGAAGCCTAAATCAAACCATACACCTAACCTAACCCTAGGCGGACACCTTAAGCTCAACCCCAAACCTAACCTGACCCTCATGATAACTCCAACCATAACACTGAACCGAAAACTCAGAGTAGCCCTAAACTTACCCCCTCAAACTAAGTTCAAAGCTAACCTAACCTGAAGTCTAACACAAATCATAGACCTAACCCTAACCCTAGGCGGACACCTTATGCTTAACCCCCACCCTAACCTGACCCTGACGCTTACTCCAACCATAACAGTTAAACGAAAACTAACAGTAGCCCTAAACTTACTCCCTCAAACTAAGTTCAAACCTAACATAACCTGAAGCCTAACTCAAACCATAGACCTAACCCTAACCCTAGGCAGACACCTGAAACTCAACCCCAGCCCTAACCTGACCCAGACGCTATCTCCAACCTTAACACTGAACCGAAAACTAACAGTAGCCCTAAACTTACTCCCTCAAACTAAGCTCAAACCTAACCTAACCTGAAGTCTAACTCAAATCATAGACATAACCCTAATCCTAGGCGGACACCTCAAGCTTAACCCCAACCTAACCTGACCCTGAAGCTCACTCCAACCATAATACTGAACCGAAAACTAACAGTAGCCCTAAACTTACTCCCTCAAACTAAGTTCAAACCTAACCTAACCTGAAGCCTTAATCAAACCATACACCTAACACTAACTCTAGGCGGACACCTTAAGCTCAAACCTCAAACCTAACCTGACAATGACGCTTATTACAACCGTAACAGTTAAGGGAAACTAACAGTAGCCCTAAACTTACTCCCTCAAACTAAGTTCAAACCTAACCTAACCTGAAGCCTAAATCAAACCATAGACCTCACCCTAACCCTAGGTGGACACCTTAAGCTCAACCCCAACCCTAACCTGACCCTGACGCTAACTCCAACACTAACAGTTAACTGAAAACTAACAGTAGCCCTAAACTTATTCCCTCAAACTAAGTTCAAACCCAACCTAACCTGAAGCCTAAATCAAACCATATACCTATCCCTAACCCTAGGCGTACACCTTAAGCTCAAACCCAAACCTAACCTGACCCTCACGATAACTCCAACCATAACACTGAACCGAAAACTCAGAGTAGCCCTAAACTTACTCCCTCAAACTAAGTTCAAAGATAACCTAACCTGAAGTCTAACACAAATCATAGACCTAAACCTAACCCTAGGCAGACACCTGAAACTCAACCCCAGCCTTAACCTGACCCAGACGCTATCTCTAACCTTAACACTGAACCGAAAACTAACAGTAGCCCTAAACTTACTCCCTCAATCGAAGTTCAAACCTAACCTAACCTGATGCCTAAATCAAACCATAGACCTCACCCTAACCCTAGGTGGACACCTTATGCTTAAGCCCCACCCTAACCTGACCCTGACGTTTACTCCAACCGTAACAATTAACCGAAAACTAACAGTAGCCCTAAACTTTCTCCCTCAAACAAAGTTCAAACCTAACCTAACCTGAAGCCTAAATAAAACCATACACCTAACCCTAACACGAGGCGGACACCTTAAGCTCAACCCCTAACCTAACCTGACCCTGACGCTTACTCCAACCATAACAGTTAAACGAAAACTAACAGTAGCCTTAAACTTACTCCCTAAAACTAAGTTCAAACCTAACCTAACCTGAAGTATAACTCAAATCATAGACATAACCCTAATCCTAGGCGGACACCTCAAGCTTAACCCCAACCCTAACCTGACCCTGACGCTCACTCCAACCATAATACTGAACCGAAAACTAACAGTAGCACTAAACTTACTCCCTCAAACTAAGTTCAAACCTAACTTAACCTGAAGCCTAAATCAAACCATACACCTAACACTAACCCTAGGCGGAAACCTTAAGCTCAACCCCAAACCTAACCTGACCCTCACGATAACTCCAACCATAACACTGAACCGAAAACTCAGAGTAGCCCTAAACTTACTCCCTCAAACTAAGTTCAAAGATAACCTAACCTGAAGTCTAACACTAATCATAGACCTAACCCTAACCCTAGGCAGACACCTGAAACTCAACCCCATCCCTAACCTGACCCTGACGCTAACTTCATCCGTAACAGTTAACCGAAAACTAACAGTAGGCCTAAACTTACTCCCTCAAACTAAGTTCAAACCTAACCTAACCTGAAGCCTAACTCAAACCACAGACCTAACCCTATCCCTAGGCGGACAGTTTAAGCTCAACCCCAACCCTAACCTGACCCTCACGCTATCTAAAACAGTAACAGTTAACCGAAAACTAACAGTAGCCCTATACTGACTCCCTCAAACTAAGTTCAAACCTAACCTAACTTGAAGCCTAAATCAAAACATAGACCTAACCCTAACCCTAGGCGGACACCTTATGCTTAAACCCCACCCTGACCTGACCCTGACGCTTACTCCAGCCGTAACAGTTAACTGTAAACTAACTGTAGCCGTAAAATTACTTCCTCAATCTAAGTTCAAACCTAACCTAACCTGAAGCCTAAATCAAACCATCCACCTAACCCTAAGCCTAGGCGGACACCTTAAGCTCAACCCCAACCCTAACCTCACCCTGACGCTTACGCCCACCATAAGAGTTAACCGAAAACTAACAGTAGCCCTAAACTTAATCCCTCAAACTAAGTTCAAACCTAACCTAACCTGAAGCCTAAATCAAACCATACACCTAACCCTTACCCTAGGCGGACACCTTAAGCTCAAACCCAACCCTAACCTGACCCTGACGCTTACTCCAATCGTAACAGTTACCCGAAAACTAACAGTAGCCCTAAACTTACTCCCTCAAACTAAGTTCAAACCTAACCTAACCTGAAGCCTAAATCATACCATACACCTAACCCTTACCCTAGGCGGACACCTTAAGCTCAATCCCAACCCTAACCACCCTGACGCTAACTCCAACAGTAACACTGAACTGAAAACTAACAGTAGCCCTAAACTTACTCCCTCAAACTAAGTTCAAACCTAACCTAACCTGAAGCCTAACTCAAACCACAGACCTAACCCTAACCCTAGGCGGACAGTTTAAGCTCAACCCCAACCCTAAACTGACCCTCATGCTATCTCCAACAGTAACACTTAACAGAAAACTAACAGTAGCCCTAAACTTCCTCACTCAAACTAAGTTCAAACCTAACATAACCTGAAGCCTAAATCAAACCATAGACATAACCCTAACCCTATTCGTACACCTTATGCTTAAACCCCAACCTGACCTGACCCTGACGCTTAATCCAGGCGTAACAGTTAACCGAAAACTAACAGTAGCCGTAAACTTACTTCCTCAAACTAAGTTCAAACGTAACCTAACCTGAAGCCTAAATCAAACCATACACCTAACCCTAACAATAGGCGGACACCTTAATCTCAACCCCAACCCTAACCTGACCCTGACACTTACGCCAACCGTAACAGTTAACCGAAAACTAACAGTAGCCCTAAACTTACCCACTCAAACTAAGTTCAAACCTAACCTAACCTGAAGCCTAAATCAAACCATACACCTAAGCCTAACCCTAGGCGGACACCTTAAGCTCAACCGCAACCCTAACCTGACCCTGACGCTTACTCCAATCGTAACAGTTACCCGAAAACTAACAGTAGCCCTAAACTTACTCCTTCAAACTAAGTTCAAAAGTAACCTAACCTGTAGCCTAAATCAAATCATACACCTAACCCTAACACTAGGCAGACACCTTAATCTCAACCCCAACCCTAACCTGACATTGACACTTACGCCAACCGTAACAGTTAACCGAAAACTAACAGTAGCCCTAAACTTCCTCACCCAGACTAAGTTCAAACCTGAGCTAACCTGAAGCCTAAATTAAACCATATTCCTAACCCTAACCCTAGGCAGACACCTTAAGCTCAACCCCAACCCTAACCTGAACCTGACGCTAACTCCAACTGTAACACTGAACCGAAAACTAACAGTAGCACTAAACTTACTCCCTCAAACTAAGTTCAAACCTAACCTAACCTGAAGCCTAACTCAAACCACAGACCTAACCCTAACTTTAGGCGGATACCTTAAACTCAACCCCAAACCTAACCTGACACTGACGCTATCTCCAACCGTAACACTGAACCGAAAATTAACAATAGCCCTAAACTTACTCACTCAAACTAAGTTCACACCTAACCTAACGTGAAGCCTAACTCAAACCACAGACCTAACCCTAACCCTAGGCGGACACCTTAAGCTCAACTCCAACCCTAACCTGACCCTCACCCTAACTCCAACCGTAACACAGAACCGAAAACTAACAGCAGCCCTAAACTTACTCACTCAAACTAAGTTCAAACATAACCTAAACTGAAGCTTAAATCAAACAATAAACCTAACCCTAACCCAAGCGGACACCTTATGCTTAACCCCTACCCTCACCTGACCCTGACGCTTACTCCAACCGTAACAGTTAAACGAAAATTAAGAGTAGCCCTAAACTTACTCCCTCAAACTAAGTTCAAACCTAACCTAACCTGAAGCCTAACTGAAACTATAGACCTAACCCTAACCCTAGGCGGACACCTTAAGCTCAACCCCAACCCTAACCTGACACTCACGCTACTCCAACCATAACACTGAACCGAAAACTAAGAGTAGCCCTAAACTTACTCCCTCAAACTAAGTTCAAACCTAACCTGACCTGAAGTCTAACTCAAATCAAAGACCTAACAGTCATTCTAGGTGGACACCCGAAGCTCAACCCCAAACTTAACCTGACAGTGACGCTATCTCCAACCGTAATACTGAACCGAAAACTAACAGTAGCCCTAAACTTACTCCCTGAAACTAAGTTCAACACTAACCTAACCTGAAGCCTTACTCAAACCACAGACCTAACCCTAAACTTAGGCGGACACCTTACGCTCAACTCCAACCCTAACCTGACCCTCACGCTAACTCCAACCGTAACACTGAACCGAAAACTAACAGCAGCCCTAAACTTACTCACTCAAACTAAGTTCAAACCTAACCTAACCTGAAGCTTAAATCAAACCATAGACCTAACCCTAACCCTAGGCGGACACCTTATGCTTAACCCCAACCCTCACCTGACCCTGACACTATGTTCAACTGTAACACTGAACCAAAAACTAACAGTAGCCCTAAACTTACTCCCTCAAACTAAGTTCAAACCTAACCTAAACTGAAGCCTAAATCAAACCATAGACCTAACCCTAACCCTAGGCGGATACCGCAAGCTTAATCCCAACCCTATCCTGACCCTGACGTTAACTCCAGCTGTAACACTGAACCGAAAACTAACAGTAGCCCTAAACTTACTCCCTCAAACTAAATTCAAACCTAACCTAACCTGAAGCCTAAATTAAACCATACACCTAACCCTAACCCTAGGCGGACACCTTAAGCTCAACCCCAACCCTAACCTGACCCTGACACTAACTCCAACCGTAACACTGAACTGAAAACTAACAGTAGCCCTAAACTTACTCCCTCAAACTAAGTTCAAACCTAACCTAACCTGAAGCCTAACTCAAACCATAGAGCTAACCCTAACCCTAGGCGGACACCTTAAGCTCAACTCCAACCCTAACCTGAAACACACGCTAACTCCAACCGTATCACTGAACCGAAAACTAACAGCAGCCCTAAACTTACTCACTCAAACTAAGTTCAAACGTAACCTAACCTGAAGCTTAAATCAAACCATAGACCTAACCCTAACCCTAGGCGGACATCTCATGCTTAACCCCCACCCTAACCTGACCCTGATGCTTACTCCAACCGTAACAGTTAACCGAAAACTAACAGCAGCCCTGAACTTACTCCCTCAAACTAAGTTCAAACCTAACCTAACCTGAAGCCTAACTCAAACAATAGACCTAACCCTAACCCTAGGCGGACACAGTAAGCTTAACCCCAACCCTAACCTGACCCTGATGCTAAATCGAACCGTAACACTGAACCGAAAACTAAGAGTAGCCCTAGACTTACTCACTCAAAGTAAGTTCAAACATAACCTAACCGGAAGCCTAAATCAAACCATAGAACTATCCCTAACCCTAGGTGGACAGCTTATGCTTAACGCACACCCAAACCTGACCCTGACGCTTACTCCAACAATCACAGTTAAACGAAAACTAACATTAGCCCTAAACTTACTCACTCAAACTAAGTTCAAACCTATCCTAACCTGAAGCCTATATCAAACCATAAACCTAACCCTAAGCCTAGGCGGACACCTTAAGCTCAACCCCTAACCTAACCTGACCCTGACGCTTACTCCAACCGTAACAGTTAACTGAAAACTAACAGTAGCCCTAAACTTACTCTCTCAAACTAAGTTCAAACCTAACCTAACCTGAAGCCTAACTCAAACCATAGACCTAAACCTAAACTTACGCGGACACCTGAAGCTCAACTCCAGCCCTAACATGACCCAGACGCTATCTCCAACCGTAACACTGAACCGAAAACTAACAGTAGCCCTAAACTTACTCCCTCAAACTAAGTTCTAACCTAACCTAACCTGAAGCCTAACTCAAACCACAGACCTAACCCTAACCCTAGGCGGACACCTCATGCTTAACCGAAACTCTAACCTGACCCTGACGCTAACTCCAACCATAATACTGAACCGAAAACTAATAGTAGCCCTAAACTTACTCCCTCAAATTAAGTTCAAACCTAACCTAACCAGAAGCATAAATCGAACCATACACCTAACCCTAAACCTAGGCGGACACCTTAAGCTCAACCCCAAACCTAACCTGACCCTGACGCTTATGCCAACCGTAACAGTTAACCAAAAACTAACAGTAGCACTAAACTTACTCCCTCAAACTAAGTTCAAACCTAACCTAACCTGAAGCCTAAATCAAACCATACACCTAACCCTAACCCTAGGCGGACACCTTAATCTCAACCCCAACCCTAACCTGACCCTGACGCTAACTTCAACCGTAACAGTTAACCGAAAACTAACAATAGCCCTAAACTTACTCCCTCAAACTAAGTTCAAACCTAACCTAACCTGAAGCCTAAATCAAACCATACACCTATCCCTAACCCTAGGCGGACACCTTAAACTCAAACCCAACCCTAACCTGACCCTCACGCTAACTGCAACCATAACACTGAACCAAAAACTAACAGTAGCCCTAAACTTACTCCCTCAAACTAAGTTCAAACCTAACCTAACCTGAAGCCTAACACAAACCATAGACCAAACCCTAACCATAGTCGGATAGGTTAAGCTCAACCCCAATCCTAACCTGACCCTGACGCTAACTCCAACCCTAACAGTTAACCGAAAACTAACAGTAGCCCTAAACTTATTCCCTCAAACGAAGGTCAAACCCAACCTAACCTGAAGCCTAAATCAAACCATATACCTATCCCTAACCCTAGGCGTACACCTTAAGCTCAACCCCAAACTTAACCTGACCCTCACGATAACTCCAACCATAACACTGAACCGAAAACTCAGAGTAGCCCTAAACTTACTCCCTCAAACAAAGTTCAAAGCTAACCTAACCTGAAGTCTAACACAAATCATAGACCTAACGCGAACCCTAGTCGGATACCCAAATCTCAACCCCAAACCTAACCTGACCCTGACACTATTTCCAACTGTAATACTGAACCGATAACTAACAGTAGCCCTAAACTTACTCCCTCAAACTAAGTTCAAACCTAACCTAACCTGATGCCTAAATCAAACCATACACCTAACCCTAACCCTAGGCGGACATCTTAAGCTCAACCCCAAACCTAACCAGACACTGACGCTATCTCCAACCGAAACACTGAACCGGAAACTAACAGTAGCCCTAAACTTACTCCCTCCAACTAAGTTCAAACCTAACCTAACCTGAAGCCTAACTCAAAACATAGACCTAACCCTAACCCTAGGTGGACACCTTAAGCTCAACTCCAACCCTAACCTGACCCTCAAGCTAAATCCAACCGTAACACTGACCGGAAAACTAACAGTAGCCCTAAAATTACTCACTCAAACTAAGTTCAAACGTAACCTAACCGGAAGCCTAAATCAAACCATAGACCTAAACCTAACCCTATGCGGACACCTTATGCTTAACCCCCACCCTTACCTGACCCTGACGCTTACTCCAACCGTAACAGTTAACCAAAAACAAACAGTAGCCATAAACTTACTCGCTCAAACTAAGTTCAAATCTAACCTAACCTGAAGCCTAAATCAAACCATACCCCTAACCCTAACCCCAGGCGGACACCTTAAACTCAAACCCTAACCTAACCTGACCCTGACGCTTACTCCAACCATAACAGTTAAACGAAAACTAACAGTAGCCCTAAACTTACTCCCTCAAACTAAGTTCAAACCTAACATAACCTGAAGCCTAACTCAAACCATAGACCTAACCCTAACCCTAGGCAGACACCTGAAACTCAACCCCAGCCCTAACCTGACACAGACGCTATCTCCAACCTTAACACTGAACCGAAAACTAACAGTAGCCCTAAACTTACTCCCTCAAACTAAGCTCAAACCTAACCTAACCTGAAGTCTAACTCAAATCATAGACATAACCCTAATCCTAGGCGGACACCTCAAGCTTAACCCCAACCTAACCTGACCCTGACGCTCACTCCAACCATAATTCTGAACCGAAAACTAACAGTAGCCCTAAACTTACTCCCTCAAACTAAGTTCAAACCTAACCTAACCTGAAGCCTTAATCAAACCATACACCTAACACTAACCCTAGGCGGACACCTTAGGCTCAAACCTCAAACCTAACCTCACAATGACGCTTATTACAACTGCAACAGTTAAGCGAAACTAACAGTAGCCCTAAACTTACTCCCTCAAACTAAGTTCAAACCTAACCTAACCTGAAGCCTAAATCAAACCATACACCTAACCCTAACCCTAGGCGGACACCTTAAGCTCAACCCCAACCCTAACCTGACGCTGACGCTAACTTCAACCGTAACAGTTAACCGAAAACTAACAGTAGCCGTAAACTTACGCCCTCAAACTAAGTTCAAACCTAACCTAACCTGAAGCCTAAATCAAACCATACACCTAACCCTAATACTAGGCGGACACCTTAATCTCAACCCCAACCCTAACCTGACCCTGACGCTAAATTCAACCGTAACAGTTAACCGAAAACTAACAATAGCCCTAAACTTACTCCCTCAAACTAAGTTCAAACCTAACCTAACCTGAAGCCTAAATCAAACCATACACCTATCCCTAAGCCTTGGCGGACACCTTAAGCTCAAACCTAACCCTAACCTGACCCTCACGTTAACTGCAACCATAACACTGTACTGAAAACTAATAGTAGCCCTAAACTTACTCCCTCAAACTAAGTTCAAACCTAACCTAACCTGAAGCCTAACATAAACCATAGACCGAACCCTAACCCTAGTCGGATACCTTAAGCCCAACCCCAATCCTAAACTGACCCTGACGCTATCTCCAACCGTAACACTGAACCGAAAACTAACAGTAGCCCTAAATTTACTCCCTCAAACTAAGTTCAAAACTAACCTAACCTGAAGCCTAAATCAAACCATACACCTAACCATAATCCTAGGCATACACCTTAAGCTCAACCCCAAACCTAACCTGACCCTGACGCTAATTCCAACCGTAACAGTTAACCAAAAACTAACAGTAGCCCTAAACTTACTCCCTCAAACTAAGTTCAAACCTAACCTAACCTGAAGCCTAAATCAAACCATACACCTAACCATAATACTAGGCATACACCTTAAGCTCAACCCCAAACCTAACCTGACCCTGACGCTTTCTCCAACCGTAACACTGAACCAAAAACGAACAGTAGCCCTAAATTTACTCTCTCAAACTAAGTTCAAACCTAACCTAACCTGAAGCCTAACGCAAACCGCAGACCTAACCCTAACCCTAGGCTGACACCTTATGCTCAACCCCAACACTAACCTGACCCTGACGCTATCTCCAACGGTAACACTGAACCGAAAACTAACAGAAGCCCTAAACTTAATCCCTCAAATTAAGTTCAAACCTAACCTAACCTGAAGCCTAAATCAAACCATACACCTAACCTAACCCTAGGCGGACACCTTAAGCTCAACCCCAAACCTAACCTGACCCTCATGATAACTCCAACCATAACACTGAACCGAAAACTCAGAGTAGCCCTAAACTTACCCCCTCAAACTAAGTTCAAAGCTAACCTAACCTGAAGTCTAACACAAATCATAGACCTAACCCTAACCCTAGGCGGACACCTTATGCTTAACCCCCACCCTAACCTGACCCTGACGCTTACTCCAACCATAACAGTTAAACGAAAACTAACAGTAGCCCTAAACTTACTCCCTCAAACTAAGTTCAAACCTAACATAACCTGAAGCCTAACTCAAACCATAGACCTAACCCTAACCCTAGGCAGACACCTGAAACTCAACCCCAGCCCTAACCTGACCCAGACGCTATCTCCAACCTTAACACTGAACCGAAAACTAACAGTAGCCCTAAACTTACTCCCTCAAACTAAGCTCAAACCTAACCTAACCTGAAGTCTAACTCAAATCATAGACATAACCCTAATCCTAGGCGGACACCTCAAGCTTAACCCCAACCTAACCTGACCCTGAAGCTCACTCCAACCATAATACTGAACCGAAAACTAACAGTAGCCCTAAACTTACTCCCTCAAACTAAGTTCAAACCTAACCTAACCTGAAGCCTTAATCAAACCATACACCTAACACTAACTCTAGGCGGACACCTTAAGCTCAAACCTCAAACCTAACCTGACAATGACGCTTATTACAACCGTAACAGTTAAGGGAAACTAACAGTAGCCCTAAACTTACTCCCTCAAACTAAGTTCAAACCTAACCTAACCTGAAGCCTAAATCAAACCATAGACCTCACCCTAACCCTAGGTGGACACCTTAAGCTCAACCCCAACCCTAACCTGACCCTGACGCTAACTCCAACACTAACAGTTAACTGAAAACTAACAGTAGCCCTAAACTTATTCCCTCAAACTAAGTTCAAACCCAACCTAACCTGAAGCCTAAATCAAACCATATACCTATCCCTAACCCTAGGCGTACACCTTAAGCTCAAACCCAAACCTAACCTGACCCTCACGATAACTCCAACCATAACACTGAACCGAAAACTCAGAGTAGCCCTAAACTTACTCCCTCAAACTAAGTTCAAAGATAACCTAACCTGAAGTCTAACACAAATCATAGACCTAAACCTAACCCTAGGCAGACACCTGAAACTCAACCCCAGCCTTAACCTGACCCAGACGCTATCTCTAACCTTAACACTGAACCGAAAACTAACAGTAGCCCTAAACTTACTCCCTCAATCGAAGTTCAAACCTAACCTAACCTGATGCCTAAATCAAACCATAGACCTCACCCTAACCCTAGGTGGACACCTTATGCTTAAGCCCCACCCTAACCTGACCCTGACGTTTACTCCAACCGTAACAATTAACCGAAAACTAACAGTAGCCCTAAACTTTCTCCCTCAAACAAAGTTCAAACCTAACCTAACCTGAAGCCTAAATAAAACCATACACCTAACCCTAACACGAGGCGGACACCTTAAGCTCAACCCCTAACCTAACCTGACCCTGACGCTTACTCCAACCATAACAGTTAAACGAAAACTAACAGTAGCCTTAAACTTACTCCCTAAAACTAAGTTCAAACCTAACCTAACCTGAAGTATAACTCAAATCATAGACATAACCCTAATCCTAGGCGGACACCTCAAGCTTAACCCCAACCCTAACCTGACCCTGACGCTCACTCCAACCATAATACTGAACCGAAAACTAACAGTAGCACTAAACTTACTCCCTCAAACTAAGTTCAAACCTAACTTAACCTGAAGCCTAAATCAAACCATACACCTAACACTAACCCTAGGCGGAAACCTTAAGCTCAACCCCAAACCTAACCTGACCCTCACGATAACTCCAACCATAACACTGAACCGAAAACTCAGAGTAGCCCTAAACTTACTCCCTCAAACTAAGTTCAAAGATAACCTAACCTGAAGTCTAACACTAATCATAGACCTAACCCTAACCCTAGGCAGACACCTGAAACTCAACCCCATCCCTAACCTGACCCTGACGCTAACTTCATCCGTAACAGTTAACCGAAAACTAACAGTAGGCCTAAACTTACTCCCTCAAACTAAGTTCAAACCTAACCTAACCTGAAGCCTAACTCAAACCACAGACCTAACCCTATCCCTAGGCGGACAGTTTAAGCTCAACCCCAACCCTAACCTGACCCTCACGCTATCTAAAACAGTAACAGTTAACCGAAAACTAACAGTAGCCCTATACTGACTCCCTCAAACTAAGTTCAAACCTAACCTAACTTGAAGCCTAAATCAAAACATAGACCTAACCCTAACCCTAGGCGGACACCTTATGCTTAAACCCCACCCTGACCTGACCCTGACGCTTACTCCAGCCGTAACAGTTAACTGTAAACTAACTGTAGCCGTAAAATTACTTCCTCAATCTAAGTTCAAACCTAACCTAACCTGAAGCCTAAATCAAACCATCCACCTAACCCTAAGCCTAGGCGGACACCTTAAGCTCAACCCCAACCCTAACCTCACCCTGACGCTTACGCCCACCATAAGAGTTAACCGAAAACTAACAGTAGCCCTAAACTTAATCCCTCAAACTAAGTTCAAACCTAACCTAACCTGAAGCCTAAATCAAACCATACACCTAACCCTTACCCTAGGCGGACACCTTAAGCTCAAACCCAACCCTAACCTGACCCTGACGCTTACTCCAATCGTAACAGTTACCCGAAAACTAACAGTAGCCCTAAACTTACTCCCTCAAACTAAGTTCAAACCTAACCTAACCTGAAGCCTAAATCATACCATACACCTAACCCTTACCCTAGGCGGACACCTTAAGCTCAATCCCAACCCTAACCACCCTGACGCTAACTCCAACAGTAACACTGAACTGAAAACTAACAGTAGCCCTAAACTTACTCCCTCAAACTAAGTTCAAACCTAACCTAACCTGAAGCCTAACTCAAACCACAGACCTAACCCTAACCCTAGGCGGACAGTTTAAGCTCAACCCCAACCCTAAACTGACCCTCATGCTATCTCCAACAGTAACACTTAACAGAAAACTAACAGTAGCCCTAAACTTCCTCACTCAAACTAAGTTCAAACCTAACATAACCTGAAGCCTAAATCAAACCATAGACATAACCCTAACCCTATTCGTACACCTTATGCTTAAACCCCAACCTGACCTGACCCTGACGCTTAATCCAGGCGTAACAGTTAACCGAAAACTAACAGTAGCCGTAAACTTACTTCCTCAAACTAAGTTCAAACGTAACCTAACCTGAAGCCTAAATCAAACCATACACCTAACCCTAACAATAGGCGGACACCTTAATCTCAACCCCAACCCTAACCTGACCCTGACACTTACGCCAACCGTAACAGTTAACCGAAAACTAACAGTAGCCCTAAACTTACCCACTCAAACTAAGTTCAAACCTAACCTAACCTGAAGCCTAAATCAAACCATACACCTAAGCCTAACCCTAGGCGGACACCTTAAGCTCAACCGCAACCCTAACCTGACCCTGACGCTTACTCCAATCGTAACAGTTACCCGAAAACTAACAGTAGCCCTAAACTTACTCCTTCAAACTAAGTTCAAAAGTAACCTAACCTGTAGCCTAAATCAAATCATACACCTAACCCTAACACTAGGCAGACACCTTAATCTCAACCCCAACCCTAACCTGACATTGACACTTACGCCAACCGTAACAGTTAACCGAAAACTAACAGTAGCCCTAAACTTCCTCACCCAGACTAAGTTCAAACCTGAGCTAACCTGAAGCCTAAATTAAACCATATTCCTAACCCTAACCCTAGGCAGACACCTTAAGCTCAACCCCAACCCTAACCTGAACCTGACGCTAACTCCAACTGTAACACTGAACCGAAAACTAACAGTAGCACTAAACTTACTCCCTCAAACTAAGTTCAAACCTAACCTAACCTGAAGCCTAACTCAAACCACAGACCTAACCCTAACTTTAGGCGGATACCTTAAACTCAACCCCAAACCTAACCTGACACTGACGCTATCTCCAACCGTAACACTGAACCGAAAATTAACAATAGCCCTAAACTTACTCACTCAAACTAAGTTCACACCTAACCTAACGTGAAGCCTAACTCAAACCACAGACCTAACCCTAACCCTAGGCGGACACCTTAAGCTCAACTCCAACCCTAACCTGACCCTCACCCTAACTCCAACCGTAACACAGAACCGAAAACTAACAGCAGCCCTAAACTTACTCACTCAAACTAAGTTCAAACATAACCTAAACTGAAGCTTAAATCAAACAATAAACCTAACCCTAACCCAAGCGGACACCTTATGCTTAACCCCTACCCTCACCTGACCCTGACGCTTACTCCAACCGTAACAGTTAAACGAAAATTAAGAGTAGCCCTAAACTTACTCCCTCAAACTAAGTTCAAACCTAACCTAACCTGAAGCCTAACTGAAACTATAGACCTAACCCTAACCCTAGGCGGACACCTTAAGCTCAACCCCAACCCTAACCTGACACTCACGCTACTCCAACCATAACACTGAACCGAAAACTAAGAGTAGCCCTAAACTTACTCCCTCAAACTAAGTTCAAACCTAACCTGACCTGAAGTCTAACTCAAATCAAAGACCTAACAGTCATTCTAGGTGGACACCCGAAGCTCAACCCCAAACTTAACCTGACAGTGACGCTATCTCCAACCGTAATACTGAACCGAAAACTAACAGTAGCCCTAAACTTACTCCCTGAAACTAAGTTCAACACTAACCTAACCTGAAGCCTTACTCAAACCACAGACCTAACCCTAAACTTAGGCGGACACCTTACGCTCAACTCCAACCCTAACCTGACCCTCACGCTAACTCCAACCGTAACACTGAACCGAAAACTAACAGCAGCCCTAAACTTACTCACTCAAACTAAGTTCAAACCTAACCTAACCTGAAGCTTAAATCAAACCATAGACCTAACCCTAACCCTAGGCGGACACCTTATGCTTAACCCCAACCCTCACCTGACCCTGACACTATGTTCAACTGTAACACTGAACCAAAAACTAACAGTAGCCCTAAACTTACTCCCTCAAACTAAGTTCAAACCTAACCTAAACTGAAGCCTAAATCAAACCATAGACCTAACCCTAACCCTAGGCGGATACCGCAAGCTTAATCCCAACCCTATCCTGACCCTGACGTTAACTCCAGCTGTAACACTGAACCGAAAACTAACAGTAGCCCTAAACTTACTCCCTCAAACTAAATTCAAACCTAACCTAACCTGAAGCCTAAATTAAACCATACACCTAACCCTAACCCTAGGCGGACACCTTAAGCTCAACCCCAACCCTAACCTGACCCTGACACTAACTCCAACCGTAACACTGAACTGAAAACTAACAGTAGCCCTAAACTTACTCCCTCAAACTAAGTTCAAACCTAACCTAACCTGAAGCCTAACTCAAACCATAGAGCTAACCCTAACCCTAGGCGGACACCTTAAGCTCAACTCCAACCCTAACCTGAAACACACGCTAACTCCAACCGTATCACTGAACCGAAAACTAACAGCAGCCCTAAACTTACTCACTCAAACTAAGTTCAAACGTAACCTAACCTGAAGCTTAAATCAAACCATAGACCTAACCCTAACCCTAGGCGGACATCTCATGCTTAACCCCCACCCTAACCTGACCCTGATGCTTACTCCAACCGTAACAGTTAACCGAAAACTAACAGCAGCCCTGAACTTACTCCCTCAAACTAAGTTCAAACCTAACCTAACCTGAAGCCTAACTCAAACAATAGACCTAACCCTAACCCTAGGCGGACACAGTAAGCTTAACCCCAACCCTAACCTGACCCTGATGCTAAATCGAACCGTAACACTGAACCGAAAACTAACAGTAGCTCTAAACTTACTCCGTCAAACTAAGTTCAAACCTTACCTAACCTGAGCCCTAAATCAAACCATAGACCTAACCCTAACCCTAGGCGGACACCTTATGCTTAACCCCACCCTAACCTGAACCTGACGCTTACTCCAACCGTAACAGTTAACCGAAAACTAACAGTAGCCCTAAACTTACTCCCTCAAACTAAGTTCAAACCTAAACTAACCTGAAGCCTAAATCAAGCCATACACCTAACAATAACCCTAGGCGGATACCTTAAGCTCAACCCCAAACCTACCCTGACTCTGACGCCATCTCCAACCGTAACACTGAACCGAAAACTAACAGTAGCCCTAAATTGACTCCCTCAAACTAAGTTCAAACCTAACCTTACCTGAAGCCTAACTCAAACCACAGACCTAAACCTAACCGTAGGCAGACACCTTAAGCTCAACTCCAACCCTAACCTGACCCTCACGCTAACTCCAACTGTAACACTGAACCGAAAACTTACAGTAGCCCTAAACTTACTCACTCAAAGTAATTTCAAACGTAATGTAACCTGAAGCCTAAATCAAACCATAGACCTAACCCTAACCCTAGGCGGACACCTTATGCTTACCCCCACCCTAACCTGACCCTGATGCTTACTCCAACCGTAACAGTTAACCGAAAACTAACAGTAGCCCTAAACTTACTCCCTCAAACTAAGTTCTAACCTAACCTAACCTGAAGCCTAAATCAAACCATACACCTAACCCTAACCCTAGGCGGACACCTGAAGCTCAACCCCAACGCTAACCTGACTATGACGCTTTCTCGAACCGTAACACTGAACAGAAAACTAACAGTAGCCCTAAACTTACTTCCTCAAACTAAGTTCAAACCTTACCTAACCTGAAGCCTAACTCAAACCCCAGACCTAACCCTAACCCTAGGCGCAAACCTTAAGCTCAGCTCCCACCCTAACCTGACCCTCACGCTAACTCCAACTGTAACACTGAACCGAAAACTTACAGTAGCCCTAAACTTCCTCACTCAAACTAAGTTCAAACCTAACCTAACATGAAGTCTAAATCAAACCATACACCTAACCCTAACCCTAGGCGGACACCTTATGCTTAACCGCCACCCAAACCTGACCCTGACGCTTTCTCCAACCGTAACAGTTAGCCGAAAACTAACAGTAGCCCTAAACTTACTCCCTCAAACTAAGTTCAAACCTAACCTAACCTGAAGCCTTACACAAACCACAGATCTAACCCTAACCCTAGGCGGACACCTTAAGCTCAACAACAACCCTAACCTTACCCTGACGCTATCTCCAACAATAACACTTAACCGAAAACTAACAGTAGCCCTAAACTTCCTCACTCAAACTAAGTTCAAACCTAACCTAACCTGAACCCTAAATCGAACAATAGACGTAACCCTAACCCTGGTCGCACACCTTATGCTTAACCCCAACCCTAACCTGACCCTCACGCTAACTCCAACCATAACACTGAACCGAAAACTAAGAGTAGCCCTAAGGTTACTCCCTCAAACTAAGTTCAAACCTAACCTAACCTGAAGCCTAACTCAAACCACAGACCTAACCCTTACCCTAGGCGGACACCTTAAGCTCAACTCCAACCCTAACCTGACCCACACGCTAACACCAACTGTATCACTGCACCGAAAACTAACAGTAGCCCTCAACTTACTCACTCAAACTAAGTTCAAACGCAACCTAACCTGAAGCCTGAGTCAAACCATAGACCTAACCCAAACCCTAGGCGGACACGTTATGCTAAACCCCCACCCTAACCTGACCCTGACTCTTATTCCTACCGTAATAGTTAAACGAAAACTAACAGTACCCCTAAACTTGCTACCTCAAACTAAGTTCAAACCTAACCTAACCTGAAGCCTAAACCAAACCATACATCTAACCCTAACCCTAGGCGGACTCCTTAAGCTCAACCCCAACCCTAACCTGACCCTGACGCTAGCTCAAACCGTAACAGTGAACCGAAAACTAACAGTAGACCTAAACTTACTCCCTCAAACTAAGTTCAAACTAACCTAACCTGAAGCATAACACAAACCACAGACCTCCCCCTAAACCTAGGCGTACACCTTAAGCTCAACTCCAACCCTAACCTGACATTCACGCTAACTCCAACCGAAACACTGAACCGAAAACTAACAGTAGCCCTAAACTTACTCACTCAAACTAAGTTCAAACATAACATAACCTGAATCCTAAATCAAACCATAGACCTAACCCTAACCCTAGGCGGACACCTTATGCTTAACCCTAAACCTAACCTGACCGTGACGCTTACTCCAACCGTAACAGTTAACCGAAAACTAACAGTAGACCTAAACTTACTCCCTCAAACTAAGTTCAAACTAACCTAACCTGAAGCATAACACAAACCACAGACCTCCCCCTAAACCTAGGCGTACACCTTAAGCTCAACTCCAACCCTAACCTGACATTCACGCTAACTCCAACCGAAACACTGAACCGAAAACTAACAGTAGCCCTAAACTTACTCACTCAAACTAAGTTCAAACATAACATAACCTGAATCCTAAATCAAACCATAGACCTAACCCTAACCCTAGGCGGACACCTTATGCTTAACCCTAAACCTAACCTGACCGTGACGCTTACTCCAACCGTAACAGTTAACCGAAAACTAACAGTAGCCCTAAACTTACTCCCTCAAACTAAGTTCACACCTAACCTAACCTGAAGCCTAAGTCAAACCATACACCCAAATCTAACCCTAGGAGGACACCTTAAACCCAACCCCAAACCTACCCTGACCCTGACGCTAACTCAAACCGTAACACTGAACCGAAAACTAAGAGTAGCCCTAAACTTACTCCCTCAAACTAAGTTCAACCCTAACCTAACCTGAAGCCTAAAACAAACCACAGACCTAACCCTAACCCTAGGCGGACACCTTAAGTTCAACTCCAACCCTAAACTGACCCTCATGCTAACTCCAACCATAACACTGAAACGAAAACTAACAGTAGCCCAAAACTTACTCCCTCAAACTAAGTTCAAACCTAACCTATCCTGAAGCCTAACATAAACCACAGACCTAACCCTAACACTGTGCGGACACCTTTTGTTGAACTCCAATCATAAACTGACCCTCACGCTAACTCCAACCGTAACACTGAACCGAAAATTAACAGTAGCCCTAAACTTACGCACTCAAACTAAGTTCAAACGTAGCCTCACCTGATGCCTAAATCAAACCATAGACCTAACCCTAACCCTAGGCGGACACCTTATGCTTAACCCCCACCTAACCTGACCTTGACGCTTACTCCAACCGTAACAGTTAACCGAAAACTAACAGTAGCACTAAACTTACTCCCTCAAACTAAGTTCAAACTTTACCTACTCTGAAGCCTAAATCAAACCATACACCTAACCCTAACCCTAGGCGGACACCTTAAGCTCAACCCCAACCCTAACCTAACCCTCACGCTAACTCCAACCCAAACACTGAACCGGAAACTAACAGTAGCCCTAAACTTACTCCCTCAAACTAAGTTCCAACCTAACGTAACCTGAAGCCTGAATCAAACCATACACCTAACATTAACCCTAGGCGGACACATTAAGCTCAACCCCAATCCTAACCTGACCCTCACGCTAACTTCAACTGTAACTATGAACCGAAAACTAACAGTAGCCCTAAACTTACTCACTCAAACTAAGTTGAAACGTAACCTAACCTGAAGCCTAAATCAAACCATAGACCTAACCCTAACTCTAGGCGGACACCTTATGCTTAACCCCCAGCCTAACCTGACCCTGACGCTTACTCCAACCGTAACAGTTAAACGAAAACTAACAGTAGCCCTAAACTTACTCCCTCAAACTAAGTTCAAACCTAACCTAACCTGAATCCTAAACCAAACCAGACACCTAACCCTAACCTTAGGTGGACACCTTAAGCTCAACCCCAACCCTAACCTGATCCTGATGTTAACTCCAACCGTAACACTGAACCGAAAACTAACAGAAGCCCTAAACTTACTCCCTCAAACTAAGTTCAAACCTAACCAAACCTGAAGCCTAACTCAAACCATAGACCTAATCCTAGCCCTAGGCGGACACCTTAAGCTCAACTCCAACCCTAACCTGACCCTCACGCTAAATCCAACCGTAACACTGAACTGAAAACTAACAGTAGCCCTAAACTTACTTCCTCAAACTAAGTTCAAACATAACCTAACCTGAAGCCTAACTCAAACCATAGACCTAACCCTAAACCTAGGCAGACATCTGAAACTCAACCCCAACCCTAACCTGACCCTGACGCTATCTCCAACCTTAACACTGAACCGAAAACTAACAGTAGCCCTAAACTTACTCCCTCAAACTAAGTTCAAACCTAACCTAACCTGAAGCCTAACTCAAACCATAAAACTAACCCTAACCCTAGGCTGACACCTTAAGTTCAACCCCAACACTAACCTGACCCTCACGCTAACTCCAACAGTAACACTGAACCGTAAACTAACAGTAGCCCTAAAATTACTCCCTCAAACTAAGTTCAAACCTAACCTATCCTGAAGCCTAACTCAAACCATAGACCTAACCCTAACCCTAGGCGGACACCTTAAGCTCAACCCCAACCCTAACCTGACCCTCACGCTAACTCCAACCATAACACTGAACCGAAAACTAAGAGTAGCCCTAAGGTTACTCCCTCAAACTAAGTTCAAACCTAACCTAACCTGAAGCCTAACTCAAACCACAGACCTAACCCTTACCCTAGGCGGACACCTTAAGCTCAACTCCAACCCTAACCTGACCCACACGCTAACACCAACTGTAACACTGCACCGAAAACTAACAGTAGCCCTCAACTTACTCACTCAAACTAAGTTCAAACGCAACCTAACCTGAAGCCTGAGTCAAACCATAGACCTAACCCAAACCCTAGGCGGACACGTTATGCTAAACCCCCACCCTAACCTGACCCTGACTCTTATTCCTACCGTAATAGTTAAACGAAAACTAACAGTACCCCTAAACTTGCTACCTCAAACTAAGTTCAAACCTAACCTAACCTGAAGCCTAAACCAAACCATACATCTAACCCTAACCCTAGGCGGACTCCTTAAGCTCAACCCCAACCCTAACCTGACCCTGACGCTAGCTCAAACCGTAACAGTGAACCGAAAACTAACAGTAGCCCTAAACTTACTCCCTCAAACTAAGTTCAAACTAACCTAACCTGAAGCATAACACAAACCACAGACCTCCCCCTAAACCTAGGCGTACACCTTAAGCTCAACTCCAACCCTAACCTGACATTCACGCTAACTCCAACCGAAACACTGAACCGAAAACTAACTGTAGCCCTAAACTTACTCACTCAAACTAAGTTCAAACATAACATAACCTGAATCCTAAATCAAACCATAGACCTAACCCTAACCCTAGGCGGACACCTTATGCTTAACCCTAAACCTAACCTGACCGTGACGCTTACTCCAACCGTAACAGTTAACCGAAAACTAACAGTAGCCCTAAACTTACTCCCTCAAACTAAGTTCACACCTAACCTAACCTGAAGCCTAAGTCAAACCATACACCCAAATCTAACCCTAGGAGGACACCTTAAACCCAACCCCAACCCTACCCTGACCCTGACGCTAACTCAAACCGTAACACTGAACCGAAAACTAAGAGTAGCCCTAAACTTACTCCCTCAAACTAAGTTCAACCCTAACCTAACCTGAAGCCTAAAACAAACCACAGACCTAACCCTAACCCTAGGCGGACACCTTAAGTTCAACTCCAACCCTAAACTGACCCTCATGCTAACTCCAACCATAACACTGAAACGAAAACTAACAGTAGCCCAAAACTTACTCCCTCAAACTAAGTTCAAACCTAACCTATCCTGAAGCCTAACATAAACCACAGACCTAACCCTAACACTGTGCGGACACCTTTTGTTGAACTCCAACCATAAACTGACCCTCACGCTAACTCCAACCGTAACACTGAACCGAAAATTAACAGTAGCCCTAAACTTACGCACTCAAACTAAGTTCAAACGTAGCCTCACCTGATGCCTAAATCAAACCATAGACCTAACCCTAACCCTAGGCGGACACCTTATGCTTAACCCCCACCCTAACCTGACCCTGACGCTTACTCCAACCGTAACAGTTAACCGAAAACTAACAGTAGCACTAAACTTACTCCCTCAAACTAAGTTCAAACTTTACCTACTCTGAAGCCTAAATCAAACCATACACCTAACCCTAACCCTAGGCGGACACCTTAAGCTCAACCCCAACCCTAACCTAACCCTCACGCTAACTCCAACCCAAACACTGAACCGGAAACTAACAGTAGCCCTAAACTTACTCCCTCAAACTAAGTTCCAACCTAACGTAACCTGAAGCCTGAATCAAACCATACACCTAACATTAACCCTAGGCGGACACATTAAGCTCAACCCCAATCCTAACCTGACCCTCACGCTAACTTCAACTGTAACTATGAACCGAAAACTAACAGTAGCCCTAAACTTACTCACTCAAACTAAGTTGAAACGTAACCTAACCTGAAGCCTAAATCAAACCATAGACCTAACCCTAACTCTAGGCGGACACCTTATGCTTAACCCCCAGCCTAACCTGACCCTGACGCTTACTCCAACCGTAACAGTTAAACGAAAACTAACAGTAGCCCTAAACTTACTCCCTCAAACTAAGTTCAAACCTAACCTAACCTGAATCCTAAACCAAACCAGACACCTAACCCTAACCTTAGGTGGACACCTTAAGCTCAACCCCAACCCTAACCTGATCCTGATGTTAACTCCAACCGTAACACTGAACCGAAAACTAACAGAAGCCCTAAACTTACTCCCTCAAACTAAGTTCAAACCTAACCAAACCTGAAGCCTAACTCAAACCATAGACCTAATCCTAGCCCTAGGCGGACACCTTAAGCTCAACTCCAACCCTAACCTGACCCTCACGCTAAATCCAACCGTAACACTGAACTGAAAACTAACAGTAGCCCTAAACTTACTTCCTCAAACTAAGTTCAAACATAACCTAACCTGAAGCCTAACTCAAACCATAGACCTAACCCTAACCCTAGGCAGACATCTGAAACTCAACCCCAACCCTAATCTGACCCTGACGCTATCTCCAACCTTAACACTGAACCGAAAACTAACAGTAGCCCTAAACTTACTCCCTAAAACTAAGTTCAAACCTAACCTAACCTGAAGCCTAACTCAAACCATAAAACTAACCCTAACCCTAGGCTGACACCTTAAGTTCAACCCCAACACTAACCTGACCCTCACGCTAACTCCAACAGTAACACTGAACCGTAAACTAACAGTAGCCCTAAAATTACTCCCTCAAACTAAGTTCAAACCTAACCTATCCTGAAGCCTAACTCAAACCATAGACCTAACCCTAACCCTAGGCGGACACCTTAAGCTCAACCCCAACCCTAACCTGACCCTCACGCTAACTCCAACCATAACACTGAACCGAAAACTAAGAGTAGCCCTAAGGTTACTCCCTCAAACTAAGTTCAAACCTAACCTAACCTGAAGCCTAACTCAAACCACAGACCTAACCCTTACCCTAGGCGGACACCTTAAGCTCAACTCCAACCCTAACCTGACCCACACGCTAACACCAACTGTAACACTGCACCGAAAACTAACAGTAGCCCTCAACTTACTCACTCAAACTAAGTTCAAACGCAACCTAACCTGAAGCCTGAGTCAAACCATAGACCTAACCCAAACCCTAGGCGGACACGTTATGCTAAACCCCCACCCTAACCTGACCCTGACTCTTATTCCTACCGTAATAGTTAAACGAAAACTAACAGTACCCCTAAACTTGCTACCTCAAACTAAGTTCAAACCTAACCTAACCTGAAGCCTAAACCAAACCATACATCTAACCCTAACCCTAGGCGGACTCCTTAAGCTCAACCCCAACCCTAACCTGACCCTGACGCTAGCTCAAAGCGTAACAGTGAACCGAAAACTAACAGTAGCCCTAAACTTACTCCCTCAAACTAAGTTCAAACTAACCTAACCTGAAGCATAACACAAACCACAGACCTCCCCCTAAACCTAGGTGTACACCTTAAGCTCAACTTCAACCCTAACCTGACATTCACGCTAACTCCAACCGAAACACTGAACCGAAAACTAACAGTAGCCCTAAACTTACTCACTCAAACTAAGTTCAAACATAACATAAAGTGAATCCTAAATCAAACCATAGACCTAACCCTAACCCTAGGCGGACACCTTATGCTTAACCCTAAACCTAACCTGACCGTGACGCTTACTCCAACCGTAACAGTTAACCGAAAACTAACAGTAGCCCTAAACTTACTCCCTCAAACTAAGTTCACACCTAACCTAACCTGAAGCCTAAGTCAAACCATACACCCAAATCTAACCCTAGGAGGACACCTTAAACCCAACCCCAACCCTACCCTGACCCTGACGCTAACTCAAACCGTAACACTGAACCGAAAACTAAGAGTAGCCCTAAACTTACTCCCTCAAACTAAGTTCAACCCTAACCTAACCTGAAGCCTAAAACAAACCACAGACCTAACCCTAACCCTAGGCGGACACCTTAAGTTCAACTCCAACCCTAAACTGACCTTCATGCTAACTCCAACCATAACACTGAAACGAAAACTAACAGTAGCCCAAAACTTACTCCCTCAAACTAAGTTCAAACCTAACCTATCCTGAAGCCTAACATAAACCACAGACCTAACCCTAACACTGTGCGGACACCTTTTGTTGAACTCCAACCATAAACTGACCCTCACGCTAACTCCAACCGTAACACTGAACCGAAAATTAACAGTAGCCCTAAACTTACGCACTCAAACTAAGTTCAAACGTAGCCTCACCTGATGCCTAAATCAAACCATAGACCTAACCCTAACCCTAGGCGGACACCTTATGCTTAACCCCCACCCTAACCTGACCCTGACGCTTACTCCAACCGTAACAGTTAACCGAAAACTAACAGTAGCACTAAACTTACTCCCTCAAACTAAGTTCAAACTTTACCTACTCTGAAGCCTAAATCAAACCATACACCTAACCCTAACCCTAGGCGGACACCTTAAGCTCAACCCCAACCCTAACCTAACCCTCACGCTAACTCCAACCCAAACACTGAACCGGAAACTAACAGTAGCCCTAAACTTACTCCCTCAAACTAAGTTCCAACCTAACGTAACCTGAAGCCTGAATCAAACCATACACCTAACATTAACCCTAGGCGGACACCTTAACCTCAACCCCAATCCTAACCTGACCCTCACGCTAACTTCAACTGTAACTATGAACCGAAAACTAACAGTAGCCCTAAACTTACTCACTCAAACTAAGTTGAAACGTAACCTAACCTGAAGCCTAAATCAAACCATAGACCTAACCCTAACTCTAGGCGGACACCTTATGCTTAACCCCCAGCCTAACCTGACCCTGACGCTTACTCCAACCGTAACAGTTAAACGAAAACTAACAGTAGCCCTACACTTACTCCCTCAAACTAAGTTCAAACCTAACCTAACCTGAATCCTAAACCAAACCAGACACCTAACCCTAACCTTAGGTGGACACCTTAAGCTCAACCCCAACCCTAACCTGATCCTGATGTTAACTCCAACCGTAACACTGAACCGAAAACTAACAGAAGCCCTAAACTTACTCCCTCAAACTAAGTTCAAACCTAACCAAACCTGAAGCCTAACTCAAACCATAGACCTAATCCTAGCCCTAGGCGGACACCTTAAGCTCAACTCCAACCCTAACCTGACCCTCACGCTAAATCCAACCGTAACACTGAACTGAAAACTAACAGTAGCCCTAAACTTACTTCCTCAAACTAAGTTCAAACATAACCTAACCTGAAGCCTAACTCAAACCATAGACCTAACCCTAACCCTAGGCAGACATCTGAAACTCAACCCCAACCCTAACCTGACCCTGACGCTATCTCCAACCTTAACACTGAACCGAAAACTAACAGTAGCCCTAAACTTACTCCCTCAAACTAAGTTCAAACCTAACCTAACCTGAAGCCTAACTCAAACCATAAAACTAACCCTAACCCTAGGCTGACACCTTAAGTTCAACCCCAACACTAACCTGACCCTCACGCTAACTCCAACAGTAACACTGAACCGTAAACTAACAGTAGCCCTAAAATTACTCCCTCAAACTAAGTTCAAACCTAACCTATCCTGAAGCCTAACTCAAACCATAGACCTAACCCTAACCCTAGGCGGACACCTTAAGCTCAACTCCAAACCTAACCTGACCCTCACGCTAACTCCAACCATAACAGTGAACCAAAAACTAACAGTAACCCTAAACTTACTCACTCAATCTAAGTTCAAACGTAACCTAACCTGAAGCCTAACTCAAACCATAGACCTAACCTTAACCCAAGGCGGACACCTTATGCTTAACCCCCAGCCTAACCTGACCCTGAGGCTTACTCCAACCGTAACAGTTAAACGAAAACTAACAGTAGCCCTAAACTTACTCCCTCAAACTAAGTTCAAACATAACCTAACCTGAAGCCTAAATCAAACCATACACCTTACCCTAACACTAGGCGGACATCTTAAACTCAACCCCAACCCTAACCTAACCCTCACGCTAACTCCAACCGAAACACAGAACCGGAAACTAAAAGTAGCCCTAAAATTACTCCCTCAAACTAAGTTCAAACCTAACCTAACCTGAAGCCTAAATCAAACCATACACCTAACCCTAACCCTAGGCGGACACCTTAAGCTCAACCTCAACCCTAACCTGAACCTGACGTTAACTCCAACCGTAACAGTTAACCGAAAACTAACACTAACCCTAAATTTACTCCCTGAAACTAAGTTCAAACCTAACCTAACCTGAAGCCTAACTCAAACCATAGACTAACCCTAAACCTAGGCGGACACCTGAAGCTCTATCCCAACCCTAACCTGACCCTCACGCTAACTCAAACCATAACACTGAACCGAAACTAACAGTAGCCCTAAACTTACTCCCTCAAACTAAGTTCAAACCTAACCTAACCTGAAGCCTAACTCAAACCATAGACCTAACCTAAACCGAGGCGGACACCTTAAGCTCAACTTCAACCCTAACCTGTCCCTCACGTTAAGTCCAACCGCAACAATGAACCGAAAACTAAAAGTAGCCCTAAACTTACTCACTCAAACTAAGTTCAAACGTAACCTAACCTAAAGCCTAAATCAAACCATAGACCTAACCGTAACCCTAGGCCGACACTTTTTGCTTAACCCCCACCCTAACATGACCCTGACGTTTACTCCAACCGTAACAATTAACCGAAAACTAACAGTAGCCCTAAACTTTCTCCCTCAAACGAAGTTCAAACCTAACCTAACGTGAAGCCTAAATCAAACCAGAGACCTAACCCTAACCCCAGGCGGACACCTTAAGCTCAACTCCAAACCTAAACTGACCCTCACGCTAACTCCAACCGTAACATTGAACCGAAAACTAACAGTAGCCCTAAACTACTCACTCAAACGAAGTTCAAACGTAACCTAACCTGAAGCCTATATCAAACCATAGACCTAACCCTAACCCTAGGCGGACACCTTATGCTTAAGCCGAACCCTAACCTGACCCTGACGCTAACTCCAAACGTAACACTAAACCGAAAACTAACAGTAGCCCTAAACTTACTCCCTCAAACTAAGTTCAAACCTAACCTAACCTGAAGCCTAACTCAAACCATAGACCTAACCCTAACCCTAGGCGAATACCTGAAGCTCAACCCCAACACTAACCTGACCCTGTCGCTATCTCCAACCGTAACACTGAACCAAAAATTAACAGTAGCCCTAAACTTACTCCCTCAAACTAAGTTCAAACCTAACCTAACCTGAAGCCTAAATCTAACCATAAACCTAACCCTAACCCTAGGCGGACACCTTAAGCTCAACCCCAACCCTAACCTGACCCTCACACTAACACCAACCATAACACTGAAACGAAAACTAACAGTACCCCTAAATTTACTCCCTCAAACGAAGTTCAAACCTAACCTAACCTGAAGCCTAACTTAAACCACAGAACTAACCCGAACCCTAGGCGGACACCTTAAGCTCAACTCCAACCCTAACCTGACCCTCACGCTAACTCAAACTGTAACACTGAACCGAAAACTAACAGTAGCCCTAAACTTACTCACTCAAACTAAGTTCAAACGAAACCTAACCTGAAGCCTAAATCAAACCATAGATCTAACCCTAACCCTAGGCCGACAAGTTATGCTTAACCCCAACCCTAACCTGACCTTGACGCTTACTCCAACCGTAACAGTTAACTGAAAACTAACAGTAGCCCTAAACTTACTCCCTCAAACTAAGTTCAAACCTAACCTAACCTGAAGCCTAAATCCAACCAAAGACCTAAACCTAACCCTAGGCGGACACCTTATGCTTAACCCTCACCCTAACCTGACCCTGACGCTTACTCCAACCGTAACAATTAACCGAAAACTAACAGTAGCCCTAAACTTACTCCCTCAAACTAAGTTCAAACCAAACCTAACCTGAAGCCTAAATCAAACCATAGACCTAACCCTAACCTTAGGCGGACACCTTAAAGCTCAACCCCAACCCTCACCTGACCCTGACGTTAACTCCAACCATAACAGTTAACCGAAAACTAACAGTAGCCCTAAACTTACTCCCTGAAACTAAGTTCAAACCTAACCTAACCTGAAGCCTAACTCAAACAATAGACCTAACCCTAACCTAGGCGGACACCTTAAGCTCAACCCCAACCCTAACCTGACCCTGAAGCTATCTCCAACCGTAACACTGAACCGAAAACTAATAGTACCTCTAAATTTACTCCCTCAAACTAATTTCCAACCTAACCTAACCTGAAGCCTAACTCAAAACACAGACCTAACCCTAACCCTAGGCGGACACCTTAAGCTCAACTCCAACCCTAACCTGACCCTCACGCTAAGTCCAACCGCAACAATGAACCGAAAACTAACAGTAGTCCTAAACTTACTCACTCAAACTAATTTCAAACGTAACCTAACCTAAAGCCTAAATCAAACCATAGACCTAAGCCTAACCCTAGGGATACACTTTATGTTTAACCCCCACCCTAACCTGACCCTGACGCTTACTCCAACCGGAACAGTTAACCGAAAACTAACAGTAGCCCTAAACTTTCTTCCTCAAAGTAAGTTCAAACCTAACCTAACGTGAAGCCTAAATCAAGCCATAAACCTAACCCTAACCTTAGGCGGACACCTTAAGCTCAACTCCAAACCTAAACTGACCCTCACAATAACTCCAACCGTAACACTGAACCGAAAACTAACAGTAGCCCTAAACTACTCACTCAAACGAAGTTCAAACGTAACCTAACCTGAAGCCTATATCAAACCATAGACCTAACCCTAACCCTAGGTGGACACCTTATGCTTAACCCGAACCCTAACCTGACCCTGACGCTAACTCCAACCGTAACACTGAACCGAAAACTAACAGTAGCCCTAAACTTACTCCCTCAAACTAAGTTCAAACCTAACCTAACCTGAAGCCTAATTCAAACCATAGACCTAACCCTAACCCTAGGCGAACACCTGAAGCTCAACCCCAACACTAACCTGACCCTGTCGCTATCTCCAACCGTAACACTGAACCGAAAACTAATAGTACCTCTAAATTTACTCCCTCAAACTAATTTCCAACCTAACCTAACCTGAAGCCTAACTAAAAACACAGACCTAACCCTAACCCTAGGCGGACACCTTAAGCTCAACTCCAACCCTAACCTGACCCTCACGCTAAGTCCAACCAAAACAATGAACCGAAAACTAACAGTAGTCCTAAACTTACTCACTCAAACTAATTTCAAACGTAACCTAACCTAAAGCCTAAATCAAACCATAGACCTAAGCCTAACCCTAGGGCTACACTTTATGTTTAACCCCCACCCTAACCTGACCCTGACGCTTACTCCAACCGGAACAGTTAACCGAAAACTAACAGTAGCCCTAAACTTTCTTCCTCAAAGTAAGTTCAAACCTAACCTAACGTGAAGCCTAAATCAAGCCATAAACCTAACCCTAACCTTAGGCGGACACCTTAAGCTCAACTCCAAACCTAAACTGACCCTCACAATAACTCCAACCGTAACACTGAACCGAAAACTAACAGTAGCCCTAAACTACTCACTCAAACGAAGTTCAAACGTAACCTAACCTGAAGCCTATATCAAACCATAGACCTAACCCTAACCCTAGGTGGACACCTTATGCTTAACCCGAACCCTAACCTGACCCTGACGCTAACTCCAACCGTAACACTGAACTGAAAACTAACAGTAGACCTAAACTTACTCCCTCAAACTAAGTTCAAACCTAACCTAACCTGAAGCCTAAATTAAACCATACACCTAACCCTAACCCTAGGTGGACACCTGAAGCTCAACCCCAACCCTAACCTGACCCTGTCGATAATTCCAACCGTAACACTGAACCGAAAACTAACAGTAGCCCTAAACTTACTACCTCAAACTAAGTTCAAACCTAACCTAACCTGAAGCCTAACTCAAACCATAGACCTAACCCTAACCCCAGGCGAACACCCGAAGCTCAACCCCAACACTAACCTGACCCTGTCGCTATCTCCAACCGTAACACTGAACCAAAAATTAACAGTAGCCCTAAACTTACTCCCTCAAACTAAGTTCAAACCTAACCTAACCTGAAGCCTAAATCAAACCATAAACCTAACCCTAACCCTAGGCGGACACCTTAAGCTCAACCCCAACCCTAACCTGACCCTCATGGTAACACCAACCATAACACTGAAATGAAAACTAACAATACCCCTAAATTTACTCCCTCAAACGAAGTTCAAACCTAACCTAACCTGAAGCCTAACTTAAACCACAGAACTAACCCTAACCCTAGGCAGACACCTTAAGCTCAACTCCAACCCTAACCTGACCCTCACGCTAACTCAAACTGTAACACTGAACCGAAAACTAACAGTAGCCCTAAACTTACTCACTCAAACTAAGTTCAAACGAAACCTAACCTGAAGCCTAAATCAAACCATAGATCTAACCCTAACCCTAGGTGGACAAGTTATGCTTAACCCCAACCCTAACCTGACCTTGACGCTTACTCCAACCGTAACAGTTAACTGAAAACTAACAGTAGCCCTAAACTTACTCCCTCAAACTAAGTTCAAACCTAACCTAACCTGAAGCCTAAATCAAACCATACACCTAACCCTAACCCTAGGTGGACACCTGAAGCTCAACCCCAACCCTAACCTGACCCTGTCGCTAATTCCAACCGTAACACTGAACCGAAAACTAATAGTAGCCCTAAACTTACTACCTCAAACTAAGTTCAAACCTAACCTAACCTGAAGCCTAACTCAAACCATAGACCTAACCCTAACCCCAGGCGAACACCTGAAGCTCAACCCCAACACTAACCTGACCCTGTCGCTATCTCCAACCGTAACACTGAACCGAAAACTAACAGTAGACCTAAACTTACTCCCTCAAACTAAGTTCAAACGTAACCTAACCTGAAGCGTAAATCAAACCATAGACCCAACCCTAACCCAAGGCAGACACCTCATGCTTAACCCACACCCTAACCTGACCCTGACGCTTACTCCAACCGTAACAGTTAACAGAAAACTAACAGTAGCCCTAAATTTACTCCCTCAAACTAAGTTCAAACCTAACCTAACCTGAAGCCTAAATCAAACCATACACCTAACCATAACCCTAGGCGGACACCTTAAGCTCAACCCCAAATATAACCTGACCCTGACACCAACTCCAACTGTAACACTGAACCGAAAACTAACAGTAGCCCTAAACTTACTCCCTCAAACTAAGTTCAAGCCTAACCTAACCTGAAGCGTAACTCAAACCATACACATAACCCTAACTCTAGGCGGACACCTTAAGCTCAACCCCAACCCTAACCTGACCCTGACCCTATCTCCAACCGTAACACTGAACCGAAAACTAAGAGTAGCCCTAAATTTTCTCCCTCAAACTAAGTTCAAACCTAACCTAACCTGAACCCTAACGCAAACCACTGACCTAACCCTAACCCTAGGCGGACATCTTAAGCTCAACCGCAAGCCTAACCTAACCCTCATGCTAACTCCAACCGAAACACTGAACCGGAAATTAACAGTAGGCCTAAAATTACTCCCTCAAACTGAGTTTAAACCTAACCAAACCTGAAGCCTAACACAAACCATAGACCTAACCCTAACCCTAGGCAGACACCTCATGCTTAACCCAAACCCTAACCTGACCCTGATGCTTACTCCAACCGTAACAGTTAACAGAAAACTAGCAGTAGCCCTAAACTTACTCCCTCAAACTAAGTTCAAACCTAACCTAAGCTGAAGCCTAACTCAAACCATAAACCTAACCCTAACCCTAGGCGGACACCTTAAGTTCAACTCCAACCCTAACCTGACCCTCACGCTAACTCCAACCGTAACACTGAACAGAAAACTAACAGTAGCCCTAAACTTACTCACTCAAACTAAGTTCAAACGAAACCTAACCTGAAGCCTAAATCAAATCATAGACCTAACCATAACCCTAGGCGGACACCTTATACTTAACCCCCACCCTAACCTGAACCTGACGCTTACTCCAACCGTAACAATTAACCGAAAACTAACAGTAGCCCTAAACTTACTCCCTCAAACTAAGTTCAAACCTAACCTAACGTGAAGCCTAAATCAAACCATAATCCTAACCCTAACCCTAGGCGGACACCTAAAGCTCTACCGCAACCCTAACCTGACCCTGACGCTATCTCCAACCGTAAAACTGAACCGAAAACTAACAGTAGCCCTAAATTTACTCCTTCAAACTAAGTTCAAACCTAACCTAACCTGAAGCTTAACTCAAACCACAGACCTAACCCTAAACCTAGGCGGACACCTAAAGCTCAACTCCAACCCTCACCTGACCCTCATGCTAACTCCAACCGTAACACTGAACCGAAAACTAACAGTAGCCCTAAACTGACTCACTCAAACTAAGTTCAAACGTAACCTAACCTGAAGCCTAAATTAAACCATAGACTAAACCCTAATCCTAGGCGTACACCTTATGCTTAACCCCCACCCTAACCTGACCCTGACGCTTACTCCAACCGTAACAGTTAACCGAAAACTAACAGTAGTCCTAAACTTTCTCCCTCAAACTAAGTTCAAACCTTACCTAACCTGAACCCTACATCAAACCATAGACCTAACCCTAACCCTAGGCGGACACCTTAAGCTCAAATCCAACCCTAACCTGACCCTGACCCTATCTCCAACCGTAACACTGAACCGAAAACTAACAGTAGCCCTAAATTTACTCCCTCGAACTAAGTTCAAACCTAACGTAACATGAAGCCTAACTCAAACCACAAACCTAACCCTAACCCTTGGCGGACACCTTAAACTGAACTCCAACCATAACCTGACCCTCACGCTAACTCCAACCATAACACTGAACCGAAAACTTACACTAGCCCTAAACTTACTCCCTCAAACGAAGTTCAAACGTAACCTAACCTGAAGCCTACATCAAACCATACACCTAACCGTAACCCTAGGCGGACAATTTAAACTCAACCCCAACCCTACACTGACCCTGACGCTAACTCGAACCGTAACACTGAACCGAAAACTAACAATAGCCCTAAATTTACTCCCTCAAACTAAGTTCAAACCTAACCTAACCTGAAGCCTAAAACAAACCATACACCTAACCCTAACCCTAGGCGGACATCTTAAGCTCAACCCCAACCCTAACCTGACCCAGATGCTAACTCCAACCGTAACACTGAACCTAAAACTGAAAGTAGCCCTAAACTTACCCCCTTAAACTAAGTTCCAACCTATCCTAACATGAAGCCTAACTCAAACCATAGACCTAAACCTAACCCTAGGCGGACACCTGAAGCTCAACCCCAACCCTAACCTGACCCTGACGCTATCTCCAACCGTAACACTGAATCGAAAACTAACAGTAGCCCTAAACTTACTCCCTCAAAGTTCAAACGTAACCTATCCTGAAGCCTAACTCAAACCATAGACTTAACACTAACCCTAGGCGGACACCTTAAGCTCAACCCCAACCCTAACCTGACCCTGACGCTAACTCCAACCGTAACACTGAATCGAAAACTAACAGTAGCCCTAAACGTACTCACTCAATCTAAGTTCAAAGGTAACCTAACCTGAAGCCTAAATCAAACCATAGACCTAACCCTAACCATAGGCGGACACCTTATGCTTAACCCCCACCCTAACCTGACCCTAACCCTAACTCCAACCGTAACAGTTAACCGAAATATAACAGAAGCCCTAAATTTACTCCCTCAAACTAAGTTCAAACGTAACCTAACCTGAAGCCTAAATCAAACCATAGACATAACCCTAACACTAGGCTGACACCTTATGCTTAACCCCCACCCTAAACTGACCCTGACGCTTACTCCAACCATAACACTGAACTGAAAAATAACAGTAGCCCTAAACTTACTCCCTCATACTAAGTTCAAACCTAACCTAACCTGAAGCATAAACCAAACCATAGACATAACCCTAAATCTAGGCGGAAACCTTAAGCTCAACCACAACCCTAACCTGACCCTGACGCTATCTCCAACCGTAACACTGAACCGATAGCTAACAGTAGCCCTAAATTTACTCCCTCAAATTAAGTTCAATCCTAACCTAATTGAAGCCTAACTCAAACCACAGACCTAACCCTAACCCTAGGTGGACACATTAAGCTCAACTCCAACCCTAACCTGACCCTCACGCTAACTCCAACCTTAACACTGAACTGAAAACTTACATTAGCCCTAAACTTACACACTCAAAGTAAGTTCAAACGTAACCTAACCTGAATCCTAAATCAAACCATAGACCTAACCCTAACCCTAGGCGGACACCTTATGCTTAACCCCACCCTAACCTTACCCTGACGCTCACTCCAAACTTAACAGTTAACTGAAAACTAACAGTAGCCCTAAACTTACTCCCTCAAACTAAGTGCAAACCTAACCTAACCTGAAGCCTAAATCAAACCATAGACCTAACCCAAACCCTAGGCGGACACCTTATGCTTAACCCCCACCCTAACCTGACCCTGACGCTTACGCCAACCATAACAGTTAACCGAAAACTAACAGTAGCCCTAAACTTACTCCCTCAAACTGAGTTCAAACCTTACCTACCCTGAAGCCTAAATCAAACCATACAACTAACCCTATAGCTAGGCGGACACCTTAAGCTCAACCCTTAACCTAACCTGACCCTGACGCTTACTCCAACCATAACACTGTACCGAAAACTAACAGAAGCCCTAAACTTACTCCCTCAACCTAAGTTCGAACCTAACCAAGCCTGAAGCCTAACTCATACCATAGACCTAACCCTAACCCTAGGCGGACACCTGAACCTCAATCCCAGCCCTAACGTGACCCAGACGCTATCTCCAACCGTAACACTGTACTAAAAACTATCAGTAGCCCTAAACTTACTCCCTCAAACTAAGTTCAAACCTAACCTAACCTGAAGCCTAACTCGAACCACAGACCTAACCCTAACCCTAGGCGGACACCGTAAGCTCAACCCCAACCCTAACCTGACCCTTACGCTATCTTCAATCGTAACACTGAACCGAAAACTAACAATACCCCTAAATTTACACCCTCATACTAAGTTCAAACCTTACCTAACCTGACCCGTAACTCAAACCACAGACCTAACCCTAACCCTAGGCGGACACCTTAAGCTCAACCCCAACACTAACCTGACCCCCACGCTAACTCCAACCGTAACACTGAACCGAAAACTTACAGTAGCCCTAAACTGACTCACTCAAAGTAAGTTCAAACGTAACCTAACCTGAATCCTAAATCAAACCGTAGACCTAATCCTAACCCTAGGTGGACACCTTATGCTTAACCCACTACCCTAACCTGAACCTGACGCTTACTCCAACCGTAACAGTTATCCGAAAACTAACAGTACCCCTAAACTTACTCCCTCAAACTAAGTTTAAACCTAACCTAACCTGAAGCCTAAATCAAACCATACACCTAACCCTAACCTTAGGCGGACACCTTAAGCTCAACCCCAGCCCTAAACTGACCAAGACGCTATCTCCAACCGGAACACTGAATCGAAAACTAACAGTAGCCCTAAACTTACTCCCTCAAACTAAGTTCAAACCTAACCTAACGTGAAGCCTAACTCAAACCATAGACCTAACCCAAACCCTAGGCGGACACCTTAAGCTCAACCCCAACCCTAACCTGACCCTGACGCTATCTCCAACTGTAACACTGAACTGAAAACTAACAGTAGCCCTAAATTTACTCCCTCCAACTAAGTTCAAACCTACCCTAACCTGAAGCCTAACTCAAACTTCAGACCTAACCCTACCCTAGGTGGACACCTTAAGCTCAACTCCAACCCTAACCTGACCCTCTCGCTAACTCCAACCGTAACTCTGAACCGAAAACTAACAGTAGCCCCAAACTTACTCACTGAAACTAAGTTCAAACGTAACCTAACCGGAAGCCTAAATCAAACCATACACCGAACCCTAACCCTAGGCGGACACCTTATGCTTAACCCCCACCCTAACCTGACACTGACGCTTACTCCAACCATAACAGTTAACCGAAAACTAACAGTAGCCCTAAACTTCCTCGCTCAAACTAAGTTCAAACCTAACCTAAACGGAAGCCTAAATCAAACCATACACCTAACCCTAACCCTAGGAGGACACATTAAGCTCAACCCTTAACCTAACCTAACCCTGACGCTTACTCCAACCATAACACTGTACCGAAAACTAACAGTAGCCCTAAACTTACTCCCTCAACCTAAGTTCGAACCTAACCAAGACTGAAGCCTAACTCAAACCATAGACCTAACCCTAACCCTAGGCGGACACCTCATGCTTAACCCCAACCCTAACCTGACCCTGACGCTAACTCCAACCATAATACTGAACCGAAACCTAATAGTAGCCCTAAACTTACTCCCTGAAACTCAGTTCAAACCTAACCTAACCTGAAGCCTGAATCGAACCATACATCTAACCCTAACCCTAGGCGGACTTTTTAAGCTCAACCCCAAACCTAACCTGACCCTGACGCTAACTCCAACTGTAACAGTTAACCGAAAACTAACAGTAGCCCTAAACTTACTCCCTCAAACTATGTTCAAACCTAACCTAACCTGAAGCCTAAATCAAACCATACACCTATCCCTAACCCTAGGCGGACACCTTAAGCTCAACCCCTAACCTAACCTGACCCTGACGCTTACTCCAACATTAACAGTTAAGCGAAAACTAACAGTAGCCCTAAACTTACTACCTCAAACTAAGTTCAAACCTAAACTAACCTGAAGCCTAACTCAAACCACAGACCTAACCCTAACCCTAGGCGGACACCTTAAGCTCAACACCAACCCTATCGTGATCCTGACGCTATCTCCAACCGTAACAGTGAAACGAAAACTAACAGTAGCCCTAAACTTACTCCCTCAAACTAAGTTCAAACCTAACCTAACCTGAAGCCAAATCAAACCATAAACATAACCCTAACCCTAGGCAGACAACTGAAGCTCAGCCCCAAACCTAAGCTGACCCTCACGCTAACTCCAAACATAACACTGAACCGAAAACTAACAGTAGCTCTAAACTTACCCCCTCAAACTAAGTTCTACCCTAAGCTAACCTGAAGCCTAACTCAAACAATAGACATAACCCTAACCCTAGGCAGACACCTTAAGCTCATCCCGAATCCTAACCACACCCTGAGGCTATCTCCCACCGTAACACTGAACCGAAAACTAACAGTACATCTAAATTTACTGCCTCAAACTAAGTGCAAACCTAACCTAACCTGAAGCCTATATCAAACCATACACCTAACCCTAACCCTAGGCGGACATCTTAAGCTCAACCCCAACCCTAACCTGACCCAGATGCTAACTCCAACCGTAACACTGAACCTAAAACTGACAGTAGCCCTAAACTTACACCCTTAAACTAAGTTCAAACCTATCCTAACATGAAGCCTAACTCAAACCATAGACCTAAACCTAACCCTAGGCGGACACCTGAAGCTCAACCCCAACCCTAACCTGACCCTGACGCTATCTCCAACCGTAACACTGAACCGAAAACTAACAGTAGCCCTAAACTTACTCCCTCAAAGTTCAAACGTAACCTAACCTGAAGCCTAATTCAAACCATAGACCTAACACTAACCCTAGGCGGACACCTTAAGCTCAACCCCAACCCTAACCTGACCCTGACGCTAACTCCAACCGTAACACTGAATCGAAAACTAACAGTAGCCCTAAACTTACTCACTCAATCTAAGTTCAAAGGTAACCTAACCTGAAGCCTAAATCAAACCATAGACCTAACCCTAACCATAGGCGGACACCTTATGCTTAACCCCCACCCTATCCTGACCCTAACCCTAACTCCAACCGTAACAGTTAACCGAAATATAACAGAAGCCCTAAATTTACTCCCTCAAACTAAGTTCAAACGTAACCTAACCTGAAGCCTAAATCAAACCATAGACATAACCCTAACCCTAGGCTGACACCTTATGCTTAACCCCCACCCTAAACTGACCCTGACGCTTACTCCAACCATAACACTGAACCGAAAAATAACAGTAGCCCTAAACTTACTCCCTCAAACTAAGTTCAAACCTAACCTAACCTGAAGCATAAACCAAACCATAGACATAACCCTAAAGCTAGGCGGAAACCTTAAGCTCAACCACAACCCTAACCTGACCCTGACGCTATCTCCAACCGTAACACTGAACCGAAAGCTAACAGTAGCCCTAAATTTACTCCCTCAAATTAAGTTCAAACCTAACCTAATTGAAGCCTAACTCAAACCACAGACCTAACCCTAACCCTAGGTGGACACATTAAGCTCAACTCCAACCCTAACCTGACCCTCACGCTAACTCCAAACTTAACACTGAACTGAAAACTTACAGTAGCCCTAAACTTACTCACTCAAAGTAAGTTCAAAAGTAACCTAACCTGAATCCTAAATCAAATCATAGACCTAACCCTAGCCCTAGGCGGACACCTTATGCTTAACCCCACCCTAACCTTACCCTGACGCTCACTCCAACCTTAACAGTTAACTGAAAACAAACAGTAGCCCTAAACTTACTCCCTCAAACTAAGTTCAAACCTAACCTAACCTGAAGCCTAAATCAAACCATAGACCTAACCCAAACCCTAGGCGGACACCTTAAGCTTAACCCCCACCCTAACCTGACCCTGACGCTTACGCCAACCATAACAGTTAACCGAAAACTAACAGTAGCCCTAAACTTACTCCCTCAAACTGAGATCAAACCTTACCTACCCTGAAGCCTAAATCAAACCATACAACTAACCCTATAGCTAGGCGGACACCTTAAGCTCAACCCTTAACCTAACCTGACCCTGACGCTTACTCCAACCATAACACTGTACCGAAAACGAACAGTAGCCCTAAACTTACTCCCTCAACCTAAGTTCGAACCTAACCAAGCCTGAAGCCTAACTCATACCATAGACCTAACCCTAACCCTAGGCGGACACCTGAACCTCAACCCCAGCCCTAACGTGACCCAGACGCTATCTCCAACCGTAACACTGAACTAAAAACTAACAGTAGCCCTAAACTTACTCCCTCAAACTAAGTTCAAACCTAACCTAACCTGAAGCCTAACTCGAACCACAGACCTAACCCTAACCCTAGGCGGACACCGTAAGCTCAACCCCAACCCTAACCTGACCCTTACGCTATCTTCAATCGTAACACTGAACCGAAAACTAACAATACCCCTAAATTTACACCCTCATACTAAGTTCAAATCTTACCTAACCTGACCCGTAACTCAAACCACAGACCTAAACCTAACCCTAGGCGGACACCTTAAGCTCAACCCCAACACTAACCTGACCCCCACGCTAACTCCAACCGTAACACTGAACCGAAAACTTACAGTAGCCCTAAACTGACTCACTCAAAGTAAGTTCAAACGTAACCTAACCTGAATCCTAAATCAAACCGTAGACCTAACCCTAACCCTAGGCGGACACCTTATGCTTAACCCACTACCCTAACCTGAACCTGACGCTTACTCCAACCGTAACAGTTATCCGAAAACTAACAGTACCCCTAAACTTACTCCCTCAAACTAAGTTTAAACCTAACCTAACCTGAAGCCTAAATCAAACCATACACCTAACCCTAACCTTAGGCGGACACCTTAAGCTCAACCCCAGCCCTAAACTGACCAAGACGCTATCTCCAACCGTAACACTGAACCGAAAACTAACAGTAGCCCTAAACTTACTCCCTCAAACTAAGTTCAAACCTAACCTAACGTGAAGCCTAACTCAAATCAGACACGTAACCCTAACCCTAGGCGTACACCTTAAGTTCAACTCCAACTCTAAACTGACCCTCACACTAACTCCAACCGTAACACTGAACCGAAAACTAACAGTACCCCAAAATTTATTCCCTCAAACTAAGTTCAAACCTAACATAACCTGTAGCCTAACTCAAACCACAGACCTAACCCTAATCCTAGGCGGACACCTGAAGCTCAACCCCAACCCTAACCTGACCCTGACGCTATCTCCAACAGTAACACTGAACCGAAAACTAACAGTACCCCTAAATTTACTCCCTCAAACTAAGTTCAAACCTATCCTAACCTGAAGCCTAACTCAAACCACAGACCTAGTCCTAACCTTAGGCGGAAACCTTAAGCTAAAGTCCAACCCTAACCTGATCCTCATGCTAACTCCAACCGTAACACTGAACCGAAAACTAACCGTAGCCCTAAACTTACTCAGTCAAACTTAGTTCAAACGTAACCTAACCTGAAGCCTAAATCAAACCATAGACATAACCCTAAACCTAGGCGGACACCTTATGCTTAACCCCCACCCTAACTTGACCCTGACGCTTACTCCAACCGTAACAATTAACTGAAAACTAACAGTAGCCCTAAACTTACACCCTCAAACTAATTTCAAGCCTAAACTAACCTGAAGCCTAAATCAAACCGTACACCTAACCCTAACCATAGGTGGACACCTTAAACTCAACCCCAAACCTACCCTGACCCTGACGCTAACTCCAACCGTAACACTGAACCGAAAACTAACAGTAGCCCTAAACTTACTCCCTCAAACTAAGTTCAAACCTAACTTAACCCGAAGCCTAACTCAAACCACAGACCTAGTCCTAACCCTAGGCGGACACCTTTTGCTTAACCCCCACCCTTTCTTGACACTGTCGCTTACTCCAACCGTAACAGTTAACCGAAAATTAACAGTAGCCCTAAACTTACTCCCTCAAACTAAGTTCAAACCTAACCTAACCTGAAGCCTCAATCAAACCATACACCTAACCCTAACCCTAGGCGGACACCTGAAACTCAACCCCAAGCCTAACCGGACCCTCATGCTAACTCCAACCGTAACACTAAACCGAAAACTAACAGTAGCCCTAAACTTACCCCTCAAACGAAGTTCAAACCTAACCTAACCTAAAGCCTAACTCAAACCCCAAACCTAACCCTAACCCTAGGCGGACACCTTAAGCTCAACTCCAACCCTAACCTGACCCTCACGCTAACTACAACCATAACACTGAACCGAAAACTAACAGTAGCCCTAAACTTACTCCCTCAAACTAAGTTCAAACCTAAGCTAACCTGAACCCTAAATCAAACCATACACCTAACCCTAACCCTAGGCAGACACCTTAAGCTCAACCCCAACCCTAACCTGACCCTCACGCTAACGCAAACCGTAACGCTGAACGGAAAGCTAACAGTAGACCTAAACATAATCCCTCAAACTAAGTTCATACCTAATCTAACCTGAAGCCTAAATCAAATCATACACATAATCCTAACCCTAGGCGAACATCTTAAGCTCAACCCCAACACTAACCTGACCCTGACACTAACTTCAACCGTAACACTGAACCGAAAACTAACAGTAGCCCTAAACTTACTCCCTCAAACTAAGTTCAAACCTCACCTAACCTGAAGCCTAAATCAAACCATACACCTAACCCTAACCCTAGGCGAACACCTTAAGCTCAACCCCAACACTAACCTGACCCTGACGCAATCTCCAACCGTAACACTGAACCGAAAACTAACAGTAGCCCTAAACTTACTAAGTCAAACTTAGTTCAAACGTAACCTAACCTGAAGCCTAAATCAAACCATAGACATAACCCTAAACCTAGGCGGACACCTTATGCTTAACCCCCACCCTAACTTGACCCTGACGCTTACTCCAACTGTAACACTTAACCGAAAACTAACAGTAGCCCTAAACTTACACCCTCAAACTAATTTCAAGCCTAACCTAACCTGAAGCCTAAATCAAACCGTACACCTAACCCTAACCCTAGGTGGACACCTTAAACTCAACCCCAAACCTACCCTGACCCTGACGCTAACTCCAACCGTAACACTGAACCGAAAACTAACAGTAGCCCTAAACTTACTCCCTCAAACTAAGTTCAAACCTAACTTAACCCGAAGCCTAACTCAAACCACAGACCTAGTCCTAACCCTAGGTGGACACCTTTTGCTTAACCCCCACCCTTACTTGACACTGTCGCTTACTCCAACCGTAACAGTTAACCGAAAATTAACAGTAGCCCTAAACTTACTCCCTCAAACTAAGTTCAAACCTAACCTAACCTGAAGCCTCAATCAAACCATACACCTAACCCTAACCCTAGGCGGACACCTGAAATTCAACCCCAAGCCTAACCTGACCCTCATGCTAACTCCAACCGTAACACTAAACCGAAAACTAACAGTAGCCCTAAACTTACCCCTCAAACGAAGTTCAAACCTAACCTAACCTAAAGCCTAACTCAAACCACAAACCTAACCCTAACCCTAGGCGGACACCTTAAGCTGAACCCCAACCCTAACATGACCCTGACGCTATCTAAAACCGTAACACTTAACGGAAAACTAACAGTAGCCCTGAACTTCCTCACTCAAACTAAGTTCAAACCTAACCTAACCTGAACCATAAATCAAACCATAGACCTAACCCTAACCCTAGGCGGACACCTTAAGCTTAACCCCAACCTGACCTGACCCTGACGCTTACTCCAACCGTAACAGTTAACCGACAACTAACAGTAGCCGTAAACTTACTTCTTCAAACTAAGTTCAAACCTCACCTAACCTGAAGCCTAAATCAAACCATACACCTAACCCTAACCCTATGCAGAAACCTTAGGCTCATCCCAAACCATAAGCTGACGCTCACGCTAACTCCAACCGTAACACTGAACCGCAAACTAAGAGTAGCCCTAAACTTACTCCCTCAAACTAAGTTCAAACCTAAGCTAACCTGAAGCCTAACTCAAAACACAGACCTAACCCTAACCCTAGGCGGACACCTTAAGCTCAAATCCAACCCTAACCTGATCCTCACGCAAACTCCAACCATAACACTGAACAGAAAACTAACAGTAGCCCTAAACTTACTCACTCAAACTAAGTTCAAACGTAACCTAACCTGAAGCCTAAATCAAACCATAGACCTAACCCTTACCCTAGGCGGACACCTTATGCTTAACCCCCACCCTAACCTGACCCTGAGGCTTACTCCAACCGTAACAGTTAACAGAAAACTAACAGTAATCCTAAACTTACTCCCTCAATTTAAGTTCAAACCTAACCTAACCTGAAGCCTAAATCAAAACATACACCTAACCCTAACCATAGGCGGATACCTTAAGCTCAACCCCTAACCTAACCTGAACCTGACGCTTACTCCAACCGTAACAGTTAACCGAAAACTAAGAGTAGCCCTAAACTTACTCCCTCAAACTAAGTTCAAACCTAACCTAACCTGAAGTCTAACTCAAATCATAGACTTAACCCTAACCCTAGGCGGACATCCGAAGGTCAACCCCAAACCTAACCTGACCCTGACGCTATCTCCAACCTAAACAACGAACCGAAAACTAACAGTAGCCCTAAACTTACTACCTCAAACTGAGTTCAAACGTAACCTAACCTGAAGCCGAACTCAAACCATAGACCAAACCTAACCCTAGGCGGACACCTTAAGCTCAACCCCAACCCTAACCTGACCCTGACGCTAACTCCAACCGTAACACTGAATCGAAAACTAACAGTAGCCCTAAACTTACTCACTCAATCTAAGTTCAAAGGTAACCTAACCTGAAGCCTAAATCAAACCATAGACCTAACCCTAACCCTAGGCGGACACCTTATGCTTAACCCCCACCCTAACCTGACCCTAACCCTAACTCCAACCATAACAGTTAAACGAAATATAACAGAAGCCCTAAATTTACTCCCTCAAACTAAGTTCAAACCTCACCTAACATGAAGCCTAAATCAAACCATAGACCTAACCCTAACCCTAGGCGGACACCTTAAGCTAAACTCTAACCCTAACCTGACCCTCACGCTAACTCCAACCTTAACAGTGAACCGAAAACTAACAGTAGCCCTAAACTTACTCACTCAAACTAAGTTCAAACGTAACCTAACCTGAAGCCTAAATCAAACCATAGACCTAACCCTAACCCTAGGCGGACACTTTATGCTTAACCCCCACCATAACCTGACCCTAACGATTACTACAACCGTAACAGTTAACCGAAAACTAACAGTAGCCCTAAACTTACTCCCTCAAACTAAGTTCAAACCTAACCTAACCTGAAGCCTAAATCAAACCATACACCTGACCCTAACCCTAGGCGGACACCTTAAACTCAACCCCAACCCTACCCTGACCCTGACGCTAACTCGAACCGTAACAGTTAACCGAAAACTAACAGTAGCCCCAAACTTACTCTCTCAAACTAACTTCAAACCTAACCTAACCTGAAGCCTAAATCAAACCATACACCTAACCCTAACCCTAGGGGGACAACTTAAGCTCAAAACCAACCCTAACCTGTCGCTCAAAATAACTCCAACCGTAACATTGAGCCGATAACTAACAGTAGCCCTAAACTTACTCACTTAAACTAAGTTCAAACCTAACCTAACCTGAAGCCTAAGTCAAACCATAGACCTAACCCTAACCCTAGGCGGACACTTTATGCTTAACCCCCACCATAACCTGACCCTAACGCTTACTCCAACCATAACACTGAACCGAAAACTAACAGTAGCCCTAAACTTACTACCTCTAACTAAGTTTAAACCTAACCTAACCTGAAGCCTAAATCAAACCATACACCTAACCCTAACCCTAGGCGGACACCTTAATCTCAACCCCAACCCTACCCTGACCCTGACCAAACTCGAACTGTAACAGTTAACCGAAAAATAACAGTAGCCCTAAACTTACTCCCTCAAGCTAAGTTCAAACTTCACCTAACCTGAAGCCTAAATCAAACCATACACCTAACCCTAACCCTAGGGAGACACCTTAAGCTCAACCCCAAACATAAACTGACCCTCACGCTAACTCCAACCTTAACAGTTAACCGAAAACTAACAGTAGCCCTATGCTTACTCCCGAAAACTAAGTTCAAACCTAACCTAACCTGAAGCCTAAATCAAACCATACACCTAACCCTAACCCTAGGCGGACACCTTAAGCTCAACCCCAACCCTAACTTGACGCTCACGCTTACGCAAACCGTAACGCTGAACGGAAAGCTAACAGTAGACCTAAACATACTCCCTCAAACTAAGTTCATACCTAATCTAACCTGAAGCCTAAATCAAACCATACACATAATCCTAACCCTAGGCGAACATCTTAAGCTCAACCCCAACACTAACCTGACCCTGACACTAACTTCAACCGTAACACTGAACCGAAAACTAACAGTAGCCCTAAACTTACTCCCTCAAACTAAGTTCAAACCTCACCTAACATGAAGCCTAAATCAAATCATAAACCTAACCCTAACCCTAGGCGGACACCTTAAACTCAACCCCAACCCTACCCTGACCCTGACGCTAACTCGAACCGTAACAGTTAACCAAAAAATAACGGTAGCCCTAAACTTACTCCCTCAAACTAAGTTCAAACCTAACCTAACCTGAAGCCTAAATTAAACCATACACCTAAACCTAGGGGGACACCTTAAGCTCAACCCCAACCCTAAACTTATCCTCACGCTAACTCCAACCGTAACAGTTAACGGAAAACTAAGAGTAGCCCTAAACTTACTCCCGAAAACTAAGTTCAAACCTAACCTAACCTGAAGCCTAAATCAAACCATACACCGAACCCTAACCCTAGGCCGACACCTTAAGCTCAACCCCATCCCTAACCTGACCCTCACGCTAACTCCAACCGTAACACTGAACCGAAAACTAACAGTAGACCTAAACATACTCCCTAAAACTAAGTTCAAACCTAATCTAACCTAAAGCCTAAATCCATCCATACACCTAATCCTAACCCTAGGCGAACATCTTAAGCTCAACCCCAACACTAACCTGACCCTGACACTAACTGAAACCGTAACACTGAACCGAAAATTAACAGTAGCCATAAACTTACTCCCTCAAACTAAGTTCAAACATAACCTAACCTGAAGCCTAACTCAACCATAGACCTAACCATAACCCTAGGCGGACACCTGAAGCTTAACCCCAACACTAACCTGACCCTGACGCTATCTCCAACCGTAACACTGAACCGAAAACTAACAGTAGCCCTAAACTTACTCCCTCATACTAAGTTCAAACCTGTCCTAACCTGAGGCCTAACTCAAACCGTAGACCTAACCCTAACCCAAGCAGACACGTTAAGCCAAACTCCAACCGAAACCTGTCCCTCAAAATAACTCCAACAGTAACACTGAACCGAAAACTAACAGTAGCCCTAAACTTACTCCCTCAAACTAAGTTCAAACCTAACCTAACCTGAAGCCTAAATCAAACCATACACCTAACCCTAACCCTAGGCGGATAATTTAAACTCAACCCCAACCCTAGCCTGACCCTGACGCTAACTCGAACCGTAACAGTTAACCGAAAACTAACAGTAGCCCTAAACTTACTCCCTCAAACTAAGTTCAAACCTAAACTAACCTGAAGCCTAACTCAAACCATAGATATAACCCTAACCCTAGGCGGACACCTTAAGCTCAACCCCAAACCTAACCTGACCCTGACGCTATCTCCAACCATAACACAGAACCGAAAACTAACTGTACCCCTAAATTTACTCCCTCAAAGTAAGTTCAAACCTAACCTTACCTGAAGCCTAACTCAAACCACAGACCTAACCCTAACCCTAGGCGGACATCTTAAGCTTAACTGAAACCCTAACATGACCCTCACGCTAACACCAACCGTAACACTGAACCGAAAACTAACAGTAGACCTAAACTTACTCACTCAAACTAAGGTCAAACGTAACCTCACCTGAAGCCTAAATCAAACCGAAGACCTAACCCTAACTCTAGGCGGACACGTTATGCTTAACCCCCACCCTAACGTGACCCTGCCACTTACTCCAACTGTAACAGTTAACAGAAAACTAACAGTAGCCCTAAACTTACTGCCACAAACTAAGTTCAAACCTAACCTAACCTGAAGCCTAAATCAAACCATACACCTAACCCTAACCCTAGTCGGACACCTTAAGCTCAACACCAACCCTACCCTGACCCTGACGCTAACTCCAACCATAACACTGAACCGAAAACTAACAGTAGCCCTAAACTTACTCCCTCAAACTAAGTTCAAACCTAACCTAACCTGAAGCCAAACTCAAACCATAGACCTAACCCTAACCCTAGGCGGACACCTGAAACTCAACCCCAAACCAAACCTGACCCTGACGCTATCTCCAACCGTAACACTGAACCGAAAACTAACAGTAGCCCTAATCTTACTCCCTCAAACTAAGTTCAAACCTAAATTAACCTGAAGCCTAACGCAACCCACAGACCTAACCCTAACTCTAGGCGGACACCTTAAGCTCAACCCCAAACCTTACCTGACCCTGACGCTATCTCCAACCATATCACTGAACCGAAAATTAACAGTAGAACTAAATTTACTCCCTCAAACTAAGTTCAAACCTTACCTACCCTGAAGCCTAAGTCAAACCATAGACCTAACCCAAACCCTAGGCGGACACCTTAAGCTCAAACCCAACCCTATCCTGACCCTGACGTTATCTCCAACCGTAACACTGAACCGAAAACTTACAGTAGCCCTAAACTTACTCACTCAAATTAAGTTCAAACCTAACCGAACCTGAAGCCTAAGTCAAACCATAGACCTAAACCTAACCCTAGGCGGACAACTAAAGCTAAACTCCAACCCTAACCTGACCCTCACGCTAACTCCAACCGTAACACTGAACCGAAAACTAACAGTAGCCCTAAACATACTCACTCAAACTAAGTTCAAACGTAACCTAACCTGAAGTCTAAATCAAACCATAGACCTAAACCTAACCCTAGGCGGACACTTTATGCTTAACCCCCACCATAACCTGACCCTAACGCTTACTCCAACCGTAACAGTTAACCGAAAACTAACAGTAGCCCTAAACTTAATCCCTCAAACTAAATTCAAACCTAACCTAACCTGAAGCCTAAATCAAACCATACTCCTAACCCTAACCCTAGGGGGACACCTTAAGCTCAACACCAACCCTAACCTGACCCTCACGCTATCTCCAACCATAACACTGAACCGAAAACTAACAGTAGCCCTAAACTTACTACCTCTAACTAAGTTTAAACCTAACCTAACCTGAAGCCTAAATCAAACCGTACACCTAAACCTAACCCTAGGCGAACACCTTAAGCTCAACCCAAACACTAACCTGACCCTGACACTAATTCCAACCGTAACACTGAACCGAAAATTAACAGTAGCCCTAAACTTACTCCCTCAAACTAAGTTCAAACCTAACCTAACCTGAAGCCTAACTCAACCATAGACCTAACCATAACCCTAGGCGGACACCTGAAGCTCAAACCCAACACTAACCTGACCCTGACGCTATCTCCAACCGTAACACTGAACCGAAAACTAACAGTAGCCCTAAACTTACTCCCTCAAACTAAGTTCAAACCTAACCTAACCTGAAGCCTAACTCAAACCATAGACCTAACCCTAACCCTAGGCGGACACCTTAAGCTCAACCCCAACCCTAACCTCACCCTGACGCTAACTGCAACCGTAACACTGAACCGAAAACTAACAGTAGCCCTAAACTTACTCCCTCAAACTAAGTTCAAACCTAACCTAACCTGAGGCCTAAATCAAACCATACACCTAACCATAACCCTAGGCGGACAATTTAAACTCAACCCCAACCCTAACCTGACCCAGATGCTAACTCCAACCGTAACACTGAACCGAAAAATGACAGTAGCCCTAAACTTACCCCCTCAAACTAAGTTCAAACCTAACCTAACCTGAAGCCTAACTCAAACCATAGACCTAAACCTAACCCTAGGCGGACACCTTAAGCTCAACCCCAACCCTAACCTGACCCTGAAGCTATCTCCAACCGTAACACTGAACCGAAAACTAACAGTAGCCCTAAACTTAATCCCCCAAAATAAGTTCAAACGTAACCTAACCTGAAGCCTAACTCAAACCATAGACCTAACCGTATCCCTAGGCGGACACCTGAAGCTCAACCCCAACCCTAACCTGACCCTGACGCTAACTCCACCCGTAACACTGAATCGAAAACTAATAGTAGCCCTAAACTTACTCACTCAATCTAAGTTCAAAGGTAACCTAACCTGAAGCCTAAATCAAACCATAGACCTAACCCTAACCCTAGGCGGACACCTTATGCTTAACCCCCACCCTAACCTGACCCTAACCCTAACTCCAACCGTAACAGTTAACCGAAATATAACAGAAGCCCTAAATTTACTCCCTCAAACTAAGGTCAAACCTCACCTAACATGAAGCCTAAATCAAACCATAGACGTAACCCTAACCCTAGGCGGACACCTTAAGCTCAACCCCAACCCTAAACTTATCCTCACGCTAACTCCAACCGTAACAGTTAACGAAAAACTAACAGTAGCCCTAAACTTACTCCCGAAAACTAAGTTCAAACCTAACCTAACCTGAAGCCTAAATCAAACCATACACCCAACCCTAACCATAGGCGGACACCTTAAGCTCAACCCCAACCCTAACCTGACCCTCACGCTAACTCCAACCGTAACACTGAACCGAAAACTAACAGTAGACCTAAACATACTCCCTCAAACTAAGTTCAAACCTAATCTAACCTGAAGCCTAAATCCATCCATACACCTAATCCTAACCCTAGGCGAACATCTTAAGCTCAACCCCAACACTAACCTGACCCTGACACTAACTGAAACCATAACACTGAACCGAAAATTAACAGTAGCCCTAAACTTACTCCCTCAAACTAAGTTCAAACCTAACCTAACCTGAAGCCTAACTCAACCATAGACCTAACCATAACCCTAGGCGGACACCTGAAGCTCAACCCCAACACTAACCTGACCCTGACGCTATCTCCAACCGTAACACTGAACCGAAAACTAACAGTAGCCCTAAACTTACTCCCTCAAACTAAGTTCAAACCTAACCTAACCTGAAGCCTAACTCAAACCATAGACCTAACCCTAACCCTAGGCGGACACCTTAAGCTCAACCCCAAACCTAACCTCACCCTGACGCTAACTGCAACCGTAACACTGAACCGAAAACTTACAGTAGCCCTAAACTTACTCCCTCAAACTAAGTTCAAACCTAACCTAACCTGAGGCCTAAATCAAACCATACACCTAACCATAACCCTAGGCGGACAATTTAAACTGAACCCCAACCCTAACCAGACCCAGATGCTAACTCCAACCGTAACACTGAACCGAAAAATGACAGTAGCCCTAAACTTACCCCCTCAAACTAAGTTCAAACCTAACCTAACCTGAAGCCTAACTCAAACCATAGACCTAAACCTAACCCTAGGCGGACACCTTAAGCTCAACCCCAACCCTAACCTGACCCTGAAGCTATCTCCAACCGTAACACTGAACCGAAAACTAACAGTAGCCCTAAACTTAATCCCTCAAAATAAGTTCAAACGTAACCTAACCTGAAGCCTAACTCAAACCATAGACCTAACCGTATCCCTAGGCGGACACCTGAAGCTCAACCCCAACCCTAACCTGACTCTGACGCTAACTCCAACCGTAACACTGAATCGAAAACTAACAGTAGCCCTAAACTTACTCACTCAATCTAAGTTCAAAGGTAACCTAACCTGAAGCCTAAATCAAACCATAGACCTAACCCTAACCCTAGGCGGACACCTTATGCTTAAGCCCCACCCTAACCTGACCCTAACCCTAACTCCAACCGTAACAGTTAAACGAAATATAACAGAAGCCCTAAATTTACTCCCTCAAACTAAGTTCAAACCTCACCTAACATGAAGCCTAAATCAAACCATAGACGTAACCCTAACCCTAGGCGGACACCTTAAGCTCAACCCCAACCCTAAACTTATCCTCACGCTAACTCCAACCGTAACAGTTAACGGAAAACTAACAGTAGCCCTAAACTTACTCCCGAAAACTAAGTTCAAACCTAACCTAACCTGAAGCCTAAATCAAACCATACACGCAACCCTAACCCTAGGCGGACACCTTAAGCTCAACCCCAACCCTAACCTGACCCTCACGCTAACTCCAACCGTAACACTGAACCGAAAACTAACAGTAGACCTAAACATACTCCCTCAAACTAAGTTCAAACCTAATCTAACCTGAAGCCTAAATCCATCCATACACCTAATCCTAACCCTGGGCGAACATCTTAAGCTCAACCCCAACACTAACCTGACCCTGACACTAACTGAAACCGTAACACTGAACCGAAAATTAACAGTAGCCCTAAACTTACTCCCTCAAACTAAGTTCAAATATAACCTAACCTGAAGCCTAACTCAACCATAGACCTAACCATAACCCAGGCGGACACCTGAAGCTTAACCCCAACACTAACCTGACCCTGACGCTATCTCCAACCGTAACACTGAACCGAAAACTAACAGTAGCCCTAAACTTAATCCCTCAAACTAAGTTCATACCTAACATAACCTGAAGCGTAACTCAAACCATAGACTTAACCCTAACCCTAGGCGGACACCTGAAACTCAACCCCAGACCTAACCTGACCCTCACGCTAACTCCAACTGTAACACTGAACCGAAAACTAACAGTAGCAAAAAACTTACTCCCTCAAACTAAGTTCAAACCTAACCTAACCTGAAGCCTAAATCCAACCATACACCTAACCCTAGTCCTAGTCATACACCTTAACCTCAACCCCAAACCTAACCTGACCCTGACGCTTATTCCAACCGTAACAGTTAACTGAAAACTATCAGTAGCCCTAAACTTACGCCCTCAAACTAAGCTCAAACCTAACCTAACCTGAAGCCTAAATCAAACCATATACCTAACCCTAACACTAGGCGGACACCTTAAGCTCAACCCCAACCCTAACCTGACCCTCACGCTAACTCCAACTGTAATGCTGAACCGAAAACAAACAGTAGCCCTAAACTTACTCCCTCAAACTAAGTTCAAACCTAATCTAACCTGAAGCCTAAATCAAATCATACACCTAATCCTAACCCTAGGCTAACACCTTAAGCTCAACCCCAACACTAACCTGACTCTGACACTAACTCCAACCGTAACACTGAACAGAAAATTAACAGTAGCCCTAAACTTACTCCCTCAAACTATGTTCAAACCTAACATAACCTGAAGCCTAACTCAGCCATAGACCTAACCATAACCCTAGGCGGACACCTGAAGCTCAACCCGAACACTAACCTGACCCTGACGCTATCTCCAACCGTAACACTGAACCGAAAACTAACAGTAGCCCTAAACTTACTCCCTCAAACTAAGTTCAAACGTAACCTAACCTGAAGCCTAAATCAAACCATACACCTAACCATAACCCTAGCCGGACAATTTAAACTCAACCCCAACCCTACCCTGACCCTGACGCTAACTCGAACCGTAAAACTGAACCGAAAACTTACAATAGCCCTAAACTTACTCCCTCAAACTAAGTTCAAACCTAACCTAACCTGAAGCCTAACTCAAACCATAGACCTAACCCTAACCCTAGGCGGACACCTTAAGCTCAACCCCAACCCTAACCTGACCCTGACCCTAACTGCAATCGTAACACTGAACCGAAAACTAACAGTAGCCCTAAACTTACTCACACAAACTAAGTTCAAACGTAACCTAACCTGAAGCCTAACTCAAACCATAGACCTAACCCTAACCCTAGGCGGACACCTTAAGCTCAACCCCAAACCTAACCTGACCCTGACGCTAACTCCAACCGTAACACTGAATCGAAAACTAACAGTAGCCCTAAACTTACTCACTCAATCTAAGTTCAAAGGTAACCTAACCTGAAGCCTAAATCAAACCATAGACTTAACCCTAAAGATAGGCGGACAGCTTATGCTCAGCCCCCACCCTAATCTGACCCTAACCCTAACTCCAACCGTAACAGTTAACCGAAATATAACAGAAGCCCTAAATTTACTCCTCAAACTAAGTTCAAACATCACCCAACATGAAGCCTAAATCAAACCATACACCTAAACCTTACCCTAGGGGGACACCTTAAGCTCAACCCCAACCCTAACCTGACCCTCACGCTAACTCCAACCATAACGCTGAACCGAAAACTAACAGTAGACCTAAACATACTCCCTCAAACTAAGTTCAAACCTAATCTAACCTGAAGCCTAAATCAAATCATACACCTAATCCTAACCCTAGGCGAACATCTTAATCTCAACCCCAACAGTAACCTGACCCTGACACTAACTCCAACCGTAACACTGAACCGAAAATTAACAGTAGCCGTAAACTTACTCCCTCAAACTAAGTTCAAACCTAACCTAACCTGAAGCCTAACTCAACCATAGACCTAACCATAACCCTAGGCGGACACCTGAAGCACAACCCCAATACTAACCTGACCCTGACGCTATCTCCAACCGTAACACTGAACCAAAAACTAACAGTAGCCCTAAACTTACTCACTCAAACTAAGTTCAAACGTAACCTAACCTGAAGCCTAACTCAAACCATATACCTAACCCTAACCTTAGGCCGACACCTTAAGCTCAACTCCAACCCTAACCTGACCCTCACGGTAACTCCAACCGCAACACTGAACCGAAAACTAACAGTAGCCCTAAACTTACTCACTCAAACTAAGTTCAAACGTAACCTAACCTGAAGCCTAAATCAAACCATAGACCTAACCCTAACCCTAGGCGGACACTTTATGCTTAAGCCCCACCATAACCTGACCCTAACGCTTACTCCAACCGTAACAGTTAACCGAAACCTAAGAGTAGCGCTAAACTTACTCCCTCAAACTAAGTTCAAACCTAACCTAACCTGAAGCCTAAATCAAACCATACACCTAACCCTAACCCTAGGGGGACACCTTAAGCTCAACCCCAACCCTAAACTTACCCTCCCGCTAACTCCGACTGTAACAGTTAACGGAAAACTAACAGTAGCCCTAAACTTACTCCCGAAAACTAAGTTCAAACCTAACCTAACCTGAAGCCTAAATCAAACCATACACCTAACCCTAACCCTAGGCGGACACCTTAAGCTCAACCCCAACCCTAACATGAGCCTCACGCTAACTCCAACCGTAACACTGAACCGAAAACTAACAGTAGACCTAAACATACTCCCTCAAACTAAGTTCAAACCTAATCTAACCTGAAGCCTAAATCCATCCATACACCTAATCCTAACCCTAGGCGAACATCTTAAGCTCAACCCCAACACTAACCTGACCCTGACACTAACTGAAACCATAACACTGAACCGAAAATTAACAGTAGCCCTAAACTTACTCCCTCAAACTAAGTTCAAACCTAACCTAACCTGAAGCCTAACTCAACCATAGACCTAACCATAACCCTCGGCGGACACCTGAAGCTTAACCCCAACGCTAACCTGACCCTGACGGTATCTCCAACCGTAACACTGAACCGAAAACTAACAGTAGCCCTAAACTTACTCCCTCAAACTAAGTTCAAACCTATCCTAACCTGAGGCCTAACTCAAACCATAGACCTAACCATAACCCAAGGCGGACACTTTAAGCTAAACTCCAACCCTAAACTGTCCCTCAAAATAACTCCAACCATAACACTGAACCGAAAACTAACAGTAGCCCTAAACTTACTCTCTCAAACTAAGTTCAAACCTAACCTAACCTGAAGCCTAAACCAAACCACACACCTAACCCTAACCCTAGGCGGACAATTTAAACTCAACCCCAACCCTACCCTGACCCTGACGCTAACTCGAACCATAACAGTTAACCGAAAACTAACAGTAGCCCTAAACTTACTCCCTCAAATTAAGTTCAAACCTAACCTAACCTGAAGCCTAAATCAAACCATACACCTAACCCTATTCCTAGGGGGACACCTTAAGCTCAACCCCAACCCTAACCTGACCTTCACGATAACTTCAACCGTAACACTGAACCGAAAACTAACAGTAGCCCTAAACTTTCTCACTCAAACTAAGTTCAAACGTAACCTAACCTGAAGCCTAAATCAAACCACACACCTAACCCTAACCCTAGGCGGACACCTTATGCTTAACCCCCACCCTAAGCTGACCCTGACGCTATCTCCAACCGTAACACTGAAACGAAAATTAACAGTAGCCCTAAACTTACTCCCTCAAACTAAGTTCAAACCTAACCTAATCTGAAGACTAACTCAAACCACAGACTTAACCCTAACCCTAGGCCGAAACTTAAGCTCCATTAAAACCCTATTCTGACCCTCACGCTAACTCCAACCGTAACACTCAACAGAAAACTAGCAATGGCCCTAAACTTACTCCCTCAAACTAAGTTAAAACGTAACCTAACCTGATGCCTAAATCAAACCATAGACCTAACCCTAACCCTAGGCGGACACCTTTTGCTTAACCCCCACCCTAACCTGACCCTGACGCATACTCCAACCGTAAAAATTAATCGAAAACTAACAGTAGCCCTAAAATTACACCCTCAAACTAAGTTCAAACCTAACCTAGCCTGAAGCCTAAATAAAACCATAAACCTAACCCTAACCCTAGGCGTACACCTTAAGCTCAAGCCCAACCCTAACCTGACCCTCACGCTAACTCCAACGATAACACTGAACCGAAAACTAACAGTAGCCCTAAGCTTACTCCCTCAAACTAAGTTCAAACCTAACCTAACCTGATGCCTAAATCAAACCACAGACCTAGTCCTAACCCTAGGCGGAAACCTTAAGCTCAAGTCCAACCCTAACCTGACCCTGACGCATACTCCAACCGTAAAAATTAATCGAAAACTAACAGTAGCCCTAAAATTACACCCTCAAACTAAGTTCAAACCTAACCTAGCCTGAAGCCTCAATCAAACCATACACCTAACCCTAACCCTAGGCGGACACCTGAAACTCAACACCAAGCCTAACCTGACCCTCATGCTAACTCCAACCGTAACACTAAACCGAAAACTAGCAGTAGCCCTAAACTTACCCCCTCAAACGAAGTTCAAACCTAACCTAACCTAAAGCCTAACTCAAACCACAAACCTAACCCTAACCCTAGGCGGACACCTTAAGCTGAACCAAAACCCTAACATGACCCTGACGCTATCTAAAACCGTAACACTTAACGGAAAACTAACAGTAGCCCTAAACTTCCTCACTCAAACTAAGTTCAAACCTAACCTAACCTGAACCATAAATCAAACAATAGACCTAACCCTAACCCTAGGCGGACACCTTAAGCTTAACCCCAACCTGACATGACCCTGACGCTTACTCCAACCGTAGCAGTTAACCGACAACTAACAGTAGCCGTAAACTTACTTCCTCAAACTAAGTTCAAACCTCACCTAACCTGAAGCCTAAATCAAACCATACACCTAACCATAACCCTAGGCAGAAACCTTAGGCTCAACCCAAACCATAAGCTGACCCTAACGCTAACTCCAACCGTAACACTGAACCGCAAACTAAGAGTAGCCCTAAACTTACTCACTCAAACTAAGTTCAAACCTAAACTAACCTGAAGCCTAACTCAAACCACAGACCTAACCCTAACCCTAGGCGGACACCTTAAGCTCAAATCCAACCCTAACCTGATCCTCACGCAAACTCCAACCATAACACTGAACAGAAAACTAACAGTAGCCCTAAACTTACTCACTCAAACTAAGTTCAAACGTAACCTAACCTGAAGCCTAAATCAAACCATAGACCTAACCCTTACCCTAGGCGGACACCTTATGCTGAACCCCCACCCTAACCTGACCCTGAGGCTTACTCCAACCGTAACAGTTAACAGAAAACTAACAATAATCCTAAACTTACTCCCTCAAATTAAGTTCAAACTTAACCTAACCTGAAGCCTAAATCAAAACATACACCTAACCCTAACAATAGGCGGATACCTTAAGTTCAACCCCTAACCTAACCTGACCCTGACGCTTACTCCAACCATAACAGTTAACCGAAAACTAACAGTAGCCCTAAACTTACTCCCTCAAACTAAGTTCAAACCTAACCTAACCTGAAGTCTAACTCAAATCATAGACTTAACCCTAACCCTAGGCGGACATCCGAAGGTCAACCCCAAACCTAACCTGACCCTGACGCTTTCTCCAACTGTAACACTGAACTGAAAACTAACAGTAGCCCTAAACTTACTCCCACAAACTAAGTTCAAACCTAACCTAACCTGAAGCCGAACTCAAACCACAGACCGAACCCTAACCCTAGGCGGACACCTTAAGCTCAACTCCAACCCTAACCTGACCCTCACGCTAACTCCAACCGTAACACTGTACTGAAAACTAACAGTAGACCTAAACTTACTCACTCAAACTAAGTTCAAAGGTAACCTAACCTGAAGCCTAAATCAAACCATAGTCCTAACAATAACACTAGGCGGACACCTTATGCTGAACCCCCACCCTAACCTGACCCTGAGGCTTACTCCAACCGTAACAGTTAAACAAAAACTAACAGTAGCCCTAAACTTACTCACTCAAAGTAAATTCAAACGTAACCTAACCTGAAGCCTAAACCAAACCATACACCTAACCCTAACCCTAGGCGGACACCTTAAGCTCAACCCCAACCCTAAACTGACCCTGAAGCTAACTCCAACCGTAACAATGAATCGAAAACTAACAGTAGCCCTAAACTTACTCCCTCAAACTAAGTCCAATCCTAACCTAACCTGAAGCATAACTCAAACCATAGACATAACCCTAACCCTAGGCAGAAACCTTAAGCTCAAGCCCAACCATAACCTGACCCTGACGCTACTTCAATCGTAACACTGAACCGAAAACTAACAGTACCCCTAAATTTACTCTCTCAAACTAAGTTCAAACTTAACATAACCTGAAGCCTAACTCAAACCACAGACCTAACCCTAACCATAGGCGGACACCTTAAGCTCAACTCCAACCCTAACCTGACCCTCACGCTATCTCCAACCTAAACAACGAACCAAAAACTAACAGTAGCCCTAAACTTACTACCTCAAACTAATTTCAAACATAACCTAACCTGATGCCTAAATCAAACCATAGACCTAACCCGTACCCTAGGTGGACACCTTAAGCTCAACTCCAACCCTAACCTGACCCTCACGCTAACTCCAACCATAACACTGAACCGAAAAATAACAGTAGCCCTAAACTTACTCCCTCAAACTAAGTTCAAACCTAAGCTAACCTGAAGCCTAACTCAAACCACAGAACTAACCCTAACCCTAGGCGGACACCTGAAAATAAACCCCAAACCTAACCTGACCCTGACGCTATCTCCAACCGTAACACTGAACCGAAAACTAACAGTAGCCCTAAATTTATTCCCTCAAACTAAGTTCAAACCTAACATAACCTGTAGCCTAACTCAAACCATAGACCTAACCCTAACCCTAGGCGGACACCTTAAGCTCAACTGCAACCCTAACCTGACCCTCACGCTAACTACAACCGTAACACTGAACCGAAAACTAACGGTAGCCCTAAACTTATTCCCTCAAACTAAGTTCCAACGTAACCTAACCTGAAGCCTAAATCAAACCATAGACCTAACCCTAACCCTAGGCTTACACCTTATGCTTAACCCCACCCTAACCTGACCCTGACGCTTACTCCAACCGTAACAGTTAACCGAAAACTAACAGTAGCCCTAAACATACTCTCTCAAACTAAGTTCAAACCTAAACTAACCTGAAGCCTAACTCAAACCATAGATATAACCCTAACCCTAGGCGGACACCTTAAGCTCAACCCCAAACCTAACCTGACCCTGACGCTATCTCCAACCATAACACAGAACCGAAAACTAACTGTACCCCTAAATTTACTCCCTCATAGTAAGTTCAAACCTAATCTTACCTGAAGCCTAACTCAAACCACAGACCTAACCCTAACCCTAGGCAGACATCTTAAGCTTAACTGAAACCCTAAAATGACCCTCATGCTAACACCAACCGTAACACTGAACCGAAAACTAACAGTAGACCTAAACTTACTCACTCAAACTAAGGTCAAACGTAACCTCACCTGAAGCCTAAATCAAACCGAAGACCTAACCCTAACTCTAGGCGGACACGTTATGCTTAACCCCCACCCTAACCTGACCCTGCCACTTACTCCAACTGTAACAGTTAACAGAAAACTAACAGTAGCCCTAAACTTACTGCCACAAACTAAGTTCAAACCTAACCTAACCTGAAGCCTAAATCAAACCATACACCTAACCCTAACCCTAGTCGGACACCTTAAGCTCAACACCAACCCTACCCTGACCCGGACGCTAACTCCAACCATAACACTGAACCGAAAACTAACAGTAGCCCTAAACTTACTCCCTCAAACTAAGTTCAAATCTAACCTAACCTGAAGCCTAACTCAAACCATAGACCTAACCCTAACCCTAGATGGACACCTGAAACTCAACCCCAAACCTAACCTGACCCTGACGCTATCTCCAACCGAAACACTGAACCGAAAACTAACAGTAGACCTAAACTTACTCCCTCAAACTAAGTTCAAACCTAACCTAACCTGAAGCCTAACTCAAACCACAGACCTAACCCTAACCCTAGGCGGACACCTTAAGTTCAACTCCAACTCTATACTTACCCTCACACTAATTCCAACCATAACACTGAACAGAAAATTAACAGTAGCCCTAAACTGACTCACTCAAACTAAGTTCAAACGTAACCTAACCTGAAGCCTAAATCAAACCATAGACCTAACCCTAATCCTAGGCGGACACTTTATGCTTAACCCCCACCATAACCTGACCCTAACGCTTACTCCACCGTAACAGTTAACCGAAAACTAAGAGTAGCCCTAAACTTACTCCCTCAAACTAAGTTCAAACCTAACCTAACCTGAAGCCTAAATCAAACCATACACCTGACCCTAACCCTAGGCGGACACCTTAAACTCAACCCCAACCCTACCCTGACCCTGACGCTAACTCGAACCGTAACAGTTAACCGAAAGCTAACAGTAGCCCTAAGCTTACTCTCTCAAACTAACTTCAAACCTAACCTAATCTGAAACCTAAATCAAACCATACACCTCACCCTAACCCTAGGGGGACACCTTAAGCTCAACCCCAACCCTAACCTGAACCTCACGCTAACTCCAACTTTAACAGTTAACCGAAAACTAACAGTAGCCCTAAGCTTACTCCCGAAAACTAAGTACAAACCTATCCTAACCTGAAGCCTAAATCAAACCATACACCTAACCCTAACCCTAGGCGGACACCTTAAGCTCAACCCAAACCCTAACTTGACCCTCACGCTAACGCAAACCGTAACGCTGAACGGAGAGCTAACAGTAGACCTAAACATAATCCCTCAAACTAAGTTCATACCTAATCTAACCTGAAGCCTAAATCAAACCATACACATAATCCTAACCCTAGGCGAACATCTTAAGCTCAACCCCAACACTAACCTGACCCTGACAATAACTCCAACCGTAACACTGAACCGAAAACTAACAGTAGCCCTAAACTTACTCCCTCAAACTAAGTTCAAACCTCACCTAACCTGAAGCCTAAATCAAACCATACACCTAACCCTAACCCTAGGGGGACACCTTAAGCTCAACCCCAACCCTAACCTGACCCTCACGCTAACTCCAACCGTAACAGTTAACCGAAAACTAACAGTAGCCCTAAACTTACTCCCGAAAACTAAGTTAAAACCTAACCTAACCTGAAGCCTAAATCAAACCATACACCTAACCCTAACCCTAGGCGGACACCTTAAGCTCAACCCCAACCCTAACCTGACCCTCACGCTAACTCCAACCGTAACGCTGAACCGAAAACTAACAGTAGCCCTAAACTTACTCCCTCAAACTAAGTTCAAACCAAACCTAACCTGAAGCCTAAATCAAACCATACACCTAACCCTAACCCTAGGATGACACCTTAAGCTCAACCCCAACCCTAACCTGCCCCAGATGCTAACTCCAACCGTAACAGTGAACCGAAAACTGACAGTAGCCCTAAACTTACCCCCTTAAACTAAGTTCAAACCTATCCTAACCTGAAGCCTAACTCAAACCATAGACCTAAACCTAACACTAGGCGGACACCTGAAGCTCAACCCCAACCCTAACCTGACCCTGACGCTATCTCCAACCGTAACACTGAACCAAAAACTAACAGTAGCGGTAAACTTACTCCCTCAAAGTTCAAACGTAACCTAACCTGAAGCATAACTCAAACCATAGACCTAACACTAACCCTAGGCGGACACCTTAAGCTCAACCCCAACACTAACCTGACCCTGACGCTATCTCCAACTGTAACACTGAACCAAAAACTAACAGTAGCCCTAAACTTACTCCCTCAAACTAAGTTCAAACCTAACCTAACCTGAAGCCTAACTCAAACCATAGACATAACCCTAACCCTAGGCGGACACCTTAAGCTCAACCCGAACCCTAACCTGAACCTGACCCTAACTGCAACCGTAACACTGAACCGAAAACTAACAGTAGCCCTAAACTTACTCCCTCAAACTAAGTTCAAACGTAACCTAACCTGAAGCCTAAATCAAACCATACACCTAACCATAACCCTAGGCGGACAATTTAAACTCAACCCCAACCCTACCCTGACCCTGACGCTAACTCGAACCGTAACACTGAACCGAAAACTAACAATAGCCCTAAACTTACTCCCTCAAACTAAGTTCAAACCTAACCTAACCTGAAGTCTAACTCAAATCATAGACTTAACCCTAACCCTAGGCGGACATCCGAAGGTCAACCCCAAACCTAACCTGACCCTGACGCTTTCTCCAACTGTAACACTGAACTGAAAACTAACAGTAGCCCTAAACTTACTCCCACAAACTAAGTTCAAACCTAACCTAACCTGAAGCCGAACTCAAACCACAGACCGAACCCTAACCCTAGGCGGACACCTTAAGCTCAACTCCAACCCTAACCTGACCCTCACGCTAACTCCAACCGTAACACTGTACTGAAAACTAACAGTAGACCTAAACTTACTCACTCAAACTAAGTTCAAAGGTAACCTAACCTGAAGCCTAAATCAAACCATAGTCCTAACAATAACACTAGGCGGACACCTTATGCTGAACCCCCACCCTAACCTGACCCTGAGGCTTACTCCAACCGTAACAGTTAAACAAAAACTAACAGTAGCCCTAAACTTACTCACTCAAAGTAAATTCAAACGTAACCTAACCTGAAGCCTAAACCAAACCATACACCTAACCCTAACCCTAGGCGGACACCTTAAGCTCAACCCCAACCCTAAACTGACCCTGAAGCTAACTCCAACCGTAACAATGAATCGAAAACTAACAGTAGCCCTAAACTTACTCCCTCAAACTAAGTCCAATCCTAACCTAACCTGAAGCATAACTCAAACCATAGACATAACCCTAACCCTAGGCAGAAACCTTAAGCTCAAGCCCAACCATAACCTGACCCTGACGCTACTTCAATCGTAACACTGAACCGAAAACTAACAGTACCCCTAAATTTACTCTCTCAAACTAAGTTCAAACTTAACATAACCTGAAGCCTAACTCAAACCACAGACCTAACCCTAACCATAGGCGGACACCTTAAGCTCAACTCCAACCCTAACCTGACCCTCACGCTATCTCCAACCTAAACAACGAACCAAAAACTAACAGTAGCCCTAAACTTACTACCTCAAACTAATTTCAAACATAACCTAACCTGATGCCTAAATCAAACCATAGACCTAACCCGTACCCTAGGTGGACACCTTAAGCTCAACTCCAACCCTAACCTGACCCTCACGCTAACTCCAACCATAACACTGAACCGAAAAATAACAGTAGCCCTAAACTTACTCCCTCAAACTAAGTTCAAACCTAAGCTAACCTGAAGCCTAACTCAAACCACAGAACTAACCCTAACCCTAGGCGGACACCTGAAAATAAACCCCAAACCTAACCTGACCCTGACGCTATCTCCAACCGTAACACTGAACCGAAAACTAACAGTAGCCCTAAATTTATTCCCTCAAACTAAGTTCAAACCTAACATAACCTGTAGCCTAACTCAAACCATAGACCTAACCCTAACCCTAGGCGGACACCTTAAGCTCAACTGCAACCCTAACCTGACCCTCACGCTAACTACAACCGTAACACTGAACCGAAAACTAACGGTAGCCCTAAACTTATTCCCTCAAACTAAGTTCCAACGTAACCTAACCTGAAGCCTAAATCAAACCATAGACCTAACCCTAACCCTAGGCTTACACCTTATGCTTAACCCCACCCTAACCTGACCCTGACGCTTACTCCAACCGTAACAGTTAACCGAAAACTAACAGTAGCCCTAAACATACTCTCTCAAACTAAGTTCAAACCTAAACTAACCTGAAGCCTAACTCAAACCATAGATATAACCCTAACCCTAGGCGGACACCTTAAGCTCAACCCCAAACCTAACCTGACCCTGACGCTATCTCCAACCATAACACAGAACCGAAAACTAACTGTACCCCTAAATTTACTCCCTCATAGTAAGTTCAAACCTAATCTTACCTGAAGCCTAACTCAAACCACAGACCTAACCCTAACCCTAGGCAGACATCTTAAGCTTAACTGAAACCCTAAAATGACCCTCATGCTAACACCAACCGTAACACTGAACCGAAAACTAACAGTAGACCTAAACTTACTCACTCAAACTAAGGTCAAACGTAACCTCACCTGAAGCCTAAATCAAACCGAAGACCTAACCCTAACTCTAGGCGGACACGTTATGCTTAACCCCCACCCTAACCTGACCCTGCCACTTACTCCAACTGTAACAGTTAACAGAAAACTAACAGTAGCCCTAAACTTACTGCCACAAACTAAGTTCAAACCTAACCTAACCTGAAGCCTAAATCAAACCATACACCTAACCCTAACCCTAGTCGGACACCTTAAGCTCAACACCAACCCTACCCTGACCCGGACGCTAACTCCAACCATAACACTGAACCGAAAACTAACAGTAGCCCTAAACTTACTCCCTCAAACTAAGTTCAAATCTAACCTAACCTGAAGCCTAACTCAAACCATAGACCTAACCCTAACCCTAGATGGACACCTGAAACTCAACCCCAAACCTAACCTGACCCTGACGCTATCTCCAACCGAAACACTGAACCGAAAACTAACAGTAGACCTAAACTTACTCCCTCAAACTAAGTTCAAACCTAACCTAACCTGAAGCCTAACTCAAACCACAGACCTAACCCTAACCCTAGGCGGACACCTTAAGTTCAACTCCAACTCTATACTTACCCTCACACTAATTCCAACCATAACACTGAACAGAAAATTAACAGTAGCCCTAAACTGACTCACTCAAACTAAGTTCAAACGTAACCTAACCTGAAGCCTAAATCAAACCATAGACCTAACCCTAATCCTAGGCGGACACTTTATGCTTAACCCCCACCATAACCTGACCCTAACGCTTACTCCACCGTAACAGTTAACCGAAAACTAAGAGTAGCCCTAAACTTACTCCCTCAAACTAAGTTCAAACCTAACCTAACCTGAAGCCTAAATCAAACCATACACCTGACCCTAACCCTAGGCGGACACCTTAAACTCAACCCCAACCCTACCCTGACCCTGACGCTAACTCGAACCGTAACAGTTAACCGAAAGCTAACAGTAGCCCTAAGCTTACTCTCTCAAACTAACTTCAAACCTAACCTAATCTGAAACCTAAATCAAACCATACACCTCACCCTAACCCTAGGGGGACACCTTAAGCTCAACCCCAACCCTAACCTGAACCTCACGCTAACTCCAACTTTAACAGTTAACCGAAAACTAACAGTAGCCCTAAGCTTACTCCCGAAAACTAAGTACAAACCTATCCTAACCTGAAGCCTAAATCAAACCATACACCTAACCCTAACCCTAGGCGGACACCTTAAGCTCAACCCAAACCCTAACTTGACCCTCACGCTAACGCAAACCGTAACGCTGAACGGAGAGCTAACAGTAGACCTAAACATAATCCCTCAAACTAAGTTCATACCTAATCTAACCTGAAGCCTAAATCAAACCATACACATAATCCTAACCCTAGGCGAACATCTTAAGCTCAACCCCAACACTAACCTGACCCTGACAATAACTCCAACCGTAACACTGAACCGAAAACTAACAGTAGCCCTAAACTTACTCCCTCAAACTAAGTTCAAACCTCACCTAACCTGAAGCCTAAATCAAACCATACACCTAACCCTAACCCTAGGGGGACACCTTAAGCTCAACCCCAACCCTAACCTGACCCTCACGCTAACTCCAACCGTAACAGTTAACCGAAAACTAACAGTAGCCCTAAACTTACTCCCGAAAACTAAGTTAAAACCTAACCTAACCTGAAGCCTAAATCAAACCATACACCTAACCCTAACCCTAGGCGGACACCTTAAGCTCAACCCCAACCCTAACCTGACCCTCACGCTAACTCCAACCGTAACGCTGAACCGAAAACTAACAGTAGCCCTAAACTTACTCCCTCAAACTAAGTTCAAACCAAACCTAACCTGAAGCCTAAATCAAACCATACACCTAACCCTAACCCTAGGATGACACCTTAAGCTCAACCCCAACCCTAACCTGCCCCAGATGCTAACTCCAACCGTAACAGTGAACCGAAAACTGACAGTAGCCCTAAACTTACCCCCTTAAACTAAGTTCAAACCTATCCTAACCTGAAGCCTAACTCAAACCATAGACCTAAACCTAACACTAGGCGGACACCTGAAGCTCAACCCCAACCCTAACCTGACCCTGACGCTATCTCCAACCGTAACACTGAACCAAAAACTAACAGTAGCGGTAAACTTACTCCCTCAAAGTTCAAACGTAACCTAACCTGAAGCATAACTCAAACCATAGACCTAACACTAACCCTAGGCGGACACCTTAAGCTCAACCCCAACACTAACCTGACCCTGACGCTATCTCCAACTGTAACACTGAACCAAAAACTAACAGTAGCCCTAAACTTACTCCCTCAAACTAAGTTCAAACCTAACCTAACCTGAAGCCTAACTCAAACCATAGACATAACCCTAACCCTAGGCGGACACCTTAAGCTCAACCCGAACCCTAACCTGAACCTGACCCTAACTGCAACCGTAACACTGAACCGAAAACTAACAGTAGCCCTAAACTTACTCCCTCAAACTAAGTTCAAACGTAACCTAACCTGAAGCCTAAATCAAACCATACACCTAACCATAACCCTAGGCGGACAATTTAAACTCAACCCCAACCCTACCCTGACCCTGACGCTAACTCGAACCGTAACACTGAACCGAAAACTAACAATAGCCCTAAACTTACTCCCTCAAACTAAGTTCAAACCTAACCTAACCTGAAGCCTAAATCAAACCATACACCTAACCCTAACCCTAGGCGGACATCTTAAGCTAAACCCCAACCCTAACCTGACCCAGATGCTAACTCCAACCGTAACACTGAATCGAAAACTGACAGTACCCCTAAACTTACCCCCTTAAACTAAGTTCAAAACTATCCTAACCTGAAGCCTAACTCAAACCATAGACCTAAACCTAACCCTAGGCGGACACCTGAAGCTCAACCCCAACACTAACCTGACCCTGACGCTAACTCCAACCGTAACACTGAATCGAAAACTAACAGTAGCCCTAAACTTACTCACTCAATCTAAGTTCAAAGGTAACCTACCCTGAAGCCTAAATCAAACCATAGACCTAACCCTAACCCTAGGCGGACACCTTATGCTTAACCCCCACCCTAACCTGAACCTAACCCTAACTCCAACCGTAACAGTTAACCGAAATATAACAGAAGCCCTAAATTTACTCCCTCAAACTAAGTTCAAACCTCACCTAACATGAAGCCTAAATCAAACCATACACCTAACCCTAACCCTAGGGGGACACCTTAAGCTCAACCCCAACCATAACCTGACCCTCACGCTAACTCCAACCGTAACAGTTAACCGAAAACTAACAGTATCCCTAAACTTACTCCCTCAAACTAAGTTCAAACCTAACCTAACCTGATGCCTAAATCAAACCATACACCTAACCCTAACCCTAGGCGGACACCTTAAGCTCAACCGCAAACCTAACCTGACCCTCACGCTAACTCCAACCGTAACGCTGAACCGAAAACTAACAGAAGACCTAAACATACTCCCTCCAACTAAGTTCAAACCTAATCTAACCTGAAGCCTAAATCAAACCATACACCTAATCCTAACCCTAGGCGAACATCTTAAGCTCAACCCCAACACTAACCTGACCCTGACACTAACTCCAACCGTAACACTGAACCGAAAATTAACAGTAGCCCTAAACTTACTCCCTGAAACTAAGTTCAAACCTAACCTAACCTGAAGCCTAACTCAACCATAGACCTAACCATAACCCTAGGCAGACACCTGAAGCACAACCCCAATACTAACCTGACCCTGACGCTATCTCCAACCGTAACACTGAACCGAAAACTAACAGTAGCCCTAAACTTACTCCCTCAAACTAAGTTCAAACGTAACCTAACCTGATGCCTAAATCAAACCATAGACCTAACCCTAACCCTAGGCGGACACCTTTTGCTTAACCCCCACCCTAACCTGACCCTGACGCATACTCCAACCGTAAAAATTAATCGAAAACTAACAGTAGCCCTAAAATTACACCCTCAAACTAAGTTCAAACCTAACCTAGCCTGAAGCCTAAATAAAACCATAAACCTAACCCTAACCCTAGGCGTACACCTTAAGCTCAAGCCCAACCCTAACCTGACCCTCACGCTAACTCCAACGATAACACTGAACCGAAAACTAACAGTAGCCCTAAGCTTACTCCCTCAAACTAAGTTCAAACCTAACCTAACCTGATGCCTAAATCAAACCACAGACCTAGTCCTAACCCTAGGCGGAAACCTTAAGCTCAAGTCCAACCCTAACCTGACCCTGACGCATACTCCAACCGTAAAAATTAATCGAAAACTAACAGTAGCCCTAAAATTACACCCTCAAACTAAGTTCAAACCTAACCTAGCCTGAAGCCTCAATCAAACCATACACCTAACCCTAACCCTAGGCGGACACCTGAAACTCAACACCAAGCCTAACCTGACCCTCATGCTAACTCCAACCGTAACACTAAACCGAAAACTAGCAGTAGCCCTAAACTTACCCCCTCAAACGAAGTTCAAACCTAACCTAACCTAAAGCCTAACTCAAACCACAAACCTAACCCTAACCCTAGGCGGACACCTTAAGCTGAACCAAAACCCTAACATGACCCTGACGCTATCTAAAACCGTAACACTTAACGGAAAACTAACAGTAGCCCTAAACTTCCTCACTCAAACTAAGTTCAAACCTAACCTAACCTGAACCATAAATCAAACAATAGACCTAACCCTAACCCTAGGCGGACACCTTAAGCTTAACCCCAACCTGACATGACCCTGACGCTTACTCCAACCGTAGCAGTTAACCGACAACTAACAGTAGCCGTAAACTTACTTCCTCAAACTAAGTTCAAACCTCACCTAACCTGAAGCCTAAATCAAACCATACACCTAACCATAACCCTAGGCAGAAACCTTAGGCTCAACCCAAACCATAAGCTGACCCTAACGCTAACTCCAACCGTAACACTGAACCGCAAACTAAGAGTAGCCCTAAACTTACTCACTCAAACTAAGTTCAAACCTAAACTAACCTGAAGCCTAACTCAAACCACAGACCTAACCCTAACCCTAGGCGGACACCTTAAGCTCAAATCCAACCCTAACCTGATCCTCACGCAAACTCCAACCATAACACTGAACAGAAAACTAACAGTAGCCCTAAACTTACTCACTCAAACTAAGTTCAAACGTAACCTAACCTGAAGCCTAAATCAAACCATAGACCTAACCCTTACCCTAGGCGGACACCTTATGCTGAACCCCCACCCTAACCTGACCCTGAGGCTTACTCCAACCGTAACAGTTAACAGAAAACTAACAGTAATCCTAAACTTACTCCCTCAAATTAAGTTCAAACTTAACCTAACCTGAAGCCTAAATCAAAACATACACCTAACCCTAACAATAGGCGGATACCTTAAGTTCAACCCCTAACCTAACCTGACCCTGACGCTTACTCCAACCATAACAGTTAACCGAAAACTAACAGTAGCCCTAAACTTACTCCCTCAAACTAAGTTCAAACCTAACCTAACCTGAAGTCTAACTCAAATCATAGACTTAACCCTAACCCTAGGCGGACATCCGAAGGTCAACCCCAAACCTAACCTGACCCTGACGCTTTCTCCAACTGTAACACTGAACTGAAAACTAACAGTAGCCCTAAACTTACTCCCACAAACTAAGTTCAAACCTAACCTAACCTGAAGCCGAACTCAAACCACAGACCGAACCCTAACCCTAGGCGGACACCTTAAGCTCAACTCCAACCCTAACCTGACCCTCACGCTAACTCCAACCGTAACACTGAACCGAAAACTAACAGTAGACCTAAACTTACTCACTCAAACTAATTTCAAAGGTAACCTAACCTGAAGCCTAAATCAAACCATAGTCCTAACAATAACACTAGGCGGACACCTAATGCTGAACCCCCACCCTAACCTGACCCTGAGGCTTACTCCAACCGTAACAATGAATCGAAAACTAACAGTAGCCCTAAACTTACTCCCTCAAACTAAGTCCAATCCTAACCTAACCTGAAGCATAACTCAAACCATAGACATAACCCTAACCCTAGGCAGAAACCTTAAGCTCAAGCCCAACCATAACCTGACCCTGACGCTACTTCAATCGTAACACTGAACCGAAAACTAACAGTACCCCTAAATTTACTCTCTCAAACTAAGTTCAAACTTAACATAACCTGAAGCCTAACTCAAACCACAGACCTAACCCTAACCATAGGCGGACACCTTAAGCTCAACTCCAACCCTAACCTGACCCTCACGCTATCTCCAACCTAAACAACGAACCAAAAACTAACAGTAGCCCTAAACTTACTACCTCAAACTAAGTTCAAACGTAACCTAACCTGATGCCTAAATCAAACCATAGACCTAACCCGTACCCTAGGTGGACACCTTAAGCTCAACTCCAACCCTAACCTGACCCTCACGCTAACTCCAACCATAACACTGAACCGAAAAATAACAGTAGCCCTAAACTTACTCCCTCAAACTAAGTTCAAACCTAAGCTAACCTGAAGCCTAACTCAAACCACAGAACTAACCATAACCCTAGGCGGACACCTGAAAATAAACCCCAAACCTAACCTGACCCTGACGCTATCTCCAACCGTAACACTGAACCGAAAACTAACAGTAGCCCTAAATTTATTCCCTCAAACTAAGTTCAAACCTAACATAACCTGTAGCCTAACTCAAACCATAGACCTAACCCTAAACCTAGGCGGACACCTTAAGCTCAACTGCAACCCTAACCTGACCCTCACGCTAACTACAACCGTAACACTGAACCGAAAACTAACGGTAGCCCTAAACTTATTCCCTCAAACTAAGTTCCAACGTAACCTAACCTGAAGCCTAAATCAAACCATAGACCTAACCCTAACCCTAGGCTTACACCTTATGCTTAACCCCACCCTAACCTGACCCTGACGCTTACTCCAACCGTAACAGTTAACCGAAAACTAACAGTAGCCCTAAACATACTCTCTCAAACTAAGTTCAAACCTAAACTAACCTGAAGCCTAACTCAAACCATAGATATAACCCTAACCCTAGGCGGACACCTTAAGCTCAACCCCAAACCTAACCTGACCCTGACGCTATCTCCAACCATAACACAGAACCGAAAACTAACTGTACCCCTAAATTTACTCCCTCATAGTAAGTTCAAACCTAACCTTACCTGAAGCCTAACTCAAACCACAGACCTAACCCTAACCCTAGGCGGACATCTTAAGCTTAACTGAAACCCTAAAATGACCCTCACGCTAACACCAACCGTAACACTGAACCGAAAACTAACAGTAGACCTAAACTTACTCACTCAAACTAAGGTCAAACGTAACCTCACCTGAAGCCTAAATCAAACCGAAGACCTAACCCTAACTCTAGGCGGACACGTTATGCTTAACCCCCACCCTAACCTGACCCTGCCACTTACTCCAACTGTAACAGTTAACAGAAAACTAACAGTAGCCCTAAACTTACTGCCACAAACTAAGTTCAAACCTAACCTAACCTGAAGCCTAAATCAAACCATACACCTAACCCTAACCCTAGTCGGACACCTTAAGCTCAACACCAACCCTACCCTGACCCTAACGCTAACTCCAACCATAACACTGAACCGAAAACTAACAGTAGCCCTAAACTTACTCCCTCAAACTAAGTTCAAATCTAACCTAACCTGAAGCCTAACTCAAACCATAGACCTAACCCTAACCCTAGATGGACACCTGAAACTCAACCCCAAACCTAACCTGACCCTGACGCTATCTCCAACCGAAACACTGAACCGAAAACTAACAGTAGACCTAAACTTACTCCCTCAAACTAAGTTCAAACCTAACCTAACCTGAAGCCTAACTCAAACCACAGACCTAACCCTAACCCTAGGCGGACACCTTAAGTTCAACTCCAACTCTATACTTACCCTCACACTAATTCCAACCATAACACTGAACAGAAAATTAACAGTAGCCCTAAACTGACTCACTCAAACTAAGTTCAAACGTAACCTAACCTGAAGCCTAAATCAAACCATAGACCTAACCCTAATCCTAGGCGGACACTTTATGCTTAACCCCCACCATAACCTGACCCTAACGCTTACTCCACCGTAACAGTTAACCGAAAACTAAGAGTAGCCCTAAACTTACTCCCTCAAACTAAGTTCAAACCTAACCTAACCTGAAGCCTAAATCAAACCATACACCTGACCCTAACCCTAGGCGGACACCTTAAACTCAACCCCAACCCTACCCTGACCCTGACGCTAACTCGAACCGTAACAGTTAACCGAAAGCTAACAGTAGCCCTAAGCTTACTCTCTCAAACTAACTTCAAACCTAACCTAATCTGAAACCTAAATCAAACCATACACCTCACCCTAACCCTAGGGGGACACCTTAAGCTCAACCCCAACCCTAACCTGAACCTCACGCTAACTCCAACTTTAACAGTTAACCGAAAACTAACAGTAGCCCTAAGCTTACTCCCGAAAACTAAGTACAAACCTATCCTAACCTGAAGCCTAAATCAAACCATACACCTAACCCTAACCCTAGGCGGACACCTTAAGCTCAACCCAAACCCTAACTTGACCCTCACGCTAACGCAAACCGTAACGCTGAACGGAGAGCTAACAGTAGACCTAAACATAATCCCTCAAACTAAGTTCATACCTAATCTAACCTGAAGCCTAAATCAAACCATACACATAATCCTAACCCTAGGCGAACATCTTAAGCTCAACCCCAACACTAACCTGACCCTGACAATAACTCCAACCGTAACACTGAACCGAAAACTAACAGTAGCCCTAAACTTACTCCCTCAAACTAAGTTCAAACCTCACCTAACCTGAAGCCTAAATCAAACCATACACCTAACCCTAACCCTAGGGGGACACCTTAAGCTCAACCCCAACCCTAACCTGACCCTCACGCTAACTCCAACCGTAACAGTTAACCGAAAACTAACAGTAGCCCTAAACTTACTCCCGAAAACTAAGTTAAAACCTAACCTAACCTGAAGCCTAAATCAAACCATACACCTAACCCTAACCCTAGGCGGACACCTTAAGCTCAACCCCAACCCTAACCTGACCCTCACGCTAACTCCAACCGTAACGCTGAACCGAAAACTAACAGTAGCCCTAAACTTACTCCCTCAAACTAAGTTCAAACCAAACCTAACCTGAAGCCTAAATCAAACCATACACCTAACCCTAACCCTAGGATGACACCTTAAGCTCAACCCCAACCCTAACCTGCCCCAGATGCTAACTCCAACCGTAACAGTGAACCGAAAACTGACAGTAGCCCTAAACTTACCCCCTTAAACTAAGTTCAAACCTATCCTAACCTGAAGCCTAACTCAAACCATAGACCTAAACCTAACACTAGGCGGACACCTGAAGCTCAACCCCAACCCTAACCTGACCCTGACGCTATCTCCAACCGTAACACTGAACCAAAAACTAACAGTAGCGGTAAACTTACTCCCTCAAAGTTCAAACGTAACCTAACCTGAAGCATAACTCAAACCATAGACCTAACACTAACCCTAGGCGGACACCTTAAGCTCAACCCCAACACTAACCTGACCCTGACGCTATCTCCAACTGTAACACTGAACCAAAAACTAACAGTAGCCCTAAACTTACTCCCTCAAACTAAGTTCAAACCTAACCTAACCTGAAGCCTAACTCAAACCATAGACATAACCCTAACCCTAGGCGGACACCTTAAGCTCAACCCGAACCCTAACCTGAACCTGACCCTAACTGCAACCGTAACACTGAACCGAAAACTAACAGTAGCCCTAAACTTACTCCCTCAAACTAAGTTCAAACCTAACCTAACCTGAAGCCTAAATCAAACCATACACCTAACCATAACCCTAGGCGGACAATTTAAACTCAACCCCAACCCTACCCTGACCCTGACGCTAACTCGAACCGTAACACTGAACCGAAAACTAACAATAGCCCTAAACTTACTCCCTCAAACTAAGTTCAAACCTAACCTAACCTGAAGCCTAAATCAAACCATACACCTAACCCTAACCCTAGGCGGACATCTTAAGCTAAACCCCAACCCTAACCTGACCCAGATGCTAACTCCAACCGTAACACTGAATCGAAAACTGACAGTACCCCTAAACTTACCCCCTTAAACTAAGTTCAAAACTATCCTAACCTGAAGCCTAACTCAAACCATAGACCTAAACCTAACCCTAGGCGGACACCTGAAGCTCAACCCCAACACTAACCTGACCCTGACGCTAACTCCAACCGTAACACTGAATCGAAAGCTAACAGTAGCCCTAAACTTACTCACTCAATCTAAGTTCAAAGGTAACCTACCCTGAAGCCTAAATCAAACCATAGACCTAACCCTAACCCTAGGCGGACACCTTATGCTTAACCCCCACCCTAACCTGAACCTAACCCTAACTCCAACCGTAACAGTTAACCGAAATATAACAGAAGCCCTAAATTTACTCCCTCAAACTAAGTTCAAACCTCACCTAACATGAAGCCTAAATCAAACCATACACCTAACCCTAACCCTAGGGGGACACCTTAAGCTCAACCCCAACCATAACCTGACCCTCACGCTAACTCCAACCGTAACAGTTAACCGAAAACTAACAGTATCCCTAAACTTACTCCCTCAAACTAAGTTCAAACCTAACCTAACCTGATGCCTAAATCAAACCATACACCTAACCCTAACCCTAGGCGGACACCTTAAGCTCAACCGCAAACCTAACCTGACCCTCACGCTAACTCCAACCGTAACGCTGAACCGAAAACTAACAGAAGACCTAAACATACTCCCTCCAACTAAGTTCAAACCTAATCTAACCTGAAGCCTAAATCAAACCATACACCTAATCCTAACCCTAGGCGAACATCTTAAGCTCAACCCCAACACTAACCTGACCCTGACACTAACTCCAACCGTAACACTGAACCGAAAATTAACAGTAGCCGTAAACTTACTCACTCAAACTAAGTTCAAACGTAACCTAACCTGAAGCCTAACTCAAACCATAGACCTAACCCTAACCCTAGGCGGACACCTTAAGCTCAACTCCAACCCTAACCTGACCCTCACGGTAACTCCAACCGTAACACTGAACGGAAAACTAACAGCAGCCCTAAACTTACTCACTCAAACTAAGTTCAAACGTAACCTAACCTGAAGCCTAACTCAAACCATAGACCTAACCCTAAACCTAGGCGGACACCTTAAGCTAAACTCTAACCCTAACCTGACCCTCACGCTAACTCCAACCGTAACACTGAGCCGAAAACTAACAGTAGCCCTAAACTTACTCACTCAAACTAAGTTCAAATGTAACCTAACGTGAAGCCTAAATCAAACCATAGACCTAACCCTAACCCTAGGCGGACACTTTATGCTTAACCCCCACCATAACCTGACCCTAACGCTTACTCCAACCGTAACAGTTAACCGAAAACTAATAGTAGCCCTAAACTTAATCCCTCAAAATAAGTTCAAACCTAACCTAACCTGAAGCCTAAATCAAACCATACAACTGACCCTAACCCTAGGCGGACACCTTAAACTCAACCCCAACCCTACCCTGACCATGACGGTAACTCGAACCGTAACAGTTAACCGAAAACTAACAGTAGCCCTAAACTTACTCTCTCAAACTAACTTCAAACCTAACCTAACCTGAAGCCTAAATTAAACCATACACCTAACCCTAACCCTAGGGGGACAACTTAAGCTCAACCCCAACCCAAACCTGTCGCTCAAAATAACTCCAACCGTAACATTGAGCCGATAACTAACAGTAGCCCTAAACTTACTCACTCAAACTAACTTCAAACATAACCTAACCTGAAGCCTAAGTCAAACCATAGACGTAACCCTAACCCTAGGCGGACAACTAAAGCTAAACTCCAACCCTAACCTGACCCTCACGCTAACTTCAACCGTAACACTGAACAGAAAACTAAGAGTAGCCCTAAACATACTCACTAAAACTAAGTTCAAACGTAACCTAACCTGAAGTCTAAATCAAACCATAGAACTAACCCTAACCCTAGGCGGACACTTTATGCTTAACGCCCACCATAACCTGACCCTAACGCTTACTCCAACCGTAACAGTTAACCGAAAACTAACAGTAGCCCTAAACTTACTCCCGCAAACTAAATTCAAACCTAACCTAACATAAAGCCTAAATCAAACCATACACCTAACCCTAACCCTAGGGGGACACCTTAAGCTCAACCCCAACCCTAACCTGACCCTCACGTTAACTCCAACCATAACACTGATCCGAAAACTAACAGTAGCCCTAAACTTACTACCTCTAACTAAGTTTAAACCTAACCTAACTTGAAGCCTAAATCAAACCATACACCTAACCCTAACCCTAGGCGGACACCTTAAACTCAACCCCAACCCTACCTTGACCCTGACGCAAACTCGAACCATAACAGTTAACCGAAAAATAACAGTAGCCCTAAACTTACTCCCTCAAGCTAAGTTCAAACCTCACCTAACCTGAAGCCTAAATCAAACCATACACCTAACCCTAACCCTAGGGGGACACCTTAAGCTCAACCCCAACCCTAACCTGACCCTCATGCTAACTCCAACCTTAACAGTTAACCGAAAATTAACAGTAGCCCTAAGCTTACTCCCGAAAACTAAGTTCAAACCTAACCTAACCTGAAGACTAAATCAAACGATACACATAATCCTAACCCTAGGCGGACACCTTAAGCTCAACCCCAACCCTAACCAGACCCTCACGCTAACTCCAACCGTAATGCTGAACCGAAAGCTAAGAGTAGCCCTAAACTTACTCCCTCAAAGTAAGTTCAAACCTAATCTAACCTGAAGCCTAAATCAAACCGTACACCTAAACCTAACCCTAGGAGAACACCTTAAGCTCAACCCAAACACTAACCTGACCCTGACACTAATTCCAACCGTAACACTGTACCGAAAATGAACAGTAGCCCTAAACTTACTCCCTCAAACTAAGTTCAAACCTAACCTAACCTGAAGCCTAACTCAACCATAGACCTAACCATAACCCTAGGCGGACACCTGAAGCTCAACCCCAACCCTAACCTGACCCTGACGCTATCTCCAACCGTAACACTGAATCGAAAACTAACAGTAGCCCTAAACTTACTCCCTCAAACTAAGTTCAAACCTAACCTAACCTGAAGCCTAACTCAAACCATACACCTAACCCTAACCCTAGGCGGACACCTTAAGCTCAACCCCAACCCTAACCTGACCCTGACACTAACTGCAACCGTAACACTGAACTGAAAACTAACAGTAGCCCTAAACTTACTCCCTCAAACGAAGTTCAAACGTAACCTAACCTGAAGCCTAAATCAAACCATACACCTAACCCTAACCCTAGGGGGACACCTTAAGCTCAACCCCAACCATAACCTGACCCTCACGCTAACTCCAACCGTAACAGTTAACCGAAAACTAACAGTATCCCTAAACTTACTCCCTCAAACTAAGTTCAAACCTAACCTAACCTGATGCCTAAATCAAACCATACACCTAACCCTAACCCTAGGCGGACACCTTAAGCTCAACCGCAAACCTAACCTGACCCTCACGCTAACTCCAACCGTAACGCTGAACCGAAAACTAACAGAAGACCTAAACATACTCCCTCCAACTAATTTCAAACCTAATCTAACCTGAAGCCTAAATCAAACCATACACCTAATCCTAACCCTAGGCGAACATCTTAAGCTCAACCCCAACACTAACCTGACCCTGACACTAACTCCAACCGTAACACTGAACCGAAAATTAACAGTAGCCGTAAACTTACTCACTCAAACTAAGTTCAAACGTAACCTAACCTGAAGCCTAACTCAAACCATAGACCTAACCCTAACCCTAGGCGGACACCTTAAGCTCAACTCCAACCCTAACCTGACCCTCACGGTAACTCCAACCGTAACACTGAACGGAAAACTAACAGCAGCCCTAAACTTACTCACTCAAACTAAGTTCAAACGTAACCTAACCTGAAGCCTAACTCAAACCATAGACCTAACCCTAAACCTAGGCGGACACCTTAAGCTAAACTCTAACCCTAACCTGACCCTCACGCTAACTCCAACCGTAACACTGAGCCGAAAACTAACAGTAGCCCTAAACTTACTCACTCAAACTAAGTTCAAATGTAACCTAACGTGAAGCCTAAATCAAACCATAGACCTAACCCTAACCCTAGGCGGACACTTTATGCTTAACCCCCACCATAACCTGACCCTAACGCTTACTCCAACCGTAACAGTTAACCGAAAACTAATAGTAGCCCTAAACTTACTCCCTCAAACTAAGTTCAAACCTAACCTAACCTGAAGCCTAAATCAAACCATACACCTGACCCTAACCCTAGGCGGACACCTTAAACTCAACCCCAACCCTACCCTGACCATGACGGTAACTCGAACCGTAACAGTTAACCGAAAACTAACAGTAGCCCTAAACTTACTCTCTCAAACTAACTTCAAACCTAACCTAACCTGAAGCCTAAATTAAACCATACACCTAACCCTAACCCTAGGGGGACAACTTAAGCTCAACCCCAACCCAAACCTGTCGCTCAAAATAACTCCAACCGTAACATTGAGCCGATAACTAACAGTAGCCCTAAACTTACTCACTCAAACTAAGTTCAAACCTAACCTAACCTGAAGCCTAAGTCAAACCATAGACGTAACCCTAACCCTAGGCGGACAACTAAAGCTAAACTCCAACCCTAACCTGACCCTCACGCTAACTTCAACCGTAACACTGAACAGAAAACTAAGAGTAGCCCTAAACATACTCACTAAAACTAAGTTCAAACGTAACCTAACCTGAAGTCTAAATCAAACCATAGAACTAACCCTAACCCTAGGCGGACACTTTATGCTTAACGCCCACCATAACCTGACCCTAACGCTTACTCCAACCGTAACAGTTAACCGAAAACTAACAGTAGCCCTAAACTTACTCCCGCAAACTAAATTCAAACCTAACCTAACATAAAGCCTAAATCAAACCATACACCTAACCCTAACCCTAGGGGGACACCTTAAGCTCAACCCCAACCCTAACCTGACCCTCACGTTAACTCCAACCATAACACTGATCCGAAAACTAACAGTAGCCCTAAACTTACTACCTCTAACTAAGTTTAAACCTAACCTAACTTGAAGCCTAAATCAAACCATACACCTAACCCTAACCCTAGGCGGACACCTTAAACTCAACCCCAACCCTACCTTGACCCTGACGCAAACTCGAACCATAACAGTTAACCGAAAAATAACAGTAGCCCTAAACTTACTCCCTCAAGCTAAGTTCAAACCTCACCTAACCTGAAGCCTAAATCAAACCATACACCTAACCCTAACCCTAGGGGGACACCTTAAGCTCAACCCCAACCCTAACCTGACCCTCATGCTAACTCCAACCTTAACAGTTAACCGAAAATTAACAGTAGCCCTAAGCTTACTCCCGAAAACTAAGTTCAAACCTAACCTAACCTGAAGACTAAATCAAACGATACACATAATCCTAACCCTAGGCGGACACCTTAAGCTCAACCCCAACCCTAACCAGACCCTCACGCTAACTCCAACCGTAATGCTGAACCGAAAGCTAAGAGTAGCCCTAAACTTACTCCCTCAAAGTAAGTTCAAACCTAATCTAACCTGAAGCCTAAATCAAACCGTACACCTAAACCTAACCCTAGGAGAACACCTTAAGCTCAACCCAAACACTAACCTGACCCTGACACTAATTCCAACCGTAACACTGTACCGAAAATGAACAGTAGCCCTAAACTTACTCCCTCAAACTAAGTTCAAACCTAACCTAACCTGAAGCCTAACTCAACCATAGACCTAACCATAACCCTAGGCGGACACCTGAAGCTCAACCCCAACCCTAACCTGACCCTGACGCTATCTCCAACCGTAACACTGAATCGAAAACTAACAGTAGCCCTAAACTTACTCCCTCAAACTAAGTTCAAACCTAACCTAACCTGAAGCCTAACTCAAACCATACACCTAACCCTAACCCTAGGCGGACACCTTAAGCTCAACCCCAACCCTAACCTGACCCTGACACTAACTGCAACCGTAACACTGAACTGAAAACTAACAGTAGCCCTAAACTTACTCCCTCAAACGAAGTTCAAACGTAACCTAACCTGAAGCCTAAATCAAACCATACACGTAACCGTAACCCTAGGCGGACAATTTAAACTCAACCCCAACCCTACCCTGACCCTGATGCTAACTCGAACCGTAACACTGAACCAAAAACTAAAAATAGCCCAAAACTTACTCCCTCAAACTAAGTTCAAACCAAACCTAACCTGAAGCCTAAATCAAACCATACACCTAACCCTAACCCTAGGCGGACATCATAAGCTCAACCCCAACCCTAACCTGACCCAGATGCTAACTCCAACCGTAACACTGAATCGAAAACTGACAGTAGCCCTAAACTTACCCCCTTAAACTAAGTTCAAACCTATCCTAACCTGAAGCCTAACTCAAACCATAGACCTAAACCTAAACCTAGGTGGACACCTGAAGCTCAACCCCAACCCTCACCTTACCCTGATGCTAACTCCAACCGTAACACTGAATCGAAAACTAACAGTAGCCCTAAACTTACTCACTCAATCTAAGTTCAAAGGTAACCTACCCTGAAGCCTAAATCAAACCATAGACCTAACCCTAACCCTAGGCGGACACCTTATGCTTAACCCCCACCTTAACCTGACCCTAACCCTAACTCCAACCGTAACAGTTAACCGAAATATAACAGAAGCCCTAAATTTACTCCCTCAAACTAAGTTCAAACCTCACCTAACATGAAGCCTAAATCAAACCATACACCTAACCCTAACCCTAGGGGGACACCTTAAGCTCAACCCCAACCATAACCTGACCCTCACGCTAACTCCAACCGTAACAGTTAACCGAAAACTAACAGTATCCCTAAACTTACTCCCTCAAACTAAGTTCAAACCTAACCTAACCTGATGCCTAAATCAAACCATACACCTAACCCTAACCCTAGGCGGACACCTTAAGCTCAACCGCAAACCTAACCTGACCCTCACGCTAACTCCAACCGTAACGCTGAACCGAAAACTAACAGAAGACCTAAACATACTCCCTCCAACTAAGTTCAAACCTAATCTAACCTGAAGCCTAAATCAAACCATACACCTAATCCTAACCCTAGGCGAACATCTTAAGCTCAACCCCAACACTAACCTGACCCTGACACTAACTCCAACCGTAACACTGAACCGAAAATTAACAGTAGCCCTAAACTTACTCCCTCAAACTAAGTTCAAACCTAACCTAACCTGAAGCCTAACTCAACCATAGACCTAACCATAACCCTAGGCAGACACCTGAAGCACAACCGCAATACTAACCTGACCCTGACGCTATCTCCAACCGTAACACCGAACCGAAAACTAACAGTAGCCCTAAACTTACTCACTCAAACTAAGTTCAAACGTAACCTAACCTGAAGCCTAACTCAAACCATAGACCTAACCCTAAACCTAGGCGGACACCTTAAGCTAAACTCTAACCCTAACCTGACACTCACGCTAACTCCAACCGTAACACTGAGCCGAAAACTAACAGTAGCCCTAAACTTACTCACTCAAACTAAGTTCAAATGTAACCTAACCTGAAGCCTAAATCAAACCATAGACCTAACCCTAACCCTAGGCGGACACTTTATGCTTAACCCCCACCATAACCGGACCCTAACGCTTACTCCAACCGTAACAGTTAACCGAAAACTAATAGTAGCCCTAAACTTAATCCCTCAAAATAAGTTCAAACCTAACCTATCCTGAAGCCTAAATCAAACCATACAACTGACCCTAACCCTAGGCGGACACCTTAAACTCAACCCTAACCCTACCCTGACCATGACGCTAACTCGAACCGTAACAGTTACCCGAAAACTAACAGTAGCCCTAAACTTACTCACTCAAACTAAGTTCAAACGTAACCTAACCTGAAGCCTAAATCAAACCATAGACCTAACCCTAACTCTAGGCGGACACCTTATGCTTAACCCCGCCCTAACCTGACCCTGACGCTCACTCCAACCATAACAGTTAAACGAAAACTAATAGTAGCCCTAAACTTACTCCCTCAAACTAAGTTCAAACCTAACACAACCTGAAGACTAAATCAAACCATACACCTAACCCTAACCCTAGGCGGACACCTTAAGCTCAACGAAAACCGTAAACTGACACTGACGCTATCTCCAACCGTAACACTGAACCGAAAACTAACACTAGCCCTAAATTTACTCCCTCAAACTAAGTTCAAATCTAACCGAACCTGAAGGCTAACTCAAACCACAGACCTGACCCTAAACCTAGGCGGACGCCTTAAGCTCAACTCCAACCCTAACCTGACCCTCACGCTAACTCCAACCGAAACACTAAACCAGAAACTAACAGTAGCGCTAAAATTACTCCCTCAAACTAAGTTCAAACCTAACCTAACCTGTAGCCTAACTCAAACAATAGACCTAACCATAACCCTAGGCGGACACCTGAAGCTCAACCCCATCCCTAACCTGACCCTGATGCTATCTCCATCCGTAACAATGAACTGTAAACTAACAGTAGCCCTAAACTTACTCACTCAAACTAAGGTCAAACCTAACCTAACCTGAAGCCTAACTCAAACCATAGACCTAACCCTAACACTAGGCGGACACCTTAAGCTGAACTCCAACCCTAACCTGACCCTCACTCTAACTCCAACCGTAACACTGAACCGAAAACTAACAGTAGCCCTAAACTTACTCAAACTAAGCACAAACGTAACCTAACCTGAAGCCTAAATCAAACCACAGACCTAACCCTAACCCTAGGCAAACACCTTAAGCTAAACTCCAAAACTAACCTGACCCTCACACTAACTCCAACCGTAACACTGTACCGAAAACTAACAGTAGCCCTAAACTTACTCACTCAAACTAAGTTCAAACGTAACCTAACCTGAAGCTTAAATCAAACCATAGACCTAACCCTAACACTAGGCGGACACCTTATGCTTAACCCCACCCTAATCTGACCCTGACGATTAGCCAACCGTAACAGTTAACCGAAAACTAACAATAGCCCTAAACTTACTCCCTCAAACTATGTTCAAACCTAACCTAACGTGAAGCCTAAATCAAACCATACACCTAACCCTAACCCTATGCGGACACCTTAAGCTCAACCCCTAACCTAACGTGACCCTGACGCTTACTCCAACCGTAACAGTAAACCGAAAACTAACAGTAGCCCTAAACTTACTGCCTAAAACAAAGTTCAAACCTAACCTAACCTGAAGCCTAAATCAAACCATACACCTAACCCTAACCCTAGGCGGACACCTTAAGCTCTACCCCAACCCAAACCTGACCCTGACAATAACTCCAACGGTAACACTGAACCGAAAATAGACAGTAGTCCTAAACTTACTCCCTCAAACTAAGTTGAAACCTAACCTAACCTGAAGCCTATATCAAACCATTCACCTAACCCTAACCCTAGGCGGACACCAAAGCTCAACCCGAACCCTAACCTGACTTTGACAATAACTCCAACGGTTACACTGAACCGAAAACTGACAGTAGTCCTAAACTTACTCCCTCAAACTAAGTTCAAACCTAACATAAACTGAAGCCTAAATCAAACCATAGACCTAACCCTAACCCTAGGCGGACACGTTATGCTTAACCCCCACCCTAACCTGACCCTGACGCTTACTCCAACTGTAACAGTTAACCAAAACCAAACAGTAGCCCTAAACTTACTCCCTCAAACTAATTTCAAAACTAACCTATCCTGAAGCCTAAATCAAACCATACACATAACCCTAACCCTAGGCGGACACCCGAAACTCAACCCCAACCCTAACCTGACCCTGACGCTATCTCCAACCGTAACACTGACCCGAAAACTAACAGTAGCCCTAAACTTACTCCCTCAAACTAATTTCAAGCCTAACCTAACCTGAAGCCTAACTCAAACCACTGACCTAACCCTAACACTAGGCAGAAACCTTAAGCTCAACCCCAACCCTAACCTGACCCTGACGATATCTCCAACCGTAACACTTAACCGAAAACTAACAGTAGCCCTAAATTTCCTCACTCAAACTAAGTTCAAACCTAACCTAACCTGAAGACTAAATCAAACCATAGACCTAACCCTAATCCTAGGCGGACACCTTATGCTTAACCCCAACCCTAACCTGACCCTGACGCTTACTCCAACCATAAGAGTTAACCGAAAACTAACAGAAGCGCTAAACTTACTCCCTCAAACTAAGGTCAAACCTAACCTAACCTGAAGCCTGAATCAAACCATACACCTAACCCTAACCCTAGGAGGACACCTTAAACTCAACCCCAACCCTACCCTGACCCTGACGCTAACTTGAACCGTAACAGTAAAACGAAAACTAACAGTAGCCCTAAACTTACTCCTTCAAACTAAGATCAAACCTAACCTAACCTGAGGCCTAAATCAAACCATACACCTAACCCTAACCCTAGGCGGACACCTGAAGCTCAACCTCCACCCTAACCTGAACCTGACGCTATCTCCAACCGTAACACTGAACCGAAAACAAACTGTACCCCTAAATTTACTCTCTTGAACTAAGTTCAAACCTATCCTAACCTGTAGCCTAACTCAAACCACAGACCTAACCCTAACCCTAGGCGGACACCTTAAGCTCAACTCCAACACTAAACTGACCCTCACGCTAAGTCTAACCGTAACACTGAACCGAAAAATAACAGTAGCCCTAAACTTACTCACTCAAACTAATTTCAAACGTAACCTAACTTGAATCCTAAATCAAACCATAGACCTAACCCTAACCCTATGCGGACACCTTATGCTTAACCCCACCCTAACCTGACCCTGACGCTTACTCCAACAGTAACAGTTAACCGCAAACTAAGAGTAGCCCTAAACTTACTCCCGTAAACTAAGTTCAAACCTAACCTAACCTGAAGCCTAAATCAAACCATACACCTAACCCTAACCCTAGGCGGACAACTTAAGCTCAACCCCATCCCTAACCTAACCCTCACGCTAACTCCAACCGAAACACTGAACCGGAAACTAACAGTAGCCCTAAACTTACTCCCTCAAACTAAGTTCAAACCTAACGTAACCTGAAGCCTAACTCAAACAATAGACCTAACCCTAACACTAGGCGGACACCTTAAGCTCAACTCCAACCCTAACCTGACCCTCACGCTAAGTCCAACCTTAACACTGAACAGAAAACTTACAGTAGCCCTAAACTTACTCACTCAAAGTAAGTTACAACGTAACCTAAGCAGAAGCCTAAATCAAACCATAGACCTAACCATAACCCTAGGCGGACACCCTATGCTTAACCCCACCCTAACCTGACCCTGACGCTTACTCCAACCGTAACAGTTAACCGAAAACTAACAGTAGCCCTAAACTTACTCCCTCAAACTAAGTTCAAACCTAACCAAACCTGAAGCCTAAATCAAACCATACACCTAACCCTAACCCTAGGGGGACACTTTAAGCTCAACCCCAACCCTAACCTGACCTTCACGATAACTCCTACCGTAACACTGAACCGAAAACTAAAATAGCCCTAAAATTACTCACTCAAACTAAGTTCAAACTTAACCTAACCTGAAGCCTAAATCAAACCATAGACCTAACCCTAACCCTAGGCGTACACCATATGCTTAACCACTACCCTAACCTGACCCTGACGCTTTCTCCAACCGTAACAGCTAACCGAAAACTAACAGTAGCCATAAACTTACTCCCTCAAACTAAGTTCAAACCTAACCTAACCTGAAGCCTAAATCAAACCATACAACTAACCCTAACCCTAGGCGGACACCTTAAGATCAATCCCAACCCTAACCTGACCCTGACCCTAACTCCAACCTTAACACTGAACCGAAAACTAACAGTAGCCCTAAACTTACTCCCTCAAACTAAGTTCAAACCTAATCTAACCTGAAGCCTAAATCAAACCATACACCTAACCCTAACCCTAGGCGGACAATTTAAACTCAACCCCAACCCTACCCTGACCCTGACACTAACTCGAAACGTAACAGTTAACCGAAAACTAAGAGTAGCCCTAAACTTACTCCCTCAAACTAAGTTCAAACCTAACCTATCCTGAAGCCTATATCAAACCATACCCCTAAACCTAACCCTAGGTGGACACCTTAAGCTCAACCCCTAACCTAACCTGACCCTGACGCTTACTCCAAATGTAACAGTAAACCGAAAACTAACAGTAGCCCTAAAATTACTCCGTCAAACTAAGTTCAAACCTAACCTAATCTGAAGCCTAACTCAAACCTTAGATCTAACCATAACCCTAGGCGGACACCTGAAGTTCAACCCCAACACTAACCTGACCCTGACGCTATCTCCATCCATAACACTGAACTGTAAACTAACAGTAGGCCTAAACTTACTCCCTCAAACTAAGTTCAAACCTAACCTAACCGGAAGCCTAACTCAAACCACAGACCTAAACCTAACCCTAGGCGGACAACTTAATCTCAACTCAAACCCTAACCTGAAACTCACACTAACTCCAACCGTAACACTGAACTGAAAACTAACAGTATCCCTAAACTTACTCATTCAAACTAAGTTCAAACGTAACCTAACCTGAAGCCTAAATCAAACCACAGACCTAACCCAAACCCTAGGCGGACACCTTAAGCTCAACGAAAACCGTAACCTGACACTGACGCTATCTCCAACCGTAACACTGAACCGAAACCTAACACTAGCCCTAAATTTACTCCCTCAAACTAAGTTCAAACCTAACCGAACCTGAAGGCTAACTCAAACCACAGACCTGACCCTAACCCTAGGCGGACGCCTTAAGCTCAACTCCAACCCTAACCTGACCCTCACGCTAACTCCAACCGAAACACTAAACCAGAAACTAACAGTAGCGCTAAAATTACTCCCTCAAACTAATTTCAAACCTAACCTAACCTGAAGCCTAACTCAAACAATAGACCTAACTATAACCCTAGGCGGACACCTGAAGCTCAACCCCATCCCTAACCTGACCCTGACGCTATCTCCATCCGTAACAATGAACTGTAAACTAACAGTAGCCCTAAACTTACTCACTCAAACTAAGTTCAAACCTAACCTAACCTGAAGCCTAACTCAAACCATAGACCTAACCCTAACACTAGGCGGACACCTTAAGCTGAACTCCAACCCTAACCTGACCCTCACTCTAACGCCAACCGTAACACTGAACCGAAAACTAACAGTAGCCCTAAACTTACTCACTCAAACTAAGCACAAACGTAACCTAACCTGAAGCCTAAATCAAACCACAGACCTAACCCTAACCCTAGGCAGACACCTTAAGCTCAACTCCAAACCTAACCTGACCCTCACACTAACTCCAACCGTAACACTGTACCGAAAACTAACAGTAGCCCTAAACTTACTCACTCAAACTAAGTTCAAACGTAACCTAACCTGAAGCTTAAATCAAACCATAGACCTAACCCTAACACTAGGCGGACACCTTATGCTTAACCCCACCCTAATCTGACCCTGACGATTAGCCAACCGTAACAGTTAACCGAAAACTAACAGTAGCCCTAAACTTACTCCCTAAAACAAAGTTCAAACCTAACCTAACCTGAAGCTTAAATCAAACCATACACCTAACCCTAACCCTAGGCGGACACCTTAAGCTCTACCCCAACCCAAACCTGACCCTGACAATAACTCCAACGGTAACACTGAACCGAAAATAGACAGTAGTCCTAAATTTACTCCCTCAAACTAAGTTGAAACCTAACCTAACCTGAAGCCTATATCAAACCATTCACCTAACCCTAACCCTAGGCGGACACCAAAGCTCAACCCGAACCCTAACCTGACTTTGACAATAACTCCAACGGTTACACTGAACCGAAAACTGACAGTAATCCTAAACTTACTCCCTCAAACTAAGTTCAAACCTAACATAAACTGAAGCCTAAATCAAACCATAGACCTAACCCTAACCCTAGGCGGACACGTTATGCTTAACCCCCACCCTAAAATGACCCTGACGCTTACTCCAACTGTAACAGTTAACCAAAACCAAACAGTAGCCCTAAACTTACTCCCTCAAACTAATTTCAAACCTAACCTATCCTGAAGCCTAAATCAAACCATACACATAACCCTCACCCTAGGCGGACACCCGAAAATCAACCCCAACCCTAACCTGACCCTGACGCTATCTCCAACCGTAACACTGACCCGAAAACTAACAGTAGCCCTAAACTTACTCCCTCAAACTAATTTCAAACCTAACCTAACCTGAAGCCAAACTCAAACCACTGACCTAACCCTAACACTAGGCAGAAACCTTAAGCTCAACCCCAACCCTAACCTGACCCTGACGATATCTCCAACCGTAACACTTAACCGAAAACTAACAGTAGCCCTAAATTTCCTCACTCAAACTAAGTTCAAACCTAACCTAACCTGAAGACTAAATCAAACCATACACCTAACCCTAATCCTAGGCGGACACCTTATGCTTAACCCCAACCCTAACCTGACCCTGACGCTTACTCCAACCATAACAGTTAACCGAAAACTAACAGAAGCCCTAAACTTACTCCCTCAAACTAAGGTCAAACCTAACCTAACCTGAAGCCTGAATCAAACCATACACCTAACCCTAACCCTAGGCGGACACCTTAAGCTCAACCCCTAACCTAACCTGACCCTGACGCTTACTCCAACCGAAACAGTAAACTGAAAACTAACAGTAGCCCTAAACTTACTCCCTCAAACTAAGTTCAAACCTAACCTAACCTGAAGCCTGAATCAAACCATACACCTAACCCTAACCCTAGGAGGACACCTTAAACTCAACCCCAACCCTACCCTGACCCTGACGCTAACTTGAACCGTAACAGTAAAACGAAAACTAACAGTAGCCCTAAACTTACTCCCTCAAACTAAGATCAAACCTAACCTAACCTGAAGCCTAAATCAAACCATACACCTAACCCTAACCCTAGGCGGACACCTGAAGCTCAACCTCCACCCTAACCTGAACCTGACGCTATCTCCAACCGTAACACTGAACCGAAAACAAACTGTACCCCTAAATTAACTCTCTTGAACTAAGTTCAAACCTATCCTAACCTGTAGCCTAACTCAAACCACAGACCTAACCCTAACCCTAGGCGGACACCTTAAGCTCAACTCCAACACTAAACTGACCCTCACGCTAAGTCTAACCGTAACACTGAACCGAAAAATAACAGTAGCCCTAAACTTACTCACTCAAACTAATTTCAAACGTAACCTAACTTGAATCCTAAATCAAACCATAGACCTAACCCTAACCCTATGCGGACACCTTATGCTTAACCCCACCCTAACCTGACCCTGACGCTTACTCCAACAGTAACAGTTAACCGCAAACTAAGAGTAGCCCTAAACTTACTCCCTCAAACTAAGGTCAAACCTAACCTAACCTGAAGCCTGAATCAAACCATACACCTAACCCTAACCCTAGGAGGACACCTTAAACTCAACCCCAACCCTACCCTGACCCTGACGCTAACTTGAACCGTAACAGTAAAACGAAAACTAACAGTAGCCCTAAACTTACTCCCTCAAACTAAGATCAAACCTAACCTAACCTGAAGCCTAAATCAAACCATACACCTAACCCTAACCCTAGGCGGACACCTGAAGCTCAACCTCCACCCTAACCTGAACCTGACGCTATCTCCAACCGTAACACTGAACCGAAAACAAACTGTACCCCTAAATTTACTCTCTTGAACTAAGTTCAAACCTATCCTAACCTGTAGCCTAACTCAAACCACAGACCTAACCCTAACCCTAGGCGGACACCTTAAGCTCAACTCCAACACTAAACTGACCCTCACGCTAAGTCTAACCGTAACACTGAACCGAAAAATAACAGTAGCCCTAAACTTACTCACTCAAACTAATTTCAAACGTAACCTAACTTGAATCCTAAATCAAACCATAGACCTAACCCTAACCCTATGCGGACACCTTATGCTTAACCCCACCCTAACCTGACCCTGATGCTTACTCCAACAGTAACAGTTAACCGCAAACTAAGAGTAGCCCTAAACTTACTCCCTTAAACTAAGTTCAAACCTAACCTAACCTGAAGCCTAAATCAAACCATACACCTAACCCTAACCCTAGGCGGACATCTTAAGCTCAACCCCATCCCTAACCTAACCCTCACGCTAACTCCAACCGAAACACTGAACCGGAAACTAACCGTAGCCCTAAACTTACTCCCTCAAACTAAGTTCAAACCTAACGTAACCTGAAGCCTAACTCAAACAATAGACCTAACCCTAACACTAGGCGGACACCTTAAGCTCAACTCCAACCCTAACCTGACCCTCACGCTAAGTCCAACCTTAACAGTGAACTGAAAACTTACAGTAGCCCTAAACTTACTCACTCAAAGTAAGTTCCAACGTAACCTAATCAGAAGCCTAAATCAAAACATAGACCTAACCTTAACCCTAGGCGGACACCCTATGCTTAACCCCACCCTAACCTGACCCTGACGCTTACTCCAACCGTAACAGTTAACCGAAAACTAACAGTAGCCCTAAATTTCCTCACTCAAACTAAGTTCAAACCTAACCTAACCTGAAGACTAAATCAAACCATACACCTAACCCTAATCCTAGGCGGACACCTTATGCTTAACCCCAACCCTAACCTGACCCTGACGCTTACTCCAACCATAACAGTTAACCGAAAACTAACAGAAGCCCTAAACTTACTCCCTCAAACTAAGGTCAAACCTAACCTAACCTGAAGCCTGAATCAAACCATACACCTAACCCTAACCCTAGGCGGACACCTTAAGCTCAACCCCTAACCTAACCTGACCCTGACGCTTACTCCAACCGAAACAGTAAACTGAAAACTAACAGTAGCCCTAAACTTACTCCCTCAAACTAAGTTCAAACCTAACCTAACCTGAAGCCTGAATCAAACCATACACCTAACCCTAACCCTAGGAGGACACCTTAAACTCAACCCCAACCCTACCCTGACCCTGACGCTAACTTGAACCGTAACAGTAAAACGAAAACTAACAGTAGCCCTAAACTTACTCCCTCAAACTAAGATCAAACCTAACCTAACCTGAAGCCTAAATCAAACCATACACCTAACCCTAACCCTAGGCGGACACCTGAAGCTCAACCTCCACCCTAACCTGAACCTGACGCTATCTCCAACCGTAACACTGAACCGAAAACAAACTGTACCCCTAAATTAACTCTCTTGAACTAAGTTCAAACCTATCCTAACCTGTAGCCTAACTCAAACCACAGACCTAACCCTAACCCTAGGCGGACACCTTAAGCTCAACTCCAACACTAAACTGACCCTCACGCTAAGTCTAACCGTAACACTGAACCGAAAAATAACAGTAGCCCTAAACTTACTCACTCAAACTAATTTCAAACGTAACCTAACTTGAATCCTAAATCAAACCATAGACCTAACCCTAACCCTATGCGGACACCTTATGCTTAACCCCACCCTAACCTGACCCTGACGCTTACTCCAACAGTAACAGTTAACCGCAAACTAAGAGTAGCCCTAAACTTACTCCCTCAAACTAAGGTCAAACCTAACCTAACCTGAAGCCTGAATCAAACCATACACCTAACCCTAACCCTAGGAGGACACCTTAAACTCAACCCCAACCCTACCCTGACCCTGACGCTAACTTGAACCGTAACAGTAAAACGAAAACTAACAGTAGCCCTAAACTTACTCCCTCAAACTAAGATCAAACCTAACCTAACCTGAAGCCTAAATCAAACCATACACCTAACCCTAACCCTAGGCGGACACCTGAAGCTCAACCTCCACCCTAACCTGAACCTGACGCTATCTCCAACCGTAACACTGAACCGAAAACAAACTGTACCCCTAAATTTACTCTCTTGAACTAAGTTCAAACCTATCCTAACCTGTAGCCTAACTCAAACCACAGACCTAACCCTAACCCTAGGCGGACACCTTAAGCTCAACTCCAACACTAAACTGACCCTCACGCTAAGTCTAACCGTAACACTGAACCGAAAAATAACAGTAGCCCTAAACTTACTCACTCAAACTAATTTCAAACGTAACCTAACTTGAATCCTAAATCAAACCATAGACCTAACCCTAACCCTATGCGGACACCTTATGCTTAACCCCACCCTAACCTGACCCTGATGCTTACTCCAACAGTAACAGTTAACCGCAAACTAAGAGTAGCCCTAAACTTACTCCCTTAAACTAAGTTCAAACCTAACCTAACCTGAAGCCTAAATCAAACCATACACCTAACCCTAACCCTAGGCGGACATCTTAAGCTCAACCCCATCCCTAACCTAACCCTCACGCTAACTCCAACCGAAACACTGAACCGGAAACTAACCGTAGCCCTAAACTTACTCCCTCAAACTAAGTTCAAACCTAACGTAACCTGAAGCCTAACTCAAACAATAGACCTAACCCTAACACTAGGCGGACACCTTAAGCTCAACTCCAACCCTAACCTGACCCTCACGCTAAGTCCAACCTTAACAGTGAACTGAAAACTTACAGTAGCCCTAAACTTACTCACTCAAAGTAAGTTCCAACGTAACCTAATCAGAAGCCTAAATCAAAACATAGACCTAACCTTAACCCTAGGCGGACACCCTATGCTTAACCCCACCCTAACCTGACCCTGACGCTTACTCCAACCGTAACAGTTAACCGAAAACTAACAGTAGCCCTAAACTTACTCCCTCAAACTAAGTTCAAACCTAACCTAACCTGAAGCCTAAATCAAACCATAAACCTAATCCTAACCCTAGGCTGACACCTTAAGTTCAACCCCAACCCTAACCTGACCCTCACGCTAACTCCAACCGTAACACTGAACCGAAAACTAACAGTAGCCCTAAACTTACTCCCTCAAACTAAGTTCAAACGTAACCTAACCTGATGCCTAAATCAAACCATAGACCTCAGCCTAACCCTAGGCGGACAACTTATGCTTAACCCCATCCTAACCTGACCCTGACGCTTACTCCAAACTTAACAGTTAAACGAAAACTAACAGTAGCCCTAAATTTACTACCTCAAACAAAGTTCAAACCTAACCTATCCTGAAGCCTAAACCAAACCATAAACCTCAACCTAACCCTAGGCGGACACCAGATACTGAACCCCAACCCTAACCTGAACCTGATGCTAACTACAACCGTAACACTGAACCGAAAACTAACAGTAGCCCTAAACTTACTCCCTCAAACTAAGTTCAAACGTAACCTAACCTGAAGCCTAAATCAAACCAGAGACCTAACCATAACCCTAGGAGGACAGCTTATGCTTAACCCCCACCCTAACCTGACACTCACGCTTACTCCAACCATAACAGTTAACCAAAAACTAACAGTAGCCCTAAAGTTACTCCCTCAAACTAAGTTCAAACCTAACCTAACCTGAAGCCTAACTCAAACCATAGACGTATCCCTAACCCTAGGCGGAGACCTGAAGCTCAACCCCAAACCTAACCTGACCCTGACGCTCTCTCCAACCGTAACACTGAACCAAAAACTAAGAGTAGCCCTAAACTTACTCACTCAAACTAAGTTCAAATGTAACCTAACCTGAAGCCTAAATCAAACCATAGACCTAACCATAACCCTAGGCGGACACCTTATGCTTAACCCCTATCCTAACCTGACACTGATGCTTACTCCAACCGTAACAGTTAACCGAAAACTAACAGTACCCCTAAACTTACTCCCTCAAACTAAGTTCAAACCTAACCTAACCTGAAGCCTAAATCAAACCATACACCTAACCCTAACCCTAGGCGGACACCTTAAGCTCAACCCCAAAACTAACCTGACCCTGACGATTACTCCAAGCGTAACACTTAACCGAAAACTAACAGTAGCAATAAACTTACTCACTCAAACTAAGTTCAAACGTAACCTAACCTGAAGCCTAAATCAAACCATAGACCTAACCCTAACCCTAGGCGGACACTTTAAGCTCAACCCCTAACCTAAACTGACCCTGACGCTTCCTCCAACCGTAACAGTTAACCGGAAACTAACAGTAGTCCTAAACTTACTCACTCAAACTAAGTTCAAACCTAACCTAACCTGAAGTCTATCTCAAATCATAGACCTAACCCTAACCCTAGGCGGACACCCGAAGCTCAACCCCAATCCTTACCTGACCCTGACGCTATCTCCAACCGTAACACTGAATCGAAAACTAACAGTAGCCCTAAACTTACTCCCTCAAACTAAGTTCAAACCTAACGTAACCTGAAGCCTAACTCAAACAATAGACCTAACCCTAACACTAGGCAGACACCTTAAGCTCAACTGCAACCCTAACCTGACCCTCACGCTAACTCCAACCGTAACACTGAACCGAAAACTTACAGTAGCCCTAAACTTGCTCACTCAAAGTAAGTTCCATCGTAACCTAAACAGAAGCCTAAATCAAACCATAGACCTAACCCTAACCCTAGGCCGACACCTTATGCTTAACCCCACCCTAACCTGACCCTGACGCTTACTCCAACCGTAACAGTTAACCGAAAAATAACAGTAGCCCTAAACTTACTCCCTCAAACTAAGTTCAAACCTAACCTAACCTGAAGCCTAAAGCAAACCATAAACCTAAACCTAACCCTAGGCTGACACCTTAAGTTCAACCCCAACCCTAACCTGACCCTCACGCTAACTTCAACCATAACACTGAACCGAAAACTAACAGTAGCCCTAAACTTACTCCCTCAAACTAAGTTCAAAACTAACCTAACCTGAAGCCTAAATCAAACCATAAGCCTAATCCTAACCCTAGGCTGACACCATAAGTTCAACCCCAACCCTAACCTGACCCTCACGCTAACTCCAACCATAACACTGAACCGAAAACTAACAGTAGCCCTAAACTTACTCCCTCAAACTAAGTTCAAACCTAACCTAACCTGAAGCCTAACTCAAATCATAGACATAACCCTAACCCTAGGCGGACATCTTAAGCTCAACCCCAAACCTAACCTGACCCGGACGCTATCTCCAACCGTAACACTGAACCGAAAACTAACAGTACCCCTAAATTTACTCCCTCAAACTAAGTTCAAACCTAACCTAACCTGAAGCCGAACTCAAACCACAGACCTAACCTTAACTCTAGGAGGACACCTTAAGCTCAACTAAAACCCTAACCTGACCCTCACGCTAACTCCAACCGTAACACTGAACCGAAAACTAACACTAGCCATGAAATTACTCACTCAAACTAAGTTCAAACGTAACCTAACCTGAAGCCTAAATCAAACCACAGACCTAACCCTAATCCTAGGTGGACACCTTATGCTTAACCCCCACCCTAACCTGACCCTGACGCTCACGCCAACCATAACAGTTAAAAGAAAACTAACAGTAGCCCTAAACTTACTCCCTCAAACTAAGTTCAATCCTAACCTAACCTTAAGCCTAAATCAAACCATACACCTAACCCTAACCCTAGGCGGACACCTTAAGCTCAACCCCATCCCTAACCTGACCCTGACGCTAACTCCAACCGTAACACTGAACCGAAAACTGACAGTAGCCCTAAACTTACTCCCTCAAACTAAGTTCAAACCTAACATAACCTGAATCCTAACTCAAACTATAGACCTAACCCTAACCCTAGGCGGACACCTTAAGCTTAACCCCAACCCTAACCTGAACCTGACGCTAACTCCAACCATAATACTGAACCGAAAACTAACAGTAGCCCTAAACTTAGTCCCTCAAACTACGTTCAAACCTAACCTAACATGAAGCCTAAATAAACCATACACCTAACGCTAACCGTAGGCGGACACCTTAAGCTCAACCTCAAACCTAACCTGACCCTGACACTAACTCCAACCGTAACAGTTAACCGAAAACTAACAGTAGCCCTACACTTACTCCCTCAAAATAAGTTCAAATGTAACCTAACCTGAAGCCTAAATCAAACCATACACCTAACCCTAACCCTAGGCAGAAACCTTAAGCTCAACCCCAACCCTAACCTGACCCTCACGCTAACTCCAACTGTAACAGTTAACCGAAAACTAAAAGTAGCCCTAAACTTACTCCCTAAAATTAAGTTCAAACCTAACATAACCTGAAGCCTAAAACAAACCATACACCTAACCCTAAACCTAGGCGGACATCTTAAGCTCAACACCAACCCTAACCTAATCCTCACGCTAACACCAACCGAAACACTGAACCGGAAACTAACAGTAGCCCTAAAATTACTCCCTCAAACTAAGTTCAAACCTAACCTAACCTGAAGCCTAACTAAAACCATAGAACTAACCCTAACCCTAGGGGGAGACCTGAAGCTCAACCCCAACCCTAACCTGACCCTGAAGATATCTCCAACCGTAACACTGAACCGTAAACTAACAGTAGCCCCGAACTTACTCACTGAAACAAAGTTCAAACCTAACCTAACCTGAAGCCTAACTCAAACCATAGACCTAACCCTAAACCTAGGCAGACACCTTAAGCATAACTCCAACCCTAACCTGACCCTCACGCTAACTCCAACCGTAACATTGAACCGAAAACTCACAGTAGCACTAAACTTACTCACTCAAATTAAGTTCAAACGTAACCTAACCTGAAGCCTAAATCAAACCATAGACGTAACCCTAACCCTAGACGGACTCTTTATGCGTAACCCCCACCCTAACATGACCCTGACGCTTACTCCAACCGTAACACTTAACTGAACACTAACAGTAGCCCTAAACTTACTCCCTCAAACTAAGTTCAAACCTAACCTAACCTGAAGCCTAAATCAAACCATAGACCTAACCCTAACCCTAGGCGGACTCTTTATGCGTAACCCCCACCCTAACCTGACCCTGACGCTTACTCCAACCGTAACACTTAACTGAACACTAACAGTAGCCCTAAACTTACTCCCTCAAACTAAGTTCAAACCTAACCTAACCTGAAGCCTAACTCAAACCATAGACATAACCCTAACCCTAGGGAGACACCTAAAGCTCAACCCCAAACCTAACCTGACCCTGACGCTATCTCCAACCCTAACACTGAACCGAAAACTAACAATACCTCTAAATTTACTCCCTCAAACTAAGTTCAAACCTAACCTAACCTGAAGCCTAACTTAAACCACAGACTTAAGCCTAACCCTAGGCTGACACCTTAATCTCAACTCCAACCCTAACATGACCCTCACGCTAACTCCAACCATAACACTGAACCGCAAACTAGCAGTAGCCCTAAACTTACTCCCTCAAACTAAGTTCAAACCTAACCTAACCTGAAGTCTAACTCAAACCACAGACCTAACCCTTACCCTAGGCGGACACCTAAAGCTCAACCCCAACCCCAACCTGACCCTGACGCTACCTACAACCGTATCAATGAACCGAAAACTAACAGTAGCCCTAAACTTACTCCCTCAAACTAAGTTCAAACCAAACATATCCTGAAGCCTAACTCAAACCATAGACCTAACCCTAAGCCTAGGAGGACACCTCAAGCTTAACCCCAACCCTAACCTGACCCTGACGCTAACTCCAACCATAATACTGAACCGAAAACTAACAGTAGCCCTAAACTTCCTCCTTCAAACTAAGTTCAAACCTAACCTAACATGAAGCCTAAATCAAACCATACACCTAACCCTAACCCTAGGCGGACACCTTAAGCTCAACCCCAATCCTAACCTGACCCTGACGCTTATTCCAACCGTAACAGTTAACGGAAAACTAACAGTAGCCCTAAACTTACTCACTCAAACTAATTTCAAACGTAACCTAACCTGAAGCCTAAATAAAACCATAGACCTAACCCTAAACCTAGGCGGACTCTTTATGCGTAACCCCCTCCCTAACCTGACCCTGACGCTTACTCCAACCGTAACAGTTAACCGAACACTAACATTAGCCCTAAACTTACTCCCTCAAACTAAGTTCAAACCTAACCTAACCTGAAGCCCAAATAAAACCATAAACCTAACCCTAACCCTAGGCGGACACCTTAAGCTGAACGCCAAACCTAACCTGACCCTCACGATAACTCCAACCGTAACACTGAACCGGAAACTAACAGTAATCCTTAAACTTACTCCCTCAAACTAAGTTCAAACCTAACCTAACCTGAAGCCTAAATCAAACCATACACCTAACCCTAACCCTAGGAGGACACCTTAAGCTCAACGCCAAACCTAACCTGACCCTCACGATAACTCCAACCGTAACACTGAACCGAAAACTAACAGTAATCCCTAAACTTACTCCCTCAAACTAAGTTCAAACCTAACCTAACCTGAAGCCTAAATCAAACCATACACCTAACCCTAACCCTAGGAGGACACCTTAAGCTCAACCCCAAACCTAACCTAACCCTCACGCTAACTCCAACTGAAACACTGAACCAGAAACTAACAGTAGCCCTAAAATTACTCCCTCAAACTAAGTTCAAACCTAACCTAACCTGAAGCCTAACTGAAACCATAGACCTAACCCTAATCCTAGGCGGACACCTTGAGCTCAACTACAACCCTGACCTGACCCTCACGCTAACTCCAACCGTAACACTGAACCTAAAACTAACAGTAGCCCTAAACTTACTCACTGAAACTAAGTTCAAACGTAACCTAACCTGATGCCTAAATCAAACCATAGACCTCAGCCTAACCCTAGGCGGACACCTTATGCTTAACCCCATCCTAACCTGACCCTGACGCTTACTCCAACCTTAACAGTTCAACGAAAACTAACAGTAGCCCTAAACTTACTACCTCAAACTAAGTTCAAACCTAACCTAACCTGAAGCCTAAACCAAACCATAAACCTCACCCTAACCCTAGGCGGACACCTGAAACTGAACTCCAACCCTAACCTGACCCTGATGCTAACTCCAACCGTAACACTGAACCGAAAACTAACAGTAGCCCTAAACGTACTCCCTCAAACTAAGTTCAAACCTAACATAACCTGAAGCCTAACTCAAACCATAGACCTAACCCTAACCCTAGGAGGACACCTCAAGCTTAACCCCAACCCTAACCTGACCCTGACGCTAACTCCAACCATAATACTGAACCGAAAACTAACAGTAGCCCTAAAATTCCTCCTTCAAACTAAGTTCAAACCTAACCTAACATGAAGCCTAAATCAAACCATACACCTAACCCTAACCCTAGGCGGACACCTTAAGCTCAACCCCAATCCTAACCTGACCCTGACGCTTATTCCAACCGTAACAGTTAACGGAAAACTAACAGTAGCCCTAAACTTACTCACTCAAACTAACTTCAAACGTAACCTAACCTGAAGCCTAAATCAAACCATAGACCTAACCCTAAACCTAGGCGGACTCTTTATGCGTAACCCCCTCCCTAACCTGACCCTGACACTTACTCCAACCGTAACAGTTAACCGAACACTAACAGTATCCCTAAACGTAGTCCCTCAAACTAAGTTCAAACCTAACCTAACCTGAAGCCCAAATAAAACCATAAACCCAACCCTAACCCTAGGCGGACACCTTAAGCTCAATGCTAAACCTAACCTGACCCTCACGATAACTCCAACCGTAACACTGAACCAAAAACTAACAGTAATCCCTAAACTTACTCCCTCAAACTAAGTTCAAACCTAACATAACCTGAAGCCTAAATCAAACCATACACCTAACCGTAACCCTAGGAGGACACCTTAAGCTCAACCCCAAACCTAAGCTAACCCTCACGCTAACTCCAACTGAAACACTGAACCAGAAACTAACAGTAGCCCTAAAATTACTCCCTCAAACTAAGTTCAAACCTAACCTAACCTGAAGCCTAACTGAAACCATAGACCTAACCCTAATCCTAGGCGGACACCTTAAGCTCAACTACAACCCTGACCTGACCCTCACGCTAACTCCAACCGTAAAACTGAACCGAAAACTAACAGTAGCCCTAAACTTACTCACTGAAACTAAGTTCAAACGTAACCTAACCTGATGCCTAAATCAAACCATAGACCTCAGCCTAACCCTAGGCGGACACCTTATGCTTAACCCCATCCTAACCTGACCCTGACGCTTATTCCAACCTTAACAGTTCAACGAAAACTAACAGTAGCCCTAAACTTACTACCTCAAACTAAGTTCAAACCTAACCTAACCTAACCTGAAGCCTAAACCAAACCATAAACCTCACACTAACCCTAGGCGGACACCTGAAACTGAACCCCAAACCTAACCTGACCCTGATGCTAACTCCAACCATAACACTGAACCGAAAACTAACAGTAGCCCTAAACTTACTCACTGAAACTAAGTTCAAACGTAACCTAACCTGATGCCTAAATCAAACCATAGACCTCAGCCTAACCCTAGGCGGACACCTTATGCTTAACCCCATCCTAACCTGACCCTGACGCTTACTCCAACCTTAACAGTTCAACGAAAACTAACAGTAGCCCTAAACTTACTACCTCAAACTAAGTTCAAACCTAACCTAACCTAACCTGAAGCCTAAACCAAACCATAAACCTCACGCTAACCCTAGGCGGACACCTGAAACTGAACCCAAACCATAACCTGACCCTGATGCTAACTCCAACCATAACACTGAACCGAAAACTAACAGTAGCCCTAAACTTACTTCCTCAAACTATGTTCAAACCTAACATAACCTGAAGCCTAACTCAAACCATAGACCTAACCTTAATCCTAGGCGGACACCTCAAGCTTAACCCCAACCCTAACCTGATCCTAACGCTAACTCCGACCATAATACTGAACCGAAAACTAATGGTAGCCCTAAACTTACTCCCTCAAACTAAGTTCAAACCTAACTTAACCTAAAGCCTAAATCAAACCATACACCTAACCCTAACCCTAGGTGGACACCTGAAGCTCAACCCCAACCCTAACCTGACCCTGACGGTAACTCCAACCGTAACAGTTAACCGAAAACTAACAGTAGCCCTAAACTTACTCACTCAATCTAAGTTCAAACCTAACCTAACCTGAAGAATAAATCAAACCATACACCTAACCCTAACCCTAGGCGGACATCTTAAGCTCAACCCCAACCCTAACCTAACCCTCACGCTAACTCCAACCGAAACACTGAACCGGAAACTAACAGTAGCCCTAAACTTACTCCCTCAATCTAAGTTCAAACCTAACCTAACCTGAAGCCTAACTCAAACCATAGAACTAACCCTAACCCTAGGCGGACACCTCAAGCTTAACCCCAACCCTAACCTGATCCTGACGCTAACTCCAACCATAATACTGAAGCGAAAACTAACAATAGCTCTAAACTGACTCCCTCAAACTAAGTTCAAACCTAACCTAGCATGAAGCCTAAATCAAACCATACACCTTACCCTAACCCAAGACGGACATCTTAAGCTTAACCCAAAACCTAACCTGACCCTGACACTTATTCCAACGGTAACAGTTAACCGAAAACTAACAGTAGCCCTAAACTTACTCCCTCAAACTAAGTTCAAACCTAACCTAACCTGAAGCCTAAATCAAACCATAGACCTCACCCTAACCCTAGGCGGACACCTGAAGCTCAACCCCAACCCTAACCTGACCGTGACGCTATCTCCAACCGTAACACTGAACCGGAAACTAACAGTAGCCCTAAACTTACTGCCACAAACTAAGTTCAAACCTAACCTAAACTGAAGCCTAACTCAAACCACTGACCTAACCCTGAACCTAGGCGGACAACTTAAGCTCAACTCCAACCCTAACCTGACTCTCCCGCTAACCTCAACCGTAACAATGAACCGAAAACTAACAGTAGCCCCAAACTTACTCCCTCAAACTAAGTTCAAACCTAACCTAACCTGAAGCCTAAATCAAACCATAGACCTAACCCTAACCCTAGGGGGATACCTTATGCTTAACCCGCACCCTAACATGACCCTGACGCTTACTCAAAACGTAACAGTTAACAGAAAACTAACAGTAGTCCTAAACTTTCTCCCTCAAACTAAGTTCAAACCTAACCTAACCTTAAGCTTAAATCAAACCATACACCTAACCCAAACCCTAGGCTGACACCTTAAGATCAACCCCTAACCTAACCTGACCCTGACGCTTACTCCAACCGTAACAGTTAAACGAAAACTAACAGTAGCCCTAAACTTACTCCCTCAAACTAAGTTCAAACCTAACCTAACCTGAAGCCTAACTCAAACCATAGACCTAACCCTAACCCTAGGCGGACACCTGAAGCTCAACCCCTACCCTAACCTGACCCTGACGCTATCTCCAACCGTAACACTGAACCGTAAACTAACAGTAGCCCTAAACTTACTCCCTCAAACTAAGTTCAAACCTAACCTAACCTGAAGGCTAACTCAAACCACAGACCTAACCCTAACCCTAGGCGGACATCTTAAGCTCAACTTCAACCCTAAACTGACCCTCACGCTAACTCCAACTGTAACACTGAAGCGAAAACTAACAGTAGTCCTAAATTTACGCACTCAAACTAAGTTCAAAAGTAACCTAACCTGATGCCTAAATCAAACCATAGACCTAACCCTAACCCTAGGCGGACACCTTATGCTTAATCCCACCCTAACCTGACCCTGACGCTTCCTCCAACCTTAACATTTAAACGAAAACTAACAGTAGCCATAAACTTACTACCTCAAACTAAGTTCAAACCTAACCTAACCTGAAGCCTAACTCAAACCACAGACCTAACCCTAACCCTAGGCGGACACCTTAAGCTCAACCCTAAATCTAACCTGAACCTCATGCTAACTCCAACCATAACACTGAACCGAAAACTAACAGGAGACCTAAACTTACTCCCTCAAACAAAGTTCATACCTAACCTAACCTGAAGCCTAACTCAAACCATAGATATAACCCTAAGCATAGGCGGACACCTTAAGCTCAACCCCAACCCTAACCTGACCCTGACGCTATCTCCAACCGTAACACTGAACCGAAAACTAACAGTACCCCTAAATTTACTCCCTCAAACTAAGTTCAAACCTATCCTAACCTGAAGCCTAACTCAAACCACAGACCTAACCCTAACCCTAGGCGGAAACCTTAAGCTCAACTCCAACCCTAACCTGACCCTCACGCTAACTCCAACCGTAACACTGTACCGAAAACTAATAGTAGCCGTAATCTTACTCCCTCAAACTTAGTTCAAACCTAACCTAACCTGAAGCCTAAATCAAACCATACACCTAACCCTAAACCTAGGCGGACACCTTAAGCTCAACCCCAAACCTAACCTGGCGCTGACGCTTATTCCAACTGTAACACTTAACCGAAAACTAACAGTAGCCCTAAACATACACCATCAAACTAAGTTCAAACCTAACCTAACCTGAAGCCTAAATCAAACCATACACCTAACCCTTACCCTAGGCGGACACCTTAAGCTCAACCCCAACCCCAACCTGACCCTGACGCTACCTCCAACCGTAACAATGAACCGAAAACTAACAGTAGCCCTAAACTTACTCCCTCAAACTAAGTTCAAACCAAACATATCCTGAAGCGTAACTCAAACCATAGACCTAACCCTAAGCCTAGGAGGACACCTCAAGCTTAACCCCAACCCTAACCTGACCCTGATGCTAAGTCCAACCATAATACTGAACCGAAAACTAACAGTAGCCCTAAACTTCCTCCCTCAAACTAAGTTCAAACCTAACCTAACATGAAGCCTAAATCAAACCATACACCTAACCCTAACCCTAGGCGGACACCTTAAGCTCAACCCCAATCCTAACCTGACCCTGACGCTTATTCCAACCGTAACAGTTAACGGAAAACTAACAGTAGCCCTAAACTTACTCACTCAAACTAACTTCAAACGTAACCTAACCTGAAGCCTAAATCAAACCATAGACCTAACCCTAAACCTAGGCGGACTCTTTATGCGTAACCCCCTCCCTAACCTGACCCTGACGCTTACTCCAACCGTAACAGTTAACCGAACACTAACAGTAGCCCTAAACTTACTCCCTCAAACTAAGTTCAAACCTAACCTAACCTGAAGCCCAAATAAAACCATAAACCTATCCCTAACCCTAGGCGGACACCTTAAGCTCAACGCCAAACCTAACCTGACCCTCACGATAACTCCAACCGTAACACTGAACCGAAAACTAACAGTAATCCCTAAACTTACTCCCTCAAACTAAGTTCAAACCTAACCTAACCTGAAGCCTAAATCAAACCATACACCTAACCCTAACCCTAGGAGGACACCTTAAGCTCAACCCCAAACCTAACCTAACCCTCACGCTAACTCCAATTGAAACACTGAACCAGAAACTAACAGTAGCCCTAAAATTACTCCCTCAAACTAAGTTCAAACCTAACCTATCCTGAAGCCTAACTCAAACCATAGACATAACTCTAACCCTAGGCGGACACCTTAAGCTCAACCCCAACCCTAAACTGAACCTGACGCTATCTCCAAACGTAACACTGAACCGAAAAATAACAGTAGCCCTAAACTTACTCCCTCAAACTAAGTTCAAACTTAACCTAACCTGAAGCCTAACTCAAACCACAGACCTAACCCTGACTCAAGGCGGACACCTTAAACTCAACTCCAACCCTAACCGGACCCTCACGCTAACGTCAACCGTAACACTGAACCGAAAACTAACAGTAGCCCTAAACTTACTCACTCAAAGTAAGTTCAAACCTAACCTAACCTGAAGCCTAAATCAAACCATACACCTAACCCTAACCCTACGCGGACACCTTAAGCTCAACCCCAAACCTAACCTGACGCTGACGCTTATTCCAACTGTAACACTTAACCGAAAACTAACAGTAGCCCTAAACATACACCATCAAACTAAGTTCAAACCTAACTTAACCTGAAGCCTAAATCAAACCATACACCTAACCCTTACCCTAGGCGGACACCTTAAGCTCAACCCCAACCCCAACCTGACCCTGACGCTACCTCCAACCGTAACAATGAACCGAAAACTAACAGTAGCCCTAAACTTACTCCCTCAAACTAAGTTCAAACCAAACATATCCTGAAGCCTAACTCAAACCATAGACCTAACCCTAAGCCTAGGAGGACACCTCAAGCTTAACCCCAACCCTAACCTGACCCTGATGCTAACTCCAACCATAATACTGAACCGAAAACTAACAGTAGCCCTAAACTTCCTCCCTCAAACTAAGTTCAAACCTAACCTAACATGAAGCCTAAATCAAACCATACACCTAACCCTAACCCTAGGCGGACACCTTAAGCTCAACCCCAATCCTAACCTGACCCTGACGCTTATTCCAACCGTAACAGTTAACGGAAAACTAACAGTAGCCCTAAACTTACTCACTCAAACTAACTTCAAACGTAACCTAACCTGAAGCCTAAATCAAACCATAGACCTAACCCTAAACCTAGGCGGACTCTTTATGCGTAACCCCCTCCCTAACCTGACCCTGACGCTTACTCCAACCGTAACAGTTAACCGAACACTAACAGTAGCCCTAAACTTACTCCCTCAAACTAAGTTCAAACCTAACCTAACCTGAAGCCCAAATAAAACCATAAACCTAACCCTAACCCTAGGCGGACACCTTAAGCTCAACGCCAAACCTAACCTGACCCTCACGATAACTCCCACCGTAACACTGAACCGAAAACTAACAGTAATCCCTAAACTTACTCCCTCAAACTAAGTTCAAACCTAACCTAACCTGAAGCCTAAATCAAACCATACACCTAACCCTAACCCTAGGAGGACACCTTAAGTTCAACCCCAAACCTAACCTAACCCTCACGCTAACTCCAATTGAAACACTGAACCAGAAACTAACAGTAGCCCTAAAATTACTCTCTCAAACTAAGTTCAAACCTAACCTATCCTGAAGCCTAACTCAAACCATAGACATAACTCTAACCCTAGGCGGACACCTTAAGCTCAACCCCAACCCTAACCTGAACCTGACGCTATCTCCAAACGTAACACTGAACCGAAAAATAACAGTAGCCCTAAACTTACTCCCTCAAACTAAGTTCAAACTTAACCTAACCTGAAGCCTAACTCAAACCACAGACCTAACCCTGACTCAAGGCGGACACCTTAAACTCAACTCCAACCCTAACCGGACCCTCACGCTAACTCCAACCGTAACACTGAACCGAAAACTAACAGTAGCCCTAAACTTACTCACTGAAACTAAGTTCAAACGTAACCTAACCTGATGCCTAAATCAAACCATAGACCTCAGCCTAACCCTAGGCGGACACCTTATGCTTAACCCCATCCTAACCTGACCCTGACGCTTACTCCAACCTTAACAGTTCAACGAAAACTAACAGTAGCCCTAAACTTACTACCTCAAACTAAGTTCAAACCTAACCTAACCTAACCTGAAGCCTAAACCAAACCATAAACCTCAAGCTAACCCTAGGCGGACACCTGAAACTGAACCCCAACCCTAACCTGACCCTGATGCTAACTCCAACCGTAACACTGAACCGAAAACTAACGGTAGCCCTAAACTTACTTCCTCAAACTATGTTCAAACCTAACATAACCTGAAGCCTAACTCAAACCATAGACCTAACCTTAACCCTAGGCGGACACCTCAAGCTTAACCCCAACCCTAACCTGATCCTAACGCTAACTCCGACCATAATACTGAACCGAAAACTAATGGTAGCCCTAAACTTACTCCCTCAAACTAAGTTCAAACCTAACTTAACCTGAAGCCTAAATCAAACCATACACCTAACCCTAACCCTAGGTGGACACCTGAAGCTCAACCCCAACCCTAACCTGACCCTGACGGTAACTCCAACCGTAACAGTTAACCGAAAACTAACAGTAGCCCTAAACTTACTCACTCAAACTAAGTTGAAACCTAACCTAACCTGAAGAATAAATCAAACCATACACCTAACCCTAACCCTAGGCGGACATCTTAAGCTCAACCCCAACCCTAACCTAACCCTCACGCTAACTCCAACCGAAACACTGAACCGGAAACTAACAGTAGCCCTAAACTTACTCCCTCAATCTAAGTTCAAACCTAACCTAACCTGAAGCCTAACTCAAACCATAGAACTAACCCTAACCCTAGGCGGACACCTCAAGCTTAACCCCCACCCTAACCTGATCCTGACGCTAACTCCAACCATAATACTGAAGCGAAAACTAACAATAGCCCTAAACTGACTCCCTCAAACTAAGTTCAAACCTAACCTAGCATGAAGCCTAAATCAAACCATACACCTTACCCTAACCCAAGACGGACATCTTAAGCTCAACCCAAAACCTAACCTGACCCTGACGCTTATTCCAACGGTAACAGTTAACCGAAAACTAACAGTAGCCCTAAACTTACTCCCTCTAACTAAGTTCAAACCTAACCTAACCTGAAGCCTAAATCAAACCATAGACCTCACCCTAACCCTAGGCGGACACCTGAAGCTCAACCCCAACCCTAACCTGACCCTGACGCTATCTCCAACCGTAACACTGAACCGGAAACTAACAGTAGCCCTAAACTTACTGCCTCAAACTAAGTTCAAACCTAACCTAAACTGAAGCCTAACTCAAACCACTGACCTAACCCTGAACCTAGGCGGACAACTTAAGCTCAACTCCAACACTAACCTGACCCTCCCGCTAATCTCAACCGTAACAATGAACCGAAAACTAACAGTAGCCCCAAACTTACTCCCTCAAACTAAGTTCAAACCTAACCTAACCTGAAGCCTACCTCAAATCATAGACCTACCCCTAACCCTAGGCGGACACCTCAAGCTTAACCCCAACCCTAACTTGACCCTGACACTTACTCCAACCATAATACTGAACCGAAAACTAACAGTAGCCCTAAACTTATTCCCTCATACTAAGTTCAAACCTAACCTAACATGAAGCCTAAATCAAACCATACACTTAACCCTAACACTAGGCGGACACCTTAAGCTCAACCCCAAACCTAACCTTACCCAGACGCTATCTTCAACCGTCACAATGAACCGAAAACTAACAGTAGCCCTAAACTTACTCACACAAACTAAGTTCAAAGGTAACCTAACCTGAAGCCTAATTCAAACCATAGACCTAAACCTAACCTTAGGCGGACACTTTATGCTTAACCCCCACCCTAACCTGACCCTGACGCTTACTTCAACCGTAACAGTTAAACGAAAAATAACAGTAACCCTAAACTTACTCCCTCGAACTAAGTTCAAACCTAACCTAACCTGAAGCCTAACTCAAACCACAGACCTAACCCTAAACCTAGGCGGACACCTTAAGCACAACTAAAACCCTAACCTGACCCTCACGCTAACTCCAACCTTAACACTGAACTGAAAACTAACAGTAGCCCTAAACTTACTCACTCAAACTAAGTTCAAACCTAACCTAACCTGAAGCCTAAATCAAACCATAGACCTAACCCTAACCCTAGGGGGATACCTTATGCTTAACCCGCACCCTAACCTGACCCTGACGCTTACTCAAACCGTAACAGTTAACAGAAAACTAACAGTAGTCCTAAACTTACTCCCTCAAACTAAGTTCAAACCTAACCTAACCTTAAGCTTAAATCAAACCATACACCTAACCCAAACCCTAGGCTGACACCTTAAGATCAACCCCTAACCTAACCTGACCCTGACGCTTACTCCAACCATAACAGTTAAACGAAAACTAACAGTAGCCCTAAACTTACTCCCTCAAACTAAGTTCAAACCTAACCTAACCTGAAGCCTAACTCAAACCATAGACCTAACCCTAACCCTAGGCGGACACCTGAAGCTCAAGCCCTATCCTAACCTGACCCTGACGCTATCTCCAACCGTAACACTGAACCGTAAACTAACAGTAGCCCTAAACTTACTCCCTCAAACTAAGTTCAAACCTAACCTAACCTGAAGGCTAACTCAAACCACAGACCTAACCCTAACCCTAGGCGGACACCTTAAGCTCAACTTCAACCCTAAACTGAACCTCACGCTAACTCCAACTGTAACACTGAAGCGAAAACTAACAGTAGTCCTAAATTTACGCACTCAAACTAAGTTCAAAAGTAACCTAACCTGATGCCTAAATCAAACCATAGACCTAACCCTAACCCTAGGCGGACACCTTATGCTTAATCCCACCCTAACCTGACCCTGACGCTTCCTCCAACCTTAACATTTAAACGAAAACTAACAGTAGCCATAAACTTACTACCTCAAACTAAGTTCAAACCTAACCTAACCTGAAGCCTAACTCAAACCACAGACCTAACCCTAACCCTAGGCAGACGCCTTAAGCTCAACCCTAAATCTAACCTGAACCTCATGCTAACTCCAACCATAACACTGAACCGAAAACTAACAGGAGACCTAAACTTACTCCCTCAAAGTTCATACCTAACCTAACCTGAAGCCTAACTCAAACCATAGATATAACCCTAACCCTAGGCGGACACCTTAAGCTCAACCCCAACCCTAACCTGACCCTGACGCTATCTCCAACCGTAACACTGAACCGAAAACTAACAGTACCCCTAAATTTACTCCCTCAAACTAAGTTCAAACCTAACCTAACCTGAAGCCTAACTCAAACCACAGACCTAACCATAACCCTAGGCGGAAACCTTAAGCTCAACTCCAACCCTAACCTGACCCTCACGCTAACTCCAACCGGAACACTGTACCGAAAACTAATAGTAGCCATAATCTTACTCCCTCAAACTTAGTTCAAACGTAACCTAACCTGATGCCTAAATCAAACCATAGACCTAACCCTAACACTGAAGACACCGTTTGCTTAACCCCACCCTAACCTGACCCTGATGCTTACTCCAACCGTAACAGTTAACCGAACACTAACAGTAGCCCTAAACTTACTCCCTCAAACTAAGTTCAAACCTAACCTAACCTGAAGCCTAAAACAAACCATAAACCTAACCCTAACCCTAGGCGGACACCTTAAACTCAACCCCAACACTAACCTGACCCTGACGCTAACTCCAACCGTAACACTGAACCGAAAACTAACAGTAGCCCTAAACTTACTCCCTCAAACTAAGTTCAAACCTAACCTAACCTGAAGACTAACTCAAACCATAGACCTAACCCTAATCCTAGGCGGAAACCTCAAGCTTAACACCAACCCTAACCTGATCCTAACGCTAACTCCAACCATAATACTGAACCGAAAACTAACAATAGCCCTAAACTGACTCCCTCAAACTAAGTTCAAACCTAACCTAGCATGAAGCCTAAATCAAACCATACACCTTACCCTAACCCAAGACAGAAATCTTAAGCTCAACCCAAAACCTAACCTGACCCTGACGCTTATTCCAACGGTAACAGTTAACCGAAAACTAACAGTAGCCCTAAACTTACTCCCTCAAACTAAGTTCAAACCTAACCTAACCTGAAGCCTAAATCAAACCATAGACCTGACCCTAAGCCTAGGCGGACACCTGAAGCTCAACCCCAACCCTAACCTGACCCTAACACTAACTGCAACCATAATACTGAACCGAAAACTAACAGTAGCCCTAAACTTACTCCCTCAAACTAAGTTCAAACCTAACCTAACCTGAAGCCTAACTCAAACCATAGACCTCACCCTAACCCTAGGCGGACACCTGAAGCTCAACCGCAACACTAACCTGACCCTGACACTATCTCCACCTGTAACACTGAACCGAAAAATAACTGTACCCCTAAATTTACTCCCTCAAACTAAGTTGAAACCTAACATAACCTGAAGCCTAATTCAAACCATAGACCTAAACCTAACCCTAGGCGGACACCTCAATCTTAACCCTAACCCTAACCTGACCCTAACGCTAACTCCAACCATAATACTGAACCGAAAACTAACAGTACCCCTAAACTTACTCCCTGAAATTAAGTTCAAACCTAATCTAACCTGAAGCCTAACTCAAACCACAGACCTAACCCTAACCCTAGGCGGACACCTTAAGCTCAACCCCAAACCTAACTTGACCCTGACGCTTATTACAACCGTAACAGTTAACCGAAAACTAACAGTAGCCCTAAAATTACTCCCTCAAACTAAGTTCAAACCTAACCTAACCTGAAGCCTAACTCAAACCATAGACATAACCCTAACCCTAGGCGGACTCCTTAAGCTCAACTCCAACCCTAACCTGACCCTCACGCTAACTCCATCCGTAACACTGAACGATAACTAACAGTAGCCCTAAATTAACTCACTGAAACAAAGTACAAACGTAACACAACCTGAAGACTAAATCAAACCATAGACCCACCCATAACTTTAGGCGGACACTTTAAGCTCAACCCCAACCCTAACCTAACCCTCACGCTAACTCCAACCGAAACACTGAACCGACAACTAACAGTAGCCCTAAACTTACTCACTCAAACTAAGTTCAAACCTAACCTAACCTGAAGCCTAACTCAAACCATAGACCTCACCCTAACCCTAGGCGGACACCTGAAGCTCAACCGCAACACTAACCTGACCCTGACGCTATCTCCAACAGTAACACTGAACCGAAAAATAACTGTACCCCTAAATTTACTCCCTCAAACTAAGTTGAAACCTAACATAACCTGAAGCCTAATTCAAACCATAGACCTAACCCTAACCCTAGGCGGACACCTCAAGTTTAACCCCAACCCTAACCTGACCCTAACGCTAATTCCAACCATAATACTGAACCGAAAACTAACAGTACCCCTAAACTTACTCCCTGAAATTAAGTTCAAACCTAACCTAACCTGAAGCCTAACTCAAACCACAGACCTAACCCTAACTCTAGGCGGACACCTTAAGCTCAACCCCAAACCTAACCTGACCCTGACGCTTATTACAACCGTAACAGTTAACTGAAAACTAACAGTATCCTTAAACTTAATCCCTAAAACTAAGTTCAAACCTAACCTAACCTGAAGCCTAAATCAAAACATACACCTAACCCTAACCCTAGGCGGACATCTTAAGCTCAACCCCAACCCTAACTTAACCCTGACGCTAACTCCAACCGAAACACTGAACCGGAAACTAACAGTAGCCCTAAAATTACTCCCTCAAACTAAGTTCAAACCTAACCTAACCTGAAGCCTAACTCAAACCATAGACCTAACCCTAACCCTAGGCGGACACCTTAAGCTCAACTCCAACCCTAACCTGACCCTCACGCTAACTCCATCCGTAACACTGAACGATAACTAACAGTAGCCCTAAATTAACTCACTGAAACAAAGTACAAACGTAACACAACCTGAACACTAAGTCAAACCATAGACCCACCCATAACTTTAGGCGGACACTTTATGCTTAACCCCCACCCTAACCTGACCCTGACGCTTACTCCAACCGTAACAGTTGACCGAACACTAACAGTAGCCCTAAACTTACTCCCCCAAACTAAGTTCAAACCTAACCTAACCTGAAGAATAAATCAAACCATACACCTAACCCTAACCATAGGCGGACATCTTAAGCTCAACCCCAACCCTAACCTAACCCTCACGCTAACTCCAACCGAAACACTGAACCGGAAACTAACAGTAGCCGTAAACTTACTCCCTCCAACTAAGTTCAAACCTAACCTAACCTGAAGGCTAACTCAAACCACAGACCTAACCCTAACCCTAGGCGGACACCTTAAGCTCAACTTCAACCCTAAACTGACCCTCACGCTAACTCCAACCGTAACACTGAAGCGAAAACTAACAGTAGCCTTAAATTTACGCACTCAAACTAAGGTCAAACGTAACCTGACCTGATGCCTAAATCAAACCATAGACCTAACCCTAACCCTAGGCGGACACCTTATGCTTAACCCCACCCTAACCTGACCCTGACGCTTCCTCCAACCTTAACAGTTAAATGAAAACTAACAGTAGCCATAAACTCACTACCTCAAACTAAGTTCAAACCTAACCTAACCTGAAGCCTAACTCAAACCACAGACCTAACCCTAACCCTAGGCGGACACCTTAAGCTCAACGCCAACCCTAACCTGACACTCACGCTTACTCCAACAATGACACTGAACCGAAAACTAACAGGAGCCCTAAACTTACTCCCTCAAACTAAGTTCAAACCTAACCTAACCTGAAGCCTAAGTCAAACCATAGACATAAGCCTAACCCTAGGCGGACACCTTAACCTCATCCCCAACACTAACCTTACCCTGACGCTATCTCCAACCGTAACACTGAACCGAAAACTAAGAGTACCCCTAAATTTACTCCCTAAAACTAAGCTCAAATCTAACCTAACCTGTAGCCTACTCAAACCACAGACCTAACCCTAACCACAGGCGGACACCTTAAGCTCAAACCCAAACCTAACCTGACCCTGACGTTTATTCCAACTGTAACAGTTAACCGAAAACTAACAGTAGCCCTAAACTTTCTCCCTCAAACTAAGTTCAAACGTAACCCAACCTGAAGCGTAAATCAAACCATAGACCTAACCCTAACCCTAGGCGGACACTTTATGCTTAACCCCCACCCTAACCTGACCCTGACGGTTACTCCAACCGTAACAGTTAGCCGAACACTAACAGTAGCCCTAAACTTACTCCCTCAAACTAAGTTCAAACCTAACCTAACCTGAAGACTAACTCAAACCATAGACCTAACCCTAACACTAGGCGGACACCAGAAGCTCAACCCCAACCCTAACCTGACCCTGACGCTAACTCCAAATATAACACTGAACCGAAAACTAACAGTAGCCCTAAACTTACTCCATCAAACTTAGTTCAAACCTAACCTAACATGAAGACTAACTCAAACCATAGACATAACCCTAACCCTAGGGGGACACCTTAAGCTCAACCCCAAACCTAACCTGACCCTGACGCTATCTCCAACCGTAACACTGAACCGAAAACAAACAGTACCCCTAAATTTACTCCCTCAAACTAAGTTCAAACCTAACCTAACATGAAGCCTAACTCAAACCACAGACCTAACCCAAACCCTAGGCGGACACCTTAAGCTCAACTCCAACCCTAACCTGACCCTCACGCTAACTCCAACCGTAACACTGAACCCAAAACTAACAGTAGCCCTAAACTTACACCCTCAATCTAAGTTCAAACGTAACCTAACCTGATGCCCAAATCAAACCATAGACCTAACCCTAACCCGAGGTGGACACCTTATGCTTAACCCCCATCCTAACCAGATCCTGACGCTTACTCCCACCGTAACAGTTAACCGAAAACTAACAGTAGCCCTATACTTACTCCCTCAAACTAAGTTCAAACCTAACCTAATCTGAAGCCTAAATCAAACCATAAACCTAACCCTAACCCTAGGCGGACACCTTAAGCTCAACCCCAACCCTAACCTGACCCTGTCACTAACTCCAACCATAACACTGAACCGAAAACTAACAGTAGGCCTAAACTTAATCCCTCAAACTAAGTTCAAACCTAACCTAACCTGAAGCCTAACTCAAACCACAGACCTAACCCTAAACCTAGGCAGACACCTTAACCTCAAATCCACCTCTAACCTGACCCTCATGCTAACTCCAACCATAACAAAAACCAAAAACAAACAGTAGCCCTAAACTTACTCCCTCAAACAAATTTCATACCTAACCTAACCTGAAGCCTATCTCAAACCATAGACATAACCCTAACCCTAGGCGGACACCTTAAGCTCAACCCCAAACCTAACCTGACCCTGACGGTTGCTCCAACCGTAACAGTTAACCGAAAACTAAGAGTAGCCCTAAACTTACTCCCTCAAACTAAGTTCAAACCTAACCTAACCTGAAGCCGAACTCAAACCACAGACCTAGCCCTAACCCTAGGCGGACACCTTAAGCTGAACTCAAACACTAACCTGACCCTCACGCTAACTCCACCCGTAACACTGAACCGAAAACTAACAGTAGCCCTAAACTTACTCACTCAAACTAAGTTCAAACCTAACCTAACCTGAAGCCTAAATCAAACCTTAGACCTAACCCTAACCCTAGGCAGACACCTTATGCTTAACCCCCACCCTAACCTGACCCTGACGCTTACTCCAAACGTAACAGTTAACCGAAAACGAACAGTAGCCCTAAACTTACTCCCTCAAATTAAGTTCAAACCTAACCTAACCTGAAGCCTAAATCAAATCATAAACCTAACCCTAACCCTAGTCGGACACCTTAAGCTCAACGCCAACCCTACCCTGACCCTCATGCTAACTCCAACAATGACACTGAACCGAAAACTAACAGGAGCCCTAAACTTACTCCGTCAAACTAAGTTCAAACCTAACCTAACCTGAAGCATAAGTCAAACCATAGACATAAGCCTAACCCTAGGCGGACACCTTAACCTCATCCACAACCCTAACCTGACCCTGACGCTATCTGCAACCGTAACACTGAACCGAAAACTAAGAGTACCCCTAAATTTACTCACTCAAACTAAGTTCAAACCTAACCTAACCTGTAGCCTTACTCAAACCACAGACCTAACCCTAACCATAGGCGGACACCTTAAGCTCAACCCCAACCCTAACCTGACCCTGACGCTTACTCCAACCGTAACACTGAACCGAAAACTAACAGTAGCCCTAAAATTACTCCCTCAACCTAAGTTCAAACCTAACCTCCTTCTCCCCGCAGACTTTCCTGGACTGCCAGCAGGCAATAGCGTATCCTGAAAGACTCTGGCCAGCAAGGGATACTGAGGGAGGGTCACCTCTGACCCCCACCCCACTTCCAGAACCCCAGGCCCCAGACTCCACCTTCTAGGTAAGTAGCCAGGATCTCCTTGAGGCGGGTTTTTTTTTTTTTCTTTTCTCTTGACCCCCCTGCATTCCCTTGTTAACACCTAGCCCTCCTTCTCCCCCCAGACTTTCCTGGACTGCCAGCAGGCAATAGCATGTCCTGCAAGCCTCTGGCCAGCAAGGGATACTGAGGGAGGGTCACCTCTGACCCCCACCCCACTTCCAGACCACCAGGCCCCAGACTCCACCTTCTAGACTTTCCTGGACTGCCAGCAGGCAATAGCGTGTCCTGCAAGCCTCTGGCCAGCAAGGGATACTGAGGGAGGTTCACCTCTGACCCCCAACCCACTTCCAGACCCACAGGCCCCAGACTCCACCTTCTAGACTTTCCTGGACTGCCCGCAGGCAATAGCGTGTCCTGCAAGCCTCTGGTCAGCAAGGGATACTGAGGGAGGGTCACCTCTGACCCCCACCCCACTTCCAGACCCCCAGACCCCAGACTCCACCTTCTAGGTAGGTAGCCAGGATCTCCTATAGGCGGGTTTTTTTTTTCTTTCTCTTGACCCCCCTGCATTCCCTTGTTAACACCTAGCCCCCCTTCTCCCCCCAGAATTTCCTGGACTGCCAGCAGGCAATAGCGTGTCCTGCAAGCCTCTGGCCAGCAAGGGATACTGAGGGAGGGTCACCTCTGACACCCACCCCACTTCCAGAACCCCAGGCCCCAGACTCCACCTTCTAGACTTTCCTGGACTGCCAGCAGGCAATAGCGTGTCCTGCTAGCCTCTGGCCAGCAAGGGATACTGAGGGAGGGTCACCTCTGACCCCCACCCCACTTCCAGACCCCCAGGCCCCAGACTCCACCTTTTAGACTTTCCTGGACTGCCAGCAGGCAATAGCGTGTCCTACAAGCCTCTGGCCAGCAAGGGATACTGAGGGAGTGTCACCTCTAACACCCACACCACTTCCAGACCCCCAGGCTCCAGACTCCACCTTCTACATTTTCCTGGACTGCCAGCAGGCAATAGCGTGTCCTGCAAGCCTCTGGCCAGCAAGGGATACTGAGGGAGTGTCACCTGGGACCTCCACCCCACTTCCAGACCCCCAGGCCCCAGACTCCACCTTCTAGACTTTCCTGGACTTCCAGCAGGCAATAGCGTGTCCTGCAAGCCTCTGTCCAGCAAGGGATACTGAGGGAGGGTCACCTCTGAGCCCCACCCCACTTCCAGACCCCCAGGCCCCAGACTCCACCTTCTAGGTAGGTAGCCAGGATCTCCTTGAGGCGGGTTTTTTTTTTTTTTCTTTTCTCTTGACCCCCCTGCATTCCCCTGTTAACACCTAGCCCTCCTTCTCCCCCCAGACTTTCCTGGACTACAAGCAGGCAATAGCGTGTCCTGCAAGCCTCTGGCCAGCAAGGGATACTGAGGGAGGGTCACCACTAACCCCCACCCCACTTCCAGACCCCCAGGCCCCAGACTACACCTTCTAGACTTTCCTGGACAGCCAGCAGGCAATAGCGTGTCCTGCAAGCCTCTGGCCAGCAAGGGATACTGAGGGAGGGTCACCTCTGACCCCCACCCCACTTCCAGACCCCCAGTCCCCAGACTCCACCTTCTAGGTAGGTAGCCAGGATCTCCTTGAGGCGGTTTTTTTTTTTTTCTTTTCTCTTGACCGCCCTGCATTCCCTTGTTAACACCTAGCCCTCCTTCTCCCCCAGATTTTCCTGGACTGCCAGAAGGCAATAGCGTGTCCTGCAAGCCTCTGGCCAGCAAGGGATACTGAGGGAGTGTCACCTCTAACCCCCACCCCACTTCCAGACCCCCAGGCGCCAGACTCCACCTTCTAGACTTTCCTGGACTGCCAGCAGGCAATAGCGTATTCTGCAAGCCTCTGGCCAGCAAGGGATAATGAGGGAGGGTCACCTCTGACCCCCACCCCACTTCCAGACCCCCAGGCCCCAGACTCCACCTTCTAGACTTTCCTGGACTGCCAGCAGGCAATAGCGGGTCCTGCAAGCCTCTGGCCAGCAAGGGATACTGAGGGAGGGTCACCTCGGACCCACACCCCACTTCCAGACCTCCAGGACCCAGACTCCACCTTCTAGATTTTCCTGGACTGCCAGCAGGCAATAGCGTGTCCTGCAAGCCTCTGGCCAGCAAGGGATACTGAGGGAGGTTCACCTCTGACCCCCACCCCACTTCCAGACTCCCAGGCCCCAGACTCCACCTTCTAGAATTTCCTGGACTGCCAGCAGGCAATAGCGTGTCCTGCAAGCCTCTGGCCAGCAAGGGATACTGAGGGAGGGTCACCTCTGACCCCCACCCACCTTCCAGACCCCCAGGCCCCAGACTCCACCTTCTAGGTAGGTAGCCAGGATCTCCTTGAGGCGGGTTTTTTTTTTCTATTCTCTTGACCGCCCTGCATTCCCTTGTTAACACCTAGCCCTCCTTCTCCCCCCAGACTTTCCTGGACTGCCAGCAGGCAATAGCGTGTCCTGCAAGCCTCTGGCCAGCAAGGGATACTGAGGGAGGGTCACCTCTGACCCCCACCCCACTTCCAGACCCCCAGGCCCCAGACTCCACATTCTAGACTTTCCTGTACTGCCAGCAGGCAATAGCGTGTCCTGCAAGCCTCTGGCCAGCAAGGTATACTGAGGGAGGGTCACCTCTGACCCCCAACCCACTTCCAGACCCCCAGACCCCAGACTCCACCTTCTAGACTTTCCTGGACTGCCAGCATGCTATAGCGTGTCCTGCAAGCCTCTGGCCAGCAAGGGATACTGAGGGAGGGTCACCTCTGACCCCCACCCCACTTCCAGACCCCCAGGCCCCAGACTCCACCTTCTAGACTTTCATGGACTGCCATCAGGCAATAGCGTGTCCTGCAAGCCTCTGGCCAGCAAGGGATATTGAGGGAGGGTCACCTCTGACCCCCACCCCACTTCCAGACCCCCAGGCCCCAGACTCCACCTTCTAGGTAGGTAGCCATGATCTCCTTGAGGCGGGTTTTTTTTTTTTTTTCTTTTCTCTTGACCCCTCTGCATTCCCTTGTTAACACCTAGCCCTCCTTCTCCCCCCAGACTTTCCTGGACTGCCAGCAGGCATTAGCGTGTCCTGCAAGCCTCTGGCCAGCAAGGGATACTGAGGGAGGGTCACCTCTGACCCCCACCCCACTTCCAGACCCCCAGGCCCCAGACTCCACCTTCTAGAATTTCCTGGACTGCCAGCAGGCAATAGCGTGTCCTGCAAGCCTCTGGCCAGCAAGGGATACTCAGGGAGGGTCACATCTGAACCCCAACCCACTTTCAGACCCCCAGGCCCCAGACTCCAACTTCTAGAATTTCCTGGACGGCCAGCAGGCAATAGCGTGTCCTGCAAGCCTCTGGCCTGCAAGGGATACTGAGGGAGGGTCACCACTGACCCCACCCCACTTCCAGACCTCCAGGCCACAGACTCCACCTTCTAGGTAGGTAGCCAGGATCTCCTTGAGGCGGGTTTTTTTTTTTTCTTTCTCTTGACCCCCCTGCATTCCCTTGTTAACACCTAGCTCTCCTTCTCCCCCCAGACTTTCCTGGACTGCCAGCAGGCAATAGCGTGTCCTGGAAGCCTCTGGCCAGCAAGGGATACTGAGGGAGGGTCACCTCTAACCCCCACCACACTTCCAGACCCCCCGGCCCCAGACTCCACCTTCTAGACTTTCCTGGACTGCCAGCAGGCAATAGCGTGTCCTGCAAGCCTCTGGACAGCAAGGGATACTGAGGGAGGGCCACCTCTGACCCCCACCCCTCTTCCAGACCCCCAGGCCTAGACTCCACCTTCTAGACTTTCCTGGACTGCCAGCAGGCAATAGCGTGTCCTGCAAGCCTCTGGCCAGCAAGGAATACTGAGGGAGGGTCACCACTGACCCCCACCCCACTTCCAGACCCCCAGGCCCCAGACTCCACCTTCTAGGTAGGTAGCCAGGATCTCCTTGAGGCGGGTTTTTTTTTTTTTTCTTTTCTCTTGACCCCCCTGCATTCCCCTGTTAACACCTATCCCTCCTTCTCCCCCCAGATTTTCCTGGACTGCCAGCAGGCAACAGCGTGTCCTGCAAGCCTCTGGCCAGCAAGGGATACTGAGGGAGTGTCACCTCTGACCCCCACCCCACTTCCAGGCCATCAGGCCCCAGACTTCACCTTCTCGACTTTCCTGGACTGCCAGCAGGCAATAGCGTGTCCTGCAAGCCTCTGGCCAGCAAGGGATACTGAGGGAGGGTCACCTCTGACCCCCACCCCACTTCCAGTCCCCCACGCCCCAGACTCCACCTTCTAGACTTTCCTGGACTGCCAGCAGGCAATAGCGAGTCCTGTAAGCCTCTGGCCAGCAAGGGATACTGAGGGAGCGTCACCTCTGACCCCCACCCCACTTCCAGACCCCCAGGCCCCAGACTACACCTTCTAGGTAGGTAGCCAGGATCTCCTTGAGGCGGGTTTTTTTTTTTTTCTTTTCTCTTGACCCCCCTGCATTCCCTTGTTAACACCTAGCCCTCCTTCTCCCCCCAGACTTTCCTGGACTGCCAGCAGGCAATAGCGTGTCCTGCAAGCCTCTGGCCAGCAAGGGATACTGAGGGAGGGTCACCTCTAACCCCCACCCCACTTCCAGACCCCCAGGCCCCAGACTCCACCTTCTAGACTTTCCTGGACTACCAGCAGGCAATAGCGTGTCCTGCAAGCCTCTGGCCAGCAAGGGATACTGAGGGAGGGTCACCTCTGACCCCCACCCCACTTCCAGATCCCCAGGACCCAGACTCCACCTTCTAGACTTTCCTGGACTGCCAGCAGGCAATAGCGTGTCCTGCAAGCATCTGGCCAGCAAGGGATACTGAGAGAGTGTCACCTCTGACCCCCACCCCACTTCCAGATCCCCAGGCCTGAGACTCCACCTTCTAGACTTTCCTGGACAGCCAGCAGGCAATAGCGTGTCCTGCAAGCCTCTGGTCATCAAGGGATACTGAGGGAGGGTCACCTCTGACCCCCACCCCACTTCCAGATCCCCAGGCCCCAGACTCCACCTTCTAGACTTTCCTGGACTGCCAGCAGGCAATAGCGTGTCCTGCAAGCCTCTGGTCATCAAGGGATACTGAGGGAGTGTCACCTCTGACCCCGAACACACTTCCAGACCCCCAGGCCCCAGACTCCACCTTCTAGATTTTCCTGGACTTCCAGCAGGCAATAGCGTGGCCTGCAAGCCTCTGGCCAGCAATGGATACTGAGGGAGGGTCACCTCTGACCCCCACCACACTTCCAGACCCCCAGGTCCCAGACTCCACCTTCTAGGTAGGTAGCCAGGATCTCCTTGAGGCGGGTTTTTTTTTTCTTTTCTCTTGACCCCCCTGCATTCCCTTGTTAACACCTAGCCCTCCTTCTCCCCCCAGACTTTCCTGAACAACCAGCAGGCAATAGCGTGTCCTGCAAGCCTCTGGCCAGCAAGGGATACTGAGGGAGGGTCACCTCTAACCCCCACCCCACTTCCAGAACCCCAGGCCCCAGACTCCACCTTCTCGACTTTCCTGGACTGCCAGCAGGCAATAGCGTGTCCTGCAAGCCTCTGGCCAGCAAGGGATACTCAGGGAGGGTCACCTCTGACCCCCACCCCACTTCCAGACCCCCAGGCCCCAGACTCCACCTTCTAGGTAGGTAGCCAGGATCTCCTTGAGGTGGGTTTTTTTTTTTTATTTTCTCTTGTCCCCGCTGCATTCCCTTGTTAACACCTAGCCCTCCTTCTCCCCCCAGAATTTCCTGGACTGCCAGCAGGCAATAGCGTGTCCTGCAAGCCTCTGGCCATCAAGGGATACTGAGGGAGGGTCACCTCTAACCCCCACCCCACTTCCAGACCCCCAGGCCCCAGACTCCACCTTCTAGAATTTCCTGGACTGCCAGCAGGCAATAGCGTGTCCTGCAAGCCTCTGGCCAGCAAGGGATACTGAGGGAGGGTCACCTCTGACCCCCACCCCACTTCCAGACCCCCAGGCCCCAGACTCCACCTTCTAGACTTTCCTGGACTGCCAGCAGGCAATAGCGTGTCCTGCAAGCCTCTGGCCAGCAAGGGATACTGAGGGAGGGTCACCTCTGACCGCCACCCCACTTCCAGACCCCCAGGCCCAAGACTCCACCTTCTAGGTAGGTAGCCAGGATCTCCTTGAGGCGGGTTTTTTTTTTTTCTTTTCTCTTGACCCCCCCTGCATTCCCTTGTTAACACCTAGCCATCCTTCTCCCCCCAGACTTTCCTGGACAGCCAGCAGGCAATAGCGTGTCCTGAAATCCTCTGGCCAGCAAGGGATACTGAGGGAGGGTCACCTCTAACCCCCACCCCACTTCCAGACCCCCAGGCCCCAGACTCCAACTTCTAGACTTTCCTGGACTGCCAGCAGGCAATAGCGTGTCCTGCAAGCCTCTGGCCAGCAAGGTATACTGAGAGAGGGTCACCTCTGACCCCCAACCCTCTTCCAGACCCCCAGGCCCCAGACTCCAACTTCTAGACTTTCCTGGACTGCCAGCAGGCAATAGCGTGTCCTGCAAGCCTCTGGCCAGCAAGGGATACTGAGGGAGGGTCACCTCTGACCCCGACCCCACCTCCAGAACCCCAGGCCCAAGACTCGACCTTCTAGGTAGGTAGCCAGGATCTCCATGAGGTGGGTTTTTTTTTTTTTTCTTTTCTCTTGACCCCCCTGCATTCCATTGTTAACACCTAGCCCTCCTTCTCCCTCCAGACTTTCCTAGACTGCCAGCAGGAAATAGCGTGTCCTGCAAGCCTCTGGCCAGCAAGGGATACTGAGGGAGGGTCACCTCTGACCCCCACCCAACTTCCAGATCCCCAGGCCCCAGACTCCACCTTCTAGACTTTCCTGGACTGCCAGCAGGCAATAGCGTGTCCTGCAATCCTCTGGCCAGCAAGGGATACTGAGGGAGGGTCACCTCTGACCCCCAACACACTTCCAGACCCCCAGGCCCCAGACTCCACCTTCTAGTTAGGTAGCCAGGATCTCCTTGAGGCGGGGTTTTTTTTTTTTTCTTTTCTCTTGACCCCCCTGCATTCCCTTGTTAACACCTAGCCCTCCTTCTCCCCCCAGACTTTCCTGGACTGCCAGGAGGCAATAGCGTGTCCAGCAAGCCTATGGCTAGCAAGGGATAGTGAGGGAGGGTCACCTCTGACCCCCACCACACTTCCAGACCCCCAGGCCCCAGACTCCACCTTCTGGACTTTCCTGGACTGCCGGAAGGCAATAGCGTGTCCTGCAAGCCTGTGGCAAGCATGGGATACTGAGGGAGGGTCACCTCTGACCCCCACCCTACTTCCAGACCCCCAGGCCCCAGACTCCACCTTCTAGACTTTCCTGGACTGCCAGCAGGCAATCGCGTGTCCTCCAAGCCTTTGGCCAGCAAGGGATACTGAGGGAGGGTCACCTCTGACCCCCAGACAACATCCAGGCCCCCAGGCCCCAGACTCCACCTTCTAGGTAGGTTGCCAGGATCTCCTTGAGGCGGGTTTTTTTTTTTCTTTTCTCTTGCCCCCCCTGCATTCCCTTGTTAACACCTAGCGCTCCTTCTCCCCCCAGACTTTCCTGGACTGCCAGCAGGCAATAGTGTGTCCTGCAGGCCTCTGGCCAGCAAGGGATACTGATGGAGGGTCAACTCTAAACCCCACCCCACTTCCAGACCCCCAGGCTCCTGACTCCACCTTCTAGACTTTCCTGAACTGCCAGCAGGCAATAGCGTGTCCTGCAAGCCTCTGTCCAGCAAGGGATACTGAGGGAGGGTCACCTCTGACCCCCACCCCACGTCCAGACCCCCAGGCCCCAGAATCCACCTTCTATACTTTCCTGGACTGCCAGCAGGCAATAGCGTATCCTGTAAGCCTCTGGCCAGCAAGGGATACTGAGGGAGGGTCACCTCTGACCCCCACCCCACTTCCAGACCCCCAGGACCCAGACTCCACCTTCTAGGTAGGTAGCCAGGATCTCCTTGAGGCGGTTTTTTTTTTTTTTTTCTTTTCTCTTGACCTCCCTGCATTCCCTTGTTAACACCTAGCCCTCCTTCTTCCTCCAGACTTTCCTGGACTGCCAGCCGTCAATAGCGAGTCCTGCAAGCCTCTGGACAGCAAGGGATACTGAGGGAGGGACACCTCTAACCCCCACCCCACTTCCAGACCCCCAGGCCCCAGACTCCACCTTCTGGACTTTCCTGGACTGCCAGCAGGCAATAGCGTGTCCTGCAAGCCTATGGCCAGCAGGGGATACTGAGGGAGGGTCACCTCTGACCCCCACCCCACTTCCAGTCCCCCAGGCTCCAGACTCCACCGTCTAGACTTTCCTGGACTGCCAGCAGGCAATAGCGTGTCCTGCAAGCCTCTGGCCAGCAAGGGATACTGAGGGAGGGTCACCTCTGACCCCCCACCCCACTTCCAGATCCCCAGGCCCCAGACTCCACCTTCTAGACTTTCCTGGACTGCCAGCAGGCAATAGCGTGTCCTGCAAGCCTCTGGCCCGCAAGGGATACTGAGGGAGGGTCACCTCTGACCCCCAACCCACTTCCAGACCCCCAGGCCCCAGACTCCACCTTCCAGACTTTCCTGGACTGCCAGCAGGCAATAGCGTGTCGTGCAAGCCTCTGGCCAGCAAGGGATACTGAGGGAGGGTCACCTCTGACCCCCACACCACTTCCAGACCCCCAGGCCCCAGACTCCACCTTCTAGGTAGGTAGCCAGGATCTCCTTGAGGCGGGTTTTTTTTTTTCTTTTCTCTTGACCCCCCTGCATTCCCTTGTTAACACATAGCCCTCCTTCTCCCCCCAAACTTTCCTGGACTGCCTGCAGGCAATAGCGTGTCCTGCAAGCCTCTGTCCAGCAATGGATACAGAGGGAGGGTCACCTCTTACCCCCACCCCACTTCCAGACCCCCAGGTCCCAGACTCCACCTTCTAGAATTTCCTGGACTGCCAGCAGGCAATAGCGTGTCCTGCAAGCCTCTGGCCAGCAAGGGATACTGAGGGAGGGTCACCTCTAAACCCCACCCCACTTCCAGACCCCTAGGCCCCAGACTCCACCTTCTAGACTTTCCTGGACTGCCAGCAGGCAATAGCGTGTCCTGCAAGCCTCTGGCCAGCAAGGGATACTGAGGGAGGGTCACCTCTGACCCCCACCCCACTTCCAGACCCCCAGGCCTCAGACTCCACCTTCTAGACATTCCTGGACTGCCAGCAGGCAATAGCGTGTCCTGCAAGCCTCTGGCCAGCAAGCGATACTGAGGGAGGGTCACCTCTGACCCCCACCTCACTTCCAGATCCCCAGGCCCCAGACTCCACCCTCTAGACTTTCCTGGACTGCCAGCAGGCAATAGCGTGTCCTGCAAGCCTCTGGCCACCATGGGATACTGAGGGAGGGTCACCTGTGACCCCCACCCCACTTCCAGACCCCCAGGCCCCAGACTCCACCTTCTAGACTTTCCTGGACTGCCAGCAGGCAATAGCGTGTCCTGCAAGCCTCTGTCCAACAAGGGATACTGAGGGAGGGTCACCTCTGACCCCCACCCCACTTCCAGACCCCCAGGCCCAAGACTCCACCTTCTAGGTAGTAGCCAGGATCTCCTTGAGGCGGTTTTTTTTTTTTTCTTTTCTCTTGACCCCCCTGCATTCCCTTGTTAACACCTAGCCCTCCTTTTCCCCCAGACTTTCCTGGACTGCCAGCAGGCAATAGCGTGTCCTGCAAGCCTCTGGCCAGCAAGGGATACTGAGGGAGGGTCACCTCTAACCCCCACCCCACTTCCAGACCCCCAGGCCGCAGACTCCACCTTCTAGACTTTCCTGGACAGCCAGCAGGCAATAGCGTGTCCTGCAAGCCTCTGGCCAGCCAGGGATACTGAGGGAGGGTCACCTCTGACCCCCACACCACTTCCAGACCCCCAGACCACAGACTCCACCTTCTAGACTTTCCTGGACTTCCAGCCGGCAATAGCGTGACCTGCAAGCCTCTGGCCAGTAAGGGATACTGAGGGAGGGTCACCTCTGACCCCCACCCCACTTCCAGAACCCCAGGCCCCAGACTCCACCTTCTAGGTAGGTAGCCAGGATTTCCTTGAGGCGGTTTTTTTTTTTTTTCTTTTCTCTTGACCCCCCTGCATTCCTTTGGTAACACCTAGCCCTCCTTCTCCCCCCAGAATTTCCTGGACTGCCAGCAGGCAATAGCGTGTCCTGCAAGCCTCTGGACAGCAAGGGATACTGAGGGAGGGTCACCTCTGACCCCCCCACCCCACTTCCAGACCCCCACGCCCCAGACTCCAACTTCTAGACTTTCCTGGACTGCCAGCAGGCAATAGCGTGTCCTGCAAGCCTCTGGCCAGCAAGGGATACTGAGGGAGGGTCACCTCTGACCCCCACCCCACTTCTAGACCCCCAGGCCCAAGACTCCACCTTCTAGGTAGGTAGCCAGGATCTCCTTGAGGCGGGTTTTTTTTTTTTCTTTTCTCTTGACCCCCCTGCATTCCCTTTTTAACACCTAGCCCTCCTTCTCCCCCCAGACTATCCTGGACTGACAGCCGTCAATAGCGAGTCCTGCAAGCCTCTGGCCAGCAAGGGATACTGAGGGAGGGACACCTCTAACCCCCCACCCCACTTCCAGACCCCCAGGCCCCAGACTCCACCTTCTAGATTTTCCTGGACTGCCAGCAGGCAATAGCGTGTCCTGCAAGCCTCTGGCCAGCAAGGGATACTGAGGGAGGGTTACCTCTAACCCCCACCCCACTTCCAGACCCTTAGGCCCCAGACTCCACCTTCTAGACTTTCCTGGACTGCCAGCAGGCAATAGCGTGTCCTTCAAGACTCTGGCAAGCAAGGGATACTGAGGGAGGGTCACCTCTGACCCCCACCCCACTTCCAGACCCCCAGGCCCCAGACTCCACCTTCTAGACTTTCCTGGACTGCCAGCAGGCAATAGCGTGTCCTGCAAGCCTCTGGCCAGCAAGCGATACTGAGGGAGGGTCACCTCTGACCCCCACCTCACTTCCAGATCCCCAGGCCCCAGACTCCACCCTCTAGAATTTCCTGGACTGCCAGCAGGCAATAGCGTGTCCTGCAAGCCTCTGGCCAGCAAGGGATACTGAGGGAGGGTCACCTGTGACCCCCAAACCACTTCCAGACCCCAGGCCCCAGACTCCTCCTTCTAAACTTTCCTAGACTGCCAGCAGGCAATAGCGTGTCCTGCAAGCCTCTGTCCAGCAAGGGATACTGAGGGAGGGTCACCTCTGACCCCCACCCCACTTCCAGACCCCCAGGCCCAAGACTCCACCTTCTAGGTAGGTAGCCAGGATCTCCTTGAGGCGGGTTTCTTTTTTTCTTTTCTCTTGACCCCCCTGCATTCCCTTGTTAACACCTAGCCCTCCTTCTCCCCCCAGACTTTCCTGGACTGCCAGCAGGCAATAGCGTGTCCTGCAAGCCTCTGGCCAGCAAGGGATATTGAGGGAGGGTCACCTCTAACCCCCACCCCACTTCCAGACCCCCAGGCCGCAGACTCCACCTTCTAGACTTTCCTGGACTGCCAGCTGGCAATAGCGTGTCCTGCAAGCCTCTGGCCAGCAAGGGATACTGAGGGAGGGTCACCTCTGACCCCCACACCACTTCCAGACCCCCAGACCACAGACTCCACCTTCTAGACTTTCCTGGACTGCCAGCAGGCAATAGCGTGTCCTGCAAGCCTCTGGCCAGCAAGGGATACTGAGGGAGGGTCACCTCTGACCCCCACCCCACTTCCAGACCCCCCCAGTCCCCAGACTCCACCTTCTAGACTTTCCTGGACTGCCAGCAGGCAATAGCGTGTCTTGCAAGCCTATGGCCAGCAGGGGATAATGAGGGAGGGTCACCTCTGACCCCCACCCCACTTCTAGACCCCCAGGCTCCAGACTCCACCTTCTAGACTTTCCTCGACTGCCAGCAGGCAATAGCGTGTCCTGCAAGCCTCTGGCCAGCAAGGGATACTGAGGGAGGGTCACCTCTGACCCCCACCCCACTTCCAGATCCCCAGGCCCCAGACTCCACCTTCTAGACTTTCCTGGACTGCCAGCAGGCAATAGCGTGTCCTGCAAGCCTCTGGCCCGCAAGGGATACGGAGGGAGGGTCACCTCTGACCCCCAACCCACTTCCAGACCCCCAGGCCCCAGACTCCACCTTCTAGACTTTCCTGGACTGCCAGCAGGCAATAGCCTGTCCTGGAAGTCTCTGGCCAGCAAGGGATACTGAGGTAGTGTCACCTCTGACCCCCACCCCACTTCCAGACACCCAGGCCCCAGAAGCCACATTCTAGGTAGGTAGCCAGTATCTCCTTGAGGCGGGTTTTTTTTTTTTCTTTTCTCTTGACCCCCCTGCATTCCCTTGTTAACACCTAGCCCTCCTTCTCCCCCCAGACTTTCCTGGACTGCCAGCAGGCAATAGCGTGTCCTGCAAGCCTCTGGCCAGCAAGGGATACTGAGGGAGGGTCACCTCTGACCCCCACCCCACTTCCAGAACCCCAGGCCCCAGACTCCACCTTCTAGGTATGTAGGCAGGATCTCCTTGAGGCGGGTTTTTTTTTTTTTTTTTTCTTTTCTCTTGACCCGCCTGTATTCCCTTGTTAACACCTAGCCCTCCTTCTCCTCCCAGACTTTCCTGGACTGCCAGCAGGCAATAGCGTGTCCTGCAAGCCTCTGGCCAGCAAGGGATACTGAGGGAGGGACACCTCTAACCCCCACCCCACTTCCAGACCCCCAGGCCCCAGACTCCACCTTCTAGACTTTCCTGGACTGCCAGCAGGCAATAGCGTGTCCTTTAAGCCTATGGCCAGCAGGGGATACTGAGGGAGGGTCACCTCTGACCCCCACCCCACTTCCAGTCCCCCAGGCTCCAGACTCCACCGTCTAGACTTTCCTGGACTGCCAGCAGGCAATAGCGTGTCCTGCAAGCCTCTGGCCAGCAAGGGATACTGAGGGAGGGTCACCTCTGACCCCCACCCCACTTCCAGATCTCCAGGCCCCAGACTCCACCTTCTAGACTTTCCTGGACTGCCAGCAGGCAATAGCGTGTCCTGCAAGCCTCTGGCCCGCAAGGGATACTGAGGGAGGGTCACCTCTGACCCCCAACCCACTTCCAGACCCCCAGGCCCCAGACTCCACCTTCCAGACTTTCCTGGACTGCCAGCAGGCAATAGCGTGTCGTGCAAGCCTCTGGCCAGCAAGGGATACTGAGGGAGGGTCACGTCTGACCCCCACACCACTTCCAGACCCCCAGGCCCCAGACTCCACCTTCTAGGTAGGTAGCCAGGATCTCCTTGAGGCGGGTTTTTTTTTCTTTTCTCTTGACCCCCCTGCATTCCCTTGTTAACACCTAGCCCTCCTTCTCCCCCCAAACTTTCCTGGACTGCCTGCAGGCAATAGCGTGTCCTGCAAGCCTCTGTCCAGCAATGGATACTGAGGGAGGGTCACCTCTTACCCCCACCCCACTTCCAGACCCCCAGGTCCCAGACTCCACCTTCTAGAATTTCCTGGACTGCCAGCAGGCAATAGCGTGTCCTGCAAGCCTCTGGCCAGCAAGGGATACTGAGGGAGGGTCACCTCTAACCCCCACCCCACTTCCAGACCCCTAGGCCCCAGACTCCACCTTCTAGACTTTCCTGGACTGCCAGCAGGCAATAGCGTGTCCTGCAAGCCTCTGGCAGGCAAGGGATACTGAGGGAGGGTCACCTCTGACCCCCACCCCACTTCCAGACCCCCAGGCCTCAGACTCCACCTTCTAGACATTCCTGGACTGCCAGCAGGCAATAGCGTGTCCTGCAAGCCTCTGGCCAGCAAGCGATACTGAGGGAGGGTCACCTCTGACCCCCACCTCACTTCCAGATCCCCAGGCCCCAGACTCCACCCTCTAGACTTTCCTGGACTGCCAGCAGGCAATAGCGTGTCCTGCAAGCCTCTGGCCAGCATGGGATACTGCGGGAGGGTCACCTGTGACCCCCACCCCACTTCCAGACCCCCAGGCCCCAGACTCCACCTTCTAGACTTTCCTGGACTGCCAGCAGGCAATAGCGTGTCCTGCAAGCCTCTGTCCAGCAAGGGATACTGAGGGAGGGTCACCTCTGACCCCCACCCCACTTCCAGACCCCCAGGCCCAAGACTCCACCTTCTAGGTAGGTAGCCAGGATCTCCTTGAGGCGGGTTTTTTTTTTTTTTCTTTTCTCTTGACCCCCCTGCATTCCCTTGTTAACACCTAGCCCTCCATTTCCACCAGACTTTCCTGGACTGCCAGCAGGCAATAGCGTGTCCTGCAAGCCTCTGGCCAGCAAGGGATACTGAGGGAGGGTCACCTCTAACCCCCACCCCACTTCCAGACCCCCAGGCCGCAGACTCCACCTTCTAGACTTTCCTGGACTGCCAGCAGGCAATAGCGTGTCCTGCAAGCCTCTGGCCAGCCAGGGATACTGAGGGAGGGTCACCTCTGACCCCCACACCACTTCCAGACCCCCAGACCACAGACTCCACCTTCTAGACTTTCCTGGACTTCCAGCCGGCAATAGCGTGACCTGCAAGCCTCTGGCCAGTAAGGGATACTGAGGGAGGGTCACCTCTGACCCCCACCCCACTTCCATAACCCCAGGCCCCAGACTCCACCTTCTAGGTAGGTAGCCAGGATCTCCTTGAGGCGTTTTTTTTTTTTTCTTTTCTCTTGACCCCCCTGCATTCCTTTGGTAACACCTAGCCCTCCTTCTCCCCCCAGAATTTCCTGGACTGCCAGCAGGCAATAGCGTGTCCTGCAAGCCTCTGGACAGCAAGGGATACGGAGGGAGGGTCACCTCTGACCCCCACCACACTTCCAGACCCCCACGCCCCAGACTCCAACTTCTAGACTTTCCTGGACTGCCAGCAGGCAATAGCGTGTCCTGCAAGCCTCTGGCCAGCAAGCGATACTGAGGGAGGGTCACCTCTGACCCCCACCCCACTTCTAGATCCCCAGGCCCAAGACTCCACCTTCTAGGTAGGTAGCCAGGATCTCCTTGAGGCGGGTTTTTTTTTTTCTTTTCTCTTGACCCCCCTGCATTCCCTTGTTAACACCTAGCCCTCCTTCTCCCCCCAGACTATCCTGGACTGCCAGCCGTCAATAGCGTGTCCTGCAAGCCTCTGGCCAGCAAGGGATACTGAGGGAGGGTCACCTCTAACCCCCACCCCACTTCCAGACCCCCAGGCCCCAGACTCCACCTTCTAGACTTTCCTGGACTGCCAGCAGGCAATAGCGTGTCCTGCAAGCCTCTGGCCAGCAAGCGATACTGAGGGAGGGTCACCTCTGACCCCCACCTCACTTCCAGATCCCCAGGCCCCAGACTCCACCCTCTAGACTTTCCTGGACTGCCAGCAGGCAATAGCGTGTCCTGCAAGCCTCTGGCCAGCAAGGGATACTGAGGGAGGGTCACCTGTGACCCCCAACACACTTCCAGACCCCAGGACCCAGACTCCTCCTTCTAAACTTTCCTAGACTGCCAGCAGGCAATAGCGTGTCCTGCAAGCCTCTGTCCAGCAAGGGATACTGAGGGAGGGTCACCTCTGAAACCCACCCCACTTCCAGACCCCCAGGCCCAAGACTCCACCTTCTAGGTAGGTAGCCAGGATCTCCTTGAGGCGGGTTTTTTTTTTTCTTTTCTCTTGACCCCCCTGCATTCCCATGTTAACACCTAGCCCTCCTTCTCCCCCCAGACTTTCCTGGACTGCCAGCATGCAATAGCGTGTCCTGCAAGCCTCTGGCCAGCAAGGGATACTGAGGGAGGGTCACCTCTAACCCCCACTCCACTTCCAGACCCCCAGGCCGCAGACTCCACCTTCTAGACTTTCCTGGACTGCCAGCTGGCAATAGCGTGTCCTGCAAGACTCTGGCCAGCAAGGGATACTGAGGGAGGGTCACCTCTGACCCCCACACCACTTCCAGACCCCCAGACCACAGACTCCACCTTCTAGACTTTCCTGGACTGCCAGCAGGCAATAGCGTGTCCTGCAAGCCTCTGGCCAGCAAGGGATACTGAGGGAGGGTCACCTCTGTCCCCCACCCCACTTCCAGACCCCCAGGCCCCAGACTCCACCTTCTTGGTAGGTAGCCAGGATCTCCTTGAGGCGGGTTTTTTTTTTTTTCTTTTCTCTTGACCCACCTGCATTCCCTTGTTAACACCTAGCCCTCCTTCTCCCCCCAGACTTTCCTGGTCTGCCAGCCGTCAATAGCGAGTCCTGCAAGCCTCTGGCCAGCAAGGGATACTGAGGGAGGGACACCTCTAACCCCCTCCCCACTTCCAGACCCCCAGGCCCCAGAATCCACCTTCTAGACTTTCCTGGACTGCCAGCAGGCAATAGCGTGTCTTGCAAGCCTATGGCCAGCAGGGGATACTGAGGGAGGGTCACCTCTGACCCCCACCCCACTTCTAGACCCCCAGGCTCCAGACTCCACCTTCTAGACTTTCCTGGACTGCCAGCAGGCAATAGCGTGTCCTGCAAGCCTCTGGCCAGCAAGGGATACTGAGGGAGGTTCACCTCTGACCCCCACCCCACTTCCAGATCCCCAGGCCCCAGACTCCACCTTCTAGACTTTCCTGGATTGCCAGCAGGCAATAGCGTGTCCTGCAAGCCTCTGGCCCACAAGGGATACTGAGGGATGGTCACCTCTGACCCCCACCCACTTCCAGACCCCCAGGCCCCAGACTCCACCTTCTAGACTTTCCTGGACTGCCAGCAAGCAATAGCCTGTCCTGGAAGTCTCTGACCAGCAAGGGATACTGAGTGAGTGTCACCTCTGACCCCCACCCCACTTCCAGACACCCAGTCCCCAAAAGCCACTTTCTAGGTAGGTAGCCAGTATCTCCTTGAGGCGGGTTTTTTTTTTTTTCTTTTCTCTTGACCCCCCTGCATTCCCTTGTTAACACCTATCCCTCCTTCTCCCCCCAGACTTTCCTGGACTGCCAGCAGGCAATAGCGTGTCCTGCAAGCCTCTGGCCAGCAAGGGATACTGAGGGAGGGTCACCTCTGACCCCCTCCACTCTTCCAGACCCCCAGGCCCCAGACTCCACCTTCTAGACTTTCCTGGACTGCCAGCAGGCAATAGCGTGTCCTGCAAGCCTCTGTCCAGCAAGGGATACTGAGGGAGGGTCGCCTCTGACCCCCACCCCACTTCCAGACCCCCAGGCCCCAGACTCCACCTTCTAGGTATGTAGCCAGGATCTCCTTGAGGCGGGTTTTTTTTTTTTTCTTTTCTCTTGACCCGCCTGTATTCCCTTGTTAACACCTAGCCCTCCTTCTCCCCCCAGACTTTCCTGGACTGCCAGCAGGCAATAGCGTGTCCTGCAAGCCTCTGGCCAGCAAGGGATACTGAGGGAGGGACACCTCTAACCCCCACCCCACTTCCAGACCCCCAGGCCCCAGACTCCACCATCTAGAATTTCCTGGACTGCCAGCAGGCAATAGCGTGTCCTGCAAGCCTCTGGCCAGCAAGGGATACTGACGGAGGGTCATCTCTGACCCCCACCTCACTTCCAGAACCCCAGGCCCCAGACTCCACCTTCTAGACTTTCCTGGACTGCCAGCAGGCAATAGCGTGTCCTGCAAGCCTCTGGCCAGCAAGGGATACTGAGGGAGGGTCACCTCTCACCCCCACCCCACTTCCAGAACCCCAGGCCCCAGACTCCACTTTCTAGGTAGGTAGCCAGGATCTCCTTGAGGCGGGTTTTTTTTTTTCTTTTCTCTTGACCCCCCTGCATTCCCTTGTTAACACCTAGCCCTCCTTCTCCCCCAATACTTTCCTGGACTGCCAGTTGGCAATAGCGTGTCCTGCAAGCCTCTGGCCAGCAAGGGATACTGAGGGAGGGTCACCTCTGACCCCCACACCAATTCCAGAACCCCATGCCCCAGACTCCACATTCTAGACTTTCCTGGACGGCCAGCAGGCAATAGCGTGTCCTGCAAGCCTCTGGCCAGCAAGGGATACTGAGGGAGGGTCACCTCTGACCCCCACCCAACTTCCAGACCCCCAGGCCCCAGACTCCACCTTCTAGACTTTCCTGGACTGCCAGCAGGCAATAGCGTGTCCTGCAAGCCTCTGGCCAGCAAGCGATACTGAGGGAGGGTCACCTCTGACCCCCACCTCACTTCCAGATCCCCAGGCCCCAGACTCCACCCTCTAGACTTTCCTAGATTGCCAGCAGGCAATAGCGTGTCCTGCAAGCCTCTGGCCAGCAAGGGATACTGAGGGAGGGTCACCTGTGACCCCCAACCCACTTCCAGACCCCCAGGCCCCAGACTCCACCTTCTAGACTTTCCTGGACTGCCAGCAGGCAATAGCGTGTCCTGCAATGCTCTGTCCAGCAAGGGATACTGAGGGAGGGTCACCTCTGACCCCCACCCCACTTCCAGACCCCCAGGCCCAAGACTCCACCTTCTAGGTAGGTAGCCAGTATCTCCTTGAGGCGGGTTTTTTTTTTTTTTTTCTCTTGACCCCCCTGCATTCCCTTGTTAACACCTAGCCCTCCTTCTGCCCCCAGACATTCCTGGACTGCCAGCAGGCAATAGCTTGTCCTGCAAGCCTCTGGCCAGCAAGGGATACTGAGGGAGGGTCACTTCTAACCCCCACCCCACTTCCAGACCCCCAGGCCGCAGACTCCACCTTCTAGACTTTCCTGGACTGCCAGCAGGCAATAGCGTATCCTGCAAGCCTCTGGCCAGCAAGGGATACTGAGGGAGGGTCACCTCTGACCCCCACACCACTTCCAGACCCCCAGACCACAGACTCCACCTTCTAGACTTTCCTGGACTGCCAGCAGGCAATAGCGTGTCCTGCAAGCCTCTGGCCAGCAAGGGATACTGAGGGAGGGTCACCTCTGACCCCCACCCCACTTCCAGACCCCCAGGCCCCAGACTCCACCATCTAGGTAGGTAGCCAGGATCTCCTTGAGGCGGGTTTTTTTTTTTTTTTCTTTTCTCTTGACCCCCCTGCATTCCCTTGTTAACACCTAGCCCTCCTTCTCCCCCCAGAATTTCCTGGACAGCCAGCAGGCAATAGCCTGTCCTGCAAGCCTCTGGCCAGGAAGGGATACTGAGGAAGGGTCACCTCTGACCGCCACCCCACTTCCAGACCCCAGGCCCCAGACTCGACCTTCCAGGTAGGTAGCCAGGATCTCCTTGAGATGTTTTTTTTTTTTTCTTTTCTCTTGACATCCCTGCATTCCCTTGTTAACACCTAGCCCTCTTTCTCCCTCCAGACTTTCCTGGACTGCCAGCAGGCAATGGCGTGTCCTGCAAGCCTCTGGCCAGCAATGGATACTGAGGGAGGGTCACCTCTGACCCCCACCCCACTTCCAGACCTCCAGGCCCCAGACTCAACCTTCTAGACTTTCCTGGACTGATAGCAGACAATAGCGTGTCCTGCAAGCCTCTGGCCAGCAAGGGATACTGAGGGAGGGTCACCTCTGACCCCCACCCCACTTCCAGACCCCCAGGCCCAAGCCTCCACCTTCTAGACTTTCCTGGACTGCCAGCAGGCAATAGCGTGTCCTGCAAGCCTCTGGCCAGCAAGGGATACTGAGGGAGGGTCACCTCTGACCCCCACCCCACTTCCAGACCCCTAGGCCCCAGACTCCAACTTCTAGGTAGGTATCCAGGATCTCCTTGAGGCGGGTTTTTTTTTTTCTTTTCTCTTGACCCCCCTGCATTCCCTTGTTAACACCTAGCCCTCCTTCTCCCCGCAGACTTTCCTGGACTGCCAGCAGGCAATAGCTTGTCCTGCAAGCCTCTTGCCAGCAAGGTATACTGAGGGAGGGTCACATCTAACCCCCACCCCACTTCCAAACCCCCAGGCCCCAGACTCAACCTTCTAGACTTTCCTGGACTGCCAGCAGACAATAGCGAGTCCTGCAAGCCTCTGGCCAGCAAGGGATACATAGGGAGGGTCACAACTGACCCCCACCCCACTTCCCGACCCCCAGGCACCAGACTCCACCTTCTAGACTTTCCTGGATTGCCAGCAGGCAATAGCGTGTCCTGCAAGCCTCTGGCCCGCAAGGGATACTTCGGGAGGGTCACCTCTGACCCCCACCACTCTTCCAGACCCCCAGGCCCCAGACTCCACCTTCTACACTTTCCTGGACTGCCAGCAGGCAATAGCGTGTCCTGCAAGCCTCTGGTCAGCAAGGGATACTGAGGGAGGGTCACCTCTGACCCCCACCCCACTTCCAGACCCCCAGGCCCCAGACTCCACCTTCTAGGTAGGTAGCCAGGATCTCCTTGAGGCGGGTTTTTTTTTTTCTTTTCTCTTGACCCCCCTGTATTCCCTTGTTAACACCTAGCCCTCCTTCTCCCCCCAGACTTTCCTGGACTGACAGCAGGCAATAGCGTGTCCTGCAAGCCTCTGGCCAGCAAGGGATACTGACGGAGGGTCATCTCTGACCCCCACGTCACTTCCAGAACCCCAGGCCCCAGACTCCACCTTCTAGACTTTCCTGGACTGCCAGCAGGCAATAGCGTGTCCTGCAAGCCTCTGGCCAGCAAGGGATACTTAGGGAGGGTCACCTCTCACCCCCACCCCACTTCCAGAACCCCAGGCCCCAGACTCCACCTTCTAGGTAGGTAGCCAGGATCTCCTTGAGGCGGGTTTTTTTTTTTCTTTTCTCTTGACCCCCCTGCATTCCCTTGTTAACACCTAGCCCTCCTTCTCCCCCCATACTTTCCTGGACTGCCAGTAGGCAATAGCGTGTCCTGCAAGCCTCTGGCCAGCAAGGGATACTGAGGGAGGGTCACCTCTGACCCCCACCCCACTTCCAGAACCCCATGCCCCAGACTCCACATTCTAGACTTTCCTGGACGGCCAGCAGGCAATAGCGTGTCCTGCAAGCCTCTGGCCAGCAAGGGATACTGAGGGAGGGTCACCTCTGACCCCCACCCAACTTCCAGACCCCCAGGCCCCAGACTCCACCTTCTAGACTTTCCTGGACTGCCAGCAGGCAATAGCGTGTCCTGCAAGCCTCTGGCCAGCAAGCGATACTGAGGGAGGGTCACCTCTGACCCCCACCTCACTTCCAGATCCCCAGGCCCCAGACTCCACCCTCTAGACTTTCCTAGATTGCCAGCGGGCAATAGCGTGTCCTGCAAGCCTCTGGCCAGCAAGGGATACTGAGGGAGGGTCACCTGTGACCCCCAACCCACTTCCAGACCCCCAGGCCCCAGACTCCACCTTCTAGACTTTCCTGGACTGCCAGCAGGCAATAGCGTGTCCTGCAATGCTCTGTCCAGCAAGGGATACTGAGGGAGGGTCACCTCTGACCCCCACCCCACTTCCAGACCCCCAGGCCCAAGACTCCACCTTCTAGGTAGGTAGCCAGTATCTCCTTGAGGCGGGTTTTTTTTTTTTTTCTCTTGACCCCCCTGCATTCCCTTGTTAACACCTAGCCCTCCTTCTCCCCCCAGACATTCCTGGACTGCCAGCAGGCAATAGCTTGTCCTGCAAGCCTCTGGCCAGCAAGGGATACTGAGGGAGGGTCACTTCTAACCCCCACCCCACTTCCAGACCCCCAGGCCGCAGACTCCACCTTCTAGACTTTCCTGGACTGCCAGCAGGCAATAGCGTGCCCTGCAAGCCTCTGGCCAGCAAGGGATACTGAGGGAGGGTCACCTCTGACCCCCACACCACTTCCAGACCCCCAGACCACAGACTCCACCTTCTAGACTTTCCTGGACTGCCAGCATGCAATAGCGTGTCCTGCAAGCCTCTGGCCAGCAAGGGATACTGAGGGAGGGTCACCTCTGACCCCCACCCCACTTCCAGACCCCCAGGCCCCAGACTCCACCTTCTAGGTAGGTAGCCAGGATCTCCTTGAGGCGGGTTTTTTTTTTTTTTCTTTTCTCTTGACCCCCCTGCATTCCCTTGTTAACACCTAGCCCTCCTTCTCCCCCCAGAATTTCCTGGACTGCCAGCAGGCAATAGCCTGTCCTGCAAGCCTCTGGCCAGGAAGGGATACTGAGGGAGGGTCACCTCTGACCGCCACCCCACTTCCAGACCCCAGGCCCCAGACTCGACCTTCCAGGTAGGTAGCCAGGATCTCCTTGAGATGTTTTTTTTTTTTTCTTTTCTCTTGACATCCCTGCATTCCCTTGTTAACACCTAGCCCTCCTTCTCCCTCCAGACTTTCCTGGACTGCCAGCAGGCAATAGCGTGTCCTGCAAGCCTCTGGCCAGCAAGGGATACTGAGGGAGGGTCACCTCTGACCCCCACCCCCACTTCCAGACCTCCAGGCCCCAGACTCCACCTTCTAGGTTGGTAGCCAGGATCTCCTTGAGGCGGGTTTTTTTTTTTCTTTTCTCTTGGCCCCCCCTGCATTCCCTTGTTAACACCTAGCCCTCCTTCTCCCCCCAGACTTTCCTGGACTGCCAGCAGGCAATAGCGTGTCCTGCAAGCCTCTGGCCAGCAAGGGATACTGAGGCAGGGTCACCTCTAACCCCCATCCTACTTCCAGACCCCCAGGCCCCAGACTCCACCTTCTAGACTTTCCTGGACTGATAGCAGACAATAGCGTGTCCTGCAAGCCTCTGGCCAGCAAGGGATACTGAGGGAGGGACACCTCTGAACCCCACCCCACTTCCAGACCTCCAGGCCTAAGCCTCCACCTTCTAGACTTTCCTGGACTGCCAGCAGGCAATAGCGTGTCCTGCAAGCCTCTGGCCAGCAAGGGATACTGAGGGAGGGTCACCTCTGACCCCCACCCCACTTCCAGACCCCTAGGCCCCAGACTCCACCTTCTAGGTAGGTATCCAGGATCTCCTTGAGGCGGGTTTTTTTTTTTCTTTTCTCTTGACCCCCCTGCATTCCCTTGTTAACACCTAGCCCTCCTTCTCCCCGCAGACTTTCCTGGACTGCCAGCAGGCAATAGCTTGTCCTGCAAGCCTCTTGCCAGCAAGGTATACTGAGGGAGGGTCACATCTAACCCCCACCCCACTTCCAAACCCCCAGGCCCCAGACTCAACCTTCTAGACTTTCCTGGACTGATAGCAGACAATAGCGTGTCCTGCAAGCCTCTGGCCAGCAAGGGATACTGAGGGAGGGACACCTCTGAACCCCACCCCACTTCCAGACCCCCAGGCCCAAGCCTCCACCTTCTAGACTTTCCTGTACTGCCAGCAGGCAATAGCGTGTCCTGCAAGCCTCTGGCCAGCAAGGGATACTGAGGGAGGGTCACCTCTGACCCCCACCCCACTTCCAGACCCCTAGGCCCCAGACTCCACCTTCTAGGTAGGTATCCAGGATCTCCTTGAGGCGGGTTTTTTTTTTTCTTTTCTCTTGACCCCCCTGCATTCCCTTGTTAACACCTAGCCCTCCTTCTCCCCGCAGACTTTCCTGGACTGCCAGCAGGCAATAGCTTGTCCTGCAAGCCTCTTGCCAGCAAGGTATACTGAGGGAGGGTCACATCTAACCCCCACCCCACTTCCAAACCCCCAGGCCCCAGACTCAACCTTCTAGACTTTCCTGGACTGCCAGCAGACAATAGCGAGTCCTGCAAGCCTCTGGCCAGCAAGGGATACTTAGGGAGGGTCACAACTGACCCCCACCCCACTTCCCGACCCCCAGGCACCAGACTCCACCTTCTAGACTTTCCTGGATTGCCAGCAGGCAATAGCGTGTCCTGCAAGCCTCTGGCCAGCAAGGGATACTGAGGGAGGGTCACCTCTGACCCCCACCCCACTTCCAGTCCCCCAGGCCCCAGACTCCACCTTCTAGGTAGGTAGCCAGGATCTCCTTGAGGCGGGTTTTTTTTTTTTTTTCTTTTCTCTTGACCCCCCTGCATTCCCTTGTTAACACCTAGCCCTCCTTCTCCCCCCAGAATTTCCTGGACTGCCAGCAGGCAATAGCCTGTCCTGCAAGCCTCAGGCCAGGAAGGGATACTGAGGGAGGGTCACCTCTGACCGCCACCCCACTTCCAGACCCCAGGCCCCAGACTCGACCTTCCAGGTAGGTAGCCAGGATCTCCTTGAGATGTTTTTTTTTTTTTCTTTTCTCTTGACATCCCTGCATTCCCTTGTTAACACCTAGCCCTCCTTCTCCCTCCAGACTTTCCTGGACTGCCAGCAGGCAATAGCGTGTCCTGCAAGCCTCTGGCCAGCAAGGGATACTGAGGGAGGGTCACCTCTGACCCCCACCCCACTTCCAGACCTCCAGGCCCCAGACTCCACCTTCTAGGTTGGTAGCCAGGATCTCCTTGAGGCGGGTTTTTTTTTTTCTTTTCTCTTGGCCCCCCCTGCATTCCCTTGTTAACACCTAGCCCTCCTTCTCCCCGCAGACTTTCCTGGACTGCCAGCAGGCAATAGCCTGTCCTGCAAGCCTCTGGCCAGGAAGGGATACTGAGGGAGGGTCACCTCTGACCGCCACCCCCACTTCCAGACCCCAGGCCCCAGACTCGACCTTCCAGGTAGGTAGCCAGGATCTCCTTGAGATGTTTTTTTTTTTTTCTTTTCTCTTGACATCCCTGCATTCCCTTGTTAACACCTAGCCCTCCTTCTCCCTCCAGACTTTCCTGGACTGCCAGCAGGCAATAGCGTGTCCTGCAAGCCTCTGGCCAGCAAGGGATACTGAGGGAGGGTCACCTCTGACCCCCACCCCACTTCCAGACCTCCAGGCCCCAGACTCCACCTTCTAGGTTGGTAGCCAGGATCTCCTTGAGGCGGGTTTTTTTTTTTCTTTTCTCTTGGCCCCCCCTGCATTCCCTTGTTAACACCTAGCCCTCCTTCTCCCCCCAGACTTTCCTGGACTGCCAGCAGGCAATAGCGTGTCCTGCAAGCCTCTGGCCAGCAAGGGATACTGAGGCAGGGTCACCTCTAACCCCCATCCTACTTCCAGACCCCCAGGCCCCAGACTCCACCTTCTAGACTTTCCTGGACTGATAGTAGACAATAGCGTGTCCTGCAAGCCTCTGGCCAGCAAGGGATACTGAGGGAGGGACACCTCTGAACCCCACCCCACTTCCAGACCCCCAGGCCTAAGCCTCCACCTTCTAGACTTTCCTGGACTGCCAGCAGGCAATAGCGTGTCCTGCAAGCCTCTGGCCAGCAAGGGATACTGAGGGAGGGTCACCTCTGACCCCCACCCCACTTCCAGACCCCTAGGCCCCAGACTCCACCTTCTAGGTAGGTATCCAGGATCTCCTTGAGGCGGGTTTTTTTTTTTCTTTTCTCTTGACCCCCCTGCATTCCCTTGTTAACACCTAGCCCTCCTTCTCCCCGCAGACTTTCCTGGACTGCCAGCAGGCAATAGCTTGTCCTGCAAGCCTCTTGCCAGCAAGGTATACTGAGGGAGGGTCACATCTAACCCCCACCCCACTTCCAAACCCCCAGGCCCCAGACTCAACCTTCTAGACTTTCCTGGACTGATAGCAGACAATAGCGTGTCCTGCAAGCCTCTGGCCAGCAAGGGATACTGAGGGAGGGACACCTCTGAACCCCACCCCACTTCCAGACCCCCAGGCCCAAGCCTCCACCTTCTAGACTTTCCTGGACTGCCAGCAGGCAATAGCGTGTCCTGCAAGCCTCTGGCCAGCAAGGGATACTGAGGGAGGGTCACCTCTGACCCCCACCCCACTTCCAGACCCCTAGGCCCCAGACTCCACCTTCTAGGTAGGTATCCAGGATCTCCTTGAGGCGGGTTTTTTTTTTTCTTTTCTCTTGACCCCCCTGCATTCCCTTGTTAACACCTAGCCCTCCTTCTCCCCGCAGACTTTCCTGGACTGCCAGCAGGCAATAGCTTGTCCTGCAAGCCTCTTGCCAGCAAGGTATACTGAGGGAGGGTCACATCTAACCCCCACCCCACTTCCAAACCCCCAGGCCCCAGACTCAACCTTCTAGACTTTCCTGGACTGCCAGCAGACAATAGCGAGTCCTGCAAGCCTCTGGCCAGCAAGGGATACTTAGGGAGGGTCACAACTGACCCCCACCCCACTTCCCGACCCCCAGGCACCAGACTCCACCTTCTAGACTTTCCTGGATTGCCAGCAGGCAATAGAGTGTCCTGCAAGCCTCTGGCCCGCAAGGGATACTGAGGGAGGGTCACCTCTGACCCCCACCACTCTTCCAGACCCCCAGGCCCCAGACTCCACCTTCTACACTTTCCTGGACTGCCAGCAGGCAATAGCGTGTCCTGCAAGCCTCTGGTCAGCAAGGGATACTGAGGGAGGGTCACCTCTGACCCCCACCCCACTTCCAGACCCCCAGGCCCCAGACTCCACCTTCTAGGTAGGTAGCCAGGATCTCCTTGAGGCGGGTTTTTTTTTTTTTCTTTTCTCTTGACCCCCCTGTATTCCCTTGTTAACACCTAGCCCTCCTTCTCCCCCCAGACTTTCCTGGACTGCCAGCAGGCAATAGCGTGTCCTGCAAGCCTCTGGCCAGCAAGGGATACTGACGGAGGGTCATCTCTGACCCCCACCTCACTTCCAGAACCCCAGGCCCCAGACTCCACCTTCTAGACTTTCCTGGACTGCCAGCAGGCAATAGCGTGTCCTGCAAGCCTCTGGCCAGCAAGGGATACTGAGGGAGGGTCACCTCTCACCCCCACCCCACTTCCAGAACCCCAGGCCCCAGACTCCACCTTCTAGGTAGGTAGCCAGGATCTCCTTGAGGCGGGTTTTTTTTTTTTCTTTTCTCTTGACCCCCCTGCATTCCCTTGTTAACACCTAGCCCTCCTTCTCCCCCCATACTTTCCTGGACTGCCAGTAGGCAATAGCGTGTCCTGCAAGCCTCTGGCCAGCAAGGGATACTGAGGGAGGGTCACCTCTGACCCCCACCCCACTTCCAGAACCCCATGCCCCAGACTCCACATTCTAGACTTTCCTGGACGGCCAGCAGGCAATAGCGTGTCCTGAAAGCCTCTGGCCAGCAAGGGATACTGAGGGAGGGTCACCTCTGACCCCCACCCAACTTCCAGACCCCCAGGCCCCAGACTCCACCTTCTAGACTTTCCTGGACTGCCAGCAGGCAATAGCGTGTCCTGCAAGCCTCTGGCCAGCAAGCGATACTGAGGGAGGGTCACCTCTGACCCCCACCTCACTTCCAGATCCCCAGGCCCCAGACTCCACCCTCTAGACTTTCCTAGATTGCCAGCAGGCAATAGCGTGTCCTGCAAGCCTCTGGCCAGCAAGGGATACTGAGGGAGGGTCACCTGTGACCCCCAACCCACTTCCAGACCCCCAGGCCCCAGACTCCACCTTCTAGACTTTCCTGGACTGCCAGCAGGCAATAGCGTGTCCTGCAATGCTCTGTCCAGCAAGGGATACTGAGGGAGGGTCACCTCTGACCCCCACCCCACTTCCAGACCCCCAGGCCCAAGACTCCACCTTCTAGGTAGGTAGCCAGTATCTCCTTGAGGCGGGTTTTTTTTTTTTTTCTCTTGACCCCCCTGCATTCCCTTGTTAACACCTAGCCCTCCTTCTCCCCCCAGACATTCCTGGACTGCCAGCAGGCAATAGCTTGTCCTGCAAGCCTCTGGCCAGCAAGGGATACTGAGGGAGGGTCACTTCTAACCCCCACCCCACTTCCAGACCCCCAGGCCGCAGACTCCACCTTCTAGACTTTCCTGGACTGCCAGCAGGCAATAGCGTGTCCTGCAAGCCTCTGGCCAGCAAGGGATACTGAGGGAGGGTCACCTCTGACCCCCACACCACTTCCAGACCCCCAGACCACAGACTCCACCTTCTAGACTTTCCTGGACTGCCAGCAGGCAATAGCGTGTCCTGCAAGCCTCTGGCCAGCAAGGGATACTGAGGGAGGGTCACCTCTGACCCCCACCCCACTTCCAGACCCCCAGGCCCCAGACTCCACCTTCTAGGTAGGTAGCCAGGATCTCCTTGAGGCGGGTTTTTTTTTTTTTTTTCTTTTCTCTTGACCCCCCTGCATTCCCTTGTTAACACCTAGCCCTCCTTCTCCCCCCAGAATTTCCTGGACTGCCAGCAGGCAATAGCCTGTCCTGCAAGCCTCTGGCCAGGAAGGGATACTGAGGGAGGGTCACCTCTGACCGCCACCCCACTTCCAGACCCCAGGCCCCAGACTCGACCTTCCAGGTAGGTAGCCAGGATCTCCTTGAGATGTTTTTTTTTTTTTTTCTTTTCTCTTGACATCCCTGCATTCCCTTGTTAACACCTAGCCCTCCTTCTCCCTCCAGACTTTCCTGGACTGCCAGCAGGCAATAGCGTGTCCTGCAAGCCTCTGGCCAGCAAGGGATACTGAGGGAGGGTCACCTCTGACCCCCACCCCACTTCCAGACCTCCAGGCCCCAGACTCCACCTTCTAGATTGGTAGCCAGGATCTCCTTGAGGCGGGTTTTTTTTTTCTTTTCTCTTGACCCCCCTGCATTCCCTTGTTAACACCTAGCCCTCCTTCTCCCCCCAGAATTTCCTGGACTGCCAGCAGGCAATAGCCTGTCCTGCAAGCCTCTGGCCAGGAAGGGATACTGAGGGAGGGTCACCTCTGACCGCCACCCCACTTCCAGACCCCAGGCCCCAGACTCGACCTTCCAGGTAGGTAGCCAGGATCTCCTTGAGATGTTTTTTTTTTTTTTCTTTTCTCTTGACATCCCTGCATTCCCTTGTTAACACCTAGCCCTCCTTCTCCCCCCAGACTTTCCTGGACTGCCAGCAGGCAATAGCGTGTCCTGCAAGCCTCTGGCCAGCAAGGGATACTGAGGCAGGGTCACCTCTAACCCCCATCCTACTTCCAGACCCCCAGGCCCCAGACTCCACCTTCTAGACTTTCCTGGACTGATAGCAGACAATAGCGTGTCCTGCAAGCCTCTGGCCAGCAAGGGATACTGAGGGAGGGACACCTCTGAACCCCACCCCACTTCCAGACCCCCAGGCCCAAGCCTCCACCTTCTAGACTTTCCTGGACTGCCAGCAGGCAATAGCGTGTCCTGCAAGCCTCTGGCCAGCAAGGGATACTGAGGGAGGGTCACCTCTGACCCCCACCCCACTTCCAGACCCCTAGGCCCCAGACTCCACCTTCTAGGTAGGTATCCAGGATCTCCTTGAGGCGGGTTTTTTTTTTTCTTTTCTCTTGACCCCCCTGCATTCCCTTGTTAACACCTAGCCCTCCTTCTCCCCGCAGACTTTCCTGGACTGCCAGCAGGCAATAGCTTGTCCTGCAAGCCTCTTGCCAGCAAGGTATACTGAGGGAGGGTCACATCTAACCCCCACCCCACTTCCAAACCCCCAGGCCCCAGACTCAACCTTCTAGACTTTCCTGGACTGCCAGCAGACAATAGCGAGTCCTGCAAGCCTCTGGCCAGCAAGGGATACTTAGGGAGGGTCACAACTGACCCCCACCCCACTTCCCGACCCCCAGGCACCAGACTCCACCTTCTAGACTTTCCTGGATTGCCAGCAGGCAATAGCGTGTCCTGCAAGCCTCTGGCCCGCAAGGGATACTTCGGGAGGGTCACCTCTGACCCCCACCACTCTTCCAGACCCCCAGGCCCCAGACTCCACCTTCTACACTTTCCTGGACTGCCAGCAGGCAATAGCGTGTCCTGCAAGCCTCTGGTCAGCAAGGGATACTGAGGGAGGGTCACCTCTGACCCCCACCCCACTTCCAGACCCCCAGGCCCCAGACTCCACCTTCTAGGTAGGTAGCCAGGATCTCCTTGAGGCGGGTTTTTTTTTTTCTTTTTTCTTGACCCCCCTGTATTCCCTTGTTAACACCTAGCCCTCCTTCTCCCCCCAGACTTTCCTGGACTGCCAGCAGGCAATAGCGTGTCCTGCAAGCCTCTGGCCAGCAAGGGATACTGACGGAGGGTCATCTCTGACCCCCACCTCACTTCCAGAACCCCAGGCCCCAGACTCCACCTTCTAGACTTTCCTGGACTGCCAGGAGGCAATAGCGTGTCCTGCAAGCCTCTGGCCAGCAAGGGATACTTAGGGAGGGTCACCTCTCACCCCCACCCCACTTCCAGAACCCCAGGCCCCAGACTCCACCTTCTAGGTAGGTAGCCAGGATCTCCTTGAGGCGGGTTTTTTTTTTTCTTTTCTCTTGACCCCCCTGCATTCCCTTGTTAACACCTAGCCCTCCTTCTCCCCCCATACTTTCCTGGACTGCCAGTAGGCAATAGCGTGTCCTGCAAGCCTCTGGCCAGCAAGGGATACTGAGGGAGGGTCACCTCTGACCCCCACCCCACTTCCAGAACCCCATGCCCCAGACTCCACATTCTAGACTTTCCTGGACGGCCAGCAGGCAATAGCGTGTCCTGAAAGCCTCTGGCCAGCAAGGGATACTGAGGGAGGGTCACCTCTGACCCCCACCCAACTTCCAGACCCCCAGGCCCCAGACTCCACCTTCTAGACTTTCCTGGACTGCCAGCAGGCAATAGCGTGTCCTGCAAGCCTCTGGCCAGCAAGCGATACTGAGGGAGGGTCACCTCTGACCCCCACCTCACTTCCAGATCCCCAGGCCCCAGACTCCACCCTCTAGACTTTCCTAGATTGCCAGCGGGCAATAGCGTGTCCTGCAAGCCTCTGGCCAGCAAGGGATACTGAGGGAGGGTCACCTGTGACCCCCAACCCACTTCCAGACCCCCAGGCCCCAGACTCCACCTTCTAGACTTTCCTGGACTGCCAGCAGGCAATAGCGTGTCCTGCAATGCTCTGTCCAGCAAGGGATACTGAGGGAGGGTCACCTCTGACCCCCACCCCACTTCCAGACCCCCAGGCCCAAGACTCCACCTTCTAGGTAGGTAGCCAGTATCTCCTTGAGGCGGGTTTTTTTTTTTTTCTCTTGACCCCCCTGCATTCCCTTGTTAACACCTAGCCCTCCTTCTCCCCCCAGACATTCCTGGACTGCCAGCAGGCAATAGCTTGTCCTGCAAGCCTCTGGCCAGCAAGGGATACTGAGGGAGGGTCACTTCTAACCCCCACCCCACTTCCAGACCCCCAGGCCGCAGACTCCACCTTCTAGACTTTCCTGGACTGCCAGCAGGCAATAGCGTGTCCTGCAAGCCTCTGGCCAGCAAGGGATACTGAGGGAGGGTCACCTCTGACCCCCACACCACTTCCAGACCCCCAGACCACAGACTCCACCTTCTAGACTTTCCTGGACTGCCAGCAGGCAATAGCGTGTCCTGCAAGCCTCTGGCCAGCAAGGGATACTGAGGGAGGGTCACCTCTGACCCCCACCCCACTTCCAGACCCCCAGGCCCCAGACTCCACCTTCTAGGTAGGTAGCCAGGATCTCCTTGAGGCGGGTTTTTTTTTTTTTTCTTTTCTCTTGACCCCCCTGCATTCCCTTGTTAACACCTAGCCCTCCTTCTCCCCCCAGAATTTCCTGGACTGCCAGCAGGCAATAGCCTGTCCTGCAAGCCTCTGGCCAGGAAGGGATACTGAGGGAGGGTCACCTCTGACCGCCACCCCACTTCCAGACCCCAGGCCCCAGACTCGACCTTCCAGGTAGGTAGCCAGGATCTCCTTGAGATGTTTTTTTTTTTTTTCTTTTCTCTTGACATCCCTGCATTCCCTTGTTAACACCTAGCCCTCCTTCTCCCTCCAGACTTTCCTGGACTGCCAGCAGGCAATAGCGTGTCCTGCAAGCCTCTGGCCAGCAAGGGATACTGAGGGAGGGTCACCTCTGACCCCCACCCCACTTCCAGACCTCCAGGCCCCAGACTCCACCTTCTAGGTTGGTAGCCAGGATCTCCTTGAGGCGGGTTTTTTTTTTTCTTTTCTCTTGGCCCCCCCTGCATTCCCTTGTTAACACCTAGCCCTCCTTCTCCCCCCAGACTTTCCTGGACTGCCAGCAGGCAATAGCGTGTCCTGCAAGCCTCTGGCCAGCAAGGGATACTGAGGCAGGGTCACCTCTAACCCCCATCCTACTTCCAGACCCCCAGGCCCCAGACTCCACCTTCTAGACTTTCCTGGACTGATAGCAGACAATAGCGTGTCCTGCAAGCCTCTGGCCAGCAAGGGATACTGAGGGAGGGACACCTCTGAACCCCACCCCACTTCCAGACCCCCAGGCCTAAGCCTCCACCTTCTAGACTTTCCTGGACTGCCAGCAGGCAATAGCGTGTCCTGCAAGCCTCTGGCCAGCAAGGGATACTGAGGGAGGGTCACCTCTGACCCCCACCCCACTTCCAGACCCCTAGGCCCCAGACTCCACCTTCTAGGTAGGTATCCAGGATCTCCTTGAGGCGGGTTTTTTTTTTTTCTTTTCTCTTGACCCCCCTGCATTCCCTTGTTAACACCTAGCCCTCCTTCTCCCCGCAGACTTTCCTGGACTGCCAGCAGGCAATAGCTTGTCCTGCAAGCCTCTTGCCAGCAAGGTATACTGAGGGAGGGTCACATCTAACCCCCACCCCACTTCCAAACCCCCAGGCCCCAGACTCAACCTTCTAGACTTTCCTGGACTGCCAGCAGACAATAGCGAGTCCTGCAAGCCTCTGGCCAGCAAGGGATACTTAGGGAGGGTCACAACTGACCCCCACCCCACTTCCCGACCCCCAGGCACCAGACTCCACCTTCTAGACTTTCCTGGATTGCCAGCAGGCAATAGCGTGTCCTGCAAGCCTCTGGCCCGCACGGGATACTGAGGGAGGGTCACCTCCTACCCCCACCACTCTTCCAGACCCCCAGGCCCCAGACTCCACCTTCTACACTTTCCTGGACTGCCAGCAGGCAATAGCGTGTCCTGCAAGCCTCTGGTCAGCAAGGGATACTGAGGGAGGGTCACCTCTGACCCCCACCCCACTTCCAGACCCCCAGGCCCCAGACTCCACCTTCTAGGTAGGTAGCCAGGATCTCCTTGAGGCGGGTTTTTTTTTTTCTTTTCTCTTGACCCCCCTGTATTCCCTTGTTAAAACTAGCCCTCCTTCTCCCCCCAGACTTTCCTGGACTGCCAGCAGGCAATAGCGTGTCCTGCAAGCCTCTGGCCAGCAAGGGATACTGAGGGAGGGTCACCTCTAACCCCCACCCCACTTCCAGACCCCCAGGCCCCAGACTCCACCATTTAGAATTTCCTGGACTGCCAGCAGGCAATAGCGTGTCCTGCAAGCCTCTGGCCAGCAAGGGATACTGACGGAGGGTCATCTCTGACCCCCACCCCACTTCCAGAACCCCAGGCCCCAGACTCCACCTTCTAGACTTTCCTGGACTGCCAGCAGGCAATAGCGTGTCCCGCAAACCTCTGGCCAGCAAGGGATACTGAGGGAGGGTCACCTCTAACCCCCACCCCACTTCCAGACCCCAAGGCCCCAGACTCCACCTTCTAGGTAGGTAGCCAGGATCTCCTTGAGGCGGGTTTTTTTTTTCTTTTCTCTTGACCCCCCCTGCATTCCCTTGTTAACACCTAGCCCTCCTTCTCCCCCCATACTTTCCTGGACTGCCAGTAGGCAATAGCGTGTCCTGCAAGCCTCTGGCCAGCAAGGGATACTGAGGGAGGGTCACCTCTGACCCCCACCCCACTTTCAGAACCCCAGGCCCCAGACTCCACCTTCTAGACTTTCCTGGACTGCCAGCAGGCAATAGCGTGTCCTGCAAGCCTCTGGCCAGCAAGGGATACTGAGGGAGGGTCACCTCTGACCCCCACCCCACTTCCAGATCCCCAGGCCCCAGACTCCACCTTCTAGACTTTCCTGGACTGCCAGCAGGCAATAGCGTGTCCTGCAAGCCTCTGGCCAGCAAGCGATACTGAGGGAGGGTCACCTCTGACCCCCACCTCACTTCCAGATCCCCAGGCCCCAGACTCCACCCTCTAGACTTTCCTAGACTGCCAGCGGGCAATAGCGTGTCCTGCAAGCCTCTGGCCAGCAAGGGATACTGAGGGAGGGTCACCTGTGACCCCCAACCCACTTCCAGACCCCCAGGCCCCAGACTCCATCTTCTAGACTTTCCTGGACTGCCAGCAGGCAATAGCGTGTCCTGCAAGCCTCTGTCCAGCAAGGGATACTGAGGGAGGGTCACCTCTGACCCCCACCCCACTTCCAGACCCCCAGGCCCAAGACTCCACCTTCTAGGTAGGTAGCCAGGATCTCCTTGAGGCGGGTTTTTTTTTTTCTTTTCTCTTGACCCCCCTGCATTCCCTTGTTAACACCTAGCCCTCCTTCCCCCCCAGACATTCCTGGACTGCCAGCAGGCAATAGCTTGTCCTGCAAGCCTCTGGCGAGCAAGGGATACTGAGGGAGTGTCACTTCTAACCCCCACCACACTTCCAGACCCCCAGGCCGCAGACTCCACCTTCTAGACTTTCCTGGACTACCAGCAGGCAATAGCGTGTCCTGCAAGCCTCTGGCCAGCAAGGGATACTGAGGGAGGGTCACCTCTGACCCCCACCCCAGTTCCAGACCTCCAGGACCCAGACTCCACCATCTAGGTTGGTAGCCAGGATCTCCTTGAGGCGGGTTTTTTTTTTTTTCTTTTCTCTTGGCCCCCCCTGCATTCCCTTGTTAACACCTAGCCCTCCTTCTCCCCCCAGACTTTCCTGGACTGCCAGCAGGCAATAGCGTGTCCTGCAAGCCTCTGGCCAGCAAGGGATACTGAGGCAGGGTCACCTCTAACCCCCATCCCACTTCCAGACCCCCAGGCCCCAGACTCCACCTTCTAGACTTTCCTGGACTGATAGCAGACAATAGCGTGTCCTGCAAGCCTCTGGCCAGCAAGGGATACTGAGGGAGGGTCACCTCTGACCCCCACCCCACTTCCAGACCCCCAGGCCCAAGACTCCAGCTTCTAGACTTTCCTGGACTGCCAGCAGGCAATAGCGTGTCCTGCAAGCCTCTGGCCAGCAAGGGATACTGAGGGAGGGTCACCTCTGACTCCCACCCCAATTCCAGACCCCTAGGCCACAGACTCCACATTCTAGGTAGGTAGCCAGGATCTCCTTGAGGCGGGTTTTTTTTTTTCTTTTCTCTTGACCCCCCTGCATTCCCTTGTTAATACCTAGCCCTCCTTCTCCCCGCAGACTTTCCTGGACTGCCAGCAGGCAATAGCGTGTCCTGCAAGCCTCTTGCCAGCAAGGTATACTGAGGGAGGGTCACATCTAACCCCCACCCCACTTCCAGATCCCCAGGCCCCAGACTCAACCTTCTAGACTTTCCTGGACTGACAGCAGGCAATAGCGAGTCCTGCAAGCCTCTGGCCAGCAAGGGATACTGAGGGAGGGTCACCTCTAATCCCCACCCCACTTCCAGACCCCCACGCCCCAGACTCCACCTTCTAGACTTTCCTGGACTGCCAGCAGGCAATAGCGTGTCCTGCAAGCCTCTGGCCAGCAAGGGATACTGAGGGAGGGTCACCTCTGACCCCCACCCCACTTCCAGACCCCCAGGCCCCAGACTCCACCTTCAAGATTTTCCTGGAGTGCCAGCAGGCAATAGCGGGTCCTGCAAGCCTCTGGCCAGCAAGGGATACTGAGGGAGGGTCACCTCTGACCCCCAACCCACTTCCAGACCCCCAGGCCCCATACTCCACCTTCTAGACTTTCCTGGACTGCCAGCAGGCAATAGCGTGTCCTGCAAGCCTCTGTCCAGCAAGGGATACTGAGGGAGGGTCACCTCTGACCCCCACCCCACTTCCAGACCCCCAGGCCCAAGACTCCACCTTCTAGGTAGGTAGCCAGGATCTCCTTGAGGCGGGTTTTTTTTTTTTCTATTCTCTTGACCCCCCTGCATTCCCTTGTTAACACCTAGCCCTCCTTCTCCCCCCAGACTTTCCTGGACTGCCAGCAGGCAATAGCGTGTCCTGCAAGCCTCTGGCCAGCAAGGGATACTGAGGGAGGGTCACCTCTGACCCCCACCCCACTTTCAGAACCCCAGGCCCCAGACTCCACCTTCTAGACTTTCCTGGACTGCCAGCAGGCAATAGCGTGTCCTGCAAGCCTCTGGCCAGCAAGGGATACTGAGGGAGGGTCACCTCTGACCCCCACCCCACTTCCAGATCCCCAGGCCCCAGACTCCACCTTCTAGACTTTCCTGGACTGCCAGCAGGCAATAGCGTGTCCTGCAAGCCTCTGGCCAGCAAGCGATACTGAGGGAGGGTCACCTCTGACCCCCACCTCACTTCCAGATCCCCAGGCCCCAGACTCCACCCTCTAGACTTTCCTAGACTGCCAGCAGGCAATAGCGTGTCCTGCAAGCCTCTGGCCAGCAAGGGATACTGAGGGAGGGTCACCTGTGACCCCCAACCCACTTCCAGACCCCCAGGCCCCAGACTCCACCTTCTAGACTTTCCTGGACTGCCAGCAGGCAATAGCGTGTCCTGCAAGCCTCTGTCCAGCAAGGGATACTGAGGGAGGGTCACCTCTGACCCCCACCCCACTTCCAGACCCCCAGGCCCAAGACTCCACCTTCTAGGTAGGTAGCCAGGATCTCCTTGAGGCGGGTTTTTTTTTTTCTTTTCTCTTGACCCCCCTGCATTCCCTTGTTAACACCTAGCCCTCCTTCCCCCCCAGACATTCCTGGACTGCCAGCAGGCAATAGCTTGTCCTGCAAGCCTCTGGCGAGCAAGGGATACTGAGGGAGTGTCACTTCTAACCCCCACCACACTTCCAGACCCCCAGGCCGCAGACTCCACCTTCTAGACTTTCCTGGACTGCCAGCAGGCAATAGCGTGTCCTGCAAGCCTCTGGCCAGCAAGGGATACTGAGGGAGGGTCACCTCTGACCCCCACCCCAGTTCCAGACCTCCAGGACCCAGACTCCACCATCTAGGTTGGTAGCCAGGATCTCCTTGAGGCGGGTTTTTTTTTTTTCTTTTCTCTTGGCCCCCCCTGCATTCCCTTGTTAACACCTAGCCCTCCTTCTCCCCCCAGACTTTCCTGGACTGCCAGCAGGCAATAGCGTGTCCTGCAAGCCTCTGGCCAGCAAGGGATACGGAGGCAGGGTCACCTCTAACCCCCATCCCACTTCCAGACCCCCAGGCCCCAGACTCCACCTTCTAGACTTTCCTGGACTGATAGCAGACAATAGCGTGTCCTGCAAGCCTCTGGCCAGCAAGGGATACTGAGGGAGGGTCACCTCTGACCCCCACCCCACTTCCAGACCCCCAGGCCCAAGACTCCAGCTTCTAGACTTTCCTGGACTGCCAGCAGGCAATAGCGTGTCCTGCAAGCCTCTGGCCAGCAAGGGATACTGAGGGAGGGTCACCTCTGACTCCCACCCCAATTCCAGACCCCTAGGCCACAGACTCCACATTCTAGGTAGGTAGCCAGGATCTCCTTGAGGCGGGTTTTTTTTTTTCTTTTCTCTTGACCCCCCTGCATTCCCTTGTTAATACCTAGCCCTCCTTCTCCCCGCAGACTTTCCTGGACTGCCAGCAGGCAATAGCGTGTCCTGCAAGCCTCTTGCCAGCAAGGTATACTGAGGGAGGGTCACATCTAACCCCCACCCCACTTCCAGATCCCCAGGCCCCAGACTCAACCTTCTAGACTTTCCTGGACTGACAGCAGGCAATAGCGAGTCCTGCAAGCCTCTGGCCAGCAAGGGATACTGAGGGAGGGTCACCTCTAATCCCCACCCCACTTCCAGACCCCCACGCCCCAGACTCCACCTTCTAGACTTTCCTGGACTGCCAGCAGGCAATAGCGTGTCCTGCAAGCCTCTGGCCAGCAAGGGATACTGAGGGAGGGTCACCTCTGACCCCCACCCCACTTCCAGACCCCCAGGCCCCAGACTCCACCTTCAAGATTTTCCTGGAGTGCCAGCAGGCAATAGCGGGTCCTGCAAGCCTCTGGCCAGCAAGGGATACTGAGGGAGGGTCACCTCTGACCCCCAACCCACTTCCAGACCCCCAGGCCCCATACTCCACCTTCTAGACTTTCCTGGACTGCCAGCAGGCAATAGCGTGTCCTGCAAGCCTCTGTCCAGCAAGGGATACTGAGGGAGGGTCACCTCTGACCCCCACCCCACTTCCAGACCCCCAGGCCCAAGACTCCACCTTCTAGGTAGGTAGCCAGGATCTCCTTGAGGCGGGTTTTTTTTTTTTCTATTCTCTTGACCCCCCTGCATTCCCTTGTTAACACCCAGCCCTCCTTCTCCCCCCAGACTTTCCTGGACTGCCAGCAGGCAATAGCGTGTCCTGCAAGCCTCTGGCCAGCAAGGGATACTGAGGAAGGGTCACCTCTAACCCCCACCCCACTTCCAGAACCCCAGGCCGCAGACTCCACCTTCTAGACATTCCTGGACTGCCAGCAGGCAATAGCGTGTCCTGCAAGCCTCTGGCCAGCAAGGGATACTGAGGGAGGGTCACCTCTGACCCCCACACCACTTCCAGACCCCCAGACCACAGACTCCACCTTCTAGACTTTCCTGGAATTCCAGCAGGCAATAGCGTGTCCTGCAAGCCTCTGGCCAGCAAGGGATACTGAGGGAGGGTCACCTCTGACCCCCACCCCACTTCCAGACCCCCAGGCCCTAGACTCCACCTTCTAGGTAGGTAGCCAGGATCTCCTTGAGGCGGGTTTTTTTTTTTTTTCTTTTCTCTTGACCCCCCTGCATTCCCTTGTTAACACCTAGCCCTCCTTCTCCCCCCAGTATTTCCTGGACTGCCAGCAGGCAATAGCGTGTCCTGCAAGCCTCTGGCCAGCAAGGGATACTGAGGGAGGGTCACCTCTAACCCCCAACCCACTTCCAGACCCCCAGGCCACAGACACCACCTTCTAGACTTTCCTGGACTGCCAGCAGGCAATAGCGTGTCCTGCAAGCCTCTGGCCAGCAAGGGATACTGAGGGAGGGTCACCTCTGACCCCCACCCCACTTCCAGACCCCCAGGCCCCAGACTCGACCTTCCAGGTAGGTAGCCAGGATCTCCTTGAGATGTTTTTTTTTTTTTCTTTTCTCTTGACCCCCCTGCATTCCCTTCTTAACACCTAGCCCTCCTTCTTCCTCCAGACTTTCCTGGACTGCCAGCAGGCAATAGCGTGTCCTGCAAGCCTCTGGCCAGCAAGGGATACTGAGGGAGGGTCACCTCTGACCCCCACCCCACTTCCAGACCTCCAGGCCCCAGACTCCACCTTCTAGGTAGGTAGCCAGGATCTCCTTCAGGCGGGTTTTTTTTTTTTTTCTTTTCTCTTGGCCCCCCCTGCATTCCATTGTTAACACCTAGCCCTCATTCTCCCCCCAGACTTTCCTGGACTGCCAGCAGGCAATAGCGTGTCCTGCAAGCCTCTGGCCAGCAAGGGATACTGAGGCAGTGTCACCTCTAACCCCCATCCCACTTCCAGACCCCCAGGCCCCAGACTCCACCTTCTAGACTTTCCTGGACTGATAGCAGACAATAGCGTGTCCTGCAAGCCTCTGGCCAGCAAGGGATACTGAGGGAGGGTCACCTCTGACCCCCATCCCACTTCCAGACCCCCAGGCCCCAGACTCCACCTTCTAGCCTTTCCTGGACTGCCAGCAGGCAATAGCGTGTCCTGCAAGCCTCTGGCCAGCAAGGGATACTGAGGGAGGTTCACCTCTGAGCCCCATCCCTCTTCCAGAACCCCAGGCCCCAGACTCCACCTTCTAGACTTTCCTGGACTGCCAGCAGGCAATAGCGTGTTCTGCAAGCCTCTTGCCAGCAAGGTATACTGAGGGAGGGTCACATCTAACCCCCACCCCACTTCCAGACCCCCAGGCCCCAGACTCCACCTTCTAGACTTTCCTGGACTGCCAGCAGGCAATAGCGAGTCCTGCAAGCCTCTGGCCAGCAAGGGATACTTAGGGAGGGTCACCTATGACCCCCACCCCACTTCGCGACCCCCAGGCACCAGACTCCACCTTCTAGACTTTCCTGGACTGCCAGCAGGCAATAGCGTGTCCTTCAAGCCTCTGGCCAGCAAGGGATACTTAGGGAGGGTCACCTCTGACCTCACCCCACTTCCAGACCCCCAGGCCCCAGACTCCACCTTCTAGACTTTCCTGGACTGCCAGCAGGCAATAGCGTGTCCTGCAAGCCTCTGGCCAGCAAGGGATACTGAGGGAGGGTCACCTCTGACCCCCACCCCACTTCCAGACCCCCAGGCCCCAGACTCCACCTTCTAGACTTTCCTGGATTGCCAGCAGGCAATAGCGTGTCCTGCAAGCCTCTGGCCAGCAAGGGATACTGAGGGAGGGTCACCTCTGACCCCCACCCCACTTCCAGATCCCCAGGCCCCAGACTCCACCTTCTAGGTAGGTAGCCAGGGTCTCCTTGAGGCGGGTTTTTTTTTTTTTTTCTTTTCTCTTGACCCCCTGCATTCCCTCGTTAACACCTAGCCCTCCTTCTCCCCCCAGACTTTCCTGGACTACCAGCAGGCAATAGCGTGTCCTGCAAGCCTCTGGCCAGCAATGGATACTGAGGGAGCGTCACCTCTAATCCCCACCCCACTTCCAGACCCCCACGACCCAGACTCCACCTTCTAGACTTTCCTGGACTGCCAGCAGGCAATAGCGTGTCCTGCAAGCCTCTGGCCAGCAAGGGATACTGAGGGAGGGTCACCTCTGACCCCCACCCCACTTCCAGACCCCCAGGCCCCAGACTCCACCTCCTAGAATTTCCAGGACAGCCAGCAGGCAATAGCGTGTCCTGCAAGCCTCTGGCCAGCAAGGGATACTGAGGGAGGGTCACCTCTGACCCCCACCCCACTTCCAGACCCCCAGGCCCCAGACTCCACCTTCTAGGTAGGTAGCCAGGATCTCCTTGAGGCGGGTTTTTTTTTTTTTCTTTTCTCTTGATCCCCCTGCATTCCCTTGTTAACACCTAGCCATCCTTCTCCCCCCAGACTTTCCCTGACTGCCAGCAGACAATAGTGTGTCCTTCAGGCCTCTGGCCAGCAAGGAATACTGAGGGAGGGTCACCTCTAACCCCCACCCCACTTCCAGACCCCCAGGCCCAAGACTCCAACTTCTAGACTTTCCTGGACTGCCAGCAGGCAATAGCGTGTCCTGCAAGCCTCTGGCCAGCAAGGGATACTGAGGGAGGGTCACCTCTGACCCCCACCCCACTTCCAGACTCCCAGGCCCCAGACTCCACCTTCTAGGTAGGTAGCCAGGATCTCCTTGAGGCGTTTTTTTTTTTTTTTCTTTTCTCTTGACCCCCCTGCATTCCCTTGTTAACACCTAGCCCTCCTTCTCCCCCAGACTAACCTGGACTGCCAGCAGGAAATAGCGTGTCCTGCAAGCCTCTGGCCAGCAAGGGATACTGAGGGAGGGTCACCTCTAACCCCCACCCCACTTCCAGACCCCCAGGCCCCAGACTCCACCTTCTAGACTTTCCTGGACTACCAGCAGGCAATAGCGTGTCCTGCAAGCCTCTGGCCAGCAAGGGATACTGAGGGAGGGTCACCTCTGACCCCCACCCCACTTCCAGGCCCCCACGCCCCTGACTCCACCTTCTAGACTTTCCTGGACTGCCAGCAGGCAATAGCGTGTCCTGCAAGCCTCTGGCCAGCAAGGGATACTGAGGGAGGGTCACCTCTGACCCCCACCCCACTTGCAGACCACCACGCCCCAGACTCCACCTTCTAGGTAGGTAGCCAGGATCTCCTTGAGGCGGGTTTTTTTTTATGTCTTTTCTCTTGACACCCCCTGCATTCCCATGTTAACAGCTAGCCCTCCTTCTCCCCCCAGACTTTCCTGGACTGCCAGCAGGCAATAGCGTGTCCTGCAAGCCTCTGGCCAGCAAGGGATCCTGAGGGAGGGTCACCTCTAACCCCCACCCCACTTACAGACCCCCAGGCCCCAGATCCACCGTCTAGACTTTCCTGGACTTCCAGCAGGCAATAGCGTGTCCTGCAAGCCTCTGGCCAGCAAGGGATACTGAGGGAGGGTCACCTCTGACCCCCACCCCACTTCCAGACCCCCAGGCCCCAGACTCCACCTTCTAGACTTTCCTGGACTGCCAGCAGGCAATAGCGTGTCCTGCAAGCCTCTGGCCAGCAAGGGATACTGAGGGAGTGTCACCTCTGACCCCCACCCCACTTCCAGATACCCAGGCCCCAGACTCCACCTTCTAGACTTTCCTGGACTGCCAGCAGGCAATAGCGTGTCCTGCAAGCCTCTGGCCAGCAAGGGATACTGAGGGAGGGTCACCTCAGACCCCCAACCCACTTCCAGACCCCCAGGCCCCAGACTCCACCTTCTAGACTTTCCTGGAATGCCAGCAGGCAATAGCGTGTCCTGGAAGCCTCTGGCCAGCAAGGGATACTGAGGGAGGGTCACCTCTGACCCCCACCCCACTTCCAGACCCCCAGGCCCAAGACTCCACCTTCTAGGTAGGTAGCCAGGATCTCCTTGAGGCGGGTTTTTTTTTTTCTTTTCTCTTGACCCCCCTGCATTCCCTTGTTAACACCTAGCCCTCCTTCTCCCCCCAGACTTTCCTGGACTGCCAGCAGGCAATAGCGTGTCCTGCAAGACTCTGGCCAGCAAGGGATACTGAGGGAGGGTCACCTCTGACCCCCACACCACTTCCAGACCCCCAGGCCCCAGACTCCACCTTCTAGAATTTCCTGGACTGCCAGCAGGCAATAGCGTGTCCTGCAAGCCTCTGGCCAGCAAGGGATAATGAGGGAGGGTCACCTCTGACCCCCACCCCACTTCCAGACCCCCAGGCCCCAGACTCCACCTTCTAGGTAGGTAGCCAGGATCTCCTTGAGGCGGGTTTTTTTTTTCTTTTCTCTTGACACCCCTGCATTCCCATGTGAACACCTAGCCCTCCTTCTCCCCCCAGACTTTCCTGGACTGCCAGCAGGTAATAGCGTGTCCTGCAAGCCTCTGGCCAGCAATGGATACTGAGGGAGGGTCACCTCTAACCCCCACCCCACTTCCAGACCCCCAGGCCCCAGACTCCACCTTCTAGATTTTCCTGGACTGCCAGCAGGCAATAGCGTGTCCTGCAAGCCTCTGGCCAGCAAGGGATACTGAGGGAGGGTCACCTCTGAACCCCACCCCACTTCCAGACCCCCAGGCCCCAGACTCCACCTTCTAGACTTTTCTGGACTGCCAGCAGGCAATAGCGTGTCCTGCAAGCCTCTGGCCAGCAAGGGATACTGAGGGAGGGTCACCTCTCTCCCCCACCCCTCTTCCGGATCCCCAGGCCCCAGACTCCACCTTCTAGACTTTCCTGGACTGCCAGCAGGCAATAGCGTGTCCTGCAAGCCTCTGGCCAGCAAGGGATACTGAGGGAGGGTCACCTCTAACCCCCACCCCACTTCCAGACCCCCAGGCCCCAGACTCCACCTTCTAGGTAGGTAGCCAGGATCTCCATGAGGCGGGTTTTTTTTTGTTTCTTTTCTCTTGACCCCCCTGCATTCCCTTGTTAACATCTAGCCCTCCTTCTCCCCCCAGATTTTCCTGGACTGCCAGCAGACAATAGCGTGTCCTGCAAGCCTCTGGCCAGCAAGGGATAATGAGGGAGGGTCACCTCTAACCCCCACCCCACTTCCAGACCCCCAGTCCCCTGACTCCACGTTCTAGACTTTCCTGGACTGTCAGCAGGCAATAGCGTGTCCTGCAAGCCTCTGGCCAGAAAGGGATACTGAGGGAGGGTCACCTCTGACCCCCACCCCACTTCCAGACCCCCAGGCCCCAGACTACACCTTATAGACTTTCCTGGGCTGCCAGCAGGCAGTAGCGTGTCCTGCAAGCCTCTGGCCAGCAAGGGATACTGAGGGAGGGTCACCTCTGACCCCCACCCCACTTCCAGACCCCCACACCCCAGACTCCACCTTCTAGGTAGGTAGCCAGGATCTCCTTGAGGCGGGTTTTTTTTTTATGTCTTTTCTCTTGACACCCCCTGCATTCCCATGTTAACACCTAGCCCTCCTTCTCCCCCCCGGACTTTCCTGGACTGCCAGCAGGCAATAGCGTGTCCTGCAAGCCTCTGGCCAGCAAGGGATCCTGAGGGAGGGTCACCTCTAACCCCCACCCCACTTAGAGACCCCCAGGCCCCAGATCCACCGTCTAGACTTTCCTGGACTTCCAGCAGGCAATAGCGTGTCCTGCAAGCCTCTGGCAAGCAAGGGATACTGAGGGAGGGTCACCTCTGACCCCCACGCCACTTCCAGACCCCCAGGCCCCAGACTCCACCTTCTAGACTTTCCTGGACTGCCAGCAGGCAATAGCGTGTCCTTCAAGCCTCTGGCCAGCAAGGGATACTGAGGGAGTGTCACCTCTGACCCCCACCCCACTTCCAGATACCCAGGCCCCAGACTCCACCTTCTAGACTTTCCTGGACTGCCAGCAGGCAATAGCGTGTCCTGCAAGCCTCTGGCCAGCAAGGGATACTGAGGGAGGGTCACCTCAGACCCCCAACCCACTTCCAGACCCCCAGGCCCCAGACTCCAACTTCTAGACTTTCCTGGAATGCCAGCAGGCAATAGCGTGTCCTGGAAGCCTCTGGCCAGCAAGGGATACTGAGGGAGGGTCACCTCTGACCCCCACCCCACTTCCAGACCCCGAGGCCCAAGACTCCACCTTCTAGGTAGGTAGCCAGGATCTCCTTGAGGCGGGTTTTTTTTTTTCTTTTCTCTTGACCCCCCTGCATTCCCTTGTTAACACCTAGCCCTCCTTCTCCCCCCAGACTTTCCTGGACTGCCAGCAGGCAATAGCGTGTCCTGCAAGACTCTGGCCAGCAAGGGATACTGAGGGAGGGTCACCTCTGACCCCCACACCACTTCCAGACCCCCAGGCCCCAGACTCCACCTTTTAGAATTTCCTGGACTGCCAGCAGGCAATAGCGTGTCCTGCAAGCCTCTGGCCAGCAAGGGATAATGAGGGAGGGTCACCTCTGACCCCCACCCCACTTCCAGACCCCCAGGCCCCAGACTCCACCTTCTAGGTAGGTAGCCAGGATCTCCTTGAGGCGGGTTTTTTTTTTTTCTTTTCTCTTGACCCCTCTGCATTCCCTTGTGAACACCTAGCCCTCCTTCTCCCCCCAGACTTTCCTGGAGTGCCAGCAGGTAATAGCGTGTCCTGCAAGCCTCTGGCCAGCAATGGATACTGAGGGAGGGTCACCTCTAACCCCCACCCCACTTACAGACCCCCAGGCCCCAGACTCCACCTTCTAGACTTTCCTGGACTGCCAGCAGGCAATAGCGTGTCCTGCCAGCCTCTGGCCAGCAAGGGATACTGAGGGAGGGTCACCTCTGAACCCCACCCCACTTCCAGACCCCCAGGCCCCAGACTCCACCTTCTAGACTTTTCTGGACTGCCAGCAGGCAATAGCGTGTCCTGCAAGCCTCTGGCCAGCAAGGGATACTGAGGGAGGGTCACCTCTCTCCCCCACCCCTCTTCCGGATCCCCAGGCCCCAGACTCCACCTTCTAGACTGTTCTGGACTGCCAGCAGGCAATAGCGTGTCCTGCAAGCCTCTGGCCAGCAAGGGATACTGAGGGAGGGTCACCTCTAACCCCCACCCCACTTCCAGACCCCCAGGCCCCAGACTCCACCTTCTAGACTTTCCTGAACTACCAGCATGCAATAGCGTGTCCTGCAAGACTCTGGCCAGCAAGGGATACTGAGGGAGGGTCACCTCTGACCCCCACCCCACTTCCAGACCTCCACGCCCCAGACTCCACCTTCTAGACTTTCCTGGACTGCCAGCAGGCAATAGCGTGTCCTGCAAGCCTCTGGCCAGCAAGGGATACTGAGGGAGGGTCACCTCGGACCCCCACCCCACTTCCAGACCCCCAGGCCCCAGACTCCACCTTCTAGGTAGGTAGCCAGGATCTCCTTGAGGCGGGTTTTTTTTTGTTTCTTTTCTCTTGACCCCCCTGCATTCCCTTGTTAACACCTAGCCCTCCTTCTCCCCCCAGATTTTCCTGGACTGCCAGCAGACAATAGCGTGTCCTGCAAGCCTCTGGCCAGCAAGGGATAATGAGGGAGGGTCACCTCTAAACCCCACCCCACTTCCAGACCCCCAGTCCCCAGACTCCACGTTCTAGACTTTCCTGGACTGTCAGCAGGCAATAGCGTGTCCTGCAAGCCTCTGGCCAGAAAGGGATACTGAGGGAGGGTCACCTCTGACCCCCACCCCACTTCCAGACCCCCAGGCCCCAGAGTACACCTTATAGACTTTCCTGGACTGCCAGCAGGCAGTAGCGTGTCCTGCAAGCCTCTGGCCAGCAAGGGATACTGAGGGAGGGTCACCTCTGACCCCCACCCCACTTCCAGATCCCCAGGCCCCAGACTCCAAATTCTAGACTTTCCTGGACTGCCAGCCGGCAATAGCGTGTCCTGCAAGCCTCTGGCCAGCAAGGGATACTGAGGGAGGGTCACCTCTGACCCCCACCCCAGTTCCAGACCCCCAGGCCCCAGACTCCACCTTCTAGACTTTCCTGGACTGCCAGCAGGCAATAGCGTGTCCTGCAAGCCTCTGGCCAGCAAGGGATACTGAGGGAGGGTCACCTCTGACCCCCACCCCACTTCCAGACCCCCAGGCCCCAGACTCCACCTTCTAGGTAGGTAGCCAGGATCTCCTTGAGGTGGTTTTTTTTTTTTTCTTTTCTCTTGACCCTCCTGCATTCCCTTGTTAACACCTAGCCCTCCTTCTCCCCCCATACTTTCCTGGACTGCCAGTAGGCAATAGCGTGTCCTGCAAGCCTCTGGCCAGCAAGGGATACTGAGGGAGGGTCACCTCTGAGCCCCACCCCACTTCCAGACCCCCAGGCCCCAGACTCCATCTTCTAGGTATCTAACCAGGATCTCCTTGAGGCGGGTTTTTTTTTTTTTTCTTTTCTCTTCACCCCCCTGCATTCCCTTGTTAACACCTAGCCCTCCTTCTCCCCCCAGACTTTCCTGGACCGCCAGCAGGCAATAGCGTGTCCTGTAAGCCTCTGGCCAGCAAGGGATACTGAGGGAGGGTCACCTCTAACCCCCACCCCACTTCCAGACCCCCAGTCCCCAGACTCCAACTTCTAGAATTTCCTGGACTGCCAGGAGGCAATAGCGTGTCCTGCAAGCCTCTGGCCAGCAAGGGATACTGAGGGAGGGTCACCTCTGAGCCCCACCCCACTTCCAGACCCCCAGGCCCCAGACTCCACCTTCTAGGTAGGTAGCCAGTATCTCCTTGAGGCGGGTTTTTTTTTTTTCTTTTCTCTTGACCCCCCTGCATTCCCTTGTTAACACCTAGCCCTCCTTCTCCCCCCAGACTTTCCTGGACTGCCAGCAGGCAATAGCGTGTCCTGCAAGCCTCTGGCCAGCAATGGATACTGAGGGAGGTTCACCTCTAACCCCCACCCCACTTCCAGACCCCCAGGCCCCAGACTCCACCTTCTAGACTTTCCTGGACTGCCGGCAGGCAATAGCGTGTCCTGCAAGCCTCTTGCCAGCAAGGGATACTGAGGGAGGGTCACCTCTGACCCCCATCCCACTTCCAGACCCCCAGGCCCCAGACTACACCTTATAGACTTTCCTGGACTGCCAGCAGGCAATAGCGTGTCTTGCAAGCCTCTGGCCAGCAAGGGATACTGAGGGAGGGTCACCTCTGACCCCCACCACACTTCCAGATCCCCAGGCCCCAGACTCCACCTTATAGACTTTCCTGGACTGTCAGCAGGCAATAGCGTGTCCTGCAAGCCTCTGGCCAGCAAGGGATACTGAGGGAGGGTCACCTCTGACCCCCAACCCACCTCCAGACCCCAAGGCCCCAGACTCCACCTTCTAGAATTTCCTGGACTTCCAGGAGGCAATAGCATGTCCTGCAAACCTCTGGCCAGCAAGGGATACTGAGGGAGGGTCACCTCTGAGCCCCACCCCACTTCCAGACCCCCAGGCCCCAGACACCACCTTCTAGGTAGGTAGCCAGTATCTCCTTGAGGCGGGTATTTTTTTTTTTTCTTTTCTCTTGAGCCCCCTGCATTCCCTTGTTAACACCTAGCCCTCCTTCTCCCCCTAGACTTTCCTGGACTGCCAGCAGGCAATAGCGTGTCCTGCAAGCCTCTGGCCAGCAATGGATACTGAGGGAGGTTCACCTCTAACCCCCACCCCACTTCCAGACCCCCAGGCCCCAGACTCCACCTTCTAGACTTTCCTGGACTGTCGGCAGGCAATAGCGTGTCCTGCAAGCCTCTTGCCAGCAAGGGATACTGCGGGAGGGTCACCTCTGACCCCCATCCCACTTCCAGACCCCCAGGCCCCAGACTACACCTTATAGACTTTCCTGGACTGCCAGCAGGCAATAGCGTGTCCTGCAAGCCTCTGGCCAGCAAGCCATACTGAGGGAGGGTCACCTCTGACCCCCACCCCACTTCCAGATCCCCAGGCCCCAGACTCCACCTTATAGACTTTCCTGGACTGCCAGCAGGCAATAGCGTGTCCTGCAAGCCTCTGGCCAGCAAGGGATACTGAGGGAGGGTCACCTCTGACCCCCACCACACTTCCAGACCCCCATGCCCCAGACTCCAACTTCTAGACTTTCCTGGACTCCCAGCAGGCAATAGCGTGTCCTGCAAGACTCTGGCCAGCAAGGGATACTGAGGAAGGGTCACCTCTGACCCCCACCACACTTCCAGACCCCCAGGACCCAGACTCCACCTTATAGACTTTCCTGGACTGCCAGCAGGCAATAGCGTGTCCTGCAAGCCTCTGGCCAGCAAGGGATACTAAGGGAGGGTCACCTCTGACCCCCACCCCACTTCCAGACCCCCAGGTCCCAGACTCCACCTTCTAGGTAGGTAGCCAGGATCTCCTTGAGGCGGGTTTTTTTTTTTTTCTTTTCTCTTGACCCCCCTCATTTCCTTGTTAACACCTAGCCCTCCTTCTCCCCCCAGACTTTCCTGGACTGCCAGCAGGCAATAGCGTGTCCTGCAAGCCTCTGGCCAGCAAGGGATACTGAGGGAGGGTCACCTCTAACCCCCACCCCACTTCCAGACCCCCAGGCCCCAGACTCCACCTTCTAGAATTTCCTGGACTGCCAGCAGGCAATAGCGTGTCCTGCAAGCCTCTGGCCAGCAAGGGATACTGAGGGAGGGTCACCTCTGACCCCCACCCCACTTCCAGACCCGCAGGACCCATACTACACCTTCTAGACTTTCCTGGACTGCCAGCAGACAATAGCGTGTCCTGCAAGCCTCTGGCCAGCAAGGGATACTGAGGGAGGGTCACCTCTGACCCCCACCCCACTTCCAGATCCCCAGGCCCCAGACTCCACCTTATAGACTTTCCTGGACTGCCAGCAGGCAATAGCGTGTCCTGCAAGCCTCTGGCCAGCAAGGGATACTGAGGGAGGGTCACCTCTGACCCCCAACCCACTTCCAGACCCCCAGGACCCAGACTCCACCTTCTAGACTTTCCTGGACTGCCGGCAGTCAATAGCGTGTCCTGCAAGCCTCTGGCCAGTAAGGGATACTGAGGGAGTGTTACCTCTGACCGCCACCCCACTTCCAGACCCCCAGGCCACAGACTCCACCTTCTAGGTAGGTAGCCAGGATCTCCTTGAGGCGGGTTTTTTTTTTTCTTTTCTCTTGACCCCCCTGCATTCCCTTGTTAACACCTAGCCCTCCTTCTCCCCCCATACTTTCCTGGACTGCCAGTAGGAAATAGCGTGTCCTGCAAGCCTCTGGCCAGCACGGGATACTGAGGGAGGGTCACCTCTGACCCCCACCCCACTTCCAGAACCCCAGGCCCCAGACTCCACCTTCTAGAATTTCCTGGACTGCCAGCAGGCAATAGCGTGTCCTGCAACCCTCTGGCCAGCAAGGGATACTGAGGGAGGGTCACCTCTAACCCCCACCCCACTTCCAGACCCCCAGGCCCCAGACTCCACCTTCTAGACTTTCCTGGACTGCCAGCAGGCAATAGCGTGTCCTGCAAGCCTCTGGCCTGCAAGGGATACTGAGGGAGGGTCACCTCTGACCCCCAACCCACTTCCAGACCCCCAGGCCCCAGACTCCACCTTCTAGACTTTCCTGGACTGCCAGCAGGCAGTAGCGTGTCCTGCAAGCCTCTGGCCAGCAAGGAATACTCAGGGAGGCTCACCTCTGACCCCCACCCCACTTACAGACCCCCAGGCCCCAGACTCCACCTTCTAGGTAGGTAGCCAGGATCTCCTTGAGGCGGGTTTTTTTTTTTTTTCTTTACTCGTGACCCCCCTGCATTCCCTTGTTAACACCTAGCCCTCCTTCTCCCCCCAGACTTTCCTGGACTGCCAGCAGGCAATAGCGTGTCCTGCAAGCCTCTGGCCAGCAAGGGATACTGAGGGAGGGTCACCTCTAACCCCCACCCCACTTCCAGACCCCCAGGCCCCAGACTCCACCTTCTAAACTTTCCTGGACTGCCAGCAGGCAATAGCGTGTCCTGCAAGCATCTGGCCAGCAAGGGATACTGAGGGAGGGTCACCTCTGACCCCCACCCCACTTCCAGACCCCCAGGCCCCAGACTCCACCTTCTAGACTTTCCTGGACTGCCAGCAGGCAATAGCGTGTCCTGCAAGCCTCAGGCCAGCAAGGGATACTGAGGGAGGGTCACCTCTGACCCCCACCCCACTTCCAGATCCCCAGGCCCCAGACTCCAACTTATAGATTTTCCTGGACTGCCAGCAGGCAATAGCGTGTCCTGCAAGCTTCTGGCCAGCAAGGGATACTGCGGGAGGTTCACCTCTGACCCCCAACCCACTTCCAGACCCCCAGGCCCCAGACTCCACCTTCTAGAATTTCCTGGACTGCCAGCAGTCAATAGCGTGTCCTGAAAGCCTCTGGCCAGCAAGGGATACTGAGGGAGGGTCACCTCTGACCCCCTCCCCACTTCCAGACCCCCAGGCCCCAGACTCCACCTTCTAGGTAGGTAGCCAGGATCTCCTTGAGGCGGGTTTTTTTTTTTCTTTTCTCTTGACCCCCCTGCATTCCCTTGTTAACACCTAGCCCTCCTTCTCCCCCCAGACTTTCCTGGACTGCAAGCAGGCAATAGCGTTTCCTGCAAGCCTCTGGACAGCAAGGGATACTGAGGGAGGTTCACCTCTGACCCCCACCCCACTTCCAGTCCCCCAGAACCCAGACTCCACCTTCTAGGTAGGTAGCCAGGAACTCCTTGAAGCGGGTTTTTTTTTTTTTTTTCTTTTCTCTTGACCCCCCTGCATTCCCTTGTTAACACCTAGCCCTCCTTCTCCCTCCAGACTTTCCTGGACTGCCAGCAGGCTATAGCGTGTCCTGCAAGCCTCTGGCCAGCAAGGGATACTGAGGGAGTGTCACCTAAACCCCCACCCCACTTCCAGACCCCCAGGCCCCAGACTCCACCTTCTAGAATTTCCTGGACTGCCAGCAGGCAATAGCGTTTCCTGCAAGCCTCTGGCCAGCAAGGGATACTGAGGGAGGGTCACCTCTGACCCCCACCCCACTTCCAGACCCCCAGGCCCCAGACTCCACCTTCTAGATTTTCCTGGACTGCCAGCAAGCAATAGCGTGTCCTGCAAGCCTCTGGCCTGCAAGGGATACTGAGGGAGGGTCACCTCTGACCCCCACCCCACTTCCAGATACCCAGGCCCCAGACTCCACCTTCTAGACTTTCCTGGACTGCCAGCAGGCAATAGCGTGTCCTGCAAGCCTCTGGACAGCAAGGGATACTGAGGGAGGGTCACCTCTGACCCCCAACCCTCTTCCAGACCCCCATGCCCCAGACTCCACCTTCTAGACTTTCCTGGACTGCCAGCACGCAATAGCGTGTCCTGCAAGCCTCTGGCCAGCAAGGGATACTGAGGGAAGGTCACCTCTGACCCCCACCCCACTTCCAGACCCCCAGGCCCCAGACTCCACCTTCTAGTTAGGTAGCCAGGATCCTCCTTGAGGCAGGTTTTTTTTTTTTTTCTTTTCTCTTGACACCCCTGTATTCCCTTGTTAACACCTAGCCCTCCTTATCCCCCCAAACTTTCCTGGACTCCCAGCAGGCAATAGCGTGTCCTGCAAGCCTCTGGCCAGAAAGGGATAGTGAGGGAGGGTCACCTCTGACCCCCACCCCACTTCCAGACCCCCAGGCCCCAGACTCCACCTTCTGGACTCTCCTGTACAGGCAGCAGGCAATAGCGTGTCCTGCAAGACGCTGGCAAGCATGGGATACTGAGGGAGGGTCACCTCTGACCCCCACCCCACTTCCAGACCCCCAAGCCCCAGACTCCATCTTCTAGATTTTGCTGGACTGCCAGCAGGCAATCGCGTGTCCTGCAAGCCTCTGGCCAGCAAGGGATACTGAGGGAGGGTCACCTCTGACCCCGACCCCACTTCCAGGCCACCAGGCCCCAGACTCCACCTTCTAGGTAGGTAGCCAGGATCTCCTTGAGGCGGGTTTTTTTTTTCTTTTCTCTTGACCCCCCATGCATTCCCTTGTTAACACCTAGCCCTCCTTCTCCCCCCAGACTTTCCTGGACTGCCAGCAGGCAATAGCATGTCCTGCAAGCCTCTGGCCAGCAAGGGATACTGAGGGAGGGTCACCTCTAACTCCCATCCCACTTCCAGACCCCCAGGCCCCAGACTCCACATTCTAGACTTTCCAGGACTGCCAGCAGGCAATAGCGTGTCCTGCAAGTCTCTGGCCAGCAAGGGATACTGAGGGAGGGTCACCTCTCACCCCCAACCCACTTCCAGACCCCCAGGCCCCAGACTCCAGCTTCTAGACTTTCCTGGACTGCCAGCAGGCAATAGCGTGTCCTGCAAGCCTCTGGCAAGCAAGGGATACTGAGGGAGGGTCACCTCTGACCCCCACCCCACTTCCAGACCCCCAGGCCCCAGACTCCACCTTCTAGGTAGGTAGCCAGGATCTCCTTGAGGCGGTTTTTTTTTTTCTTTTCTCTTGACCCCCCTGCATTCCCTTGTTAACACCTAGCCCTCCTTCTCCCCCCAGACTTTCCTGGACTGCCAGCAGGCAATAGCGTGTCCTGCAAGACTCTGGCCAGCAAGGGATACTGAGGGAGGGTCACCTCTGACCCCCACCCCACTTCCAGACCCCCAGGCCCCAGACTCCACCTTCTAGGTAGGTAGCAAGGATCTCCTTGAGTCGGGTTTTTTTTTTTTTTTTTCTCTTGACCCCCCTGCATTCCCTTGTTAACACCTAGCCCTCCTTCTCCCCCCAGACTTTCCTGGACTGCCAGCAGGCAATAGCGTGTCCTGCAAGCCTCTGGCCAGCAAGGGATACTGAGGGAGGGTCACCTCTGACCCACACCCCACTTCCAGACCCCCAGGCCCCAGACTCCACCTTCTAGGTAGGTAGCCAGGATCTCCTTGAGGCGTTTTTTTTTTTTTTTTTTTCTCTTCACCCCCATGCATTCCCTTGTTAACACCTAGCCCTCCTTCTCCCCCCAGACTTTCCTGGACTGCCAGCAGGCAATAGCGTGTCCTGCAAGCCTCTGGCCAGCAAGGGATACTGAGGGAGGGTCACCTCTGACCCCCACCCCACTTCCAGACCCCCAGGCCCCAGACTCCACCTTCTAGACTTTCCTGGACTGCCAGCAGGCAATAGCGTGTCCTGCAAGCCTCTGGCCAGCAAGGGATACTGAGGGAGGGTCACCTCTGACCCCCACCCCACTTCCAGACCCCCAGGCCCCAGACTCCACCTTCTAGACTTTCCTGGACTGCCAGCAGGCAATAGCGTGTCCTGCAAGCCTCTGGCCAGCAAGGGATACTGAGGGAGGGTCACCTCTGACCCCCACCCCACTTCCAGATCCCCAGGCCCCAGACTCCACCTTCTAGGTAGGTAGCCAGGATCTCCTTGAGGCGGTTTTTTTTTTTTTTTTCTTTTCTCTTGACCCCCTGCATTCCCTTGTTAACACCTAGCCCTCCTTCTACCCCCAGACTTTCCTGGACTGCCAGCAGGCAATAGCGTGTCCTGCAAACCTCTGGCCAGCAAGGGATCCTGAGGGAGGGTCACCTCTAACCCCCACGCCACCTCCAGAACCCCAGGCCCCAGACTCCACCTTCTAGAATTTCCTGGACTGCCAGCAGGCAATAGCGTGTCCTGCAAGCCTCTGGCCAGCAAGGGATACTGAGGGAGGGTCACCTCTAACCCCCACCCCACTTCCAGACCCCCAGGCCCCAGACTCCACATTCTAGACTTTCCTGGACTGCCAGCAGGCAATAGCGTGTCCTGCAAGCCTCTGGCCAGCAAGGGATACTGAGGGAGGGTCACCTCTGACCCCCAACCCACTTCCAGACCCCCAGGCCCCAGACTCCACCTTCTAGACTTTCCTGGACTGCCAGCAGGCAATAGCGTGTCCTGCAAGCCTCTGGCCAGCAAGGAATACTCAGGGAGGGTCACCTCTGACCCCCACCCCACTTCCAGACCCCCAGGCCCCAGACTCCACCTTCTAGGTAGGTAGCCAGGATCTCCTTGAGGCGGGTTTTTTTTTTTTTCTTTTCTCTTGACCCCCCTGCATTCCCTTGTTAACACCTAGCCCTCCTTCTCCCCCCAGACTTTCCTGGACTGCCAGCAGGCAATAGCGTGTCCTGCAACCCTATGGCCAGCAAGGGATACTGAGGGAATGTCACCTCTAACCCCCACCCCACTTCCAGACCCCCAGGCCCCAGACTCCACCTTCTAGACTTTCCTGGACTGCCAGCAGGCAATAGCGTGTCCTGCAAGCCTCTGGCCAGCAAGGGATACTGAGGGAGGGTCACCTCTGACCCCCACCCCACTTCCAGACCCCCAGGCCCCAGACTCCACCTTCTGGACTTTCCTGGACTGCCAGCAGGCAATAGCGTGTCCTGCAAGCCTCTGGCCAGCAAGGGATACTGAGGGAGGGTCACCTCTGACCCCCAATCCACTTCCAGACCCCCAGGCCCCAGACTCCACCTTCTAGACTTTCCTGGACTGCCAGCAGGCAATAGCGTGTCCTGCAAGCCTCTGGCCAGCAAGGGATACTGAGGGAGGGTCACCTCTGACCCCCACCCCACTTCCAGACCCCCAGGCCCCAGACTCCACCTTCTAGGTAGGTAGCCAGGATCTCCTTGAGGCGGTTTTTTTTTTTTTTTTCTTTTCTCTTGACCCCCCTGCATTCCCTTGTTAACACCTAGCCCTCCTTCTCCCCCCAGACTTTCCTGGACTGCCAGCAGGCAATAGCGTGTCCTGCAAGCCTCTGGCCAGCAAGGGATACTGAGGGAGGGTCACCTCTAACCCCCTCCCCACTTCCAGACCCCCAGGCCCCAGACTCCACCTTCTAGACTTTCCTGGACTGCCAGCAGGCAATAGCGTGTCCTGCAAGCCTCTGGCCAGCAAGGGATACTGAGGGAGGGTCACCTCTGACCCCCACCCCACTTCCAGACCCCCAGGCCCCAGACTCCACCTTCTAGACTTTCCTGGACTGCCAGCAGGCAATAGCGTGTCCTGCAAGCCTCTGGCCAGCAAGGGATACTGAGGGAGGGTCACCTCTGACCCCCACCCCACTTCCAGACCCCCAGGCCCCAGACTCCACCTTCTAGGTACTGTAGCCAGGATCTCCTTGAGGCGGGTTTTTTTTTTTCTTTTCTCTCTGACCCCCCTGCATTCCCTTGTTAACACCTAGCCCTCCTTCTCCCCCCAGACTTTCCTGGACTGCCAGCAGGCAATAGCGTGTCCTGCAAGCCTCTGGCCAGCAAGGGATACTGAGGGAGGGTCACCTCTGACCCCCACCCCACTTCCAGACCCCCAGGCCCCAGACTCCACCTTCTAGACCCCCCTGTATTCCCTTTTCCTGGAGTGCCAGCAGGCAATAGCGTGTCCTGCAAGCCTCTGGCCAGCAAGGGATACTGAGGGAGGGTCACCTCTGACCCCCACCCCACTTCCAGACCCCCAGGCCCCAGACTCCACCTTCTAGACTTTCCTGGACTGGCAGCAGGCAATAGCGTGTCCTGCAAGACTCTGGCAAGCATGGGATACTGAGGGAGGGTCACCTCTGACCCCCACCCCACTTCCAGACCCCCAAGCCCCAGACTCCATCTTCTAGACTTTGCTGGACTGCCAGCAGGCAATCGCGTGTCCTGCAAGCCTCTGGCCAGGTAGGGATACTGAGGGAGGGTCACCTCTGACCCCGACCCCACTTCCAGGCCACCAGGCCCCAGACTCCACCTTCTAGGTAGGTAGCCAGGATCTCCTTTAGGCGGGTTTTTTTTTTTTTTTCTTTTCTCTTGACCCCCCTGCGTTGCCTTGTTAACACCTAGCCCTCCTTCTCCCCCCAGACTTTCCTGGACTGCCAGCAGGCAATAGGGTGTCCTGCAAGCCTCTGGCAAGCAAGGGATACTGAGGGAGGGTCACCTCCAACCCCCACCCCACTTCCAGATAGGCCCCAGACTCCACCTTCTAGACTTTCCTGGACTGCCAGCAGGCAATAGCGTGTCCTGCAAGCCTCTGGCCAGCAAGGGATACTGAGGGAGGGTCACGTCTGACCCCCACCCCACTTCCAGAGCCCCACGCCCCAGACTCCACCTTCTAGAATTTCCTGGACTGCCAGCAGGCAATAGCGTGTCCTGCAAGCCTCTGGCCAGCAAGGGATACTGAGGGAGTGTCACCTCTGACCCACACCCCACTTCCAGACCCCCAGGCTCCAGACTCCAACTTCTAGGTAGGTAGCCAGGATCTCCTTGAGGCGGGTTTTTTTTTTTCTTTTCTCCTGACCCCCCTGCATTCCCTTGTTAACACCTAGCCCTCCTTCTCCCCCCAGACTCCTGGACTGCCAGCAGGTAATAGTGTGTCCTGCAGGCCTCTGGCCAGCAAGGGATACTGAGGGAGGGTCACCTCAAACCCCCACCCCACTTCCAGAACCCCAGGCCCCAGACTCCACCTTCTAGACTATCCTGGACTGCCAGCAGGCAATAGCGTGTCCTGCAAGCCTCTGGCCAGCAAGGGATACTGAGGGAGGGTCACCTCTGACCCCCACCCCACTTCCAGACACCCAGGCCCCAGACTCCACCTTCTAGACTTTCCTGGACTGCCAGCAGGCAATAGCGTGTCCTGCAAGCCTCTGGCCAGCAAGGGATACTGAGGGAGGGTCACCTCTGACCCCCAACCCACTTCCAGAACCCCAGGCCCCAGACTCCACCTTCTCGGTAGGTAGCCAGGATCTCCTTGAGGCGGTTTTTTTTTTTTTTCTTTTCTCTTGACCCCCCTGCATTCCCTTGTTATCAACTAGCCCTCCTTCTCCCCCCAGACTTTCCTGGATTGCCAGCAGGCAATAGCGTGTCCTGCAAGCCTCTGGCCAGCAAGGGATACTGAGGGAGGGTCACCTCTGACCCCCACCCCACTTCCAGACCCCCATGCACCAGACTCCAACTTCTAGACTTTCCTGGACTGCCAGCAGGCAATAGCGTGTCCTGCAAGCCTATGGCCAGCAAGGGATACTGAGGGAGGGTCACCTCTGACCCCCACCCCACTTCCAGACCCCCAGGCCCCAGACTCCACCTTCTAGACTTTCCTGGACTGCCAGCAGGCAATAGGGTGTCCTGCAAGCCTCTGGCCAGCAAGGGATACTGAGGGAGGGTCACCTCTGACCCCCACCCCACTTCTAGACCCCCAGGTCCCAGACTCCACCTTCTAGGTAGGTAGCCAGGATCCCCTTGAGGCGGTTTTTTTTTTTTTTTCTATTCTCTTGACCCCCCTGCATTCCCTTGTTAACACCTAGCCCTCCTTCTCCCCCCAGACTTTCCTGGACTGCCAGCAGGCAATAGCGTGTCCTAAAAGCCTCTGGCCAGCAAGGGATACTGAGGGAGGGTCACCTCTAACCCCCACCCCACTTCCAGAACCCCAGGCCCCAGACTACACCTTCTAGACTTTCCTGGACTACCAGCAGGCAATAACGTGTCCTGCAAGCCTCTGGCCAGCAAGGGATACTGAGGGAGGGTCACCTCTGACCCCCACCCCACTTCCAGACCCCCAGGCCCCAGACTCCACCTTCTAGACTTTCCTGGATTGCCAGCAGGCAATAGCGTGTCCTGCAAGCCTCTGGCCAGCAAGGGATACTGAGGGAGGGTCACCTCTGACCCCCCCCCACTTCCAGATCCCCAGGCCCCAGACTCCACCTTATAGACTTTCCTGGACTGCCAGCAGGCAATAGCGTGTCCTGCAAGCCTCTGCCCAGCAAGGGATACTGAGGGAGGGTCACCTCTGACCCCCAAACCACTTCCAGACCCCCAGGCCCCAGACTCCACCTTCTAGACTTTCCTGGACTGCCAGCAGGCAATAGCGTGTCCTGCAAGCCTCTGGCCAGCAAGGGATACTGAGGGAAGGTCACCTCGGACCCCCACCCCACTTCCAGACCCCCAGGCCCCAGACTCCACCTTCTAGGTAGGTAGCCAGGATCTCCATGAGGCGGGTTTTTTTTTTCTTTTCTCTTGACCCCCCTGCATTCCCTTGTTAACACCTAGCCCTCCTTCTCCCCCCAGAATTTCCTGGACTGCCAGCAGGCAATAGCGTGTCCTGCAAGCCTCTGGCCAGCAAGGGATACTGAGGGAGGGTCACCTCTAACCCCCATCCCACTTCCAGACCCCCAGGCCCCAGACTCCACATTCTAGACTTTCCTGGACTGCCAGCAGGCAATAGCGTGTCCTGCAAGCCTCTGGCCAGCAAGGGATACTGAGGGAGGGTCATCTCTGACCCCCAACCCACTTCCAGACCCCCAGGCCCCAGACTCCACCTTCTAGACTTTCCTGGACTGCCAGCAGGTAATAGCGTGTCCTGCAAGCCTCTGGCCAGCACGGAATACTCAGGGAGGCTCACCTCTGACCCCCACCCCACTTCCAGACCCCCAGGCCCCAGACTCCACCTTCTAGGTAGGTAGCCAGGATCTCCTTGAGGCGGGTTTTTTTTTTTTTTTCTTTTCTCTTGACCCCCCTGCATTCCCTTGTTAACACCTAGCCCTCCTTCTCCCCCCAGACTTTCCTGGACTGCCAGCAGGCAATAGCGTGTCCTGCAACCCTATGGCCAGCAAGGGATACTGAGGGAGGGTCACCTCTAACCCCCACCCACTTCCAGACCCCCAGGCCCCAGACTCCACCTTCTAGTCTTTCCTGGACTGCCAGCAGGCAATAGCGTGTCCTGCAAGCCTCTGGCCAGCAAGGGATACTGAGGGAGGGTCACCTCTGACCCCCACCCCACTTCCAGATACCCAGGCCCCAGACTCCACCTTCTAGACACTCCTGGACTGCCAGCAGGCAATAGCGTGTCCTGCAAGCCTCTGGCCAGCAAGGGATACTGAGGGAGGGTCACCTCTGACCCCCAATCCACTTCCAGACCCCCAGGCCCCAGACTCCACCTTCTAGACTTTCCTGGACTCCCAGCAGGCAATAGCGTGTCCTGCAAGCCTCTGGCCAGCAAGGGATACTGAGGGAGGGTCACCTCTGACCCCCAATCCACTTCCAGACCCCCAGGCCCCAGACTCCACCTTCTAGACTTTCCTGGACTGCCAGCAGGCAATAGCGTGTCCTGCAAGCCTCTGGCCAGCAAGGGATACTGAGGGAGGGTCACCTCTGACCCCCACACCACTTCCAGACCCCCAGGCCCCAGACTCCTTCTAGGTAGGTAGCCAGGATCTCCTTGAGGCGGTTTTTTTTTTTTTTTTTTTCTTTTCTCTTGACCCCCATGCATTCCCTTGTTAACACCTAGCCCTCCTTCTCCCCCCAGACTTTCCTGGACTGCCAGCAGGCAATAGCGTGTCCTGCAAGCCTCTGGCCAGCATGGGATACTGATGGAGGGTCACCTCTAACCCCCTCCCCACTTCCAGACCCCCAGGCCCCAGACTCCACCTTCTAGACTTTCCTGGACTGCCAGCAGGCAATAGCGTGTCCTGCAAGCCTCTGGCCAGCAAGGGATACTGAGGGAGGGTCACCTCTGACCCCCACCCCACTTCCAGACCCCCAGGCCCCAGACTCCACCTTCTAGACTTTCCTGGACTGCCAGCAGGCAATAGCGTGTCCTGCAAGCCTCTGGCCAGCAAGGGATACTGAGGGAGGGTCACCTCTGACCCCCACCCCACTTCCAGATCCCCAGGCCCCAGACTCCACCTTCTAGACTTTCCTGGACTGCCAGCAGGCAATAGCGTGTCCTGCAAGCCTCTGGACAGCAAGGGATACTGAGGGAGGGTCACCTCTGACCCCCAACCCACTTCCAGACCCCCATGCCCCAGACTCCACCTTCTAGACTTTCCTGGACTGCCAGCAGGCAATAGCGTGTCCTGCAAGCCTCTGGCCAGCAAGGGATACTGAGGGAAGGTCACCTCTGACCCCCACCCCACTTCCAGACCCCCAGGCCCCAGACTCCACCTTCTAGTTAGGTAGCCAGGACCTCCTTGAGGCGGGGTTTTTTTTTTTTTTTCTTTTCTCTTGACCCCCCTGTATTCCCTTGTTAACACCTAGCCCTCCTTCTCCCCCCAGACTTTCCTGGACTGCCAGCAGGCAATAGCGTGTCCTGCAAGCCTCTGGCCAGAAAGGGATAGTGAGGGAGGGTCACCTCTGACCCCCACCCCACTTCCAGACCCCCAGGCCCCAGACTCCACCTTCTGGACTTTCCTGTAGTGGCAGCAGGCAATAGCGTGTCCTGCAAGACTCTGGCAAGCATGGGATACTGAGGGAGGGTCACCTCTGACCCCCACCCCACTTCCAGACCCCCAAGCCCCAGACTCCATCTTCTAGACTTTGCTGGACTGCCAGCAGGCAATCGCGTGTCCTGCAAGCCTCTGGCCAGGTAGGGATACTGAGGGAGGGTCACCTCTGACCCCGACCCCACTTCCAGGCCACCAGGCCCCAGACTCCACCTTCTAGGTAGGTAGCCAGGATCTCCTTTAGGCGGGATTTTTTTTTTTTTTCTTTTCTCTTGACCCCCCTGCGTTGCCTTGTTAACACCTAGCCCTCCTTCTCCCCCCAGACTTTCCTGGACTGCCAGCAGGCAATAGGGTGTCCTGCAAGCCTCTGGCAAGCAAGGGATACTGAGGGAGGGTCACCTCCAACCCCCACCCCACTTCCAGACCCCGAGGCCCCAGACTCCACCTTCTAGACTTTCCTGGACTGCCAGCAGGCAATAGCGTGTCCTGCAAGCCTCTGGCCAGCAAGGGATACTGAGGGAGGGTCACGTCTGACCCCCACCCCACTTCCAGAGCCCCACGCCCCAGACTCCACCTTCTAGAATTTCCTGGACTGCCAGCAGGCAATAGCGTGTCCTGCAAGCCTCTGGCCAGCAAGGGATACTGAGGGAGGGTCACCTCTGACCCACACCCCACTTCCAGACCCCCAGGCTCCAGACTCCAACTTCTAGGTAGGTAGCCAGGATCTCCTTGAGGCGGGTTTTTTTTTTTTTTTTCTTTTCTCCTGACCCCCCTGCATTCCCTTGTTAACACCTAGCCCTCCTTCTCCCCCCAGACTCCTGGACTGCCAGCAGGTAATAGTGTGTCCTGCAGGCCTCTGGCCAGCAAGGGATACTGAGGGAGGGTCACCTCAAACCCCCACCCCACTTCCAGAACCCCAGGCCCCAGACTCCACCTTCTAGACTATCCTGGACTGCCAGCAGGCAATAGCGTGTCCTGCAAGCCTCTGGCCAGCAAGGGATACTGAGGGAGGGTCACCTCTGACCCCCACCCCACTTCCAGACACCCAGGCCCCAGACTCCACCTTCTAGACTTTCCTGGACTGCCAGCAGGCAATAGCGTGTCCTGCAAGCCTCTGGCCAGCAAGGGATACTGAGGGAGGGTCACCTCTGACCCCCAACCCACTTCCAGAACCCCAGGCCCCAGACTCCACCTTCTCGGTAGGTAGCCAGGATCTCCTTGAGGCGGTTTTTTTTTTTTTCTTTTCTCTTGACCCCCCTGCATTCCCTTGTTATCAACTAGCCCTCCTTCTCCCCCCAGACTTTCCTGGATTGCCAGCAGGCAATAGCGTGTCCTGCAAGCCTCTGGCCAGCAAGGGATACTGAGGGAGGGTCACCTCTGACCCCCACCCCACTTCCAGACCCCCATGCACCAGACTCCAACTTCTAGACTTTCCTGGACTGCCAGCAGGCAATAGCGTGTCCTGCAAGCCTATGGCCAGCAAGGGATACTGAGGGAGGGTCACCTCTGACCCCCACCCCACTTCCAGACCCCCAGGCCCCAGACTCCACCTTCTAGACTTTCCTGGACTGCCAGCAGGCAATAGGGTGTCCTGCAAGCCTCTGGCCAGCAAGGGATACTGAGGGAGGGTCACCTCTGACCCCCACCCCACTTCTAGACCCCCAGGTCCAGACTCCACCTTCTAGGTAGGTAGCCAGGATCCCCTTGAGGCGGTTTTTTTTTTTTTTTTTCTATTCTCTTGACCCCCCTGCATTCCCTTGTTAACACCTAGCCCTCCTTCTCCCCCCAGACTTTCCTGGACTGCCAGCAGGCAATAGCGTGTCCTAAAAGCCTCTGGCCAGCAAGGGATACTGAGGGAGGGTCACCTCTAACCCCCACCCCACTTCCAGAACCCCAGGCCCCAGACTACACCTT